>OX451736.1:1728781891-1729981891 GCA_948472305.1 Vicia faba | reverse complement strand
CAGAAGGTGCCCCGCTGTGTAACGAAGATTGTCTTCTCCATGTACTCAGGAGCCATCTTGATCTAGTTGTAGCCATAAAAACCATCCATGAAGGAGAAGATCTTGTGCTGTGCGGTGTTGTCGACTAGAACATCAATGTGAGGAAGTGGGAAGTCATCCTTGGGGCTTGCCCTATTCAGATCTCTATAGTACACATACATCCGTACCTTACCGTCCTTCTTAGGTACCAAAACGATGTTGGCAACCCACTGCGGATAAGAAGTGACAGCTAAGAACCCTGCATCGAGCTGTTTCATGACCTCTGCCTTGATTTTCTTGGACATTTCAGGGGGCATACGATATACCTTCTACTTTATCGGAGGGCAGTCTTCTTTAATCGGCAGACGATGTACCACAATATCAGTGTCCAAACCAGGCATGTCTTTATAGGACCAGGCGAAGATCTCAACGTAGTCGTGTAGCATCTGTATTAACCGTTGTTTGACACTAGGCTCCAGATTCGCACCTATTTTAACCTTTTTCCTGTCTTTCTCTGTACCCAAATTCACTAACTCAATTGGCTCTTCATGAGGCTGTATGGCCCTTTCTTCCTGCTGTAATAGTCTAGCAAGTTCTCCAGGCACCTCACAATCATCCTCACCTTCGTCCTCAGCTTGGTTGATCGGATTTTTGAAGTCATAACTGGCAGTAGCAGAGCTGTTATCAATGGGATCCATGGTGGATATGGATCTGCAGTATGATACGTGAGTGTGTGTAAGAGAATAATTGTTTTGATAAAGTGAGAGACATAAAAGAAAAACAAGGAGCACAAAATTTGTATGCAAGAAACATCTAATGCTTTATTAATGACATATGATATGACAAATAACAGCCCTCACAAGCAAAGCCCAGGTGCCTCAGGCAAGGCACCGGGCCGTAAAGTTTCAAATTATTTATTATAAATCTTAAAACAAATGATTCAATTACTGTGGAATAAAAGAAACAGGTATGAAGTCCCTAGCCGTCCAGTTATTCGGTCCACCATTGGTTGTTGGGTAGATCCAGCTGTTGATGTCTGAATCCTCTTCACTGTCTTCAATTGCATTAATTCCCCGATTGCTGATGTGTAGAGGAGGTCTTCCAGCCCGAGCGCGCCTAACAACCCTTTGATCCCCTGTAGTAAAGCCCAAACCAAATTTGTCAGTTTTGTGAGTGAAGTCAGAGAGCTGACCCCAATTGGTACACCCACCTTCTTCAACCACAGCCCTGGCGTCCTTGAGAGAAGCCATCTTCAGCGGAGGTTTGTCGGTAGTAACTTCAGTTGATGCCAAGATCTGAGGGACCTCTTCGAAATTCTTACAAGGAGTTTCTATGAATTCCCCGTCCATCTCTACGTAGCGGAAGGAATTGAGGTGACTCACCATATATTCTTCTTCACCTCGCATTGTGACAATCTTTCCCTTCACCGGATATTTCAACATTTGATGGAGTGTGGAAGTAACTGCCCCAGCCTCATGGATCCAAGGACGACCCAACAAGCAGGAATACGATGGCCTGATATCCATTACGTAGAAGGTGGACCCAAAAGTCTGAGAACCCACTTTGACAGGGATGTCCACCTCCCCGTTCACCATTCTCTTCGATCTATCAAAATCCCTTACCACAATGTTACTAGGCTTTAGAGTCAAACCTCACAATCCAAACGGTCCAATGCTTTCTTTGGCAGAACATTCAGTGAAGACCCGATATCTACCAGCACATGAGCCATAGTGGTGCCCCTGCACTCAATCGAGACATGCAGAGCATCATTATGCTTCCTTCCTTTTGGTGTCAGATCCGCATCTGAAAAACCCAGCCCATTGTCAGCAGTCAGGATGGCCACACAATCTTTGAACTGATCTGCTGAAGTTTCCTGCAGCACATGTGCAGTATTGAGAAATGCAATCAAAGCCTTTGCATGGAATTCAGAACACAATAACAGAGACAACATAGATATCTTTGACAGGGTCTGCCCCAGCTGCTCGACCATATTGTAGTCGCTCTTAATGATTTTTAGTATTTACTCTATTTCTTGTTTAGAGGCTTCCACAACGATTTTCTTAGGTGCCTCCGTCCGGACAGGCTCACCTATAATTTCCTTGCCCCGAGTCCCAGATGGGTCAACAGCAGGGGTAATAACTGGAGTAGGAACATGAGAAATGTCAGGAGTGCTGGTTGGAGCAACAGTTGGAATAATAGTAGGTTTATTGATAGTCTCAGGGGAAATCTCGGGAGAGAAGACCCTTCCACTTCAGGTAACTTTACTAGTCCCAACAATATTACTGACATCAGTATCAGCTTCTTCATTCTTCAGATCTTGCTTAATTCCATGATAGTACACATCAGCACCATAATGCCATGTGACAGCCTTGTCTGAGGGGTACGGGATGGGACCAGGAACAATGATTATCAGTGGAGCAATTCTTTGAACAGGTGTAATCCTAACAGGTCTTCTCGAGGAAACCTTGGAAGGATTGGCGGAAATGGTTATAATAACAACGTCTTCATTTGGAACAACAGGAATCATAGTCTTCTCGAACATAATCTCTTTATTATCCATCAGGCGCTAGACACCTGACTTCAACAAACGGAAATCAGAAGGTAGAATCGAACACATGTGGCAACCTTCACCACAACCCGGAAATAAACCGGCCAACAACAAATTCTTCTTAACAGTCATAAGAGGAGTAGAAATTTCTTCAACAGAGGTCACAAACAAATCAGTGTCAATAGTATTAACTCCACGACCATGTTTGGGCATGGGAGCAGTTATAACATTCGACTTTTTTTGAGCATCGAACTCTATCTCCTTGGCTTCAAGCAAGTCTTGTACTTTGTTTCTTAGAGCCCAGCAATCGTTTGTATCGTGGCTAGGACTCTCAGAATGGTAGGCGCACCACGCGTTGAGTATGTATCGGGGAGATGTTGTATTTGGATTCTTGGGAGCCTCTCTCAAGGTTGCCAAGTTGGATTTTAATAAATGAGGTAGAACTTCAACCAAAGTTATGCTGATGCGGGTAAACTACCACTGTGGTCTTTCCACCCTTTGTTGATTATTGCATTGTGGAGCAACTGAGGGTCTTGGTATCACTACAGTATTTACCGTTTGACGGTGTTCAGATCTACTTTGGCCCCTCGGGCTATAGACTGCACTGGCTTCCTTCTTACCAGCGAAAGGTTTCTTAGTTGAACTTGAGGAAGAATCCTTCTATATTTTACCACTCCAAATTCTATCTTCTACTCTTTCTCCAGTTAAAATCAGCTCGGTGAAACCAGATGATGAGCTGCCGATTAAGTGATTGAAAAATGGACCTGACAGCGTTCCTAGGAACATATCAACCAACTCCCTATCAGACAAAGGGGGTTGAACTCTCCCAGCCAAGTCTCTCCATTTTTGAGCATAATCTTTAAAACCTTCACCTGCACCCATGGACATACTCTAGAGTTGAGTACGAGTGGGAGCAAGGTCGGCATTGTACTGATACTGCTTGTAGAAAGCAGCAGCAAGATCTTCCCAGTTTTGGACACTGGCTCCCTCCAACTGGTAGAACCATTCAAGCTGAGTCCCTGACAGACTATCTTGAAAGAAGTGCACCCACAAATTTCTATCAGCGGTGTGGGGTTGAATCTTTCTGACATACGAGCGGAGATGGAGTTTTGGGCAGGACACCCCATCATACTTGGAAAAAATTGGAGCTTTGAACTTCTGCGGGATGACTACTCCCGACACCAATCCCAGTTCTTCAAAATCTAGTCCAGGTATCCTCTGAACTTCCATGGCACTCAGAAGGTCTTCTAGTTGTTTGTATCTATCCTCAACAGGAGGATATTGCTCATCATTATAATCAGTATCATCGTCAGAAACTGCAGGACTAGGGTCCTTTTCCCCTTCTTGGTTCTCCCCTTCCTTGGATGAAGAGGTTAGATCAGTTTGTTGCTTCAACCTTTCTCGAAACCTTCTGCCCATATTCAGAATACCGATAACCTTCTTCTTCTTCTTATTCTCTTTTAGAATAAGGGCTTTCAAATCTTCCTGCCCCTTAGCCAGACTTATGAACATCTGTTGGAACTGGGAATTTTGTGTCTGAAGATCTTTGATGGCTTGATTGGAATACATTTCTACTGAAATAAACAGCGAAGAAGATGAGAAAACTGTAGTGGTACCTGTAATGATGTGTATGATAATGGGATGTGCATGTAATGATTTCAAAGACTTCGGGAAATTTAAATTTGCAAACCAAAATAAACAAAGACTTTATTAGCTTAAATTGGAAGGTTCAAAATTCCTTTAAGGAGTTACAAATAAGTAAATAAAAAAAATCTAGAACTAGAAAAGAAAAATCAAAAGTCCCATGGACGCTTTCCCTTTGTGCTGATATAATCATTGAGCACTCTTTCTTCCTGGAGCTGCCTGGTGAGCTTTAAAACCTTCCTCTCTTGATCATGGAATTGTTCCCTGTAAGTATCCCTCTCATTCTTCAGCTGGATCCAAGACCTCTGTAACTCCCCAAGATCAGTGGGCATGTAAGGATAAAGAACCGTGTAAGGAATGCCTTCTTCAGTAGTGGGCTCCATAATCGCTGGTAATACGGCCATATAAGGCATCATAAGCTTCTGGGCACGAGCCCGTACCCATTGGAGGCAAGGCTCCATAGGAATGGAAGTCTTTGGTCCCAATTCTTTGGGGTCAGATCTATTTACCATGCCCCAAGCTCGTATGAACCTCCGGCAATACTCATTAACATCATCCTCATAGTTGAATACAATGATCTCAATAAGTAACTCATGGGGACCATTCCTTCGAGCATGACTAAATTGTCACAAAGCTAGACAAGGATTATAAGTTATACCCCCTCTGATACCAAGTAATGGGACATTAGGTTACTCCCCACAGCGGTCAATAATAACAATGTCTTCCATAGCTCGGGAACACCAAAGAATATCTGTATGAGCGAGTGACATTATCCTGTGCGACCAACCCAAGCCTTCTTCGTTCTTCAGTACAGACTTAGGGAGGTGAGAAATAAACCACCTCGACAGCAACGACATGCAGCACATAAGAGTCCCTCTTCTCTTCATGGTACGAGTATGGAGAGCGTGCAAAATATCTCCAAGCAAGGTAGGCACAGGGTTGCGAGAAAGGAAAATCTTGATAGCATTCACATCTACGAAAGAGTCCGGATTAGTTAAGAGAACTAAGCCATAGATAAGAAGAGCCAAGACCTCTTCGAAAGCCTGAAAATGCAAATCATCCCAAAATAGTTGAGCCTTGTCTATCAGAAATTTGGCTAGAAAACCCTCGACTCCGCTTCGAGTTTCCCAATTGGATACCACATTGGCCCATTTCAAATGCAAAGCTGAGGCAATGACTTCTGGCTTAGGAACTTCTTCTATACCTGTAAAGGGTACCTGTTCAAGAATGGGTATGCCCAATAGCTGAGATAATTCTTCCAAGGTAGGTACCAACTGATAATATGGAAAGGTGAAGCAGTGATTCTTGGGATTGAAGAACTGAAAAAGTACGCTCATCATCTGTTCATCAAGGTTTTAAGTAACCAGGCTGAGAAGTTGACAGTGTCTCTTAATGAAAGTAGAAGTTTCAGAAACTCTTGATACTAGCTCTTTGAGTTGGGAAGGTATCTGCACAAAGTTGATTCAGATAGTATTTCTATGCGCATAAGCCATGATCTGCAAAACAGAACAAAGATAAATTCCCTTGGTCTTTGAAATGGTTAATGTAATGAAGCATGAATGCCATGTTATGATGCATGATGTCATGATAAACGACAGGTATAACAAACACAAGTATAGCAAACACAGTCAAGTCACACCAAGTCCTTAGGTTTAAGGCTTGCATGAGGTCAAAGGTAATACCCTCTTGAAGTTAAGTTGGTTTCAAACCTGTCCTAGAAAAATAACCGGGTTCTAGAGGATCTCAATATCACCGACCATCCTTTATTGGTCATGGTTTCAGCTCACGCAATCTTTTCTTGCGGCCAAAATATTCCGAAAGTCTGGTCTCAATGAATGTAGCATCGAGTATCAACCAGTTCTTAGCTCTACACTGAGGCCGACTATCTCACTACTTTCTAATGGCCAAGTTGTTTAACTAAGGTTCTAAGGTCCGTTGGTGCTTCGCGACACCATGCAGCGGCCCTGTATTCTCCTCATTTCACCACAAGGGATACCGGTACCAACCAAAGTGCCATACGAACGTAGCTACTGCTTTAACCATATCGGTCTACGCTGTACAGTTCCCTCACAGTCTATTGCTACTTACCTAATGAGTGCCCCCAGATCCGGTTATAGGATCTATAGTAACCCCAAACAGAACCCTCAAAAATAAAGCAAACAAAGCAATCAAGAGAAGAAATTTAAATGACCTAGATCCTAAGGTATACCCCACTTATTAACATCCCCAGTTGAGTCGCCAGTTCAGTGATACAGTGGCAGAACCGACTGTTTAATACTGGTTTGCGTTTTGCATTTTTTGTTCGCAAATTATTGCAGTAAGCAAGAGTCGCCATCGACTTTTATTTTATCCAACAAGGAAAGGAAAAAAGTACAGAAAAAAAATACTTTTTCGAGATTTTGAGTATTGGGGGTAGATTATAGAAAAGGAAGGTGTTAGCACCCTTTCTACCCATGGTTTTCCATGGGCTCTTAGGTACTTGCTCATTTTTAAATTACTTGTGTTTGTGTGCTTTGTTTTGAAAAATCGTTTACTTCGTGATAACCCTTGTATCAGTCTGCAAGGGTGTGACTAAGATGTTTTGAAAATTTATTTGAAAAGTGTAAGTGTGAAAATTTTTGATTTGAGCAAGTACCTACTAGCATCTACCCACTCAAAAAATGATCGTTTCTATTCTTTTTTCCTTTTGACAGTGCTATCCTACTATTGAGAAATAGGTAGCACCGTCGTTGGAATTGCAAGGGTCAATTCTAAAGGGACGTACGCTCACTAAAGCAATATTAGGACACCTTAGTAGTAACCCTAGAGTCTTAAGATCTTTTCGAGGTAACATTTCTGAGGCAACATTTCTGAGGCAACATTTCCGAGGCAACATTTCCGAGGCAACATTTCCGAGGCAACATTCGAATGGGACATTTGATCTTTTTAGACAGGAGGGAAACAACTAAGACACCCTATGCTTAATGATCGTTTACCGAAGGCAACCGAAGTGAGAGTATACCCTAAGAGTGAACATGTGCGAGTGATTTGTTTCAGTTATTTATCTTTCCACATTAGGGTTTTTTAACCATTTTAATTTTTTCATGCATTCTTGCCATACAATCCTATTAGCATACATCTAGACAGTTAAATATTTGCAGGAATTAAAAATGAGAGAAAATAAACCTAGCTATTACAAGGCTTCGGGGAGGGGGATTAATTACATAACCAAAAATTGGGGATTTAAACAGTAAATAAAAACTCTAAGTTAACTATTACATCCTCAAAATAGTTACAAAATAATGGCAAAATAATTAACAAGTGTGCGGCGAATTAAATGCGAGGCGATTAGGATTTTGACCCTTTGACTAATCCTATTTACGATTGATAAAAGAAAAATGTTTTTTGTCATGTTTTTGTTGCTTGAGAAAATAATGAAGAATTAAATTAAAAGAAAATCCTAAGTTCTAATTAATGTTAATTTTTGAAAATTAATTAATTAATTTTAAACAACCTATTTTTGTATTTTTTTGTTTTATTTGAGAAAAAGGAGAAGAATTAAATCGAGAGTTAACCTAATTTTTCTAATTTTATTTTAATGGTGAAAAACAAATTAAAGCTACCCTAATTTAAACATTAATCTAATTAATTAAAAAAATTAAATTTGATAAAAAACCTAATTCTAATTTTTATGAATTCTTGATTTTATGATTTTATGAAAAAGGTGATTAATTTTGTTAATTAAAATAATTAAGGAAAATAACAAAATAATTAAAAATAAGAAAATAAAAAAGGGAAGAAATGGGCCTGTGTTGAATAGCATGCTGGGGGATGCAAATCTGATTTTTTTTGCCCAAATACTCCAAGCCTGGTTGACCACGCCTGATCTGGTGCAACATTGACTTGAATGTATATCATGGTCCTTCATTGGAGAGGCGTTGGATTTGATGACACGTGGGATCACATGGATGGATGTTGATGACGTATGGTGGTCACCAAGAAGAGAAATGTGCCGGATCAACTGACTGAAAGTAATATAAATGAAAACACTGGGACCTGGGGATCGAACCCAGGTCCTTATGCTCAATTCCAATGCTTGCTTGTCAGCTGTGCTACGCGTTCTTATTGTTAGTGTAAGGGAGATAAAATATATTATTTAACAAACAAATGGATTACTGAATGAACAGAAAAACGCGCCAGTTTTCAAATGGACAAATGATGCTGGGACACGTTATTTTCTTCTTCCTCATCCGTCGTTTTAGGCACTGGCACTTTTACCTACGGACGTTCGTTCGTAGCTATAACCTTGTTCATCTCAAAAATTGCATACGAGCAAGATAAATGAAAAGTAATGGTACTGTTGTACCCCAAAATTTGCCCTCTCATTTATCAAGACTTTTCTCACAAGATCTCTTTGACTCAAGACTGGATTAGGGTTTGACCAGCTCAAGACATCTCATCATGCACTGATGACCCAAAATTAGGGTTTGGGATTGCATAAGGATTTTTGGATTATCAATGCTTCATATGACTTTCAAGTATCATCATGGACCCATAAGATTACTCATGTCAAGTTTCAAGCCTTGAATCACATTTTTGATCAGTCAATTGGACAATTGACCTAAAAATCAGTTGTATTGGGGAAAAAGTCAACCATGGCCAATTTACAATCAAAATTCATAATTTTTGATCCATATCAACATTTTATACTCATATGAATCATTTGATCAATCTTGGACCACATTTCCTCAAGAAATTTGATCAAATCATCAAAAGGGCAAAATGGTCAAAATTAGGGTTTTGATTGAGAAAGGGCAATTTATAATTTTTGACCTAGCAAATGACCAATTGGTTTGAAGCATTATTTCAAGAGTTCAATTGCATCATCTTGACCTAGTGACATGGTTCAAAACATTTCAAGTCCATTGGATTGACAGATAAATTTTGTAGTCAACTGATCAAATGTCAATTGTATACTGAAAAGTCAAACTTTAACTTTTTAGTTAAAATCAAATGCCAAGGATCACAATTCATCAAAACATGTCAAAATGTGAAACTTGTTCATCAAGAAATAAAATATTGAAGATTTTGTTTTGAAATTTGAAATTTTCTTAACTTAGAAATTTTTCTAAGTATAGAAATTTCTTATTTTTTCTCAACTTTAAGCCAAATTTCCACCATGATACAAGATGATTCAAAGAAAGTTCCCAACATGAAAGTTGTATATCTCCATGAAATCTACAACTTTTCTTCACACATTTTCTCCTAAAGATGCTTGGATCTCAAGATATAATTTTGTGAATACATGCTCATGAACTAAAATAACTTAGTGAAATTTTGCCCTAATTTAGGCAGGTTTTTGACCTAACTTCATGGCAAATATTCACCTAGTTCCAAGAGGAATCTTGGAAAGAATTTCAGAGATGAGTTATAGAGAACATTGCAAGCTTTCCAAAATGTCCAAGAACTCCTTGAGATCATTCTTGAGTAGGGAGAATCTAAGAGAAGAAGTTGGCAATTCCTCACTTTAATTTCAAGCCATTTCATAAAGAACAAAATTCAAATCCAAACCTAGGCTGCATAATCCTTGCTTTACGGGTCTCAAACTTGTTTCTTACTCCATAATTTAATGCTTACACAGTTGATAAAGCTTTAATCCAAGCATAAGAGCCTTTTCCAAGCTTTAATTCCATAAATGGCACAAAGTTGCCACTTCCATTTTAGAAAAGCACAACTTTTGCATTTGTCAATTTCTTGAGCATTGCACATGTTCCTTCTGCACACACAAGTCCTATAAACCAAAAGCAAAGTGTCTAGAACTTGTACCAACTCAAACCAGGCCTGTACAAGCATGTAGAGAGTTGTCTCCTCACTTTTCTTAAAAGGCAAGCAATAGAGAAAAAAGCCTATAACTCAGAAACCTATTGAGGAATTGATTTGAAACTTTCTCTATAATTATACACAAACACATTAAAACCTAACACACGATTGCTAAAGGCCAGAAACTCTCCCAAACTATCTATCCCTAAAAACCTGCCATAACTTGCAGTTTTGCATCAAGCATAGCAATCCAAAAATCCACTCGTGCGTTTTAAGTTCTAATCACCGAAACACTTAACCTACATCATATCTAAGTGTTCCAGACCATCATCCCTTCACTGTAGCTCCTCCTTCTCCATCTGCCATTTTTGCATTTCAAGCTTGCAGGTTGACTTGGATAGAGAGATTCAGGCACTTTCAAAGTAAGGTAAGGATTGGAACACACTCAGGAAGGTCCAGGCAAGCTAAAGGGATCTTCAGGCCTTCATAAAACTCACTCAAACTCCATTCACGATCTCAGCTGAAGGAGGTAAGAACTCTAACTTCTATCTCTTCATATAGACATCCATTGGTCTCGATTTGTGAAGATAAAATATAGATATCCTTGTGCTAAAAACAACCATGTTCATAGATTTCATTTATATTCATTGTGTATGGAGAATTTTAGATTTCAAATTTCTGTAAAAATTAGGTTTAAAATTAGGGCCATTGAAATTAGCTTTGATCATTGACTGTTAGTTTACATGAGTTACATGGTTGAAATTGTGGGAAAGAGTACTACCATTTTCATGTTTGGAGTTTCCATTTTCATGGAGAAATGAGAAAGATACAGGGGGTCAGGCTGGCTTGAGGAAGAAGATGAAGTACAGGGCAATGAGGCGTTATGTGTTATGTGTTTTTTGTTTCATTTGAACTAACGGATGTACAGCCACCCCAGTGGCAAGGCAGCGCGCTGAAAATGCATAGGTCATGGGTTCGAACCTTGGCGCTACCTTTTGCATTTTTCTTATTTTTCAGCTTCATTTTTGTCATTTTTGCAACGTGGGCTCAACAACTGGGCTTCTTATTTTTTCTAACATTTTACCTCCTGGTTACTTAGGACACCCCTGGCCCAATTTATTTTCATTTATTTATTTTATTTTTGTTTACTTCATTAAATATTTTTCTTAAATATTATAAAATCATAAAAAATATAAAAATGTTAAATGTTTCATTTTGTTCATTTTATTTTACTTTCTCATGAAAAAATATTTTTTATTAAATTGTATATTAACTATATTTCTTAAATAAACTTGTAAAATAAAATGGATTTAGATTAATTTTTATTTCTTTTCCTTCATTCTTGTAAATATTTATTTTGACATATAAAAAGACTAAATATTTTCATAAATATTATTTATTATTTTAAAGACAAAAATACGCAAAAATAATACTTAAAGAGTTTTATTTTCTTTTACAAACTAGAATTAGGGTTAACCAAGTTCTAAAAATAATTTCCTTTTTTTAAAAAATTAGTAGGTTTAGTTTAAAACTCTTTTTCACATAAAAAAACAAAACAAAAAACTTTTTTCTTGCATACACATACCATTGCATATTTATTTTATATTGTATATTATTTATTCAAATATTCGCACTAATTCGATTTGGTTGTAATAGATTAAATTAGGTTTACATTATTGCAAATACCCATTTATAATTTGTATACCCCCCCCCCCCCCATAAAATATTGTAATAGTGTAGTAATCTTTAAATTACGCAATTTATCGCTTTTACATAACATGCTAGCAATTAGGGTTTGTATGGCAAGATAAAAAACAATCAAATAGAAAACCCTAATCCAAGACAAAATCAAGCATGAAAATAACACACTTTCACACAACCACCCTTAGGGTTACTCCACTTAGTTTCCTTATACAAAAATGGTCATATTACGCATGTGAAGTATCTTAGCAAAACAAACAAATATAAGATCATAGTCCCTCGATGACGCTATTCAAAGTTGTCTTACAAAATGATCTTGGTCCCTCAAAAATGCTAAGATACTTTACAACATTGCTAATCATGGCTATACGATGACTCACGCCCGTCCCGTTTGCATCCAAAGATAGGGTTGCTTACCAAATCAATGGTAAGACAACAATATCAAAAGAAAAGAAAATGAACAAGAAAGACATTTGAGTAGGTAGATTACTTCTATTTACTTGCTCCATTTCAAATAACTATCCTTGCTATTTTCAAAACAAACACACACATTTCCAAACATCTTACGAACATTGAAAACATTTTCAAAAAGACAAACATCTTTATATACATTCCTACGATCGAGAATCATTACAAAGATTGCCTAAACAATGGCCTCTTTTACAAAATACTTTCAAAACCACACAAAGCACAATTTAAAAACAAAAGCAAGTGATCTAGCAGGTAACTAAGAGCCCATGGAAAACCATGGATGAAAAGGGTGCTAATACCTTCCCTTTTCATAATCTACCCCCCGAACTCAAAAAACAATCTTAAAGGTCTTTCCTGTTCTTTTTCACCTTTCCTTTTGGATAAAAGAAAAGTCGGTGGCGACTCTTGCTAACCGCAACATTTGTGAACATAAACACAAAACCTCAAGTCAGTTCTCCCACCGTATCACAGAACTGGCGACTTTGCTGGCGATTTTTATAAAAGTGGGGTTACGTTAGGGCTAGATCACATTTATTTGCTTACATTGTTTGACTTGTATGCTTTACATTATGGTTCTTTGTTTGGGTTTGAAATCCTCTACCCAGATTTGGGATACATTATAGGTAAATAACAATACGTTGTGGAAACTATACAGGGTATACCGACATGGTCTAAGCAATAGCTATGTTAGTGTGACATATTTGTGGGTACCGGTAGCCTTTGAGTTAATCAAAGAGAATACGGGGCCGCTGAGTGATGTCATGAAGCACTAATGAACTTCTAGAACCCTTTACTTGACCAACTTTGGCCTTTAGGATGTAGTGAGATGACCGGCTTTGGTGCAGTCCGAAGTTGGTAGATACTCGATACTACACTCATTGAGGGTTGGTTTCTTGGGATATTTCGGTCGCCATTAAAGAGCTCCTTAGAACCCGGTTACTATTATTAGGACAGGTTTAAGCCAACTAAACTTCAAGAGGGTACTTACCTATAAAACCCCATGCAAGCCTAAACTAAGAACTTGTTTGTTTTGCTTGTATATGCATACTTGTACATAACATCATGGACATCATGGACATCATGAACATCACCATGCATCCACTGACCATTTCAAGGATTTTTTTGAGATTCATCTTTGTTCTTGTTTTGTAGGATATGGATTCACTTCGCAGGAAAACTATCCAAGTCAACCTTGTAAGAATTACTCCACAACTTAAGGAGCTAGCTTCAAGGATCCCTGAGAACTCTCCATTCACTGAGAGACATGGTCGTCTACTCAACTTGGTCACCTCCAACATAGATGAGGATATTATGAAAGTGCTCTTTCAGTTCTTTGACCCTTTGCACCATTGCTTCAGATTTCCCGACTATCAACTTGTGCCTACTTTGGAAGAATTCTCCCAACTCTTAAGGATTCCCATTCTCAATCAACTACCTTTCAACGGTACGGAAAGAGACCCAAAGCCAGAAGAGATTGTTCAAGCTCTGCACTTGCACTCATCTGATGTCACAACTCATTAGGAAACTAGAAGTGGTGTCAAAGGCTTCTTAGCAAAGTTCCTGTTTGAGAAAGCCCAAAGCTGTTGGAATTCCTTAGAATTGCAAGCCTTTGAGGAAATTGTGGCTCTTCTTATCAATGGGATGGTCTTGTTCCCCAATCCTGACCAACTCATAGATATGAGCACCGTCCAGATCTTCATGTCACGCAACCCGATGCCTACATTGCTAGGGGATATCCTACGCTCTTTTCACACTCGCACAATGAGGAAAAGAGGTGTCCTTATGTGTTGCACTCTTCTCCTGGAAAGATGGTTTATTTATCATTTTCCCCAATCAGTCTTAAAGAATGAGCAAGGTTCAAGGTGGTCACAAAGGTTAATGACGCTCAAACATTCAGATATTCATTGGTGCTCCCGATCCAAAGAGAATGTTATCATTGTTGACCATTGTGGGGAATTCCCTAATGTCCCTCTACTTGGCATTAGGGGAGGCATCACCTACAACCCAGGCTTAGCTTTAAGACAGTTTGGTTACGCCCGAAGGGATGGCCCGCACGAGATGCTGATTCAAGGTTTGGTAATCGACTACGACAACGACGATCAAGGTCTTCGCCAGAGATTCATCCGAGCTTGGAGAATGCTAAACAAGGTGGATAGCAAGACTTTGGGGCACAAGAATTCCATCCCTCTTGAGCCTTACCTCAAATGGGTATGAACCCATGCCCAAAGTCTTATGATGCCTTATCCTTCCATTCTTCCGGTAATTATTGAGCCTGTTAAGGAGGGAGATGTTCCATACACTATCCTACATCCTGACATGCCCACATCTCTTGAAGACCTACAAAGGGATTGGATACACCTCAAAGGAGAGCAAGATACTTTCAAAGCCCAATTCTACGCAAGCGAGAAGAAGGTTTTGGAACTCACTAGGCTACTTCATGAGGAGCTGACTCTAAATGCCTACATTGCAGCAAAGAGGATGTGCACTACTTTTTTATCTTAGAGTTTTGTATTATTTTGCCCAAGGGGAATTGATGTACTCAAACTTTATCTTATTAATATAATGTGTGTTTATTTTTGTCTAAAACGAACTTGAATCTTTGAAATCCTTGAAAACATTGCATATGTACATATCATTCATCATAACATAAACAGGTCTTTTGCAACAAGTTTCCTCATCTCTCTGTTGTTTATTTCAGTAAGATGGATCTCAAACAAACAATCAAAGATCTCCAAGCTCAAAACAGGCAGTTTCAACAGTTGCTCATGACCCTAGCCAAGGAGCAAGAAGAGTTGAAGACTCTCTGGCTGAGGAGAGGAAAAAGAAAACAAAGAAGGTCACCAGGGTTTTAAACATGGGGAGAAGATTTCAGGGGCAGACTAGAAGAACCTTAAATGTTGCAACAACATCCATTGAAGGGGAGGGGAAAGGAAAGGAAACAACGGTCCCATCAGAACCTGAAGAGGAGGAAGAAGAGGAAGAATACTCTGAGGAACAGTATCCTCCCAGCTGATAATAAGTACAGACATCTCGAAGAGCGTTTGAGCGTGATGGAAATATAAAAGGTGCCAGGCTTAGACTTTGAAGAATTGGGACTAGTGTCGGGGATTGTGATTCCTCTGAAATTTAAAGTGCCTTTGTTCACAAAATATGATGGAGTGTCATGTCCTAAGATGCACCTCCGATCATATGTGAGAAATATCCAACCACACTCAGCTGATAAGGACTTGTGGGTGAATTTTTTCCAAGATAGTCTATCTGGAACACAACTCGACTTGTTTTACCAACTAGAAAGAGCCAACATCCATAATTGGAAAGATCTTTCCGCAGCTTTCTACAAGCAATATCATTATAATGTTGATTTGGCGCCTACCCGTACTCAACTTCAGAGTATGGCTATGGCTTCCAATGAGGGTTTCAAGGATTACACGCAGAAATGGAGAGATCTTGCTGGAAGGGTTCAACCCCCCTCTGTCTGAAAGGGAATTGGTGGACATGTTCTTAGGCACTTTATCGGGCCCTTTCTTTAACCATTTAATTGGAAGCTCATCAGCATGATTTACTGAGTTAATACTGACCGGGGAGAGGGTGGAAGCTGGCATAAAAAGTGGAAAGATTCATAAGGATCCATCTTCTTCTACAACTTTGAGGAAGCCTTTTATTGGGAAGAAAGAGGTAGTTGTTGTATATCCGCGAAGAAACCAAGAGAGAGCCGAACGCCGGCCAATGGTAGGGGCTATTATGATTCCAAAGCCTACGTCTGATCAACAAAGAGGTAATAAACCAATATTGGAAAGGCCAGTCAGGAAATTCACCAGGATCAATATGACTATGTCTCAAGTATTACCGCATCTTCTGAAATCCAATTTGGCAACTTTAAAAGAAGCTCCAAAAAACCCAAACACAGCGTCCCCTCATTATCACCCTAATGCCCGTTACGCATATCACTCTGAAAGTCCTGGTCACGATACTAACAACTGTTGGGCCTTGAAGAACAAAATACAAGACCTCATTGACGCAAAAGAAATTGAGTTTGATGCGCCCGAGAAGCCAAATATCATTTCTGCTCCTATGCCCAGACATGGTCACAACACCAATGCTATTGAAGAAGATTTGTTTGTTACCACAATTGATGAACTCGTGACTCCACTCCCAATCATTAAGATAAACTTGTTGAAAGTCAGTGTATTCCTGGGTTGTAATGAAGACTGCCACCTCTGCTTATCCTCACCAACTGATTGCCCTTTGTTGAAAACAGGCATTCAACGCTTGATAGACAACAACGAGGTTCTGTTTGAAAGTACTCTTGTTTCACCTGTTCCTGTTAAAGATGTTTCAATCATTACCATCTCCGCCAATTCTTCCAGGGTCCCCAAAAGACCCGTTAGAATTACATCGGTTCTGAAAACTACTCCTCTAATAATTACAATGCCTGGGCCAGACCCATATAAATCAGACAAAACTGTGCTGTGGAATTACGGTGGGGACATTTACTACCATTGCATCAAACAAGATGGGCCGGCCGCCGAAGAGATAAACTCCGAAGAAGAAGATTTCGACATTAGCAATATTGCCGAAACTAGTAAAATTACCCGAAGCTGTAGGATCTTTTCTCCAAAAGTTGCCCCCCAAAGGCAGTTTTTAGACCCGTGGCTGCTCCAAAGGTTACTTTCGTACCCATAATCATCTCTGCAAGTGCTCCCATTAACGAAGCCATTACAATCCCTGTTGTCATTCCTACCAACACTCCTACTGCTGAAACTCGAGGAAAAGTTATTCAAGTAGAACCTGTCCGAACGAAGGCTCAACCACTGACTATCTCTGAGACCTCCAAGAAAGAAATGGAGGAGATCCTAAAAATAATAAAGAGGAGCGACTACAATGTAGTTGAACAGTTGGGGCAAAATCCCTCCAAAATCTCCATGCTGGCATTACTATTGTGTTCTGAGGCACATGTGAAAACCTTGGTGAAATTTCTAAAGATAGCCCATGTGCTTCAAGAGACGTCTACAAATCAATTTCAAGACTGCATGGCCAGCTTGATAGCGGATAACGGCCTAGGCTTCTCGGATGCTAATCTGACACCAAGGGGAAGAAAGCACAACGAGGCATTACACGTCTCTATGGAATGTAGAGGCATAACTCTGGCCCATGTCTTGGTGGACATTGTCTCATCTTTGAATGTTTTATCGAAAAAAGCTATTGACATAATTGACTATGAAGGACTGACGTTAAAGCCGAGCAACATTGTAGTAAGGGAATTTGATGGCTTGAAGAGGATGGTACATGGGAAGGTAGATATCCCCATAAAGGTTGGGACTCAAACTTTCAATTTAACCTTTTATGTAATTGACATCCGCCCCTCTTACTCCTGTCTTCTAGGACGGCCATGGATCCATAATGCGGGTGTTGTTACCTATACATTGCACCAGATGCCGAAGTATCCGGTTCAAGGAAAGATTATCACTGTCCACGGAGAGGAAGAATATATGATTAGCCATCTCAATTCCTTCAGGTATGTGGATTTGGATAGTGAGTTCATTGAAACTCCTTTTCAACACTTCGAAGAGGTCCCCCAAGAGGTAGCAGTGACCAAAGTTGTGTCCCAGATTCCCAAGATTACAAGACTTCCACTCCAGATGTCATCTCTGAAGGACGCCAAAGCAGTAGTAGAGGAAGGTGGATGCACCATCTGGGGGAAACTTTCGGATATCCCGTATAAGTCTGATAAGTTTGGCTTAGGTTTCACTTCAAGTGCTCAAAAGGTTGTACGCTGTGCCCGTGCTGGAGGGCCACCCTTGAAGATTAGAAACCGAGAGTTCAATGTGGTAGAAGACGGTGAAGAGGATTGCAACTTGGAGGATTGGATCTTTCCGACTATCAATGGAGGACTCTGTAATTGGGAGGCCATAGATTTTGTCCCAATAACTTTCATCCCTCAGTAATTTATCTTTTTTTTTGTAGGATCTGTAATATTCAAAAACAATTCGCACTCTTAAAACCTTGTGTCTTGCCCGAGGCACAATGGTCCATTTGTAAGGGTTATTATTTCATCTTCATATGGCATTCAATGAATCATGGATGTTTTTCACATACAAACTTTTGTGCTCATTGTTTTTCTTTTACATTTTATTTTCTTTTAAAGATATCTATACCCTTACACACACTCACACTCACAAATGCAGGTACCAATTCATTCTGGATCCCATGGGTAACGATACTGCTATGGCCTTTTGTGACTCTGAGGATCTAATCTACCAAGCTGAAGACGAAGGTGAGGAAGATTGTGAAGTACCAGGGGAACTTACCAGATTACTACAACAAGAGGAAATAACCATCCAGCCTTACGAGGAACCTGTGGATACAATCAACCTGGGTACCGAGGAGGATAAAAAAGAGGTCAAGGTGGGTACCAATCTGGAACCCAGTGTCAAGGAGCGTCTGATTAAGCTGTTGCATGATTATGTTGAGATCTTTGCTTTGTCATATGAAGACATGCCAGGACTTGATACGGACATCGTGGTACATCATATGCCTACAAGAGAAGATTGTCCGCCAGTAAAACAAAAGGTTCTCCGCATGATACCTGATATGTCAGAAAAGATTAAAGCGAAGGTCATGAAGCAATTCAATGCTGGATTCTTGGCTGTCACTTCCTACCCTCAATGGGTTGCCAACATCGTTCCCGTACCTAAAAAAGACGACAAAGTACGAATGTGTGTGGACTATACAGATTTGAATAGGGTAAGCCCTAAAGATGGTTTTCCACTCCCCCACATTGATATCCTGGTTGACAATACGGCCCAACACAAAGTGTTTTCCTTCATGGACGGATTCTCAGGTTACAACCAAATCAAAATGGCACCTGAGGACATGGAGAAAACAACATTTGTCACACAGGGGGGCACATTCTGCTACAAGGTGATGCCATTCGGACTGAAGAATGTTGGGGCAACCTATCAACGCACCATGGTGGCCTTATTTCACGACATGATACATCATGAAATAGAGGACTATGTAGACGATATTATAGCCAGATCACAAACAGAAGAAGAGCACTTGGATCACTTACAAAAGCTGTTTGAGAGACTGAAGAAGTACAAGCTGAGGTTGAATCCAAACAAGTGCGCATTTGGAGTACGGTCCGGTAAACTCTTAGGCTTTGTCGTCAATAAAAAAGGTATTGAGGTTGATCCTGCCAAAGTTAAAGCAATACAAGAGATGCCTTCTCCTCGTACTGACAAAATCAAAGAATACTTACAAGAACCTCCTGTATTGATGCCACCAGTCGAGGGAAGACCTTTGATCATGTATCTGACTGTTTTAGAAAACTTAATGGGGTGTGTATTGGGGCAGCATGACGAGTCTGGCCGAAAAGAGCACGCTATTTATTACCTGAGCAAAAAGTTTACCGACTGTGAAACCAGATATTCACTGCTCGAGAAAACTTGCTGCGCTCTGGCATGTATGGCAAGAATGCATGACAAAATTAAAATGGTTAGAAAATCCTAATGTGTAAAGATAAATAACTGAAACAAATTACTCGCACATGTTCACTCTTAGGGTATAATCTCACTTCGGTTGCCTTCGGTAAACGATCATTAAGCATAGGGTGTCTTAGTGGTTGCCATCCTGTCTAAAAAGATCAAATGTCCCATTCGAATGTTGCCTCGGAAATGTTTCCTCGGAAATGTTGCCTCGAAAAGATCTTAAGACTCTAGGGTTACTACTAAGGTGTCCTAATATTGCTTTAGTGAGCGTGCATCCCTTTAGAATTGACCCTTGCAATTCCAACGATGGTGCTACCTATTTCTCAATAGTAGGATAGCACTGTCTAAAGGAAACAAGAATAGAAACGATCGTTTTTCGAGTAGGTAGATGCTAATAGGTACTTGCTCAAATCAAAACTTTTCACACTTACACTTTTCAAACAAATTTTCAAAACAACTTTGTCACACCCTTGAGGATTGATACAAGGGTTATCACGAAGTAAAATATTTTTCAAAACAAAGCACACAAACACAAGCAATTTAAAAATGAGCAAGTACCTAAGAGCCCATGGAAAACCATGGATAAAAAGGGTGCTAACACCTTCCCTTTCTATAATCTACCCCACATACTCAAAATCTCGAAAAAGGATTTTTCTGTACTTTTTTACTTTCCTTGTTGGATAAAATAAGAGTCGATGGCGTCTCTTGCTTATCGCGATATTTTGCGAACAAAAAATGCAAAATGCAAACCAGTATTAAACAGTCGGTTATACCACCATATCACAAACCGTGTCTCCTGTCATAAGATACATTTAAGGTCGTATGTCAGGAAAATTCAGCCCCACACTACTGATAGGGATCTGTGGGTACACTTCTTTTAGGAAAGTTTGGCAGGAAATCACCTGGAATGGTTCTATCAACTAGAAAGAACCAATGTGCCTAATTGGGAAGATCTAGCTGCTGCTTTCTACAAGCAGTACCAATATAATGCTGACCTCGCTCCGACTCGTACACAGTTGCAAAATATGTCTATGGGTTCCGGCGAGGGTTTTAAGGACTATGCCTAAAAATGGAGAGACCTTGCGGGAAGAGTCCAGCCTCCATTGTCTAATATGGAGCTGGTGGACATGTTCTTGGGCACGTTATCCGGGTTGTTCTTTAACCATCTGATTGGAAGTTCTTCTGCTTGGTTTACTGAATTAATCTTGATAGGAGAAAGAGTGGAAGTTGGTATTAAAAGTGGTAAAATACATAGAGATGCATCCTCCAGCACTGCAAAGAAACCATTTATAGGGAAGAAGGAGGTCAGTGCTGCTTATGGCCAAAGAAATCTTAACAAAACTGAACATCGTCCAACGGTAGGTGGGCTGTTATGATTTCCAATCCTGCATCAAACCGACAATAGAACAATAAATCTAGAACAAATAAGCCTAGGAGATAGTTTACCCGGATCAACATGACCTTATCCTAGGTTTTACCACACCTGCTGAAGACCAATTTGGTGACCCTAAAGGAGGCTCTGAAGAATCCTAATACTACCTCTCCTCACTACAACCCAAATGCTCGGTGTGATTACCATTCTGAAAGTCCAGGCCATGATACAAATGACTATTGGGCTTTGAAGAACAAGGTACAGGATTTGATTGAGGAAAATGAGATTGAATTCGTGCTCCTGAGACCCCTAATGTTATAACTGCCCCTATGCCCAAGCACGGCCGTGGTGTTAATGCTATTGATGATGACATGTTTGTTGTTTCTGTTGATGAAATAGTTACTCCACTCCTGACTATTAAAAAGAATCTCTCGCAGGCCGATTTATTTCCGGGTTATGGCAAAGGTTGCCACTTATGTTTGTCCCTACCTAATGGTTGCGATTTGTTGAAGGAAGGCGTCCAGTTCCTGATGGATGATAAAGAAATTCTGTTTGAGAAGACTCTAGTTACAAGTGCTCCGTGTAAAGATGTTTCTATCATTACCATTTCTGCCAATCCTCCCAAGGTCTCCTCCAAAAGACCTGTCAGGATTACATATGTTCTAAAAGTTTCTCCACTGATAATTACTTTCCCTGGACCTATACCATATTCCTCAGATAAATCTGTTCCCTGGAACTATGGGGCTGGCGTCTATTACCATGGCGTCAAGCAAGATTTGCTGGTTGTTAAAGATAAAGATGCCGAAGACTCTGATCCTGACATTAGTAATATCATCGGGACCAGTAGGATAATAAGAAGCAGAAGAGTTTTCTCTCCCGAGATCTCTCCTCCTAAAACTTTTTCTACTCCTGTGATTGTTCCTGCTGTTACTCCTGTCAGTATTCCCATTACTACTCCTACTGTTAGCCCTGCTATCGAGTCGGCCGAGACTCGGGGGAAAGAGATATTGGTTGAGCCTGTCCAGATGAAGGCGCACCCATAAGTCATTCCCAAGGCTTCTAAAAAGTAAATGGAAGAAATCTTCAAGATAATCAAGAAGAGTGACTGCAATGTGGTTGAACAACTGGGACCGACCCCTTCCAAAATCTCAATGTTGGCCTTGTTACTATGCTCTGAAGCCCATGCCAAGGCTTTAGTAAAATTCCTGAAGTCTGCCCACGTGCCTCAAGAGACCTCCGCTGATCAATTCGAGAATTGCGTGGCTAGTTTGACAACTGAAAATGGCCTGAGATTCTCTGATGCAGACCTAACTCCCAAGGGGAAACATTCTAAGCAAAGTTTGAAGACACACCTACTCTTCAACAGCAGTCCCGGATTTATTGACTCCCCAACATTTGTCAAGGATTTATTTTCCCAAGACAAAAATACATTCATTAACATTTCACACATGATAAGTGCATTCGACAACATCATGACACCATACATTTCATACATCATGACATTGCATACAACTAACATTTTACCTTTTTTAGGAAAAGGTCTATCAACAGATGACTACCATCAACCATTTTCAAATTCCAGATTAATATCTGTAGCAAGTCAGGGCATTTATCTATACGACCAATTGAAGCAACCCTACACAGGTTTCTATTATTTCCAAGATGAAGTTTTACACGAACTCGTCATGAAGCAACCCTACACAGGTTCCTCCTATTTCTAAGATGAAGTTTTACATGGACTCGTCATGAAGCAACCTTACACAGGTTCCTCCTATTTCCAAGATGAAATTTTACACAGACTCGTCATGAAGTAACCCTACACAGGTTCCTCATATTTCCAAGTTGAAGTTTTACACGGACTCGTCATGAAGCGACCCTACATAGGTTCCTCCTATTTCCAAGATAAAGATTTACACTGACTCATCATGAAGCAACCCTACACAGGTTCCTCCTATTTCCAAGATGAAGTTTTACACAGACTCATCATGAAGCAACCCTACATAGGTTCCTCCTATTTCCATATGCCGTTTTACACAGACTCATCATGAAGTAATCCTACCCAGGTTCCTTCTCAGAAAATTCCAGATGTAGTTTTACACGGACTCATCATGAAGCAACCCTACACAAGCCCATCACAAATTGAAGAACATCCAAAACCTCTACTGGTTCAGTGTAAATCTCCCAACGATTTATCCTGATTCTCTCTGGTAGACTTTTTCTCTGGTTCAAATAAATTGCTCCAAGATTTATTCTGATTCTTTCCAATTGAAGATACTCCAAGACTTTTTGTCTGGTTCAGTTGAATCAATCCTAAGTTTCTTCTGATTTCCATTCCAGTCAAAATTAATCCAAGACCTCTACTGGTTTAGTTTAAATCTCTCAACAATTTATTCTGATTCTTCTCCAAATCCCTACTAGTTTAGATAAATCTCTCAACGATTTATTCTGATTCTTTCTTAGTAGGAACTTTCTCTGGTTTAGATAATCGCTCAAAGATCTACTCTGATTCCCTCCAGTTAATGAATATTCAAGACCTCTTTGGTTCAGTTTAAACCTCTCAATGGTTTATCCTGATACTTTCCAAATAAGCACTTCTGCTTCAGATAAATTGCTCCAAGATTTATTCTGATTCTTCCCAGTCAAACAACATACAAGCCTTCTGCTAGTTTCAGATAAATCACTCCAAAGATTTATTCTGATTCATTTTCAGTGAAATCAAGTTCAGACTTAGTCCATTTTCCATCAATAGTCACCCTTGGATGGCATCTACAAGCCCATCTCTGACAAATCTCCATCATTCCTCCAAATGGCATCTATAATCCCATTCACAATTCATCTTCGAGTGCAAATTTCTGGGCACTCTAGTGTCCAATCATCTTCCACCTTCAAGTCATGAATGGAGGATCCACCAATCTAACTCTTTAGGTTTAAGAAGATTGAACAGGGGCAACTGTTGTGCCCCAAAATTTTCCCTCTCATTTATCAAGTATTTTCTCACAAGATCTCCCTTGGTTCAAGACTACACAAGGATTGATCAGCTCAAGACACCTCCTTAAGCATTGATGACTGAAATTAGGGGTTGAGATTGCACAAGGATAATTGAACTTTTAATGCCTCATATGACTTTCATGGATCATTTTGGACCCTCAAGATTTATCATGCCAAGTTTCAAGTCTTGGATCACATTTTTGCTCAGTCAATTGATCAGTTGACCTAAAAATCAACTGTATTGGGGAAAAAGTCAACTGTGGTCAATTTACACTCAAGCTTCATAATTTTTTATCCATATCAACATTGTGAACTCCTATATGTCATTTGATCAAGTTTGGACCATAATTCCTCAAGAAAGTTGATCAGATCATCAAAAGGGCAAAATGGTCAAAATTAGGGTTTTGATTGAGAAAGGGCAATTTCTGATTTTTGACCTAGCAAATGGTTAATTGGTTTGAGAAAATATATCAAGGTTTGAAACGCGTCATTTTTACCTAATGATATGACTCAAAACTTCCCTCAAGATCAATTGATTGATAGTTGATTTTCAGTCAACTGATCAAAAGTCAACTAATACAGTGAAAAGCAAACTTTGACTTTTTGGTTAAAATCAAGTGTCAAAGACCACAATTCATCAAAACATGTAAAAGTATGAAACTTGTTCATCAAGAAATCAAAAATTCAAGATTTCATTTTGAATAGTTAAAGTTTCTAAACTTAGAAATTTTTCTAAGTGTGGAAAACTTCATATTTTTTCACAACTTTGAGCCAATTTTTCACCATGATGCAAGATGGTTCAAAGGAAACTTTCAACATGAAAGTTGTAGATCTAAATGAGATCTAAAACATTTATTTACACAACTTCTCCTAGAAATGCATGGATTTCAATTTATGATTTTGTGAATACATGTTCATGAAACTTGGAAACTTAGTGAAATTTTACCCTAGTTTAGGTAGGATTTTGACCTAACTTCATAGCAAATTTTCATATAGTTACAAGGGGAATTTTCAAAAGTGATTCAAAGAGGGGGTTTTAGAGCACATTACAAGCTTTCTAAGATGTCCAATAACTCCTTGAGATCATGTTTGAGCAAGGAGAATAGAAGGCATGAAGTTGGCATTTCATTCTTGAATTATAGGTCAATTTCATGATGAACAAGAATTCAAATCCATGCTAGGCTGCACAATATTTGCTTTGCAGGCCTCAAAATTTTAGGCAATCTATAATTAAATGTTTGCACAGCTGTTAGAGGCTTCAAATCAAGCATTCAATGCATTGCCCATGCTTAATGCTATTTTGGGAAGAAAGTGCACATTGCCATTTTGGAAAAGTAGCTTTATGCACAAAATCAGTTCTTGAGTTTGCACTTGTTTTCTTCCGATCATACACAACCTATAACCCAAAAGAAACTTGTATACAACCTCTTGAAACTCAGCCCATGCTTGTACTTTGCCTTGAAACCATGTTTTCACTTTTCTTTAAAATCAAGTAACATAGCCATAACTTGTACTGGTATGATTCTGACCCTCTAGAGCCTCAGGACCTTTTCCTTGCTTATGCACAAGTTGTTTGCATTAAAACACGAATACACAAGCTTAAAAACATACAAAAACTCAGAACTGTATCACAAAACTCCATTGTTGCATAATCTGACCAAAAACTTGAAACTCACATCTCTCTCGTGCGTTTCCAAGCCTTTTGGTTACTAAAGCTTCTAAACATCAAATACAAACCATCCAAAGTCCTTTTGCCTAACTGTAACACCTCCATCATCAAGTTCCATTTTCAAAAACAGAGCTTTGCAAGTGGACTTCTCCAGAACTCCTCAGCTACTCTCAGCTCAAGCCAAGCATCACATTAGCTTCCCGAGAACTTGAGGAAGCTAACCCAATCACTGGAACTCATCAAAAGCTGTTCAAACTCAAAACACGATACCCTCTTGCAAGGTGAGTTTTCTGACTTTTGAACTATTCATATAGGCATTGTTAGGCTTCCATTTTCAAAGATAAAATGTAGACCTCATTGCCACGAAGCTGTACATATCCATAGTTTGCATTTATATGGTTTGAGCTTAGAGAATTTTAGAGTTGAAGTTTCTAAATTTTTTAGGTTTCAGATTAGGGCTAATAAAATTCATGCTTGTCTTTGATCTATAGTTTTAGTGCTTTACATTTCTGAAATCGTGAGGAAATTTTCCACAAGTTTCATGTTTATATTTTTGGAAATGGTTGAGGAATGAGCAAGTTATAGATCCTTTGACTGGAGGTTGAAGATGAAGTACAGTCAGGGCAAGTTTTATGTTATGTATTTATTGTTGTGCCAATATTAACGGATGTATCACCACCTTAGTGGTTAAATCGCGCGCCTGTCACCCCTTGGACCTGGGTTCGAGCCCCAACGTCCGTTTTACCATTTTTTCACATATTTTCTGTTTTCCTTTTTTTTGTTTGAACAGGTGGGGCCTCCAACTTGGGCCTGATGTTTTTTTTACTTTTACTAACCCCCGTATTACTTCAGCACTCCCCTGGCCGAATTTCATTTTTTATTTTCTCTTTCTTATTATATTATATTTCTTTTTCCTTTATTATTATTATTATTATTATTATTTTTTTTTATTTATTTATTGTTATTAATAAAAATCCAAAAAATATTTTATTTATTATTTTTACACTTATTTAGTTTATTTATTTATAAAACTAAAAGAACAAAAACATTTTCTTAATACATTAATTTCTCTCTTAATAATTAATATTTAGATAATTAGGTTTAATTATTATATTATATTATTTTCTTATAAATTAAAATTAATTTAGAACTTAGGTTTATTTTAATTAATTACTTTCCTATTATTTCTACTATTTAAAACCTTTTTATAAAAAACCCTAAAAAACATTTTTTTTTACTTAATTTCTTTCTTAATTAATTTAGGTTTAAGTTTTTGTTAATTTTTTTAATTAAATCATTTTCTTTAATTAGGTCAAGACTAAACCCTTTCATAAAAAACTAACAAAATCATTTCCTTTTTCATTTGCATTCTTGCATTTTTATTTTCAATTTTGTACAATATTCAATATGGTTGTAATAATTATTTAGATTTAATTTTCTTGCAATTTCCCCATTTGTAAATTTGTACACCCCTCCCCTAATGATGTAATAGCTTAGTATTTTTATTTTCCGCAATTTAATGCTTTATATATATAAATGCTAGTAATTAGGGTTTGTATGTGAAGATAAAATCAATGCTTAGAAAACCCTAATTCAAAGACAAAACAATACATGTAAATGAATACACTTACACACTTACACCCTTAGGATAAATCCATTTTTTTGCCTTACAAAAATGGCCATGTTATGCATGTGAGGTATCTTAGCAAAAACAAATAAAATACAAGATCATAGTTCCTCGATGACGCTACAAATGTTGCCTTACGAATGATCTTTAGTCCCTTAAAGAAAATGCTAAGATATCTTACAACAGTGTTATTCATGACTATACGATGACCCATGCCCGTCCCTTTTACATCCAAAGACAGGGTTTCTTACCAAATCACTGGTAAGATAAAAATGTCAAATGAAAGAGGAAATAAACATGAAAGACTTTTGAGTAGGTAAAATGCTCCTAGTTATTTGCTCATTTTCAAATCAAAACATCCTTGCTATTTTTAAAACAAACACCAACACTTTCAAAAACATCATTCAAACTTGAAACATTTTCAAAAGACAAACACTTTGTACGCGTTCTTATAGAAACGAGAGCCATTACAAAGAAGACACCCTTTTCAAAATCTCTTTCAAAAACACATTCCACAAACACCTCTTTGAACTATTTCTGAAACAAACACTTTGTACACGTTCTTATAGAAACGGGAACCATTACAAAGACATTTTCAAAATACTTTCAAAAACCACACAAAGTACATTTTCAAACAAAAGCAAGTGATCTAGCAAGCAACTAAGAGCCCGTAGATAACTACAAATGAAAAGGGTTCTAATACCTTCCCTTTTTATAATCTACCCCCCAAACTCAAGAAAACATCTCAAAGGTCTTTCCTGTTCTTTTCAACCTTTCCTTTTGGATAAAAGAAAAGTCGGTGGAGACTCTTGCTAACCGCAACATTTGTGATCAAATGTAAAACAACCAAGTCAGTTATCCCACCGCATTACACTCTGTATGTCTCTATCTAGTGTAGGGGAACTACTTTGGCCCATGTTCTAGTGGATACAAGTTCATCGCTGAATGTTCTACCCAAGAAAGCCCTTGACAGATTAGATTGTGCAGGATTGACTCTGAAAACCAGTAACATTGTGGTGAGAGCCTTTGGCGGTTCTAAAAGAATGGTGCATGGGGAGGTGGACATCCCTATCAAAGTGGGTAATCATACTTTTAATTCCATTTTCTATGTGATGGACATCCGCCCGTCTTACTCCTGCTTATTGGGTTGACCCTGGATCCATGGGGCTGGTGCTGTGACTTCCACCCTACATCAGATGGTAAAGTACCCAGTCAATGGGAAAATTATCATAGTTCATGGGGAGGAGGAGTACATGGTGAGCCACCTGAACTCTTTCAGGTATGTTGAAATGGACGACGAGTTCATTGAGACCCCATGTCAGAACTTTGAGGAGGTTCCACAGACCGTTGCTGCAACCAAGACCACTGCTAGTGATCCTAAGACTACTAGGCCTCTGCTAAAGATGGCTTCTCTGAAAGATGCCAAGGCAGTAGTTGAAGTAGGCGGGTGTATAATTTGGGGCCAACTTCCAGATATTCCCTACAAATTTGACAAATTTGGTTTTGATTTTACTTCAGGAGCCCAAAGAATTGTTCGTCGTGCTCGCACCGAGGGACCACCTTTGTGGATCAGAAACCATGGAGTTAATGCCCTAGAAGACAGCAATAGTGATTATGACCTGGACAAGTGGATCTTCCCAACCATCAGCAGTGGACTCAGTAATTGGGAGGCCAAAGACTTTGTGCCCATTACTTTTATTCAAGAGTAATTTGTCTTTTATTTTAAGGAAATTTAATATTTGAACAATTGAAACATTAAAACCTTGTGTCTTACCCGAGGCACAATGATTTATTTGTGAGGGTCATTGTTTCATTTTCATATGTCATCAATAAAACATTGGACATTTCACATACAAATTTTACGCTTTTTGTTTTTTTTCTTTTCTGCTTCTTTACTTTATCAAAAATATACAACTATGCTCTTACACACACTCACATATTAAAATGTAGATCCACATCCACTCTGGATCCCATTGATAATGGTTCTGCTATTGCTAACCAAGCCGAGGACGAAGGTGAGGAAGATTGTGAGGTACCGGGAGAGCTTGCCAGACTATTACAATAGGAAGAAAGGGCAAAACAGCCTCATGAGGAGCTAGTTGAGACAATGAACTTGGGTACTGAAGAGGATAGAAAAGAAGTCAAGGTAGGTGCTAACTTGGAGCCCGATGTCAAACAGCGGTCAATATAGATGCTACATGACTATGTTGAGGTTTTTTCCTGGTCATACAAAGAAATGCAAGGACTTGACACCGATATTGTGGTTCATCGCCTACCGATAAAAGAGGATTTTCCTCCAGTGAAACAGAAAGTTCGTCGTATGAGGCTGGATATGTCATAAAAGATCAAGGCTAAAGTTGTGAAATAGTTCAATGCCGGTTTCTTAGTTGTCACGTCTTATCCACAATGGGCCGCCAATGTTGTTCCAGTAACTAAGAAGGATGGTAAGGTACGTATGTGTGTAGATTACAGAGACCTGAATAGGGCAAGCCCCAAGGATGACTTCCCGCTTCCCCATATTGATGTTCTAGTTGACAACACCATACAACATAAGGTATTCTCCTTCATGGATGGTTTCTTCGGATAC
Organism: Vicia faba; assembly: GCA_948472305.1. NCBI lineage: Eukaryota > Viridiplantae > Streptophyta > Magnoliopsida > Fabales > Fabaceae > Vicia > Vicia faba. The sequence goes on along the minus strand of OX451736.1, from coordinate 1,729,951,977 downwards.
AATCAGATCAAAATGGCATCTGAGGACACGGAGAAGACGACCTTTGTCACATATTAGGGCACTTTTTGTTACAAGGTTATGTCATTTGGGTTGAAGAATTCTAGGGCAACCTATCAACATGCTATGGTAGCTTTGTTCCACGATATGATTCACCATGAGATAGAGGTCTATGTTGACGACATGACATCCAGGTCTCAGACTGAGGATGAACACCTTGATCACCTACAAAAACTATTTGACCGACTGAAGAAGTACCAACTGAGGCTAAACCCGAATAAGTGCACTTTCAGAGTAAGATCCAGTAAGCTCTTAGGTTTTGTAGTCAGTGGCAAAGGTATTTAGGTATACCCTGAAAAGGTCAAAGCTATACAAGAAATGCCGACTCCTCGCACTGAGAAGGAGGTTAGGGGATTCTTGGGACGCCTAAACTATATTTCCAGATTCATTTCACATCTGACAGCTACTTGTGAGCCAATCTTCAAATTACTGAAGAAAGATCAAGAAGTGAAGTGGAATGACGATTTCCAATATGCCTTTGACAAAATCAAGGAATATCTCCAAGAGCCTCCAATTTTGATGACACCAGTTGAAGGAAGACCTATGATCATGTACTTAACAGTATTAGAGAACTCAATGTGGTGTGTGCTGGGGCAACATGACGAGTCTGGTCGAAAAGAGAATGCAACATACTACCTTAGCAAAATTTTTACCGACTGTGAAACAAGATACTCACTACTCGAGAAAACTTGTTTTGCTTTGGCATGGGCTGCTTGCCGACTAAGACAGTATATGTTGACTCACACTACCTTGTTGATATCTAAAATGGATTCTATCAAATATATCTTTGAAAAGCCCGCTCTTTCTGGAAGAATAGAAAGATGGCAAATGATCCTGACCGAATACGAAATTCTATATACAACCCAGAAAGCAATCAAGGGAAGTGTATTAGCGGATCATTTGGCTCATCAAGCTGTGGATGACTACGAATCCACAAATTTTGAGTTCCCGGATGAGAACATCATGTTAGTAACTGATTGTGAAGAACCTGGACCAGATGAAGGACCTGAAAAAGGATCCCGATGGACTATGGTTTATAACGGAGCTTCCAACGCTCTTGGCAATGGCATCGGTGCTGTGATCATATCTTCTGAGGACTGTCATACTCCTTTCACTTCCAATCTATGTTTCAATTATACCAACAACATGGCTGAGTATGAAGCATGTATCATGGGTCTCAAAGCTGCGATCGATTTAAGGATCAAGTTCTTAAGTGTATTTAGAGACTCGACTTTGGTAATCAGCCAGATCAAAGGAGAATGGGACACGAAGCATCCTAATCTCATCCCGTACAAAGAACATGTGTTGACACTAATCCCATTCTTTGAAGAAATTACCTTTGAACATTTTCCACGAGAGGAAAATCAACTAGCAGACGCGTTAGCTACGATGTCATCCATGTTCAAGGTCAGGTGGGATAGTGAGGCTCCTCAGATTACCATTGAGAGGATGGATGAGCCAACATACTATCATGAGATTGGTACTGAAGAAGTAGTGGACAAGCCTTGGTTCCATGAAATCAAAAGATATCTCGAACTCCAAGAGTATCCTGAGGGAGCTTCGGTCAATAAGAAGATTCTCTGCTAAGTTCTTTCTCAGTAACGGGATCCTTTACAAGCGCAACCACGACTCTACCTTGCTTCGTTGTGTAGACAAGAGTGAGGCAGAAAGGATTATGGATGACTTAGACGAAGGTACCTTTGGCACTCATTCCAGTGGCCATTCAATGGCTAAAAAGATCCTACGGGAAGGATACTACTGGTCCACCATGGAAATAGACTATTATCAGTATTCACGGACTTGTCACAAATGTCAGATCTATGCTGACAAGGTACATGTGCCTCCAGTTTCTTTAAATGTCCTGGATGCTCCTTGGCCGTTTGCAATGTGGGGCATCGACATGATTGGGGAAATCATACCTACAACTTCTAATAGGCACCACTTTATCCTGATTTCCATTGATTACTTCACGAAGTGGGTCGAGGAATCTTCATTCGCTTCTGTTACCAAGAACGTTGTGGCCCGATTCATCAAACATAACATTATTTGTCGGTACGGTATTCCAGAAAGAATCATTACAAATAATGGTACCAATCTCAACAACACTATGATCACCGAGCTTTGCATGCAATTCAAGATTCAGCATCATAACTCTTCTCCCTACCGGCCGAAGATGAATGGCGCTATTGAAGCTGCTAAGAAAATCAAGAGAATCATACAGAAGATGACAGTGACATATAAAGATTGGCATGAGATGTTACCATTTCCTCTTCATGGTTACCGCACCACAATGCGTACATCAATGGGGGAAACTCCTTTCTCTTTGGTATACGATATGGAGGATGTCCTGCCTATTGAGGTCCAGATCCCTTCCTTGAGGATCATGAAAGATGCGGGGTTGAGAAAAGACGAATGGGTTCATACTCGACTTGACCAGTTAAATCTGATTGACGAGAAGAGGCTCGCGGTTGTCTGTCATGGTCAGATGTACCAAAAACGTATGATCAAAGCTTATAACAAGAAAGTCAGACGTCAGGTATATCAGGCCGGTGACCTGGTAATCAAGTGCATTATACTGCCGCAAGGTGATCCCAGGGGCAAATGGACCCCCACGTATGAAGGGCCATTCGTGATCAAGAATATATTTTCTGGTGGAGCCATGATCCTAACCACTATGGACGGTGATGACCTACCGCATCCTGTAAACGCGGACATAGTTAAAAGATACTACGCATAAACAAAGACCCTCTAGGTCGATTGGCCTAGGAAAAAACAAGGGCATCCTGGTGAACCAAAAGGGTTCGGGCAAAAATTAGGGATATACATAAAAAAACTGTACACCCAGCAAGTCGAAAACCTGAAAAGGCGGCTTATGCAAAAAAGGGTATCCTGGTGGACTGAAAAACTGAAAGGGAAGTCCAGGCAAAAGTTATGGATTTAAAGCATATAACTATGTCACTTTGGATCACCTTACAACCAATCTTCAGTATCAACTATCAAGCTCAAAGCGGTGCTAATCAATCCAATCAGCTTCGGACAAGCAACGAAAGGGATGAGACACTCAAAGACATAAAGGCAATAGCAGAATGCGAACCCAATGGGATTATTACATAGCTATTTTTATTTGTATATTATTTTTGTATTCTTACGCGGACATTCTCTTACTAGGATGTTTGTCTCCTTGTACAAAAACGCTTACTCAAGTTAATACAAAATATCCCGTTGAAAGTGTAAAACTTCTTCTTTTTTTCCCTTCTGTTTTGTGTGCGAAAATGCTCAGTGATTATTCTTGAACATATGCATTTGAATATGATTACTGCTTACAAATACACGCATAAAAACTAGAAATACAATTGCCAATGACTTTAAGAAACGAGACAATATATAAGGGCCATCCACAAGATCCCCGCAGAGGTTTTCCCTGGAAGATATTTTCTCTAGCATGTACAGAGGCAGAGATATCCTACTACAAGGTCATAGCCATGTTCTAAGCATGCAGCTTAACGATTTCGGGTTCTCATATCCCCGACAGAGTAAAAATCTCCAATTACTGCTCCAAAATCCTCCAGTGAAGTCACCAAGCTTCTCAGGATTCCCCTATAGGATTTCAACAAAATCCCCAAGCAATTTATGGAGTTCACCTTCTGTAACAGAGTTTTTATAAATCTCAATTAGTTCATAAAGCCTTATCCCCAGTAGAGTTTATTTCTCTAGCTATGGAAGTTCATCCCCCAGCGGAGTTTATTTCTCCAAATTGGTGTAATCTTCCAACAAAACTCTTCCCCTTGGAAAAATGATTCTCAAACAGAAGTTGAAGATCCTCAGAAGAGAAAGGGAATCACCAACTAAACTATCCCCATTCATTATCCCCAGCAAAAGTTGAAGAATCACTTTTTTCACTCACCAACAGCAGTCGGGGATTTAGCTTCCCGGTAATCTTCAGCAGCTGTCAGGGATTTATTTTCCCAGACAAAAATATTGCGCAACAGTATTACATGTTCATACATCATGGCATGTGGATACAAATACATATATCATTATCTAATTTGTTTTTGGAGCACTATGTAATTCATACATGACATCGCATGAAACTGATTTTACCTTTTCAGGTTAAATTAGAAGACAAACAAACACTATCAACTTTTACAGCGGGCCACAGATTAATGCCCAAAACCAGACGGGGAAACTATCTCAACGATCAACAATTTTCAAGTTCCAAATTAATACTTGTAACAAGCTAGGAGAACTATATGTGACGACTGACTGTGGATTATGTTGTACCCCAAGTTTTGCCCCTAAGATCCCTTCATCATACCATATTGATTTATTCACAACAAGATTACACTAGGATTCTTGGTTCCCCTCCCTACATTTAGTTTTGCCCTTTTTTGAGGGATTACCAAGCACCTTGACTTATGTTCCTTTTGTGATCATGAATGTTGTTTTGTTTTCTTCATTTAACTAACAAAATGCAAGGTTGGTTTGTCTTGCTTGTTATCCATGTAGGTGAAGGCAATGAGATTTAACAAGCTACCCCATGGGTTCATGAGTTTATTTCCATGCCCTAGTCAATATAGCTTGAGAATTTTAAACCTCACCATTGGATTGGCTTTGGAAGGATTGGTATGGCAAGGTTGCTTTGGTTCATCACATTTCAAGGTTATTAGATTTTACTCAAAAGTACAAGGGGTTTTGATTGGAGAAGTTGTCATGTTTGGACAAGGTTTTGTTCCCATTTGTCACAAGAGCATATTTATCTCAAATTTCAAGATATGGAAGTGGTTTTGGTAGCTATTAATCCTTATTATTATCCTCAACAACTTCTATTCACAAAGCAAGAATATTGGTACAAGAAGTTTGTTCAAGCTTGTCAAAGTTCTTCAAAGCATTTTCTTGATCTAGGAGCTAGGGTTTTGAACTTCAAAGGAGCATATATTGCTCACCTTTTGGTATTTTTGAATGATTCCAAATACACCCTTCTCTTCAAAGGGTTATTAACAAATCACTTCAAAAGTTACAAAGAGTTTTCATGTGGAAGAAACTTGGTGAAGAAGAAAGATTACAAGTCCTCTAGATGAATCCCCAATTTTCCATGTGTGACTTCAAATGATCATAACTTGGTCAATTTTTATCACCTTGAGCCCATTAATTTTCCAAAATGATCTTGAGGATGTGAACTTTATGCCTTCTTTTATGTTCAAAGTGGGAAAATGAATGGAAGTTGCCTTAAAGATGCAAAAGATTATAGGTCATTTCATGAATTTTCCAAACTTCAACAAGTCATAACTTGCTCAAATTTTGGATATCTTGAACTATTAAAGTTTCAAAATGTCATTCAAGAGATCTACTTCATGCCATCTTTTTTGAGAAAGAGAAAATTCTAAGTGGAAGTCCATGTTTGGATGCAAGACATTATAGGACATTTTTGATGAAGAATTTGAAATATTTCTAAGTATGGAAAGTCAACCCTTTTTCTTCAACTTTGACTCAATATAACTTTCATCTCAAGTAACCATTTAACTTCATTATTTTTCCATTTCAAAGCTTGTAACCCCATCTTTCTAAAGCATCAAGATTCATGCCCTAAGACCCCTTGAGTTGGAAATGCCATGGATTTGAATTTGGTAACTTGAAACTGAATTTTCCACAAAGTCAGAATTTTGAAATCCATAATGTGACTTCTAAACACAAGATTTATGCGCATTTTTGATTTAAACTTAATTCGAAAACTTTCCAGAAGTGATTAGCACCCCAAAACGCAAGATTTGGTTGGGTTTTGATGGAAATGAAGTCACACTTCACTCGTGCTCGACCTTCACTCAATTTTCCTACAAACTTCCTTGTTTCTTCCAATTTTCATTCCCATTCGCTTCCCTATAAATAGAGGGTCATCCCCCATTCATTTCTTCAAGCTTTGAGAGACAAAAACACCCTGCCTGACTTCACATGAACCCATCTTTTTTTAATTCAGTTTTTGAGATTTAAGCTCCCTTTTCCAAAATTCTTTGCGCATTTATCATCCTTAAGCATCATATAAACTCTCCAGCACTTAAACCAATCAAAACGAGCCATAATTCAAGCTACAGAAGTCCAGTTTTAGAGCTTCTTCCTTGAACTTCGAAAAGGTAGAATTCTACACCATTTGGATCCAAATCAAGCACTAATCTATTCTACTCCTTCTCCTGATTCTAATGCTTCTTACAATTTTTAAATCCATTGAGAATTGAGAGAGAAATCTCAAATTGAAGGTGCTCGCTATTTTCTGGGTTTTTGATTCATGTCTCTCTCCATACCTTATATAAATTTGGCACGATGTTGGTGTTAGAATCATCTTGAAGAGACGAGTTCAATGATATTAGCCTGGGATCCTAATTTTTCCATTTGAAGGATCTCACAAAATCCCCATTGCAGGGTGTCTGGAGGTTGAAGATGATGGTATGTCTCATCTCAACCAATGATAGCGTGCCAAATATTTTAATTTCATTGGTTGCCCTTTTTCCGATCCTATGCGTATCTCTCTAAGGTCCATGCCAAGCACAATGTGTCTGGTCCACTGGATCAGCTTACTAACACGTTTTGACTATGATCTGATGGTCCACATCTTTTTGATTTTATTTTATTTTCTGATTTTATATTTTATTGATTAAATTTTCAAAAATTCATAACTCTTTTATTTTTTATCCAAAAATTATGAAAAAAATTCACAAAAATAATTTGAATTATTTATGATCTCATGACTATTTTTTCACATTTTTATTTTGAAATTTGATATTTTTTTATTTTTTTGAATTATTTGCTTTCTTTTAATTACTAAAAAAAATACTTTCTGACATTTTTTAATTCTGAAAAAATTCATAAATATTATTTTGCATATTTTTGACTTTCTGAAAATTTTATGGAATTTATTATGAGGTTTACTATTTTTGACCTATTTTCTGTTTGTTTGAGCAATTTTAAATAGTTCAAAAATAGTTTCTGACTTTTAAAAATTACCAAAAATTTTATAAAAATATTTGGATCCATTTCTGATTTCTTTCTTGATTAATTTGAACATAGTTGATATTTTTCTCCTCTATTTTGATTTTTAAACATTTTTTTAAACCCTTTTAATGTATATATTAAACATAATAATAGTTTGATTAAATTTTTGATTCAAAAGTGGTTTATTTATTTTTCCCATCCCCTCTTCATCTTATCCCTTTCTTTTTACACTAAATGTGGTTGGAGCATGATCTTTATATCATGTCTCAAAACAAATGGTGCATAGATTGTTATTAACCAGCCTCAAAATAGGTGCGACTTCTATACAAGTCCACTTACAATTGCTTAACATAGCGCTAAATTTTGTCCCGATTCGATTAAATGATCATTCGTGGCCCAAACTTATGATTGCAAGCCCAAGTATGTTATTTTGATCTCTTTGATCCAATAACCTTGAGATTCATTGTGTGGAGGATTTGGTTCTACCAATCCTCTAATGGATCTACAACACCTTTGGTCAACACGGATCACTTAAACATCATTGATCATTAATGGTACTTATGAGAATTCCAAATGAATGATATACTTGACAAAAAGCAAATGCAACTTGTTGTGTGGAGGCTTTGGTGCTACCAATCCTCTAATGAGTTTCAAATGTAAGTTTCAAGATGATCATCCAACTAACCACTAATTATTGACTTGTTTTACCTTATGCTTTTATTCTTTTTTATGCTTTATGTACTATTTACTTTTAGCATTTACATTTCATGCCATTTTCATCTTTGCTCATTTGAGCATTTATTTTCTTGCCATTTTTACTTTGCTCACTTGAGCTTTTCTTTTCCTTTCTTAAGATACTTAATAATCAACATAAACCCTAAAAAATCTTTAATGGTACTTGGACTATTTGGTTACTATCCTTGGCATTATGGAGCATTGGATTTTTCTTGGACTTAAGATTAGAAACCTTGACCTATCTTGGAGATCTTATCTGATTATTTTGTCTGGAGTTCTTGAGGTTTACCTCAAGACATTGGGTTGCTTGTTTGTTTTTGTTTGCAGGTTTTTGTGATTACATCCTCTGTTTGTAATCTGGAATTCATCCGTATACAGCCGTTACTCTGCCCAATTTTTGTGAAGACTTAATACACTTGAAGTTTGGTTCTCTCAGGAGGTCTAGTATTTCTTTGCTTGATTGGTTTCAATCCAAGGAATGAGAATTCTATCTTGCCTCATAATGTCAAGTATTGGCTTCTTGTTGGTTAGGTGGTTCATATCCCTAACTTTTACCTTATGCTTTAGGATAGTCTCTTCTTCTCCTCCCATCTTCTTTAATTTCAAAATCTTCTTCCTCCTTTTGAAAACTCTTCTTGTTTTTAAACTTGAACCACTTTCATAATAAACTTGGACTTATGTCCATGCATTTTCAAAATATTTTCATAAATAAACTCCAATCAACTTAATAATACCTTGACATTTTTTTGTGAGAAGACTAAAAGTCAATCAATCTCATTTCAAACCATTTTGCCACTTTGGCTTTTTACCTTTAAAACTTTTCTTAAAAGATTAAACTCTTGTGAATCCTTGTAGTGATGCAAACGACTATACTTCTACAAAATGTAATGAAGAGAGATATTTTCCACTTGAGGTGTTGAGTGAGGCATTGTTGATTTTGAAATCCAAGCCATATCCTCCACTTTGAGATGATGCAAATTCTCCTTTCTCATGATTGTGGGTAGTAGGTGTGTTTTTCACACGGACAATGACGATGATGTTTTATCTTATAAAATTAACGAAAACATTTGGGTTTTAAATTTTTGAAAGAGGAACTACGTGTACTCTGATCCCCTATTGCACGAAAGGTGGTACGTAGGCACTAAAGGTTCGCAACCGCGGCGGGTGCAAAAAAATTATAAAATAAACATATTTCTTTTCTTACCCCCACCATCCATTTATATACAATATTTTTTTTATAACCAAAATATACAGATTTTACAAAGAGGTTCCTGCAGAGCACCGTAGATGTTTAGGGTGCTAATACCTTCCCTTTGCATAACCAACCCCTTACCTTGAATCTTTACCCCTCTTTTTGGGTTATTTTCTCTTATCCCATTCCTTTGGAAACAATAAAGCGCGGTGGAGATTTTTATTTTGATTTGTATAAAGTCTAGTCAAACCAATGGCTTAGTCTTAAACATTTCTACCGCTACAGAAAATTGGCGACTTCACTGGGGACAGATTGACCTCTTGTTGGTCCATCCCTAAGTGGGTTATGCCTATCTTTGTTTATATCTGTATATGTGTTATTATTGTTTGTTGTGTTATATGTTGTATATATGTTTGTCTGGATTTTCCTGGTTTTCATGGTTCTTGGTGATTACTCATAAGTCCTATACCCAGACTTGGGAAAACTCTAATATAGGACGGGAGATATAGTCATGTTAACTTTGAGGGAGTAATCCCAAAAAAGGAGGCATGAAATCCCCTACTCAGTGGAGGCCCCTTTGATTGTAGTGTCGTTTACCGAGTAATCGGGAAGACGTACTGCTTTTGACATGGGAGCCTGCTGAAATTGAGGACCGTAGAATACCAAACCCATCTTGTCCTTTTAGGTGTATTGCGGAAGCTATGACAGAGTAATTTGGAAATAGTTGTCACGCGATACTACACTCGGACGAGTATTTCTTGAGAATATTACTAATTACCAAGTTAATCAAGAAGTTGGTAATATCCGAAGGAAGGATGTAGACTCTGGGAACCTCTAGAACCTTTTTCGGAAGGTGATAACTTTTAGACCAACACCTTATGGGTAGTAACTTAGACCTCATGCTCGTGACGTTGAACCTATGAACCCTATATGTGTGATCTTGTGTATGATTGTTGCATCATGCATCCATTCACTCATAAGCATCTTTTGAAGAAACCATATTTCAAGGGATTTAAAGGTTGGCTATTTGTGAATATCTCAGGTACTTTTTAACCATGGATTTTGGAAAGAGAAATACCGGGAAGTATAATTTCAAGGATCCCAAGATAGATGAGTTGATCAGTCTAATTCCCGAGATTGAGTATTCTGCAGACTTTCGGAAGAAGTATGGATCCATTATTCCTCTCATGAAGCTGAAGATGAAGGAGGGTATTCTCTCGACTGTGGTCCAGTTCTATGATCCGATGTATCATTTCTTTACTTTTCCCTACTATCAGTTGATTCCTACACTGAAGGAGTATTCTTATCTATTGGATTTACCTGTTACCGATCGTGTTCCTTTTACTGGTTTGGAGGGTGAGCCAAAATCACATGAGATTACTGCTTTGATTCACCTGGGGAAGTCTGAGGTGGAAGCCCATATGACTACTAAAGGGGGGATTAGAGGATTAACAGCTCAGTTCTTATTGGAGAAAGCTCATTACTTTTCCATAATGAAGAGTGCAGTTGCTTTTGAGGCCATCTTTGCTCTACTTGCTTACGGGTTGTTCTTATTTCCTAATGTGGACAAGTTTGTTGACATTAATGCTATCAGGATCTTCATGATTGGAAACCCAGTTCCTACACTGTTGGGTGATGCTTATTACTCTATTCATCTTCAGAATTCTTATCATGGGGGGATGATTATCTGTTGCACACCTTTGTTGTACCAGTGGTTTATCTCTCATATGCCTCAGCCTGATGCTTTTTGGGATGTCAAGAAGGAACCCCGTTGGGCTCCTAAGATCATGGCACTTACTCACTCGGATATTGATTGGTATCGTCGAGCTTACCAGGATATAAATATTATTGATAGTTATGGTAGTTTCCCCAACGTACTTCTTCTTGGTACAAAGGGAGGAATTAACTATAACCATGTTCTTACACGACGACAACTTGGTTATCCAATGAGGGATAAACCGAATGGTATTCATTTGAGTAGTTTCTTTTTGAAGGAAGGAGAAGATCATAGGGAAGCTAGGGAGAAGATTGCGAAGGCCTGGCGTCACATTCATAAGAAGGGTAGGAAGGATTTGGGACCTAGGGGTGCTGTTTCTTTGGAGCCATATATTCAACGGATTCGATCGAGAGCCATTCAGTTAAAGATGCCGTATACCCAGGAGACACCCATGCCTGATCTGTTTGTGAAGACCACTCCTCCCTTATTAGATGATCTGGAAGAGCTATAGCTTGCTTTGGTTAGGATGTAACAGAAAAGGGATGCTTGGAAGAATAAGTTCCAGACTTTAGAGAGTTCCTACGGAGCAGACCTAAAGGAGAAAGACGACTTGATTGAGATCCTTGAGAGTCGAGCGGTAGAGACTATAGAGAGGCAAGGGGACTTATTTTCTCCTAAGCCTCAATCAGATGCTGATTACTCACTTCCTGATTCAGGTGATTGGAAGGAGGTTGCCACCAGATATGTGGAAGAAAAGCAAAGGTTGAAGGCTCAGATTGCCAGGCTTACAGGGAAGCGCCCGCGTATAGAGTGATCTCTGTCAGTTATGTTTCTCAGGATTTTAGATTTTATTTTCATCTTGTACTTGAGATTAGTGAAACTTGAAATCCATTTTGCAGTTATTATAATAAAAAAATTTCAGTATTTTAAAAAGCATTATTACTTTGATGTTTGCAATGTGTCTATAAATCTATAAATCCCTTGAAATATTAAATAATAAAGTAAAAATAATCATGTGCATTGCATATCATGCATCATATTGCACATATTTCTTACATTTTTTACGCATACCCAGGTGTCTTACCAGGCTTCCTTACTATGTTCAGCAAGCTGACTCATCACTACAACACTCGGGCTAATTTCAGAAAGAAGATGGACAACTTAGAACAGGAGAATCGCGAGCTGCGCGAAGAAGTTTCTGCTCTGAAGGTCAGCTTGGCCAATCTTCCTACTCTGATGGAAGCTATGATGGCTGCTCTGAATCAGCCACCGAGTGTTAAACCCCAACCAACAAGGGCAACTACTGAAGCTCTGACTGTTCCCGTATCTGCTACTCCGGCTGTTGTTCAGAATCGCATGCCTTAAGGTTATCCATGGGGAATGCCTGAGAATTTCACACCTGAAGGTTTCAATCTTGGTCCTCAAGATACTCTAGTGGTTCAGACTATTGTTACTCCGACAACTCCTGTGGTGCATGCTATTCCTGCTACACCTCCTTTAGTGAATATGGTTCCGTTTGTTAATGATAATGTGTGTCGTCCTTTCCCTCCACCGAGTGAAGACTTGGGTCTTTATGACAGAATGGATGATTTTCAAGAGCAATTTGACAAGATGCAGAGAGAGATGAAGGCCCTCAGGGGGGAAGAGCTATTTGGGCAGAATGTGAATGAGCTATGCTTGGTCCCAAATGTTAAGATACCTGCTAAGTTTAAGGTCCCGGAGTTTGAGAAGTATAAGGGCAACACTTGCCCTCGTGCTCATCTGGTGATGTACGTGAGGAGAATGTCTACCCATACTGATGATCAGCGTCTGCTGATTCACTTTTTTCAGGATAGTTTGACTGGTGCTGCGTTGAAGTGGTATATGAGTTTGGATAACGCCCATATCCATACTTTTAATGATTTTGGAGAAGCATTCATCAAACAATACAAGTACAACATGGACATGGCGCCTGACCGTGATCAACTTAGGGCCATGGTTCAGAAAGACATGGAATCGTTCAAAGAGTATGCGCAGAGATGGCGTGAGGTAGCTGCCTAAGTGATTCCTCCCATGGAAGAGAAGGAGCTGACTAAGATTTTCTTAAAGACGCTGGGTGCTTTCTACTACAAAAGGATGGTAGCAAGCGCACCGAGTGACTTTAATGAGATGGTAGGAATGGGTATCCTCTTAGAAGAGGCTGTAAGAGAAGGCCGCTTAACGAAGAGTGAAGGATCTGGAGGTGTGAAGAAGCCATCTTATGGGTTTACCAAGAAGAAATAAGGGGATGCAAATTCTATTATACAAAGAGAGGAGGGTAAACGCTCCTAGAAGGAATTATCAGCGTCCTCAGCAAGTCGCCTCAGTTACTCCTGTTATGAATGCCGCTCCGACTACCATTGCTTATCAGAGACCGTCCCAACAGGGGAATCAAGGGTATAATAAGATAAGGGAGAGTTATGACCCTATTCCCATGAGCTATACAGAGTTACTACCAGAATTGATTCAGAAAAAGTTGGTCCAGACACGACCACCTCCCGCCATACCATCACCATTGCCTTGGTATTACAAGGCAGACCAAACATGTGCTTTTCATCAGGGAGCACCAGGGTATAATGTCGAGAATTGTTATCCTTTGAAGACTGAGGTACATAAATTGGTAAAGTCTGGTGTTCTATCTTTCAAGGACATGGGACCTACTGTGAAAGATAATCCTCAACCCAAGCATGGGGGAGTAAATGCTGTAAATATGGTGGCCGATTGTCCAGGCGACTTCCGGATTTTTGACATTAATCTGGTTAGAGGAGATTTGGTGAAAATGCACGCAGACCTCTGTGAATTTAGTTACTATACGCATGACCATATCGGTTGTGCTACTTGTAGTACAGATATACAGGGTTGCGATAAGATAAAGGCTGATTTTCAGGAGATGATGGATGATGGCCTAATCCACATAATCAAGCCTAGGGTAGAGTATGAAGAATAAGTGAATATGGTTTCTGGATGTCCTGGTGAATTTAGAATTTTTAATGTGGAGTATATGAATGAGGATCTCGTGCAGTTGCATGCTACCTTCTGCCATACGGCTGGTCAAGTGGAACACCAATATGGATCTTGCATAGTTTGCAGTCAAGACCGCCGAGGATGTTCAATCATGAAGAAGGGTGTTCAGTTGCTGTTAGAAAATGGAATTATCAAGGTCACAAGTCAGAGGGATGATTATCATGAAGTTGATATGGTTGAGGTTTTTTTAACGGAAGAAGAGTCAGAGGAGGAGTATGCCTCCATAGATGAGTATTTCTCTTCAGACGAAGATTTGTTTTCCAGAAATGACTCATTAATGACCGATTGCGTTGAAGAAGGGTTAAATGTCATTATGCCTTGTTTTGGTGCACCAGCCCATTTTGAAGTGGAGTATCATAGCAAGCCAACTGTTACCCCATTGGTAATTAGTTTTCCAAGTCCTATCCCCTACAAATCAGATAAGGTTGTGCCTTAGAAATAGAACACTACAATCTTGGAGGAAGGTGTGGAGGTTCCCATCCAGCCAATGCCTGATGTTGGAAATATAGCTAAAAATAGCAGGGTGACTCATAACGATCGTGTGTTTGCACCGGTTGTTCGGAGAGATGTTGATGCTGGAAAGAAAGTTGCTGAGAATGATGAACCTAAGAAGGCTACGGGAGAGACTAGCGGAGCTATGTTAGAGAGAGAATTAGATGATATTTTGAAGATAATTAAGATGAGCGACTAAAGAATTGTAGATTAGCTACTGCAGACTCCTTCAAAAATATCCATCTTGGCTTTATTGATGAACTCCTCTCTACTCATAGAGAATCCTTGATGAGGGTACTAGACCAAGCTTTTATGGAGAGTGATATATCAATAGATCAATTCAGCAGCGTAATAGGAAACATTACATCATGTAATAACTTGAGTTTCTGCGATGATGAATTACCAGATGAAGGGAGGAATCACAACTTGGCCCTGCACATCTCTATGAATTGAAAGAATGATTCGCTATCCAATGTGCTGATTGATAATGGATCTGCATTGAATGTTATACCAAGAAGTACCCTTATGAAGTTGAAGTATCAAGGAACGCCTATGTGCCCTAGTGGTATCATTGTGAAAGCGTTTGATGGGTCAAGGAAATCTGTCATCGGTGAAGTGGACTTACCTATCCATATATGACCACATTTGTTTCAGATAACCTTCCAAGTCATGGACATTGTTCCCGCTTATAACTGTTTGCTAGGAAAACCGTGGATACATGAAGCAGGGGATGTCACTTCAACTTTACACCAGAAGCTAAAGTTCGTGCGTGAAGGGAAGGCGGTGATCATAAATGGGGAGCAGGCATTGTTGATATCTCATTTGTCCTCTTTTAGTATTGTAGAAGCAGATGAAGCTGCTGTTGGAACCCAGTTCCAAGCCTTATCTATTGATAACATAAGAGGAAATGAGAATTCCATGGTTTCGCTAAAGGATGTGCAACAGGTTATGCATAATGGTCATAGTGAAGTTTGGGGACGAATTGTGGATCCACCTGTAAACAAGAATATAACTGGCTTAGGGTTCTCTTCGAAGAATGACAAAGGTAAGGGCATGAAGCCGAAGTCTGCTGCAGGCAGGTATCAAGACATTTTCCATAGCGGAGGCTATCTTCATCAGATTGTTTCCAAGATTAACGACATTGTGGAGGATGAAGCAGAGCAGGAAATGCTGAATTATTGGACGCACAAAGTCAGGGTTCAGAACTGGATCACTATTGATGTTCCCTCTTGCATACATGTTTCAAACTAATTTGATTTGTTAATCTTTCTTTTGAAAATCTTTCACTCTTCCCAAGGTGGAAGTATTAATATTGTAGGGCTTATCTGTTTGCTGTGACTGTTAAGATCAATAATAAAAGTTGTCTTTGTTTCCCAAATTATGTCTTTATTTTTCTGCTTTTTCTCAGAAAATGGTAATAAAACAAAACTTTCAAAATAAATAATAATTGAAATTTAATCTGCATGATCACTTGTTATATGTGTCAGTTTCTAAATGCAATCACAAATCATATGTGCAGATTAATTAAAAAACCTGTTGAATACAATGACCCTACACCCTCTCCCAACTTTGAATGTCCTGTGTATAGGGCTGAAGAAGGAGATTGGGATGAGATTCCAAAAGAGGTCTCACGGTTGCTTGAGCACGAGGAAAATACCATTCAACCATATAAAAAGTCTTTGGAAGTAATCAATTTGGGTTCAGAAGAAGATCCAAAGGAAGTCAAGATGGGAGCATCACTGCATCCTGATGTGAAGAGCATGTTGATTGAGCTGTTGAAAGAGTATGTGGATATTTTTTCTTGGTCTTACCAAGATATGCCCGGTCTAGATACAGATATTGTCGAGCATCGTTTGCTGTTGAAGCCAGAGTGTCCACCAATTAAACAAAAGTTGAGAAGAACTCACCCAGATATGGCAGTAAATATCAAAGAGGAGGTTTTAAAGCAGATTAATGCTGGTTTTCTTGTGACGTCAGTGTATCCTCAATGGATTGCCAATATTTTCCCAATACCAAAAAAAGACGAAAAAGTCCACATGTGCATAGATTACAGAAATCTAAATAAAGCTAGTCCAAAAGACGATTTTCCGTTGCATCACATCGACATGTTAGTGGATAGCACATTAAAATTCAAAGTATTCTCGTTCATGGACGGATTTTCCGGGTATAATCAAATAAGAATGGCTCCAGAAGACATGGAAAAAACAACGTTTATCACACCCTGGGGAACATTCTGTTACAAAGCGACGCCTTTCGAGTTGAAGAACGCTGGTGCGACGTACCAGAGGGCTATGAAAACCCTATTCCATGATCTGATGCACAAGGAAATTGAAGTTTATGTTGATGATATGATTCCCAAATCCCAGACTGAAGAAGGGCATATAGAGGATTTGTTGAAGCTGTTTAAGCGTTTGAGGAAGTACCGTCTCTGCTTGAATCCAAATAAATGCACCTTCGGTGTTTGATCAGGAAAATTGTTGGGTTTCATTGTTATCCAGAAAGGAATTGAAGTTGACCCTGATAAAGTCAAGGCAATTCAAGAAATTCCAGCACTGAGAACTGAAAAGCAAGTCAGAGGCTTCCTCGGGCATTTGAATTATATTTCCAGATTCATTTCCCACATGACTGCAACATGTGAACCGATCTTTAAGTTGTTAAAGAAAGATCAAGGTTGTGTGTGGATGAATGACTGCCAAAGGGAATTTGAGAGTATTAAGGAATATCTGCTTGAACCTCCTATCTTGCTCCCTCTAGTAAAAGGAAGATTGTTGATTATGTATCTGACAGTGTTAGATAAATCCATGGGTTGTATTCTGGGACAATAGGATGAAACAGGGAAGAAGGAGTTCGCCATCTATTATCTCAGTAAAAAATTCACTGATTGTGAGTCGCGGTATTCCATGCTGTAAAAAACATGTTGTGCTTTGGCCTGGGCGACAAAGCGTTTGCGGCAGTATATGTTAAATCACACCACTTGGTTGATCTCCAAAATGGACCCAATCAAGTACATTTTTGAAAAACCTGCTCTTGTTGGAAGAATTTCCCGCTGGAAGATGTTGTTATCTGAATACGATATGGAATACCGCACTCAAAAGGATATTAAAAGTAGTGTGTTGGCAGATGTTGTACCCCAAAATTTTCCCTCTCATTTTACTCAATACATACTCCTAGAGATCCTCAATTTGCTCAAGTTTGCCCAAGAGTTGACCAAACAAACTCTCTCCTAAGGCAGTGTGTCTCAAATTAGGGTTTCCATTTTCATTAAGAAAGGTGGACTCCAAATACCTCATATGCTTTCCAAGGTCCTAATATGTTCCCAAGATTATCCATGCCAAGTTTCAGGCCTTGCATAAGAAGTTTTCTCAGTCAACTGTTCAGATACATAAGAATCCACTATACTATGTCAAGAGTCAATTGTGGCCCACATACAGTCAAAACTTAATATTTTTGGTCAACATCAACATTTTGAAATGAATTTCATCATTTGATCAAGGTTTAATCATGATTCCCCAAGGAATGCTCCAAATTCATCAAAACCCAAAAGTTGCTAAATTAGGGTTTCTCAGGAAAAGTCAACCAAACTTTGACAAAGCATAACTTCTTCATAATTTATCAGAAATTTTCCATCCAAGGCTCATTTTGTAGAGGATGCAATTACCTACAATTAATCTTCAACCCATAAGTTCAAAATATGCACTCATCAAAAGATATGAATTTCTACATTATAGGTCCTTTTGAAAAGTCAACAAAAACACCTTTTGGATCAAAGCTTCTTACATGAACATGGAAGACCCAATTGAAATGAAACCAAAAGGGTTGGTTAGGGGAAATCCTAATATTTCTAAAAAGTCCAAGAACAACCTCCTAGGGTCAAAATTGAGAGAGATATGCATTGTCAAAGTTGGCAATTTTTGGAAAATTGTCAAAAGTCAACATTCATCAAATTTGCATTTTTTCCAAAGGGGCCTATGTTTTCCTGTTTGAAACATGTTTCTAATAGGAACCACGACCCATGAGATTTTCCACCTATTATTCTATTATTTTTATTATTTATTTTGATTTTATTTCATTTAAATCAAAACAAATCAATATAAAATAGTAAAATAATGAAATAAAATCAAATCCTTGATTTTTTATACACAATTTGATTCCATGTACAGCTAACATGCCAGCCAATTCGTGCAAAGTGGATTTGGATTGAAAAAGATTGGATTGAAGCTTGTTTTATAAATATATCATACAAGAGCAAATCAAATCCAATTTCCATTATTTCTCAAGATTCATGCCAATTTTATTGACCTAATTCAGTCAACTATAAGTGCATAACAATTGGAGATCAAAGAGACAAGGGTTGCAGTCGTGAAAGAGGCAGAGCAAAGTCAAAAATTCAAGGAAAAAAGTGTGAATTGGTTTCCATTCCCCAGACCATCTCAAGCTATCCAAGCTATCCCAATCCATTACTGGACGTCTCAGAAAGCTATTACAACCATTTGCAAGGTCTGAAACGCCTAGAAACACCAACTGTAACTCACACGATTTGTGTTTTCTTTCTTCAGAATCGATTATCCCAGTTCTTGCATCATTAGCAATTTTAATTGTCATATTTGTGATTATTATCATGTTTGCAAGCTAACTGGATGGTTTAATTGCATTTTTGAAGCTTATACACGCACCTGCCATTGTTAGGGTTTTTATGTTTTTTTAGGGTTTCTTGATGCAGGAAAAATTAGGCTATGAATGAGGTACCATGATGCTCGTGAGGCCAAGACAAGTTGATTGGTACCATCACAATTAATTTATCATGCTCGTATAAGTTTTTGAGTTTCACAGGGTTGTAGCTACAGGCTTGTGTCTGTAGGTAAAAGTTCATAAACCTAAGACGACGGTTCCAGGAAGAAGAAGGTGCGTGTCAGGAAACCATTCGTGCGTTTAAATCTCACGCGCTTTGGGATCAGCTCTTTTATTTTCATTATATTATGTTTTATTATTACTGTAATAACAACTAACAATAATAGCCCAGCTGGCAGCGCAACATTGGTTCAAGGCATAAGGACCTGGGTTCGATCCCAGGTCCCAGCATTTCCTTTATTTTATTTTCATTCAGCAGATCCCATGCAGTGCTCTCTCACACGCCTACCATGTGTCATCAGCATCCAACCACTTGATCAACATAATATCAAATCCAGCGCGTCCCAGCCTGAAGGACTATGATGCACCTCAAGTCAATGCTGCACAGGATCCAACGTGGTTGATAAGGCTCAGCATTATTGGGCTTGGAATTTCAGCTTGACACCCCCTTCAGCAATTCAACAACAGGCCCATTTTATTATTTTTCTATTCTTTTTTTTTCTTTAATTTTTTCTTTGTTTATTTTCTTTAATTATTTTCTTTTTCTTTTAATTAACACAATTATTTTTTATTAACAAATCACAAAAATATTTTTTAATAATATTTTTATTTTTTAAATTAGTTAGTTTAATTTAACTTAGGGCAATTTAATTCTTTTTTTCTTCTATATAATTAAAAATAATTAGAATTAGGATTTTATTTGTACATAACTTAGCTAATTTTCCTCAAAAATACACCAAAAATCATTTTTCTCATAAATAGTTATTTCTTTAATTTAATTAGTAAATTAGGTTAATTTAATTTCTTTCATAATTAAAAAAAACAATTAGAAATTAGGTTTAATTAATTTTTAATTTAATTGTTTTCTCAAAAAAATAACTTAATCATTCTTGTAATTAGATTCTAGGGTTCTCAACTTCCCTCGTATTTAATTTACCGTGCACACTTTTATTTGTCTTATCATTATTGTAACTGTTTCGAGGTTGTAATAGTTTTAATTAGGGTTTTAAATTTCGCATTTTTATCTTCAGTCGAGACAATTATGTAACTGTCAAAGCCTTGTAATAGCTAGGTTTTATTTTTCGCACTTTAAATTCCCGCAATCTTTAACTGTCTAGATGCATGGCTAATAGGATTGTATGGAAAGAATGCTTGAAATTTAAAATGGTAGATCACCTAATGTGCAAAGACTAAATAACTGAAAAAAACTCATATGCACATATTCACTCCTAGGGTTTTCCTCACTTCGGTTGCCTTCGGTAAACAATCATTAAGCATAGGAGATTTTAGTGGTTGCCCTCCAGTCTAAATGATCAAAGTGTCCCACTCGAATGTTGCCTCGAAAATGATGCCTCGGAAACGTTGCCTCGAAAAGATCTTAAGACTCTAGGGTTACTACTAAAGTCTTCAAACTATTGCTTTAGTGATTGTATATGTCCCTTTCGAATGTCCCTTACAACTCCAACGACGGTGCTACCTACTCCTTAATAATAGGATAGCTCTGTCTAAAGGAAATGAGAACGAACAATCTTTTTTTCGATTAGGTAGAATCTTAATTACTTTCTCAATAAAAAACTTTTCACACAAACACCTTTCAAAACAAATTTTCAAAACAACTTCGTCACATCCTTGAGGACTGATACAAGGGTTATCACAAAGTAAAAACATTTTCAAAACAAACACACACAAGAAATTTGAAAAATGAGCAAGTACCTAAGATCCCATGGAAAACCATGGATAGAAAGGGTGCTAACACCTTCCCTTTCTATAATCTACCCCCCGTACTCAGAATATCTCGAAAAAGGTTTTTTCTATTCTTTTTCCTTTTCCATAATTGGATGAAATAAAAGTCGGCGGCGACTCTTGCTTACTGTGACATTTTACGAACAAACACGTAAAATGAAAACCAGTAAAAATAGTCGGTTCTGCAACCATATCACAACAGATTATCTTGCTCACCAACCAGTGGAGGATCACCAGTGTGTAGAATATGAATTCCCCGATGAGAATGTGATGTTCTTAAAAGTGAAGGATTGTGATGAGCCGTTGCCTGAGGAAAGCCCTGACCCTGAATCTCGTTGGAGTATGATATTTGATGGAGCTGTGAATGCTTATGGTAAAGGAATTGGTGTTGTTATTGTCACTCCTCATGGATCGCACATTCCTTTTACTGCAAGGTTAACATTCAATTATACTAATAATATGGCAGAATATGAGGCTTGCATCATGGGTCTCGAAGAAGCTATTGATCTCAGAATTAAAATTCTCGATGTGTATGGTGATTCAGCTTTGGTGATAAATCAGATTAAAGGAGAATGGGATACTCGTCACCCCGGATTGATCCCTTACAAAGATTATGCTAGAAGATTATTACCATTCTTCAATAAAGTTAAATTCCATCAGATCCCTAGAGACGAAAATCAACTGGCAGATGCTCTGGAAACCATGGCTTCTATGTACCAAATGAATACTTGGAATGATATACCTCGAATTGCGGTTCGACGGTTGGATAAGCCCGCTCATGTGTTTACAACAAAGGAGGTAGCAGATGAAAAACCTTGGTATCATGATATCAAGCATTTTCTTCAGAATCAAGAATACCCGATCGGTGCATCAAAGAAAGATAGAAAGACACTGAGAAGATTGGCTGGCAGTTTCTTCCTCAATGAAAAGGTGTTATACAAGAGAAATTATGACATGGTCTTGCTCAGGTACGTGGATAGACACAAAGCAGACATGTTGATGCATGAGATTCATGAAGGTTCATTTGGCACTCATGCCAATGGACATTCAATGGCTAAAAAGATGCTAAGGGCAGGTTACTATTGGTTGACAATGGAATCCGATTGTTATAAGTTTACAAAGAAGTGCCATAAATGCCAAATTTATGCAGACAAGGTCCATGTGCCTCTGACACTTCTCAATGTGATTTCCTCCCTGTGGCCTTTCTATATGTGGGTTGTTGACATGATTGGGATGATAGAACCTAAAGCTTCGAATGGACACCGTTTTATCTTAGTAGCAATTGATTACTTCACCAATTGGTGGAGGCTGCTTCATATGCCAATGTTACTAAGCAGGTGGTCGTGCGCTTCATTAAGAATAACCTTATATGTCGGTATGGTGTGCCAAGCAGGATTATCACTGACAATGGCTCGAATTTAAACAACAAGATTATGACAGAATTGTGCGAAGAATTCAAGATTGTCCATCACAATTCATCTCCATACAGGCCTAAGATGAATGGGGCTGTTGAAGTTGCTAATAAGAATATCAAGAGAATTATCCAGAAAATGGTCGTTGCTTATAAGGATTGGCATGAAATGCTTCCTTTTTCTCTGCATGGATATCGAACATTTGTCCGCACTTCAACAGGAGCAACTTCGTTCTCCCCGGTGTATGGAATGGAAGATGTACTCCCTGTCGAGGTAGAGATTCCCTTGCTGCCTGTGATAATGGAAACCAAGTTGACAGAGGCTGAATGGGTCCAGAACAGGTTTGACTAATTGAATTTGATTAAGGAGAAGAGAATGATAGCTTTGTGTCATGGCCAGTTATATAAGAGAAGAATGAAGAAAGCTTTTGATAAAAAGGTCAAACCTCATGAATTCAGAGAAGGCGACCTCATGCTCAGGAAGATCATGTCTTTCAACACTGATTCTAGGGGAAAGTGGACTCCCAATTTTGAAGGCCTATACGTTGTCAAGAAAGCCTTCTCTGGCAGTGCATTAATTCTTGAAACTATGGATGGAGAGGAGTTCCCACGTCCCATGAATGCTGAAGTAGTCAAGAAATACTTCGCCTAAAGAAATAAAAGAACAACTGGCTAAGTTGAAAACCCGAAAGGGCGGCTTAGGAAATAAGGATCATCTCGGTAGGTGAAAAATCGAAAGGGCGGTCTAGGAAAAAATTAGAGACATAAACAGAATAAAATTCCCGCTAAGTTGAAAACCCGCAAGGGCAACTTAGGCAAAAGTTAGGGACTTTCTGGGCGAGTAACTACGTCAGACAAGATTTGATCATTGAAGCAACACTCTTCTCGGATCCTCACCATACTTCAACAGAAACCGATGCTCAGGATTTCAAAAGTTGTTAGAGGGGATAGTGGTCATTGTATCTCAATGTATCTTTTCCAGTATAAATTACCATTTTCCGAACTTTGTAATCATCTATGGAGTCTCGCCATTCACAGACTACCATTATATTAATGAAATTTGAGCTTTTACCCAATTCTTTGTATTTCTTATTTTATTTAGTTTGCAATGACTCAGTTTATTATTGATAATAACTTTCAAAGCAAAAAAAAAAAGATTAAATAACAAAATTGACTATTAGAAAAAAAGATATTTTACAATCTGTTTTTACTTTGAGATTTGTGATGAAACAATGACAACAAAAATGGTGATCCCAAGAATGAACAAACTCCAGTTGTTTTGAGAAGTTTTTGTTCCCCTCGGGAAGGTCTACTCAGATTGTTTTCTCCGTATTGGGTTTATGGTTCCGATATCCTCGGTCAAGTTTGGATTCATTTATCCTCTTTTATGAGTTTTCATGATGTGAAGTTTCAATTCGCATTTTCTCTAGTGAAGTTTTCGTTTGGCCCGATAGGAGTTATTTTTTCTAGAGAGATTAGTACCATACCCGCTCTTGAAGAACGTAGGTCCCTGGTTTCTCCAAATGAAGGACGTATTGTGAATATGATGTTAACCTCGCCAATGAAGTGAGTCTGATTTCCCCAATGAATGTTCGGTTGTTTTGGTGTCAGTCTGCTTTGCTTGAGACTGGTTTTGTAATCTTCAGTAGGAATGTTACTTTCGAAAACACTTGTTTCCCTGGTGAAGCCTGAAGAAGGATGTTCTATCCCTGTATCCGTACTATTTCATCACTTTGATTTATCTACCTCCGGATCATGTTTCTCCTTAGTAAAGTTAAAGCAGGCAGTAGGTTTTGTTTCCTCAGCTAGCCTTTACCTTTCTTGGAATGATCATCCTGGATGAAGTTTAGCCGAGTGTTGTTAGTGCCCGAGGTAGTTTTACCTGGTTGTTCCCAATGTTGTATATCTGTTGTGTCAGCATACGCACGATAACGCTCATACATTCATGCATACATCATGCATATCTAAAATTGGAAAGTAATTGTTCATATTTGTTAATATTTGTGTTGACATATTACCGTGTTTTATAGATTTATTTTGTCCTCTCTTCAATAGAGTGTTGGTCCTAAGCAGAAAGCGTATATTCTTTCAATGTCCCCACTGAGTTGTCCCTCATGGAAGATTTTTGCTTTAGCCTTCCGGTACAGCTCCTTGTTTGGTTGGATTTGGTTTTCCCTCTTGAGTTTATTTCTCAAAGGATGTATTTTGGTTGACTGTTTCATTCCAGTTTATTTCTGGTTTGAATCTGTGGTTCCACGTTAATGTTATTTACTTTGGATTTCTGAAAACTCCAGATTTTGGTTGGTGCATTTATTTTGCACGAGAAAACTTTATCCCCTCAGCAATAATATCATGGCACCTCCCTAGGAAGTCATACCTCCTTCCCAAAAAGCCATTTCTTTTTACAATCTTCCGTGACAACAAGTAGCAAATCTCTTTATTTGTAACAGCTCATATGTTATCCTTTCCAGGCAGAACGCCTTGGTTAAAGAAGAAGTTGAGACCCGTTCTAGGTGAAACACCAGAATCTTGGGGAAACTTGTTATCTTTTTTCTACCCTCAGTGAACGTTGGTATTTCATCGTCAGTAAACGGCGATGATATGATATTCTCTTTCTACCTTCAGTGAAAGTTGGTAGACCATCGACAGTGAACGTAGATGTTTATTATCTTTTTGATACCCTCAGTGAACATTGGTAGTTCATCATCAGTGAACGGCGGTGATTTGATATTCTCTTTCTACTTTCAAAAAAAGTTGGTAGACCATCGGTAGTGAACATCGATGTTTGTCATCTTTTTGCTACCCTCAGTGAATGTTGGTAGTTCATCATCAGTGAACGGCGGTGATATGATATTCTCTTTCTACCTTCAGTGAAAGTTGGTAAACCATTGGCAGTGAACGTCGATGTTTCTTATCTTTTTGCTACCCTCAGTGAACGTTAGTAGTTCATCATCAGTGAATGGCAGTGCTATGATATATTCTCTTTCTACCTTAAGTGAAAGTTAGTAGACCATCGGTAGTGAACATCGATGTTTATTATCTTTTTTCTACCCTCAGTGAACGTTGGTAGTTCATTGTCAGTGAATGGCAGTGAACGTCGATGTTTGTTATCTTTCTCTCTGCCTTCAGTAAACGTCGGTAGCTTCGCCTTCAGTAGAAGTTGGTGTATCCTTTTACCGCTCTACCATCCTCTTTTATTAAGGTCTTTTGGTCTACCAGTGATTTATTTTCCTGGTGGGGTTGCTCCTTTGTTTCTTTATTATTGTTACATCCCCAATATTATTTTTGCGTCTCTTTGGTCCTGTTCATATGCATTCATGATCATAAGCATTTGCATGGCATCTTAGGGCCAAAAATAGGGTTTGTTTTATATTTAAGTATCTTCGATCGCGTCGACACGAAGATTTTTAACCTTCGTATCTCCGAATAGAAGAAACTTAAATAAGGGCGGCTGTTGTACCCCAATTTTCCCCCTAAGATCCCTTCATCATACCATGTTGGTTTATTCACAACAAGATTACACTAGGATTCTTGGTTCCCCTCCCTACATTTAGTTTTGCCTTTTTTTGAGGGATTACCAAGCACCTTGACTTATGTTCCTTTTGTGATCATGAATATTGTTTTGTTTTAATAAAGTGTAATGTTGGTTTGTCTTGCTTGTTATCCATGTAGGTGAGGCAGTGAGATTTAACAAGCTACCCCATAGGTTCATTAGTTTATTTCCATGCCCTAGTCAATATAGGTTGAGAAGTTAAAAACTCACCATTTGATTGGTTTTGTAAGGATTGGCATGGCAAGGTTGCTTTGGTTCATCACATTTCAAGGATATTAGATTTGACTCAAAAGTACAAGGGGTTTTGATTAGAGAAGTTGTCATGTTTGGACAAGGTTTTGTTCCCATTGGTCACAAGAGCATATTACTCTCAAATTTCAAGATATGGAAGTGGTTTTGGTAGCTATGAATCCTCATTATCATCCTCAACAACTTCTATTTACAAAGCAAGAATATTGGTACAAGAAGTTTGTTCAAGCTTGTCAAAGTTCTTCAAAACATTTTCTTGATCTAGGAGCTAGGGTTTTGAGCTTCAAAGGAGAATATCTTGCTCACCTTTTGGTATTTTTTAATGATTCCAAATACATTCTTCTCTTCAAAGGGTTATCAACAAATCACTTCAAAAGTTCCAAAGAGTTTTCATGTGGAAGAAACTTGGTGAAGAAGAAAGATTACAAGTCCTCCAGATGAATCCCCAATTTTCCATGTGTGACTTCAAATGATCATAACTTGGTAAATTTTTATCACCTTGAGCCCATTAATTTTCCAAAATGATCTTGAGGATGTGAAATTTATTCCTTCTTTTATGTGCAAAGTCGGAAAATGAGTGGAAGTTGCCTTAAAGATACAAAAGATTATAGGTCATTTCATGACATTTTTCCAACTTCAACAAGTCATAACTTGCTCAAATTTTAGATATTTTGAATGATTCAAGTTTCAAAATGTTACTCAAGAGATCTACTTCATGCCATCTTTTTTGATCAAGATCAAATTCCAAGTGTAAGGCCATGTTTCGATGCAAGACATTATAGGACATTTTTTATGAAGAATTTGAAATATTTCTAAGTATGGAAAGTCAACCCTTTTTCTTCAACTTTGACTCAATATACCTTTCATCTCAAGTAGCCATTTAACTTCATTATTTTTCCATTGCAAAGCTTGTAACCTCATCTTTCTAAAGCATCAAGAATCATTCCCTAAGACCCCTTGAGTTGGAAATGCCATGGATTTGAATTTGGTAACTTGAAACCGAATTTTCCACAAAGTCAGAATTTTGAAATCCATAATGTGACTTCTAAACACAAGATTTATGCGCATTTTTTATTTAAACTTGACTAGAAAACTTGCCAGAAGTGATTAGCACCCCAAAACGCAAGATTTGATTGAGTTTTGATAGAAATGAAGTCACACTTCACTCGTGCTCGACCTTCACTCAATTTCCCTCCAAACTTCCTTGTTTCTTCCAATTTTCATTCCCATTCACTTCCCTATAAATAGAGGGTCATCCCCCATTCATTTCTTCAAGCTTTGAGAGCCAAAAACACCCTGCCAAAACTTCACACGAACCCATCTTTTTTGAATTCAGTTTCTGAGATTTAAGCTCCCTTTTCCAAAATTCTTTGCGCATTCATCATCCTTAAGCATCATATAAACTCTCCAGCACTTAAATCAATCAAAACGAGCCATAATTCAAGCTACAGAAGTCCAGTTTCAGAGATTCTTCCTTGAACTTCGAAAAGGTAGAATTCTCCACCATTTGGATCCAAATCAAGCACTAATCTATTCTACTCCTTCTCCTGATTCTAATGCTGCTTACAATTTTTAAATCCATTGAGAATTGAGAGAGAAACCTAAAATTGAAGGTGCTCGCTATTTTCTGGGTTTTTGATTCATATTTCTCTCCATACCTTATATAAATTTGGCGCGATGGTGGTGTTAGAATCGTCTTGAAGAGACGAGTTCAATGATACTAGCATGGGATCCTAATTTTTCCATTTGAAGGATCTCACAAAATACCCATTGCAGGGTGTCTGGAGTTGAAGATGATGACATGTCTCGTCTCAGCCAATGACAGCGTGCTAAACGTTTTAATTTCATTGGTTACCCTTTTTTTGATCCTATGCGTATCTCACTAAGGTCCATATCAAGCACAACGCGTCTGGTCCACTGGATAAGCTTACTAACGTGTTTTGACTATGATCTGATGATCCACATCTTTTTGGTTTTATTTTATTTTCTGATTTTATATTTTTATTGATTAAATTTTCAAATATTCATAACTCTTTTATTTTTTATCTAAAAATTATGAAAAAATTCACAAAAATACTTTGAATTATTTCTGATCTCATGACTATTTTTTCACATTTTTATTTTGACATTTGATATTTTTGTATTTTTTTTGAATTATTTGCTTTCTTTTAATTACTTAAAAAATATTTTCTGACATTTTTTAATTCTGAAAAAATTTATAAATATTATTTTGCATATTTTTGACTTTCTAAAATTTTTATGGAATTTTAAATTGAGCTTTACTATTTTTGACCTGTTTTCTGTTTGTTTGAGCAATTTTAAATAGTTTAAAAATAGTTTCTGACTTTTAAAAATTACCAAAAAATTTATAAAAATATTTGGATTCATTTCTGATTTTTCTATGGCCTTACTTTTTCTTTCTTGATTAATTCGAACATAGTTGATATTTTTCTCCTCTATTTTGATTTTTTAACATTTTTTAACCCTTTTAATTTATATATTAAATATACTATTATTTTGTGATTGTTTTCTGGCTGTCTTGAGTTGATTTTTTGATCATGACTTTATTAACATCATTGGATTCATGGTGTGAAGTTTAACTCCACAAAAATGGATGAATGATTTTAATAATAGTTTGATTAAATTTTTGATTAAAAGTGGTTTATTTATTTTTCCCATCCCCTCTTCATCTTATCCCTTTCTTTTTGCACTAAATGTTGCTGGAGCATGATCTCTATATCATGTCTCAAAACAAATGGTGCATATATTGCTATTGACCGACCTCAAAATAGGTGCGACTTCTATAT
This sequence comes from Vicia faba, assembly GCA_948472305.1. NCBI lineage: Eukaryota > Viridiplantae > Streptophyta > Magnoliopsida > Fabales > Fabaceae > Vicia > Vicia faba. The sequence goes on along the minus strand of OX451736.1, from coordinate 1,729,923,150 downwards.
AAGTCCACTTACGATTGCTTAACATAGCGCTAAATTTTATCCCGATTCGAATAAATGATCATTCGTGGCCCAAACTTATGATTGCAAGCCCAAGTATGTTAATTTGATCTCTTTGATCCAATAACCTTGAGATTCATTGTGTGGAGGCTTTGGTTCTACCAATCCTCTAATGGATTTGCAACACCTTTGGTCAACGCGGATCACTTAAACATCGTTGATCATTAATGGTACTTATGAGAATTCCAAATGGATGATATACTTGACAAAAAACAAATGCAACTTGTTGTGTGGAGGCTTTGGTTCTACCAATCCTCTAATGAGTTCCAAATGCAAGTTTCAAGATGGTCATCAAACTAACCACTAATTATTGACTTGTTTTACCTTATGCTTTTATTCTTTTTTATGCTTTATGTACTATTTAATTTTAGCATTTACATTTCATGCCATTTTCATCTTTGCTCATTTGAGCATTTATTTTCTTGCCATTTTTACTTTGCTCACTTGAGCTTTTCTTTTCCTTTCTTAAGATACTTAATAATCAACATAAACCCTAAAAAATCTTTAATGGTACTTGGACTATTTGGTTACTATCCTTGGCATTATAGAGCATGAGACTTTTCTTGGACTTAGGATTAGAAACCTTGACCTATCTTGGAGATCTTATCTGATTATTTTGTCTAGAGTTCTTGAGGTTTACCTCAAGACATTGGGTTGCTTGTTTGTTTTTGTGTGCAGGTTTTTGTGATTACATCCTCTGTTTGTAATATGGAATTCACTCGTATACAGCCGTTACTCTGCCCAATTTTTGTGAAGACTTAATACACTTGAACTTTGGTTCTCTCAAGAGGTCTAGTATTTCTTTACTTGATTGGTTTCAATCCAAGGAATGGGAATTCTATCTTGGCTCATAATGTCAAGTATTGGCTTCTTGTTAGTTAGATGATTCCTATCCCTAGCTTTTACCTTATGCTTTAGGATAGTCTCTTCTTCTCCTCCCATCTTCTTTAATTTCAACATCTTCTTCCTCCTTTTGAAAACTCTTCTTGTTTTTAAACTTGAACCACTTTCATAATATTCTTGGACTTATGTCCATGCATTTTCAAAACATTTTCCTAAATAAACTCCAATCAACTTAATAACACATTGACATTTTTTTTGTGAGAAGACTAAAAGTCAATCAATCTCATTTCAAACCATTTTACCACTTTGGCTTTTTACCTTTAAAACTTTTCTTAAAAGATTAAACTCTTGTCAATCCTTGTAGTGATGCAAACGACTATACTTCTACAATATGTAGTGAAGAGAGATATTTTCCACTTGAGGTGTTGAGTGAGGCATTGTTGATTTTGAAATCCAAGCCATATCCTCCACTTTGAGATGATGCAAGTTCTCCTTTCTCATGATTGTGGGTAGTAGGTGTGTTTTCCACACGGACAATGACGATGATGTTTTATATTATAAAATTAACCAACACATTTGGGTTTTAAATTTTTGAAAGAGGAACTACGTGTACCCTGATCCCCTATTGCATGAAAGGTAGTACGTAGGTACTAAAGGTTTGCAACCGCGGCGGGTGCAAAAAAATTATAAAATAAACATATTTCTTTTCTCACCTCCACCATCCATTTATATACAACATTTTTTTATAACCAAAATATACAGATTTTACAAAGAGGTTTCTGCGGAGTACCGTAGATGTTTAGGGTGCTAATACCTTCCCTTTGCATAACCAACCCCCTTACCTTGAATCTTTCCCCCTCTTTTTAGGTTATTCGCTCTTTTCCCATTCCTTTAGAAACAATGAAGCGCGGTGGCGATTCTTATTTTGATTTGTATAAAGTCTAGTCAATTCAATGGCTTAGTCTTAAACATTTATACCGCTACAGATTACCACCTGTAACTAGCTAGGAGAAATATCTACATAAGGGGATTGCATATTAATACCTGTAACAAGCCAGGAAAACTATCTTTCTTTCTCAGGTCAGAGATTAATACCTGTAACAAGCCAGGAGAACTATCTACATAAAGGGGATTGAATATTAATACCTGTAACAAGGCAGGAAAACTATCTTTCATTCTCAGGTCAGAGATTAGTACATGTAACAAGCCAGGAGAACTATCTCAATGAACATCAATTTTCAAGTTCCAGATTAATACCTGTAACAAGCTAGGAGAACTATTTATGGATGACCGACTATGGATTAATACGTGTAACAAGCCAGGAGAACCATCTACATATAAAGATTGAAGATTAATACGTGTAACAAGCCAGGAGAACTATCTGTGGATGATCGACTGTGGATTAACACCTGTAACAAGCCAGGAGAACTATCTACATAAGGGAATTGAAGATTAATACCTGTAACAAGCCAGGAAAACTCTCTTTCTTTCTCAGGTCATAGATTAACACCTGTAACAAGCCAGGAGAACTATCTCAACGACCAGCAATTTTCAAGTTCCAGATTAATACAAGTAACTAGCCAGGAGAACTATCTGTAGACGACTGACTGTGGATTAATACCTGTAACAAGCCAGGAGAAACATCTACATAAAAAGATTGAAGATTAATACCTGTAACAAGTCAGGACAACTATCTCAGCGATCGACAATTTTAAAGTTCCAGATTAATACCTGTAACAAGCCAGGAGAACTATCTGTGAACAATTGATTTGTAGGTTAACACCTGAAACCAGACAGGAAAACTATCTACATGACCAGACAGGAAAGCTATCTTCAGGTAACGGTTAATTCCATTATCCCTAGCAAGCTACTGTGAAGCTTGGATTTCGACCAGATAACAATTTAAGTTGCTACGAAGCCTGAAATTTGACCAGATAATAGTTCAAGTCACTGAAGCCTGGATTCTGACCAAATAATAGTTTGAGTTACTGTGAATCCTGGGGTACAACCAAATAATAATTTAATTTCATATTCCTCAGTAGATTGTTGTGAAGCCTAGAATACGATCAGATAACACTCAACTTTTGTTATCCTCAACAAGTTACTGTGAAGCCTGGGATTTTGACCAGAAAGCAGCAAACTTTCATCTCTCCAGTCAAGAGATAGCTTCCCCAGTAGAGTAATGGACAACTGAAGTTCCTAGACTCTATTTCCCATAGAGTTTCCTCAAGCAGGAGAAATCCAGAAACCCACATTCCCCAGAGGACTCCTCCTCAGACAGCAGGAACAAGAACCCCCAAATGGACCATGTGTGAAATCAGCATCTATTTTGGATGGCATCTTTAAACCCATCTTCGACAACTCTGTGTCATATTCTATAAATGGCATCTGTAAGCCCATTCCCGTCATCATCAACTAACAATGTTATTTCATGCGAGTGCAAATTTATGGGCACTCTAGTGTTCAATCATCTTCCACCTTCAGATCACGAAAGGCAGACAAGCCAATCTAAATCCTCAGGTTTAAGAAGATCGAACAGGGGCAACTATTATACCCCAAAATTTTCCCTCTCATATTTCCCATGGTTTCTTCTCTTATATGGGTGGTCACAAACACTTGCCTAAAGAAAATGAATTTTTTTTAATGATGTTTAAGTATCTTTCGATTGGCATGTCAGCAATATCCTTCGATTGACAGGTAAACAAAAGAGTCTTCGAATGACGTATCAGCAATATCCTTTGATTGGCATCTGGACAAGGAATTTTGACTGGGCTTCTAAAACCCTTCGACCAAGCATTGGCCCATCAGCTTCGGTTACACGTTGGTTACCCTTAGAGCAAGCCTTATTCCAAGTTTCATTTAGGCGAGAACCCCCTGCAAACTCCCTTCGATCCACTAGTAGTGACCTCCTGCATGCTTACTTTGACTCATAAAACAATGGGTTCCTGCATGCCAGCTTCGTTCAAGGAAAAGGCCCCTTTCGACTTGCCTTCAATTCACAAGGCAAAGGGTTTCTCCAAACTTGCCTTCAATTCACAAGGGAAAAGGTTCCCTCTTCATGTCTGCTTTCATTTCACAAGCACAAGATTGCCATATTATGAACACACAAATGGTGCCTTTGAAGGACATACATTTGGTCTGCTTGAAAGACACATATTTGTTGGAAACAAACTTGTTTTGCCTTTCAATGAGGTTTGGTTCAAGCTGTTTGTTGGGCAAGAGATTATATGCTGCCCAACCCAAGCCTCATGCATCATTACATTCATGACAAAGGAGGCTTCGATTGGCCAGAATGAATTCTTCGTTTAGGTTATTTGAATTAAGAAGCTAAGGCAAATAGAGGGGCTCAATCAAAGAAGCCCCAATGATGAGAATTGGAGTCATTCGAAGGAGACAACTCTAGGATAATCAAAGAGCAAGGATAAGGTGTACTTTGAAGACATGTTAACAAGGTGTCATTTGATTGGCGTATCAGAGCAAGATGTCTTTAGATGAGCATATCAACAAAGATCGAGCAATCAATGTAGAAGCTAACTGATCAAAGAAGCCAGGATGTTGAGGCCTTATACAATTCGAATCAAGACCTGAGCAATTCAAATTGAGGTGGACAAAATCAATCGAAGGAACTATAAGGGTGAAACCAAAGCCAGTCGAAGGAGGAAACTTGAGGCCAATCGAAGGGCAGGGACCAAAGGCATTCGACAGTCAAATGTCCAGGTTCATTCAAATTCAAAAAGGGACAAGAAACCATGTCTTTTGCAACGTTTCAAAATGGTATTCATGGCCTTAAAACACAAACTTAATGGTTGTTTACCCCTTTTTCCTTCTTGTCCCCTCCGTCCCCTCTATATAAAGAGGCCACACGCGTTGCATCACACACATACAAATTACCTATCAAAAAGGAACACTCACACCGCCACAAAAAACATATCAAAATTCTAACTAGTTTTGCAGGCACCCTCAATCCAGACGAAGACCATACTTGTGTTCCTGAGACTCCCAAAAGTCTCCTCCAAGCCAAGCCACACCCAGATTCATAGATCGAATCATTTCCAGTTGGTAAGGATTCACCCAAGTCGAAACTGTATTTCTAGACCCTTTAAATACATGTTGTTGGTATATCTGTGCTGCTAATGTCATTTGTGTTTATATGAACATATCATACGCAAGGTAACATGCAGGAATAAAATCATGTCATCGAAAGGCATGATCTGGGTTTGCCTTTCGAAACTCATGGTATAGCCAGTTTCAAGCCAAAATAAGCTTAGGCATGAGGACAAAAGATTCAAATTAGGGAGAAAGACCTGGGTTCGATACCCATGTCCTGTATCTTTATTTTTGCCAATATTTGTCTTGCAGATCCAGATCAAAAGACAACTCCCTCCTTGGATCGAAAAATCATACCCCTCCCTAGATCGAAGAACCACATTGCTCCCTGGATCTAAGGATAGACCTGGGCTCTCTTCAACATTGGGCTTGTGAAAATTCAATCTCACACCCCCTATTTTCTTTTGTTATCAGGCCCATTTTTGTATTCCTTTAATTTTTTTAGTTTTTCTCTATTAAATATTTAATTAACTAAATAGTCAGAAAAATCACAAAATATTAAGTTAGTTCTTTTTTCTAATTAAACTAATTTTGTAAATAAATTAAATAAATATTTTAACTATTTTCTTTAATTTAAAATGAGTTAGAATTTAGGATTTAATTTATGTTTTAGTCATTTTATTTTCATAATAAAAACCAAAAAGAACATAGACTATTTTTTTTTAATTTTATTTTATTTTCTAAATAGATTTTAGGATTAATTAATTATTTTCTTAAATAAAAAAAATCAGAAACAAACAAAATGATTTTTATTTCTTAGGATGTTTTTAGACATTTTCAATTTCACACGCGTTTATTTAATTTCACATTTTTATTATTAATGTACTTGCTCATGGTCTGTAATAGTAACTAAGACTTTACTTTCCGCATTGCTCTAATGTACCTCTCACAAAGCCATGTAATAGCGTAGATTTAATTTCCGTATTTAAATTCATGTACATATATTAACTGTTAGATGTATGTTAATAGGAATGCATGACAAGAGCTTAATAATTAAATGATTAGCAAACTTAACAAAATACAAAATAACTGAACGCAACACACCTGCACATATACACCTCTAGAGTACACTCACTTCAATTGCCTTCAGAAAATAGTCACAACACTCGAAACGTGAGAGGTTTTAGTGGCTGCCCTCTAGTTCAAAAAGATCATAAGTCTCTCGATGACCCGCTCGACGTTGCCTCAGTAAAAATATGATCTTAGAACCTTAAAGTAGTTACTAAACTTCTTGCCCAGTTGCCTTTGTGACTATAAATCGTCCCTTCGATTGTCCCTCAAACATTCAACGACAAGGCTACCTACTCACTGATAGTAGGATATTATTGTTTAAAGGAAAAGAGGAAAAGAACGACCTTTTTCGAGTACAAAAGTAGATAGTTGTTATAAGTTTTCTCAAAACATTTTGCACTTATACAAATACTACTTTTCAAAAAAAAATTCAAAACATTTTATATACTTTCTCCACTATCCCGAGAAACATTATAAAGTTCGCCATACTAAGGCATTTTCCAAACATTTTCAAACACACAAAGCACGAAGGTATTTCAAAATGAGAAAACCTCTAAGAGCCCATAGATAACTATGAATGGAAAGGATGCTAAAACCTTCCCTTTCCATAATCTACACCCCTTACTCAGAATAATCTCGAAAATGTCTTTTTCTGTTCTTTTTACCTTTTCCTTAATTTGGATAAAAAAAGTCGGTGGCGATTCTTGCTTACCGCAACATTTGCAAATACAAACATAAAACCCATATAACAGTCGGTTTTACCACCGTATCAAACACTATTTACAAATATCCCCATACCCGAGCCCAAACCCGCATGAGCACCAATGTTCATACCCGTACTCGTACCCTATGGGTACCTCAATACCCGTACTCGTGGCTGTTACCCGCGTTTGTAGTAAAATTAAATTAATTAATTAAAAATATCATATAATTTAACTTTTTTAACAATATTAAAAAATTATAGATGTTATTGATGAGTTAAGAAATAAATAAACACTTTATTAAAAAACTGATAAATGCGCATGTTTATATATTAATAACATTATATAAATATGTCGTGCGGGTATGAGGCGGGGTGGGTAGTAAGGTACCCATGGCCACATCTGTATCCACTTATTTTAATGGGTAATTACCCATGCCCATACCCATTTTGTGGGTTTTTATCATACCGGTTATGAGCATTTTTTGCGAGTGCCCATAGGGTATGGGCCAAATTGCCATCCCTATTTCCTGCATTGTCGACCCAAAAAAAATCTTAAAATCCCCCAATTTACTATTTTAATATAATCACACAATATTATTTGTTTTAAGTTCGCAATCCCTGTGGAGACAAATTTATTTTTATTACTTTGATAATAACACAAGTACACTTGATATTTTCAAGTTTTTGACGTTGTTGTCGGGGATTGTTGATATTTTCAACAAGACATAGTGTGCGGCATTCATAAATGTTTTATTTCGTTCTTTTTAGTTTTTGAATTTTTGTAAATAGTTTTCCTTCTTTTTTAATTTAATTTCCAAATTTGGTGAGTATATTTCCTGCGAGTGGAGCTACTTTCTCCACCTCCAACGAACCCTCTTGCGATAGTGTTAGGGGTATGACATATTTTCCTATCCCCATCTCCTCTGCGGGACTTCTGAGGGGGCCAAGGGGATCCCCCCTTGAATGTACTTCTTCAAACGGCCCTCTTGGATGAGCCAATCAATCTATTTCTTCAATTGGGAAATGGTCTTCAATGTGGTGACCCTTGACCTTATGATACTTACACTATATGTTGGGTCATGTGTTTGAAACCCAGTTATTATATGGTTTAAAATAGTTTGTGATCTTTCTATAATAAAAGTTGTTATAAGAACCATGATTAAATAATTTTTTATTTTATTTTATTTTTCCATATCGTATAAATCTTTATTTTTTAACTATCTATATTATACATAATATACATTACCATGTATACATAATATTTTTTTAACAGTATTACAAACATGTATTTTTACAAAATATCAAATTAAGCAACAAAATATATTTACAACCATCAAATACAAATCATATAGTCCCCCTTCCCCCTTTCAACTAACACATTAAAAATAAACGTCTAACGTTTTCAGACATCGTCTAAGTCATCAGCAGAGAAAGGTGTCCTGTCGATAAACGTCTACATAAACAAGTGAGGAAAACTGAATATTGTTGAGGGGAGTTACTAGGAGCATCGATACATAATGTTGGAATAAGCACCTTTGTGAGAGACACACCACTTGCCCACCTAAAACCTTAAGGTGGTAGGTGAGTGGGTTCTCCCACTTATATATGCTTAAGTCTCCATATTCCTATCTCTCATACCCCAATTTTTAATCTAAGATCCCATCTTCATTTGCATTTTTAATACAAAAATCAAGGTCACGAAATACAGTCGGTTTTAACCTCTCAACTTCGAGCATTGCCTATGCAGAGATTGTCAAGTGTTTTTAACATTTTTAGCATATGTATCACTAACTTCTAATCACATATAAAGGTGCATGTTTATGTTTCTTTTGTTTCGTGTGCAGAGATAGGTCTGAATCAAGAGAAACAGGTATTGCGCCTCAGTTAAGTTTTTTGGTCCCTCAAGTGTTAAAGAATGTTGAATCATCAATTCTCAAAGGCTACTTCATCAAAGCTTAGCCTTTAATCTCGAGAGAATAGTCAAGGTTTCATTATCACTGGTTCACATGTGCGTCAGTGCATCTTAGATTGCAAGAAAATATCAGGCTATGTGAGACAACTTAAAGCACTTCTACCAAAAGTTAACTCTTGAAAGTTCAATTTCAAACGATCATAACTTGTTCAATTTTCAACATCCTGGGCGATTCTTTTTGCAAAGTATTACAAATATCATTGTCTATGAGATTACTTCAAATATCGAGGTTCAATTCATGCCACAGACGTTTTCTCAAGGGACGTTTGATTCTTATGTTGGGATAATTCATGAAACTAGAGTTTTAGTTCAATGATTCTTTGATTGCTTGTTACCTATTTCAAGTTATTTGCAATTGAACATTAGCGATCATTGGATTAAGGTGGATTATTGATTAAATTTCTTAAAGGCACAATTTATGTTATTGGCTCGTGTTGCAAGTTACCACGAATTGAAAATATGGGTTTTAAAGAAGATTTGAGGATCAATTTGAATAATTCTTTTTGATTTCAGATCAATTCAAGAGTGCGAGGCGCAATTTATTCATATGAATTTTCTTTTGGATTTAAGATATACAAAAGAACTAATTTTCATGATGCCAATTTGCTCGAGTTTGAAGATCAATCCAAGTAATTTGTTTGGATTTCTAGGAGCAAATACAAAATACTCATTCATCTACCATTCAAATTTCATTCAAAGTGTATATTGAGAACCCAAACACGTTTATGCATAAGTTACACTACTAGGACTATTCAAGATTTATTTGGATTTAAGTTTCCAAGATACATCACCATCATTTTTATGTCACAAAAGGAATTCCTAATTTCTTATGTCATAAATTACATCATGAGAATTCAAATCATATGACAAAGACTTTACAAACCATTCAACTTTGATCTTATATCAAATATTTTGAACCAATTTCTTATCACAAGAATATGTCACGAGTTCATTAAGAGAATTTTCTCAAGTTGTCTTTTCATTCAAGCTTCAAAAGTCACATAAACGTTAAGTCTAAGCTTTGAATAATCCCATCATGTTACAAAACTTTTCAAGTTTTATGGTTTCAAATTCAAGATACGTTCATGTTCATCAAGGGTAATACATTTAAATTTACATGTAAACCTATGCTAAACTATCCTAAGTTTCAATTTTTTCCTACAATTTCAAGTCTTCTTGTCACCAAGCATGAGTTGTTGTCTAAATGCCAAAAATACACATTGCTGCCCCTACTACTATCTTGCTGCTACAAACACTTCAAACAGTCCAAAATACCCTGCAAAAACCTGCACCAAAGCAGCCAAATATTACACTAATTTAGCAAGACCAAAACCTTCATTAGAAAGGCAATAAATCAGAGTACCAAGTGTGTTCAAATGCATCATTACCTCATCTATGGTTTTATTTTCTTATACTTGTCGGAATCGGTAAACCTTCGGACGGGCTCCAACCATGTAAGTGCTTCTTGCTTTCCTTTAATATCTTACTGTGTTGTATTGTTGATCATACACATAGAATAAAATTGCTGCTGAAAATTGTTGCTTACGCCATGTTGCAAACTTTTGTTGTTACTGTTACAATAGAAATAGAATTGGAAAACTAAGTCTAATTGTTGTTGTTGTTAAATCATGAAAAACAAAAGACCTAAAAAAGGGCAGAAACACAACGAGAAATCTAAAGAAATAACACACAAAAATATTGGTACATACCTCAAACTCTTTGATTCGCATCTCATCCCGTCTGTTGCGCTTGGTGATTCGAAGGTTTTCTACCTGAAGATGAAAGGTTATTATCATAGGTATCTTACTGAGTTTAAGAGCGGCGCTGAGCGTAAAGATGTCGCTGAAAGCACTCTCACTGCTTATAAATCTGCTCAGGACATTGCAAACACTGAGTTGCCTCCAACTCATCCTATCGGGCTTGGTCTTGCTCTGAACTTCTCTGTGTTTTACTATGACATTCTCGACTCTCCTGACAGGGCTTGCGGCCTTGCAAAACAGACTTTTGATGAAGCTATTGCTGAGTTGAATACATTGGGAGAGAAGTCATACAAGGATAGCACTTTGATTATGAAACTTCTCCGTGATAACCTCACCCTTTGGACCTCTGATGTGCAGGATGACGGTGCTGATGAAATCAAAGAAGCTGCACCTAAAGGAAATGATGAACCACAATAAAATGTGTGATTGCTAATTAGTTATTAAACTTATCTTCTATCATGTTTTTAAAGGGAGAATAGAGAAAGTTTAAAACCAAGAGATAGGATGAGAGTCGTTTTCTCCTTCGCGAATTGGATTAGAGGGCGTCGTTTTGAGGCATTAGGGTTCTTTAACCCATTTTGCTAAATAAGGGTGAATGGGTTCGGACCCCATGACTCGGTCCGGTCCAACCCTATATGTTTGGTGTTTTTGTTTCAGTTTCTACATCGGGCCTTGCTCACCAAGCCCATTAGAAATTGTCACTCTCACCCCTCCAATTTCCTATCTCACACCTTCTTTTATTAAATAATTTAGTTTAATTTTAGAATTAATAATCTTAGAATAAATTAGTTTAGATGTAATTTAGAAATTTTATAATTAATGTAGTTTACATACAAAGTAGTTTAGATATAATTTAGTAATTATTGGAGTTAGATTTAATTTAGAAAATTTTAGAATTTTTTATAATCTTAGTTTTTTTTAATTTTGTTTAGAATTAATTTAGTAATTTATATATCTTCTTTAGATAATTAGTTATATTCTTTTTCATTCGTATCTAATCGTCTTAGTTCTTTTGAATTAAATATCTCACTGCCCTTGTTGTTATTAATTCGTTCGTTTAGATTTATTTTCTTGCGGATTCTCGATTACTTATATTGTGATATTCATCTTATTTTCGCTTGTTTGTGTCTATTCCAAGGGAAATAATTATTTTGTTGACTTCATGTCATCGAGTATCTAATATGATTGTGTGAAACCCCTTCATACTTTTTTAGTTTTATTAATCTTAAGACTAATCTCCTACAAATCAATTTTTAAATTTTCACTTTCTTGAGCCAAACCTTCGACACTAGGTTGTCGCATATTCAAAATCTCATCCCCACACTCATTTAACCAAAAAAACAATTTTAACCAAAAAACTAATATTTCAAAAGGTTTCTGCAGAGTACCGCAGATGCATAGGGTTCTAGTAATTTCCCTTTGTATAACTAACCCCCGAATCTTTGATATTTTTCAAATGCATCGTATTTTTCTTTACTTTTAGTATTTCACTTAATTTGCATATTTATGGGTTTTATTTCTCACTTTTCCCTTTTCCCTTTTCCCTTGGAAATAATAAAGCGCGGTGGCAACTCTTGCTTATTTGCGAGTCAAGTAAATTAATGGTTTGATCTCCGATTTTCACCGCTACAGAATTGGCGACTCTGCTGGGGAAAGATTGACCTCTTGTCGGTCCATCCCTAAGTGGGTTAAGCCTAATTTGTCATATCTATTTTTTATTATTATTACTTGTTTGTTTGATTATATGTGATATATTATGGTTATTTGGGTGTTGATTACAAAGGATAAGTCCTACACCCGGACTAAGATACACTTAAGATTAAGACGGGCGGTATAATCATGTTAACTTTGAGGGAGTAATACCGAAAAAGGAGGCATGAGATCCCCCACTGAGTGGAGGTCCCCTTGACTGTAATATTTCTTTACCGAGTAATTGGGAAGACATTAATGCTTTCAACCTGGGAGCCAGAGAAGCTGAGAACTGTAGAACCCTTAACCCATTTTGGCCTTTTAGATATAGTGCAGAGACTATGAAGGAGTACTCTGGAAGTAGTTGTCACGCAATGCTATGCTTAGACGAGTTTTTCTTGAGAATATTGCTAATTACTGAGTAACCGGGAAGTTGGTAATATCCGAAAGAAAAATGTAGACTCTGGGATTCCTTAGAACCTTGATCTACAGGTGATTTGAAGACCTTAGTCCATACCTTGCAGGTGGTTCTTACCTTTGACTCCATGCTCGTGACGTTGAACCTTTTAACTTTGTTTGTGACCTTGCTTGTGGTTGTTGCATAGCCATGCCTTCATGCATCCATGAAACCTTTTTTCACTCGGTTTTCAAGGAATTTGGAAGTATTTCTTTGTAAACATCACACGTTTCGTCAAGCTCAGTGGATCTTGGGTGTTGATGGGGTGAAAAACCTAATCCACCAAAATGGATGATTCATCTCGATGATAACTTGATCAATGTTTTAATCCGATTTAAAATTCATCTTCTATCTTCATACTTTGATGTTTACAACTTAATATCTTGAGTTCCTTGAAAATCAAATAAAAACTATACTTTGCATATCATGCATCATTCTACATTTTTTTTGTTTCACTTTCAAAGGTCATTTCCAAGTCTTATTTTTCCTTGGGTCTCACCAGCACAACACTCGCGCTAAGATAATAATGGAGAATAACAAGAAAGCGGTTTATGAACTCCGCAAAGAGATGACTAATTTGAAAGCTAGTATGGAACACTTAACTGGTTTGGTTGAAATTTTGGTTGCCACCTAAGTCAATCCTTATAGGAAGGAAGAAGCGATGGAAAAGGTCTTCATTGAAACTCTGAAATCATTCTTTCACGAGAAGATGATAATTAATGCCCCTAGTGACTTTCTTGACAAGGTGAATGTAGGAGTGCGTCTAGAAGAAGATATTCGAAAGGGATGTTTATATGAAGACGGTGGCTCAGCTAGTGGTGTGAAGAAGTTTGATAATAACTTTTCCAAGAAGACATCCAGAGGAAGAAATAATCATCGCCAGAATAATCATATTTCTCCTATCATCCCTGTGTTCAATTTACCTTCTGCAGCTCCAATTCATCAACATAATCAACAAGTTCCTAATCAGACGAAAACTCAATTTGATCCAATTCCAACGACCTATACGAAGTTGTTTCCTGTCCCGATGCAGAGGAATTTGGTTCAGACTCGACTTCCACCTAAGATTCCTGGGAAGATGCCTTGGTACTACAAAGATGATTTAACTCGTTCCTTTCACAGGGAGCCCCTGGGCATAACATTAAACATTGTTATTCATTGAAAGCTGAAGTCTAGAAGCTGGTCAAAAGTGGTATCTTATCTTACAAGGACGTTGGTCTTGAAGTTCAAATCAAGCATTTGCAGAAGAGTAAACATGATTGATGGTTACTCTGAGTTTTAAAGGATTTTTTCAGCAGCTCAAGTCCAAATGGAGAGAATCTTCTAAGTTTATTATCATTTTTACTACTTTCCTTTGTAATCTTTCATGTTTGTTAAAGCTTTGTTTGCATGTAAGAACTTGTTTACATTTGAATGATCATCTTAATACAATGAGTATGTTTTTCTTGAATAAATTCATTCGTTTCACTCATATTTGTTTTCAAATTTTAAATTGCTTTTTGCATTATGATACCAACTTGTTTCCCACTCTCTTTCCTAGGCAGAGATTGAAGGGAGGATGATGAATTTAAAACACAAAATCTCTGGGTGTATGCTTTTGGATAAAACCTTTCTGAGGATGTACAAGCATTGTTTCAAATCCCTAAACACCAGAGATATCAGGAAAATAATCCCTTGCTAACCCCTTTTGAGCCTTGAAGTAGGAGTTTCTTTTCTATACGAAAAAACCCTCAATTTTAACCTGGGGCAGGGTAGTTTTCAGTTAATCTAATCGAGTGTTCAAAATTCATAAGGAAGATATTTCTAAAGAGAAAATGTGATGGCTATCCTTCATATATCATGAGGCCAGGAGATGCGAAACCATAATGGTTATCCCTCATCCATCAAGAAACGAGGCACTCACAATCCTCTCAACAAGTAAAGACAAGCTAATGTCACACGTTTTGTTCACAAAAAAATCCCGCTAAGTCGAAAGCTTGAAAACGAGAAAATTAGGAAAAAATTATGGCATCCCGCTAGACTATCGATTCAAAAGAATTAGTTAAGGCAAAAGTTAGGGAAAACAAAAATTTCAAAGAAAGACTACACAAAAATCCTCAGTAAAGAACAAATTCGTGTAACTACAAACACGAAGACATAAGGGTGGATGCTACTCCAAAAGCTTCGTTGTTTCCTTAATCGTCACAAAATATTTTTTTAAATATGAACACGAATGTTAAATTAACTGAACTTAGGACTGGAGAACATCACGAAGAATGGGTAGGCACCAATAAATTTTGAGCCTAAAAAATATTTTTTCTGAAAACCGTGAACCAGGTCACGTTACAACCTTCAAAAGTCCTAATTGAAGCAAGGTTATTTCGAAATCATACTTCGACAAGATTGCGTTCCTGACTCTCATAAGTTTTGTTAAATATTTGTGTTGGTATCATATGCTTTTTCTATACAAAAATAAATGCTGCTCTAACTCGCAAAGTTTGTGCGATATCTTTTCAAAATCTTCAAGACTTACATAACTATTGCATTAGAACTTTCATTCTCAGAATAAACTTTTTCTGCTTGTAAAAAATTTGTTTGATATCAAGAAAGCTTACATATAAGCACCAATGATGAGTTTAATCTTTTAAGGTCTAAAACATTATTAAGTAATTGGCGAATCATTTTCAAGAATGATCATATCCAGGGACATGTCGCCTGAAGACCTTCGGCATGAACAGGTTGCTACCTTCATAGTTCATTTACCCTCATAGGGAAAATTTGAAGACTTTGTCTTTCCATATACAGTCAATCTGGGGCAGTCACGTCAAGATTTAACGAATCTCTCCAAGAGTTTGAAGACACTAGAGCATTTTGGATGCCAGGTCTTTTGTAAAATCCTCTTGATAAGATTTCTTCTCATCAACCATATAACTTGGGGCATTTTAGAAGTGAAGTTATTCGCAAGAATTGTCGTGCGTCACGTAGCTTATCAGCAGTAAACTTGGGGCATCCAAAATTAGTTCCAGGGGTAATCCAGATTTGTCAAGATATGTGATCTACTTTCCACACATTATCAGATGATGGAGTTCCCTAGTATCTCCAGCTAAGCAATATTTTTTTCTAGCTAAGCAAGATTTTTCTCCAACTGCAGCAGAGTTCATGTTGTTCTCCTTTCAATGATTATTGATGTTAGAAGATTGGACTTTGGATTTCTCCTGAAAAATATCTTCCTCTCTAGAGAGATTAGAGCCTTATAGTAGAAATATTCTCTGTTGATGGATTTTATTCTATCTCCAATAATGTTCCCATCTTGTTGATATTAGTCGAGTATCTGGTTGTAATGTGATGGCTTATCATCCCTAGTTTATCTTTTTTGTCTGTTTTGTCAGCATATACACGGCATTCATTTATTCATTCACACTTACATCATTCATGCACATTCGGATTTCTCTATGTTTTCGGGTCCATCTTTGTTGGTTGTGTTTATCCCCAAGTAACATATTTCCTCTTTCCAAATAGAGTGACAACTTAAGCAGAAAGTGTACATCCTTTTTAATTACCCATTGAGTTTATTCCTCGTGGGAGGGTTTTTGTTTTAGCCTTCCTTTCATCTCAGGATAGGATAAGTCCTAGTTGATTTTATTCCTCATCAAGTAGAGTCTTGTTTAACTATTTCTCTCCAGTTTGTTCTTGGATTGAGCTTTGTCTCCTACAGATGTTACCTTGTGAATTTCTCTAGGCTACGAAACCCAGATTGAGAGTGCATTTATTTTGCACCTTTAAACACTTCGTCTCCCCAGGTAGAATCTATTTATAGTTTCCACTGAAGACGAACTTTGTTTCCCAGTAGTGTTATTGCAACACTCTTTTTGGAAACTCAAAATGATAACAAGTGGCGGGCTCTTCATGAGCAGCTTGTGTATTATTGATATCTTTGAAAGATAGAAAGTGACAACCTCTTCATGATCAACTTGGGTATTATTGATATCTTTGGAAGATAGCAAGTGGCAGACTCTTCATGAGCAGCTTGTGTATCATTGATATCTTTGGAAAGCAGCAAGCGGATGACTCTTCATGAGCAGCTTGTGTATTATTGATATCTTTGGAAGTTAGTAAGTGGTGAACTCTTCATGAGCAGCTTGTGTATTATTGATATATTTGGAAAGGGGAAAGTGGCATACTCTTCATGAGCAGCTTGCATATTATTGATATCTTTGGAAGTAGCAAGTGACAGACTCTTCATGACCAACTTGTGTATTATTGATATCTTTAGAATATAGTAAGTGGCAGACTCTTCATGAGCAGCTTGTGTATTATTGATATCTTTGGAAGATAGCAAGTGGCGAAATCTTCATGAGCAGCTTGTGTATTATTGATATCTTTAGAAGTAGCAAGTGGCAGACTTTTCATGAGCAGCTTGTGTATTATTGATATCTTTGGAATATAGCAAGTGGCGAACTCTTCATGAGCAGCTTGTGTATTATTGATATCTGTGGAAGATAGCAAGTGGCAGCCTCTTCATGAGTAGCCTGTGCATTATTGATATCTTTGGAAAGTAGCAAGTGGCAGAATCTTCATAAGCAACTTGTGTATTATTGATATCTTTGGAAGATAGAAAGTGGTGGACTCTTCATGAGCAACTTATGTATTATTGATATCTTTGGAAGATAGCAAGTGGCAGAATCTTCATGAGCAGCTTATGTATTACTGATATCTTTGGAAAGTAGTAACTTACAGACTCTTCATGAGAAACTTGTGTATTATTAATATCTTTGGAAGATAGCAAGTGGCAGACTCTTCATGAGCAGCTTGCGTATTATTGATATCTCTGGATGATAGCAAGTGGCGGACTCTTCATGAGCAGCTTGTGTATTATTGATATCTTTGGAAGATAGAAAGTGGCTATTGTACCCTAAAATTTTCCCTCTCATTTATCAAGTAATCTTTCACAAGATCTCCTTTGGTTCAAGACTGCACTAGGGTTGATCAACTCAAGACACCTTCTTAAGCAACGATGACTGAAAATTAAGGTTTGAGATTGCACAAGGACAATTGAACTTTTAATGCCTCATATGACTTTCATGGATCATTTTGGATCCTTAATATTTCTCATGTGAAGTTTCAAGTCTTGGATCACATTTTTGCCCAGTCAATTGATCAGTTGACCTAAAAATCAGTTGTATTGGGGAAAAAGTCAACTGTGGTCAATTTGCAGTCAAACTTTATAATTTTTGATCCATATCAACATCATAAACTCATATATGTCATTTGATCAAATTTGGACCACAATTCCACAAGAAATTTGATCAGATCTTTAAAAGGGCAAAATGGTCAAAATTGGGGTTTTGACTGAGAAGAGGCAATTTTTGATTTTTGACCTAGCAAAGGGTTGATTGGTTTAAGTTATGATCTCAAGGTTTCAAATGCATCATTTTGACCTAATTTCATGGTTGAAAACATTGCTCAAGATCAATTGATTGATAGATGAATTTTTAGTCAACTGATTAAAAGTCAACTATACACTGAAAAGTCAAACTTTGACTTTTTGGTCAAAATCAAGTGTCAAAGATCACAATTCATCAAAACATGTCAAAATATGAAAATTTTTCATCAAGAAATCAAAAAGTCAAGATTTCATTTTGAAAAGTCAAAATTTCTAAACTTAGAAATTTTACTAAGTGTTGAAAACTTCATATTTTTCACAACTTTGAGCCAATTTTCCATCATGATACAAGATGATTCAAAGAAAACTTCCAACATGAAAGTTTTAGATCTCAATGAGATGTAAAACATTGTAGAACACAACTTCTCCTATAAATTCATGGATTTAAAGTTATGATTTTGTGAATACATGTTCATGAAACTTGGAAACTTAGTGAAATATTGCCTTAGTTTAGGCAAGATTTTGACCTAACTTCATGGAACTTTTTCACATAGTTCCAAGAGAAATTATCAAAAATTTACAACATAGAGGTTGTAGAGGATGTTACAAGCTTTCCAAAATGTCCAATAACTCATTGAGATCATGTTTGAGCAAAGAGAATCGAAGACAAGAAGTTGGACATTCATTCTTGAATTATAGGTCATTTCCATGATGAACAAGAATTCAAATCTCAAGCCCATGATGCATAAATCTTACTTTGCAGGCTTCTAACCTCTAAATCTATCCATAATCAGAAGTCAATGCATAGATCTCCTAACTTGTTTCATCTAAACACAAGCAAAGTCAAAAACCAAAAGCAACATGGCTAGAACCTCCTACCAACTCAGGCCATGCTTGCACAACACATTGAAACTTGTTTTCCCACTTTTCTTCAAAATCAAGTAACATAGACATAACTTTACATCTCACAGATCTGTCAACTTCAAACCCTAAGACCTTTTTCTTATAACTATATAAGTTATTTGCAATAAAACACACGATTTGAAACACTCCTAAACTCCCTGAAAACTCAGATTTCATAAAAACTCCATTGTTATGGAGAACCTGGCCAAAAAATCCCATCTCTCAAAACACTTGTGTGTTTCCTCTCCAAATCATCTCAAAATATTCCTTACTTCAAATACAACTCATCCCAATCCATGTTCCTAAACTGTAACACCATTTTCACCATTGTCCAAGCTCAAAAATAGAGCATTGCAGTTGGACTTCTCCAGGCTATTTCAGCCACTCTTAACTCAAGCCAAGCATTGCATTATCTTCCTAGAGACTCAAGGAAGCTAACATGATCATCACCATCACTTGAAACAAGATCAAACTCATTTCATGATTTCCAGTTTTTGAGGTATTTTTCTGAACTTTCATCTCTTCATTTTGGCATTGTTAGGCTTCCATTTTCAAAGATAAAATGTAGATATCATTGCCCTGGAACTGTACATGTCCATAGATTTCATTTATGTTGCTTGAGTAGGGATAATTTTGAGTTTGAACCTCTGAAAATATTTAGTTCAGAATTTGGTACTGTTAGAAATTCATGCTCATCTTTGAGAATTAGCTTAAGTTATTTACATATTCAGAATCGTGAGGAAATTTCTAACAAGTTTGATGTTGGAAGTTTTATGAATGGATGAGAAATGAGTGAGTTACATGTTCTTTGGCTGGAGGTTGAAGATAAAGTTCATTCAGGACAAAACTTATGTTACATATTTATTGTTTTGTTTAAGTTAACGGATGTATCACCACCCTAGTGGTTAAAGCACGCGCCTGTCACCTTTGGGACCTGGGTTCGAGCCCCAGTGCTACCCTTTTGCCTATTTTTCACATTTTTCCATTTTTTTGCTTGAAATAGCGCATGGGCTTCCTTCCCTTTGGGTTTCTATTTTTGCTGACCTCTAACCCCTCCTTACTTTTACACCCCTGACCCATTTTTCTTTATTATTTCATTTTTCTTGTTTTTATTTCATTATTTTTTTTTATTTTTCTTTAATATCTTTATTATTTTTATTATTATTATCATTATTTTTTTATTAATAAAAAATCCAAAAAATATTATTATTATTATTATTATTATTATTTTCACACCTTATTTATTTCATTTATAAAAAACAAAAAGACTAAAAAACATTTTTCTTAAAACAAATTAATTTATTTCTTTTATAATAAATTTTTATAATTAGGTTTAATTATTATATTATTCTCTTGTAAATTAAAATTAATTTATAACCTAGGTTTATTTTAATTAATCAATTCTCATTTTATTTTCATTATTTAAAACCTTTTCATAAAAAACCCTAAAAAACCCTAAAAACCCTTTTAAATTAATTTATTTTCTTAATTAGTTTAAGTTAATTTTAGTTAATTTTCATTAATCATTTTCTTAATTAGGTTAAAACCATTTCATGAGAACCAAACAAAAATCATTTCTTTTTCCATTTTGCATTTGTACATTATTTTTCAATTCTTGTACATTTATTCAATATAGTTGTAATAGATAATTAGGTTTAATTTTCTTGCAAAATCCCCATTTGTAAATTTGTATACCCCCTACCCTCATGATGTAATAGCTTGATATTTTTACTTTCCATAATTTATCGCTTTATATAAATGCTAGTAATTAGGGTTTTGTATGAAAAGATAAAATCAACAAGTTAGCAAATCCTAATTCAAGACAAAACAATGCATGTAAATCAAACACATTTGCACACTTGCACCCTTAGGGTAATTCCACTTTGTTTCCTTACCAAAATGGCCATGTTATGCATGTGGGATATCTTAGCCAAAAGCAATCAAAAATACAAGATCATAGTCCCTCGATAACACTATCAACGTTGCCTTTCAAAATGATCTTAGTCCCTCAAAGAAAAATGCTAAGATATCTCACAACATTGCTATCATGACTATACGATAACCCATGCTCGTCCCTTTACATCCAAAGATAAGGCTTATTACCAATCAATGGTAAGATAACAATATCAAAAGAAATGAAGAAATGAACAAAGACTTTTGAGTAGGTAGATTGTTCCTAGTTTCTTGCTCAATTTCAAATCAAACACTCTTTCTTATTTTCAAAACAAACACGAAACACTTTCAAAACATTTTCCAAACTTGAAACATTTTCAAAAGATCAACACTTTATTTACTTTCTTACAAACGAGAACTATTACAAAGTTTGCCTAAACGAATGAGCCTTTTCAAAATACTTTCAAAACCACACAAAGCACATTTTCAAACAAAAGTAAGTGATCTAGCAGGCAACTAAGAGCCCATAGATAACTGTGGATGAAAAGGGTGCTAACACCTTCCCTTTTCATAATCTACCCCCCGAACTCAAGAAATAAATCTCAAAGATCTTTCCTGTTCTTTTCAGTCTTTCCTTTTAGATAAAAGAAAATTCAGTGGTGACTCTTGCTAACCACAATATTTGCGATAAAACACAAAAACACCCAAATCAGTTCTCCCACCGTATCAAAGAACTGGCGACTCTGCCGAGGAGAAACTTAAAAGTGGGGTTACCTTAGGGCTAGATCACCTTTATTTTCTTTCATGATTTGATTTGTTTGCTTTACATTTTGGTTCCTTGTTTGGGCTTGTTTAAATCATCTACCCGGATTTGGGATACCTTATAGGTAAGTAGCAATATGTTGTGGAAACTGTGCGGGGTATACCGACATGGTCTAAGCAATAGCTACGTTAGTGTGACATATTTGTGGGTACCGGTAGCCCTTGATTAAAGTCAAGGAGAATACAGGGCCGCTAAGTGATTTCGTGAAGCACTAACTGACTTTTAGAACCTTTACTTGACCAACTTGGCCATTAGGACGTAGTGAGATGACCAGCTTTGGTGCAGTCCGAAGTTGGTAGATACTCGATACTACACTCATTGAGGTTTGGATTTTTGGGATATTTCAGTCGCCGTGAAAGAGGCTTGCGCTGAAACAATGCCCGAGAAGACAAATCCGTGATATTGAGATCCCTTAGAACCCGATTACTATTTCTAGGACAGGTTCGAGCCAATTAAACTTCAAGAGGGTACTTACCTATGAGACTCCATGCAAGCCTAAACCTAAGGACTTGCTTTGATTTGTTTGTGTATATTTACTTGTACATAACATCATAAACAACATAACATCTTATTCATACTAACCATTTCATGGATTCTTTGGATTTATCTTTGTTCTGTTTTGTAGGACATGGCATCTATCTGTAGGAATACTATCCAAGTCAATATCGTAAGGATTCCTCCTCAACTCAAAGGGTTAGCATCAAGGATTCCTGAAAACTCTTCATTTACCGAAAGACATGGTCGCCTCCTAAACTTGGTTACCTCTAACACTGATGAAGACATGATGAAGGTGCTCTTCTAATTCTTTGATCCTTTACACCATTGCTTCACTATTCCCGATTCTCAACTTATGCCTACTCTAGAAGAATTTTCACAACTCTTGAGGATTCCCATTCTCAATCAACTACCCTTCAATGGTACAGAAAGAGATCCAAAACCTGAGGAGATTGCGCAAGCACTACACTTGCAACAATCTGACGTCACAACTAATTGGGAAACAAGGAGTGGTGTCAAGGGTTTCTTAGCCAAGTACTTGTTTGAGAAAGCTCAAGATTGTTGGAACTCCTTGGACTTACAAGCTTTTGAAGAAATTGTTGCCCTTCTCATCTATGGGATGGTTTTGTTTCCAAATCCTGACCAACTCATAGATGTAAATGCTATCAAAATCTTCATGTCTCGTAATCCAGTGCCTACTTTGTTGGGAGATATCCTACACTCTTTTCAATCTCGCACTATGAGGAAGAGAGGTATCCTCATGTGTTGCACTCCTCTCTTGGTAAGATTGTTTATTTCGCATCTTCCCCGATCAGTGTTGAAGAATGAGAAACATTCGAAGTGGTCCCATAGGTTGATGACGCTCAGACATTCAAATGTTCATTGGTGTTCCCGATCTTTGGAGAATGTCACTATCGTCGACCATTGTGGAGAATTACCTAATGTCACCTTGCTTGGAATTAGAGGAGGTATCACTTACAACCCATGCTTAGACTTACGACAATTTGGTTACGCCCGAAGGGATGGTCCACATGAGATGCTTATCCAAGGGGTGGTATTCGACTATAAGAGCGACGATCAAAGCTACCGCCAGAGGTTTATCCGAGCTTGGAGGATGGTGAGCAAAATGGATAGTAAGACCCCGGGACACAATAATTACATTCCCCTTGAGCCTTATCTTAAGTGGGTACGAGCTCGTGCTTAAAAACTTGTGATGCCTTATCCCTCCATCTTACCAGTCATCATGGAACCTATGGTTGAAGGAGATGTCCCATACACTGTCCTCCATCCAGAGATGCCTACTTCTCTCAAAGATTTGCAAAAGGGTTGGATTCATCTGAAGGAAGAATGAGATAATTTTGAAGCTCAATTATATGCTAGTGAGAAGAGGGTCTTAGAGCTTACAAAGCAGCTACAAGAAGAGAAAAGTGTGAACACCTACCTTGCGCCAAAGAGGATGCGTTAAGTCTTTTTATCTTAGAAAGTTATTTTGTAAGCCCAAGAGGCATGATTGTAATCTTTTCAAACTAATTAATGAAAATTGACGTTTGTTCACTCTTTTGTCTATATAAATTTAAATTTCAATAAATCCTTGAAATCATTTGCATATACATCTTCCATGCATCATAACATGACAGGTTTTCACATAACAGGTTTCCTTATCTTTCTGCTGTTTATTTCAGCAAGATGGATCTAGAGAAAACTGTGAAGGATCTCCAGGAACAAAACTCTGAATTGCAAGAGACTCTACTGGGCTTAGCCAAGGGGCAACAAGATATGATGGGATTGCTGGCAGTTAAGAAGAAGCCCAAGAAGAAAGCTCTACTCAACATGGGAAGAAGGTTCAAGGAGACAGTCCGACAGATCCCGGTAGGGGAAGACTTATATGAAGAAGACGAGAATCATATTGGTGATGTTAAAAGTACCCAGGCTGACTGTGTTAACGATCAAGCGCCTGATGATGATTATTTCGATGAACAGTATCAACCCGCTGATGTCAAATACAACCAGTTAGAAGACAAATTGAAAGCTGTTGAAATCTAAGCCGTCCCCGGTTTAGATTTTGATGATTTCGGTTTGATCTCTGGGGTAGTTGTCATACCCCAAATTTTGACCTAAGATACCACCTCCCCTCTGCATTGTTACATAGCAAGCGTTCACAAGCGTTTCAACCTATTTTTGCCAATTCTCGAGTTAGATTTCAAAAAATTCATAACTTCTTCAAATTTCAATTTTTTAGTGGTTCTTTTACATATGATTCTCCTCTGCAACAACTACAACTTTTCTTTACAAGTCAAGAGATGATTATACTTTGAAAATCCACCAAAAAATAGGAACGTTAGAAATTGTTGTGAATTTAGTGAAATTTAACTGGTTTTTTGTCTGACTTTATTAAATCTTATTTTTTTATTTTTTATCATCTTTCTTTTATTCTTATTTCCATAAAAAAGAAAATCCTAAACATATTTAGTTCATGCTAATTTTCATTTTATTTATGTTTATTTCAAAATATTCCAAATATAAAAAATTTAGTTTCCTTAAGTTTCATTTAGTTTTTTTTTTGTTCTTGTATCATTTAAATATTCTTTTATTTTATTTTTGCAAGTTCTTTATGTTAATTTAAAATTATCAAAAATCTTAGTTACATATAATTTATATTTTTGCATCACTTTATTTGAAAAAAACCAAAAAAATGTTAATATCTTTTTATTTCACTTTTTACATTTTTCAGCTTAGTTTTACTAACAATTATTTTATTATTGTCATTGTTATTTATTATTAATATTTTGAAATATAAATATGTCAATTATAAGTTTGTCCATATAAATCTGTCCCCATGCTGCGCAAGTTTGTCCTCACATGCACCAAGCTCAGTACAAAATTCTGCTGGTCCCTGCATGTGATGCCAACTAACGGTCCAAATCCCTGCTGCCTCCACCACCCACCAAAAACTGTTGAACACCAACCACAACCTATGCACATCAGTCCAAGAATTGCCTCAAATGGCACACACCAAAACTGTATCAGAAAAGTGTCGAAATCAGACCATTACATATGTTCAAACTCATCAAAAAAATTCCCTCCCAAAATCTCATGGTATCACTATATAAACAGGCCTTAGGGGCGAAAAAAAGGGGTTCATAAAAAAGGAGGAGAGCATTCAAAAGAGTTCACCAAGAAAAAGCAAACTTGCAAGTTCTCACACCTGCCAAGCTGTTTCGAATTTGCAGAAACACAAATCTGCATCGAAACCTCCTCACACCACAAACTCCAAAGCCTGTTTCGAACCAAGCATAAGACTGCCCTCCTCACCAAAGCCTGTTTCGAATCAAGCATAAGCCTGCCCTCCTCACCAAAGCCTATTTCAAACCAAGCACAAACCCACAAACAGAAAACCACTTTCGAAAAAAACCACAAACTGTAGCATCTCTTCCTCATTCCACCATCATCTACATCAGTTTCGCTTCAAACCTCCATGGCTCACACGTTCTGTTCAACAACACAGTAGCCACCATACTTTGTTTTTTTCACTTTTTTACTTAATTTCCGTTCCACACATCATCAATAAGCACAAGCAGATTTTCAGACGAGCAGGAGGAATTAAAAAGCATATTATCTCATCTCTGGATTTCTCTATTATTGTCAAAAAATCGAAACCATCAGACTTGCTCTGATCTTGTAAGTTTCCTTACTACTTTTTCCTCAAAATCTGTTGCCATGCTTGTCATAATGATATATGCTGTGAACTAGTTGTTGTTGCTGCATTTTTTTTTACTATTGATGTTTCAATAAGTCAGAACCCCCTTTAGTTTGTTTCTATTGCCATGAATATTTGTCACCTTGTTGATTTGTTGTTTAAATGCATGAAAGAGCCCGAAACTGTGTTGTTATTCGATTTCGATTTAGGGGAGGCAGTATTCGAAACCCATAACAGCAGTGTTGTTCGTTTTTGACTTAGGAAGAATTCGAAACCCATAACAGTGGTGTTGTTCGTTTTTGACTTAGGAAGAATTCGAAACCCATAACAGTGGTGTTGTTCGTTTTTGACTTAGGAAGGATTCGAAACCCATAGCAGTAGTGTTGTTCGTTTTTGACTTAGGAAGAATTTGAAACCCATAGCAGTAGTGTTGTTCGTTTTTGACTTAGGAAGAATTCGAAACCCATAGCAGTAGTGTTGTTCATTTTTGACTTAGGAAGAACTCGAAATCCATAAAAGTGTTGTTGTTCGATTTAGGAAGTAGTGTTGTTCGATTTCGATTTAGAGAGTGAGAGAGTTCGAATTGATGGAGCAGGATTCATTGTTGGTATCGTTCGATTTCGTTTTAAGCAGAGTTCGAAAGAGAGAGTTCGAAGAGAGAGGAGCAGAGTTCGACAGAGAGAGTTCGAAGAGAGAAAAGCAGAATTCGAAAGAGGGAGTTCGAAGAGAAAAAAAGAGAGTTCGAAACCAGGAGTGTTGTTCAATTTCGATTGCAATCCCTTGCTGGACCTTTTATTTCGTTTTCAGCTCATTTCCCACATATCCTGTCAATTGTAAATCTGGAGCTGGCTGTAACCAAAACAAAACCTTGGGTCTCATTTCAAATAGGCTTTAGCGCCCAGTACTTCATGCTTACCATATATTTTAATTTACCCTCTTATTCTTTTGATTTCCTTAGCTCTTTTGGTTAAATTTTTTTTTAAATAATCACATAGTTTTAAATAAAACCCAATTAATTAATTTAGTTTTTATAATTTAGTTAAATCTTAACATTTCGTTTGGTAAGCATGTTAGTAAATTTTGTTAGTTTTTTAGTCTTTTATTGATAAGTTTATAAGTTATCTTTGAATTTATCCCCCCTCATAATGTTCCTCCCATAATACATGTTGGTTGAGTTTATTTCGATTTAATTCCATGAGTGTTTATACTTTTAGTTTAATTTTCATATTGCTTGCAAAATCCAAGGGAGTTGTCTAATTTTTGTCGACTTCATGTCATCAAAAAAAAAAAAAAACATTGTGCGAATACCCTCATTTCATTAAAAACTTAAGATAATTTTCCCAAATATTCAAATTTTCAAAACTCACACCTTTTAAGTCAAAACTTTGACATTAGGTCGTCGTATCTTCAAAAACTCGTCCATACCCATTTTTTTGGCCAAAACAATTTATTTTTAATCAAACAAACATTTTAATAAACATATATTTCAAAAGGTTCCTATAGAATACTATAGATACATTGGGTGCTAATACCTTCCCATTGTATAACCAACCCCCGAACCTTAGACCTCTTTTCAAAACGCTTTGTATTTTCATTACTTTTAAAGTATTATTTTACATTGCATATTTTAGGGTTTTATTTCGCTCTTTTCCCTTTTCCCTTGGAAATAATAAAGCGCGGTGGCGACTCTTGCTTTTTGTGAGACGAATTAATTAATATTTCGATCTCCGATGTATCCCGCTACATTTTTTATCGCTACAGAATTGGCGACTCTGCTGGGGAAAGATTGACCTCTTGCTGGTCCATCCCTAAGTGGGTTAAGCCTAGTTTGTTTTATCTGTTTTATTATTATTTGATTTGTTTGATTATGTGTTTATATTGGGGTTGTTTG
This sequence comes from Vicia faba, assembly GCA_948472305.1. NCBI lineage: Eukaryota > Viridiplantae > Streptophyta > Magnoliopsida > Fabales > Fabaceae > Vicia > Vicia faba. Next base: position 1,729,895,487 of record OX451736.1, on the reverse strand, counting down.
GGTTTTTTGCAAAGGACGAATCCTATACCCGGATTAAGTTACACTTAAGAATAGGACGGGCGGTATAGTCATGTTAACTTTGAGGGAGTAATCCCGAAGAAGGAGACATGAAATCCCCCACTCAATGGAAGGCCCTTTTGAACGTAATATTTGTTTACCGAGTAATTGGGAAGACATTATTATTTTCGACCTGGGAACCAGAGAAATTGAGAACCGTAGAACCCTAACCCAACTTGGCCTTTTAGGTGTAGCTCGAAAATTAAAACAGAGTAATCCAGAAGTAATTGTCACGCGATGCTACGCTCGAATGAGTTTCTCTTGAGAATATTGCTGATTATTGAGTAATCAAGACGTTGGTAATATTCGAAGGAGGAATGTAGACTCCGGGAACTCTTAGAACCTTGTCTTACAGGTGTGATTAAATCGTTAGTACATACCTTTGGGGGGATCCACCCTTGATTCCATGCACGAACGTTGAACCTTTGAACCCCATGTTTGTGAACTTGTGTGTAACTGTTGCATTATCATTCATCCATGCATCCATCAACATTTTTTGTAAAAAACTTGTTTTTCAAGGAACTTAAGAATGATTTTTGCAAACATCTTAGGTACTGTTATTATGGAGTTTGGAAGAAGAAACACTCAAAGTTTTAGTTTTAAGGAGCCCGAGATCAAAGAACTGAAGAGTTTGTTTCCTAAGATCGAGAACCTGACGGAGTTTCAGAAGAAATATGGGTCCCTTATACCTCTCATGAAGCACAAGATGAAGGAAGGCATCCTTAATACTCTGGTCCAATTCTACGATCCTTTGTACCGATGCTTCACCTTTCCGGATTACCAGTTGATGCCCACCTTAGAAGAGTACTCCTATATACTTGGTTTTCCGATCACCGACTGTGTTCCTTTTTCTGGCTTAGAAGAGGAACCCAAATCTCACGAGATAGCGACCATCACCCACTTGAAGAAGTTGGAGATAGAGGAGAACATGACTACCAAAGGGGGAATCCGAGGCTTATCCGCGCAGTTTTTTTTAAAGAAAGCTCGTTATTTCGCTGAGACAAAAGATACTATTGCCTTTGAAGACGTCTTTGCTTTACTCGCTTACGGCCTGTTCTTGTTCCCTAATGTTGATAAGTTTGTAGATATCAACGCCATCAGAATTTTCTTGATTGGAAATCCAGTCCCTACGCTGCTAGGAGATACCTACTACTCCATACATCTTCGAAACTCTTATCAAGGAGGGATGATTATTTGTTGTGCACCGTTGTTGTATCAGTGGTATGTTTCTCATTTACCTAGGTCTGATGTTTTCTGGGATCTCGAGAAGGAGCCGCGATGGGCGCCAAAGATTATGGCTCTCACTCATTTCGACATTAATTGGTATAATCGAGTTTACTATGACGTGAAGATCATCGATAGCTGTGGTGCTTTTCCTAACGTGCCTCTTCTTGGTACGAAAGGAGGAATTAACTATAATCTTGTTCTTGCGCGCCGTCAGTTTAGATACCCGATGAGGGACAAGCCGAACAACATTCATGTGAGTGGTTTCTTTCTACAAGAAGGACAAGATCACCAGGCAGCTAAGAAGGAGATTGAAGGAGCTTGGTGCCACATCCATAGGAAAGGGAGAGACATGTTAGGACATAGAGGTGCCGTTTCTTTGGAGCCTTACCTACAATGGGTCCGTGCTAGGGCTTGTGCTCTCAAGATGCCCTATAAACCTGAGAAACCTTTGTTCCCTACTATTGCGTCGTCATATGTTGATATTCCTATCGAGAACATGGGAGAATACCAAGGAAATATGGCTAGGATGAAGTCCGAGAGAGATGCTTGGAAAGAAAAGTATACTATGTTGGAATATGAGAATCGGGTCCTGACTCGACAGCTAAAGGAAAAGGAGGATTTTCTATTCATTCAAGATGGCTGGTTCATTGATCATGATGAGAAGCTTGGTCAAAAGGATGCTTTACTGAAGAAATATGCAAGTGAAAGGAAGAGAAAGAAGGAAGATTCAGTAAGTGTTGCTCTTGTTCCTAATCCATAAAAGGAAATCATTGATCGACTAGTAGCTGAGAAGAAAGAGATGGAAGACTTTTATGAAGAGAAGATCAGGAAGCTCCAGTTACATTTGGCATTTGGTCCCTCATCTGATGATTCTGAGTGATCTTTGGCTCTTAGTTTTATTTTACTGTTGTCATTTTGTAAAACTCTGTAAAAGGGCTTCATGTTCCAAAGTTGTAATTTACTGCTTTTATTATGGGCTTCATGTTCCAAAGTTGTAATTTATTGCTTTTTATTTTTGGGTTGTTGTCCCAAGTTGTAATTTATTGTTTTGTTGTTTCAAAATTGTAAGCTGTAATTTATCACTTTTGATTAATGAAAAGAGTTTTTGTTGTTCCAAATTCCTCTACCATTGATGTGTGCAAAATTATCGAAGTTCCTTGAAAAACTATCAAAATGAACGATCATTTGCATCGCATATCATGCATCATCCAACATTCCATTTCACAGGTTTTCTAGAGTCTTATCCTTGTTTCTTTTTTTTCCCACTCTGGTAGATTGTCAAGCTGTCTCATCAATATGATACTCGAGCCAACCGTCAGAGGAAGATGGAAGATCTAGAACAGGAAAACCACGAGCTTCGTGAGGAGGTCGCTACCCTTCTTGTTGGTATGGAGAAACTAACTGTGCAGGTAGAGAGTTTGATGGCTGCTCAGAATCAGCCATCGACTGCAGCTGCTGAGATTCAGACGTCGACTACTGTGGTTTCTAAGATTGTCACCGTTACAACATCTGTGACTCAAATCAACTCTCCGCTTCAACATCAGATGCCAAAAGGTTTTCCGTGGGGAATGCCTTATAACTTTGTGCCAGAAGGGTATCAGCCTGTCATACAACCTTTGGTTCAGCCTACTATGTCTGTTCCTCAACTGGAGATAGCTGCTATGCCACCTTTCCTTCAACCGGTGATGACAACTGTCGCTCCTGTGATTCATTCTATGCCATACATGAATGAACCTGCTTATCATGCTGAGCCTGCTGAAAGTCTGGGTCTTGTCGATATAATGGAAGAATTTCAAGACCAGTTCCAAGAAATGCAGAGGGAGATCAGAGCGTTAAAAGGGAAAGATTTGTTTGGAAAGAACGCTCATGACCTGTGCCTAGTTCCGAATGTAAAGATTCTAGCCAAATTCAAAGTGCCGGACTTTGAAAGGTATAAAGGTGATTCGTGTCCACTGAGTCATTTGACTATGTACGTGAGAAAAATGTCTACATATTCTGATAATCATGACTTGTTAATTCACTATTTTCAAGACAGTTTGACTGGTGCCGCTCTAAAGTGGTATATGGGTTTGGACAACACTCGGATCCGTAACTTCAACGATCTTAGTGAAGCTTTTGTTCACCAGTATAAGTACAACGTCGACATGGAGCCGGACAGAGATCAACTCCGGGCGATGTCCCAGAGAGACAGAGAGTCCTTTAAGGAATACGCCCAGAGGTGGCGCGAAATTGCTGCTCAGATCTATCCCCCTCTTGAGGAGAAAGAAATGACAAAGATATTCTTGAATACTTTAGGTTCCTTTTATTACGAAAGAATGATTGCCAGCGCACCCAGTGACTTCACTGAGATGGTAAGTATGGGCATGCGGTTGGAAGAAGGGATTCGTGAGGGACGTTTGGTTAAAGAAGGAAGTCCGTCTAGTAGTAGCAAGAAGTTTGGAGGTGTTTTCCCTAAAAGAAAAGAACAAGATGTCAACGTAATTTTCCCTGGGAGACCGAGGAGAGGTTACTCACATGTTGCGGCAGTCACTCCGGCTGTTCGCCCAACATTGGTGACCCCAACTCATCAAACCCCACCAACTCAGCAATAGCCATTTCAACAGCAGCCTCGACAACAAGCTTATTAGTTTAACAACCAGAATCGTTCATCAAGGAAACCGCATTTTGATGCCATTCCTATGACTTATACTGAATTGTTCCATACTCTTATCAGAAAGAACCTCATAACGATGAAGCCTCCTCTTGTCGCACCGAATAGTACTTCTCCGTGGTACAAGGAAGACCAGTTTTGCGAGTATCATCAAGGGTCACCGGGGCACAACCTTGAAAATTGCTTTTCTTTAAAGGAGGACGTGCAAAGGCTGATTAAGAACGGTATCTTGTCTTTCAAGGATGTTAACCCGGATGTTAGAGATAATCTTTTGCCTCGACATGGGTCGGCATCAGTGAATACGGTGGAAGGTTGTCCGGGAAAGTTTCGAGTTTTTCAAGTTGAACACATAAGAGATTCGTTGATCAGGTTACATCAGAGCTTAAGAAGACTTGCCTTTTTTAGGCATCATCATGATTATGATATTTGTGAATTTTGTTCAAGAGAAGTTGATTACCCTTTCGTGAAGGAGGACATTCAAAAAATTTTAGACCAAAGGGTTATCACCATTACACATGACAGAGATCTGGTGGATGAAGTGAATGTTATAATACCACAATTCAATTTGCCTGAACCAGTTGAGATCGTTTACGACAGTCAGACTGCACCTGTTGCTCCTTTGATCATTTATCCACCTGGTCCTGTGCGTTACAGCTCAGACCAAGCTATACCGTATAAGTATAATGCCACAATGATTGAGAATGGGGTAGAAGTCCATATACCAACAAGGCCATCTTTTGTTAACATCGCTGATGTGAGTAGAGTTACGAGAAGCGGACGTGTCTTTGCAGCAGCACCTTTGAAGAGGCCAGAGGTCCAAGTCAGGAGGCCTATACCGGAAGAAATTCCAGTGAGAAATGTTGAACCCAGGGTTGAGGTAGGCCGATCCAATGAACCTATCCCACACCCCGATGATGATGAGATTCTGAAGCTTATCAAGAGAAGTGAATACAAGATTGTGGACCAACTTTTGCAAACTCCTTCCAAGATTTCCTTGCTTGCTTTACTAAGAGATTCTGGTGCCCATAGAGAAGCTTCGATGAAGATCTTGGACCAGGCATTCATGGATCATGATGTGACGGTTGACCAATTTGATGGAATTGTGGGAAATATTACTTCGTGTAACAATCTTGGTTTCAGTGATGAAGAGCTTCCGGAGGAGGGAAGAAACCATAATATGGCTTTGCATATCTCAATAAGTTGTGGAAATGATACTTTATCAAGTGTGCTGGTAGATACAGGTTCGTCGTTAAATGTAATGCCCAAAACTACATTATCTCGACTCTCATATCAAGGTGCTCCCATGAGACCTAGTGGAGTAATTGTCAAAGCATTTGATGGTTCTAGGAAGACTGTCATTGGTGAAGTGGATCTTCCTATAGTAATTGGTCCTTTTACTTTTCAGATCACTTTTCAACTAATGGATATTCGTGCCGCCTACAGTTGCCTATTGGGTCGTCCATGGATCCATGACGCAGGGGAAGTCACTTCCACGCTCCATCAGAGATTGAAGTTTGTAAGGCATGGAAAGCTGGTAATGATTGGTGGAGAGCAGGCTATGGTGGTAAGCCATTTGTCATCTTTCTCTTTTATTGATGCTGATGAGGACGTTGGAACCAAATTCCAAGCTCTTTTTGTTGCTAATAATGAAGTGAAGAAGCAAGGGACGTCTATTTCTTCTTTTGAAGATGCGCGATGAGTGGTTGAAAGCGGTTCGGCTGAAGGTTGGGGCCATGTGTTGACTTTGCCTGAGAACAAGTCTGGAGAAGGTCTTGATTTTCATCCCGTGTCTACAAGAGTCAAGCAGGAAACAGTTACCCGTCCGATACAAGAGGTTTTCTGAAGTGCAGGTTTTATCCATCCAACTCCTCCTGAGGTACCCGACTTTGTAACGCATGAAGTGGTTTGCCCGAACTGGATCGCTGTTGATGTTCCTATTGTGATGCACATTTCTGAGTAATGTTTTGTTTTATTTTTGAAAATTTTCGCTCTGCCCAAGGCGAAGAGTATTTGTGTCGGGCTATGTAAAAAATAAATCCTTTTTCTCTGCCCAAGGCAAAAGAGAAAATGTCTGGGCTCTTTGTTTCAAGTATTGCCAATCATGAATAAAAATGTTATTTTGTCCACTACTGTTTTATTTTTTCACTTTTTCTGGGAAATAGTAATGAAAATTAATTAGTAGTAATAGGAAAATATAATAATCTTTTGTTTCATTTGTACAACATTCATATTAATCGATTTCTAAAATAAAGCATAATCATATGTGCAGATTAATCCATGACTTAACCATTGAAAACAACGATCCTATGCCCCCTCCCAACTTTGAATTCCCTGTGTTTGGAGCCGAGGAAGAAGATAGTGAAGAGATTCCTGATGAAATTTCCCGTTTACTTGAGCATGATGAAAAGACTATTCATCCATTTGCAGAGCCCGTAGAGATGATCAATTTGGGTGATGAAGAAGATAAAAAGGAAGTTAAGGTCGGAGCATTGCTTATCCCAGAGGTCAAAGAGAAAATGTTGGAGATTCTCAGAGAATATGTTGATGTGTTTGCTTGGTCCTACCAAGATATGCCAGGTTTGGATAACAATATTGTGGAGCATCGTTTGCCGTTGAGACCTGAATGTCCGCCGATTAAGCAGAAGTTGAGAAGGACTCGTCCCGATATGGCTGACAAGATCAAAGAAGAAGTTCAAAAGAAAATCAATGCAGGTTTCCTTGTTACATCGGTCTATCCTCAATGGTTAGCCAATATAGTACCTGTTGCTAAGAAAGATGGCAAAGTTCAGATGTGTGTAGACTATAGAGATCTGAATAGAGCTAGCCCAAAGGATGATTTTCCTTTACCGCACATTGATGTTTTGGTCGACAGTACCGCAAAGTTCAAGGTCTTTTCTTTCATGGATGGTTTCTCTGGTTATAATCAAATCAAGATGGCACTAGAAGATATGGAGAAGACAACTTTCATTACACCTTGGGGAACATTTTATTATCGGGTAATGCCGTTTTGTTTGAAGAATGCTGGTGCAACGTACCAAAGGGCCATGACTGCTTTGTTCCATGACATGATGCATAAAGAGATAGAAGTGTATGTAGATGACATGATTGCCAAATCGCAAACTGAAGAAGATCATTTGGAACATTTATTGAAGTTATTCCAGCGTTTGAGAAAGTATAAACTCCGTCTGAATCCCAACAAGTGCACTTTTGGTGTGCGTTCTGGAAGACTTCTGGGTTTCATTGTCAGTCAGAAAGGTATTGAGGTAGATCCTGATAAAGTCAAAGCTATTTGGGAAATGCCCGCACCCAAGACGTAAAAACAAGTAAGAGGATTCCTTGGGAGACTGAACTATATTTCTAGATTTATATCTCATATGACTGCTATCTGTGGGCCTATTTTCAAGCTTCTCCGAAAGAACCAAGGATGTGTGTAGACAGAAGATTGTCAGAGAGCTTTTGATAGAATCAAAGAATATTTACTTGAACCTCCCATTTTGATTCCCCCAGTGGAAGGAAGACCTTTAATTATGTACCTGACTATATTGGAAGATTCCATGGGATGCGTGCTTGGTCAACAAGATGAGACTGGAAGAAAGGAACATGCCATATATTACCTGAGTAAGAAATTCACGGACTGTGAGTCTCGATACTTGATGCTAGAGAAAACCTGTTGTGCTTTAGCTTGGGCTGCTCGCCGTCTACGCCAGTATATGATTAACCACACCACTTGGTTGATCTCCAAAATGGATCCAATCAAGTATATCTTTGAGAAGCCCGCCTTATCTGGAAGAATAGCCCGTTGGCAGATGTTGTTATCTGAATATGACATTGAGTATCACACTCAGAAAGCAATCAAAGGGAGTATTTTAGCCGATCACTTGGCTCATCAACCAATTGAAGATTATCGATCCATCAAGTTTGACTTCCCAGATGAAGATGTTATGTACTTGAAAGCTAAAGATTGTGAAGAGCCGTTACTTGAGGAAGGACCTGATCCTGAATCCCGTTGGGGTTTGATATTTAACGGAGCTGTGAATTCTTATGGAAATGGAATTGGGGTAATCATCGTCACTCCCCGAGGTACTCATATCCCGTTCACGGCAAGATTGAAGTTCGACTGTAGGAACAACATGGCTGAATATGAGGCATGTATTATGGGTCTCGAAGAAGTAGTGGATCTAAGGATTAAGATTCTTGATGTTTACGGAGACTCGGCATTGGTAATTAATCAAATCAAAGGAGAATGGGAGACTCGTCATCCTGGTTTGATCCCTTACAGAGATTATGCTAGAAGATTGTTAACCTTCTTCAACAAAGTGGAGTTACATCATATCCCTAGAGATGAAAACCAAATGGCTGATGCTTTAGCTACTTTGTCATCAATGTTTCAAGTGAGTGGTTGGAACGATGTGCCTACAATCAGAGTTATACGCCTCGATAGACCTGCTCATGTGTTCTCAGTAGAAGAGGTCACCGACGACAAACCATGGTTCTATGACATTAAACGTGTTCTTCAAACTCAAGAGTACCCGCCTGGGGCATCCAATAAAGATAGGAAGACGTTGAGGAGATTAGCAAGCAATTTCTTCCTTAATGAAGAAGTGTTATATAAGAGGAATTATGACATGGTCTTACTCAGATGTGTAGACAGACATGAAGCATACATGCTGATGCAAGAAGTACATGAAGGATCCTTTGGCACTCATGCCAACGGACATGCAATGGCTAGAAGGATGTTGAGAGCTGGTTACTATTGGATGACAATGGAATCTGATTGCTGCAAATATGTGAAGAAATGTCATAAATGCCAGATTTATACGGACAAGATACATGTGCCACCGACCCTCCTTAATGTTATCTCTTCACCTTGGCCTTTCTCTATGTGGGGCATTTATATGATTGGAATGATTGAACCCAAAGCTTCAAATGGTCATCGTTTCATCTTGGTAGCGATCGATTATTTTACTAAGTGGGTGGAAGCAGCATCTTATGCTAATGTGACCAGACATGTGGTAGTCAGATTTATCAAGAATCAGATCATTTGTCGATACGGCATCCCGAACAAGATCATCACTGATAATGGCTCGAATTTGAATAACAAGATGATGAAAGAGCTTTGTGAAGAATTCAAGATCGAACACCATAATTCTTCTCCTTACAGGCCGAAGAGGAATGGAGCTGTTGAAGCTGCTAACAAGAACATCAAAAAGATTGTCCAGAAGATGGTGGTAACTTATAAAGATTGGCATGAAATGCTTCCGTTTGCTTTACATGGATACCGTACTTCAGTTCGAACTTCAACAGGTGCAACCCCATTTTCCCTAGTTTATGGTATGGAAGCAGTACTCCCCGTGGAGGTTGAGATTCCGTCTATGAGAGTGTTGATGGAAGCCAAACTTTCTGAGGCTGAATGGTGTCAAAGTAGATATGATCAGTTGAACTTAATTGAAGAAAAGAGATTGACAGCGTTGTGTCACGGTCAATTATATCAGCAGAGAATGAAGAAGGCTTTTGATAAGAAGGTTCGACCACGCGAGTTCAGAGAAGGTGGCCTTGTGCTCAAGAAGATATTATCTTTTCAACCTGATTCTAGGGGAAAGTGGGCTCCGAATTATGAAGGACCGTATGTCGTTAAGAAAGTTTTCTCAAGAGGTGCCATGATTCTCACGAATATGGACGGTGAAGAGCTCCCGCGTTCCGTGAACGCCGATGCAGTCAAGAAGTATTTCGCCTAGTTTTGAGTTGACAGTTTGCTAAGTTGAAAACCCGAAGGGGTGGCTTAGGCAGGTTTTTGGTCACACCGGCTGTGGCATTTGAGCACATTTCGGAATTCGAAGTTATTAGGGAGAATAGTGATCATTGTTTTTGTGTAACTCTTTCTTTCATGTACTATTTCCCAAACTTTTGTAAACCGTTGGAGTCGCGTTGTTAGCGAACTACCATCTTATTAATGAAATTTGAGCATTTACCTTTTGTGGGCAAAATTTTAATTTTACGGCAATATTTGAAACAAAGTTATTTAAAATATTCTTATTTTAAAAAAAAAAGTGTCGTGAATACTGAAAGGAATATTAACAGTTGTTCTGAGGATGGTCAAGCCATGAAATGCAAAACAATACAATAATTTATCCTTGCATGATGAACATGTTTTCCTTCAAAATCGTCATGAGATGTTGGTTGTGTAAACTTTTGTTTCTAGTGGTACTAAGTTTGGTGACTCCCCAGCTTTTCCAGTTAAACGTTGTTTCGATTTGAGCAGATTTCTGAAGTGTGGTACGCTTTGTCTCATGCCAGTGGTCTATTGGTGTTAGAAGATTGGATTTTATTTACTTTTCTCCTCAGAAGATTTGAACCTTGTAGCCTGATATGCTCTGACGTTGCTTTGTGGTTCCAGTTCTAGTTATTTTCCGTCTCTTCAGGATTGGCCGAGTATCTATAATTTCGTGATATCTTATTATCTTCAAGATATTTCGTCTGCCTGTTTTGTCAGCATAACATTCATTCATTCATTTACGCTTCTATCACGCATGCATATTCACACTTGTCGTTAGTTTTGGGTCGTGTACCTTGTTTATGTTTATTAAGACAATTTACATGTTCTTTCCAAGTAGAATGTTAGCTTAGGCCGAAAATGTGCTTCCTTTCTAAATTCCCCAACTGAGCTAACCCTCGTGGATGCTTTTTTGATTTAGCCTTCCTTGTCCATTTCTGGATAGGATGAATCCCCAGTCGAGTTATTTTCTCATTGGGTGGAGTCTTGTTTGACTGTTTTCTCTCTGGTTTATTCCTGGAGGGAGTTGTTGTCTCTTGCATAGGCTATCTCGGGATCTTCTCCAAGCTAGGCAACCTGGACGAATGGTGCATTTATTTTGCACATTCAAGTATTTGATCTCCTCGGGAAGTATTGATTCATGGTTCTCTTTGACGAAGATTTTATTCTCTGACAGTGTCATCGCAATTTTCTTCTGAGTTATTCTTCGGAAAACGACAAGTGGCAACTCTTCATGAGCAGCTTGTACGTTATTTTTGGAAAGCGGCAAGTGGCAGCTCTTCATGAGCAACTTGTGCATTATTTTTGGAAAACGACAAGCGGCAGCTCTTCATGAGCAACTTGTGCGTTATTTTTGGAAAACGACAAGCGGCAGCTCTTCATGAGCAACTTGTACGTTATTTTTGGAAAACAACAAGCGGCAGCTCTTCATGAGCAACTTGTGCGTTATTTTTGGAAAATGACGAGTGGCAACTCTTCATGAGCAACTTGTACGTTATTGGTGGAAAACGACAAACGGCAGCTCTTCATGAGCAACTTGCACGTAATTATTGGAAAACGACAAGCGGCAACTCTTCATGAGCAACTTGTACGTTATTATTTTTTGGAAGACAACAAGTGGTAGCTTCTTTATTTGAGCAGCTTGTATGTCATGGTTTTTGGAAGACAACAAGTGGCAGCTTCTTTATTTGAGCAGCTTGTATGTTACTGCTTTTTAGAGGATCGCAAGTGGCAGCTTCTTTATTTGAGCAGCTTGTATGTCATATTATTTTTTGGAAGACAGCAAGTGGCAGCTTCTTTATTTGAGCAGCTTGTACGTCATAGCGTCTTTGAACGATAGCAAGTGGCAGCGTCTTTATTTGAGCAGCTTGTGTATCTACAACCATATTATTATTTCAGCATTAATTGGTATCTCTCCGGAAATCTCGCAGAGAAGTTATTATGAATCTTTACCTTCAGAAGTCGGTAATCCATTATCAGCAAATTTGATACATCTTTCGTCTATCTTCGACCTTGAGTTGGGAACTCACTATTATTTTTGGGTCAATAATCTGTTTTGTGGCCTATGCAAGATGCCTTCTTTGTTAGGGTCAGAGGTCGTTTTCTCTCAAATTTCATTCGCCGTCAAGAATCTATCATTTGAGATCGATGGCTCATTTCCCCAGTAGTGTATAATCTATGTTCCTGTGGTTTGTTGGTGTTTAGTCTCTCCAGCATTATCTTGTCTCATACAATATCATTCTCTGTGAATTTAAATACTACATTCATAATCACAAACATAATGGCGGAATCTTAGGGCAAAATTTGCGTATTATGTATTTAAGTACCTTCAATCTCGTCGAGACGAAGATTTTAATCTTCATATCTCCGGATAGAAGAAACTTAAACAGGGGCAGCTGTCATACCCCAAATTTTGACCTAAGATACCACCCCCCATCTGCATTGTTACATAGCAAGCGTTCACAAGCGTTTCAACCTATTTTTGCCAATTCTCGAGTTAGATTTCAAAAAATTCATAACTTCTTCAAATTTCAATTTTTTAGTGGTTCTTTTACATATGATTCTCCTCTGCAACAACTACAACTTTTCTTTACAAGTCAAGAGATGATTATACTTTGAAAATCCACCAAAAAATAGGAACGTTAGAAATTGTTGTGAATTTAGTGAAATTTAACTGGTTTTTTGTCTGACTTTATTAAATCTTGTTTTATTTTTATTTTTTATCATCTTTCTTTTATTCTTATTTCCATAAAAAAGAAAATCCTAAAAATATTTACTTCATGCTAATTTTCATTTTATTTATGTTTATTTCAAAATATTCAAAATATAAAAAATTTAGTTTCCTTAAGTTTCATTTAGTTTTTTTTTTGTTCTTGTATCATTTAAATATTCTTTTATTTTATTTTTACAAGTTCTTTATGTTAATTTAAAATTATCAAAAATCTTAGTTACATATAATTTATACTTTTGCATCACTTTATTTGAAAAAAACCAAAAAAATGTTAATATCTTTTTATTTCACTTTTTACATTTTTCAGCTTAGTTTTACTAACAATTATTTTATTATTGTCATTGTTATTTATTATTAATATTTTGAAATATAAATATGTCAATTATAAGTTTGTCCATATAAATCTGTTCCCATGCTGCGCAAGTTTGTCCTCACATGCACCAAGCTCAGTACAAAATTCTGCTGGTCCCTGCATGTGATGCCAACTAACGGTCCAAATCCCTGCTGCCTCCACCACCCACCAAAAACTGTTGAACACCAACCACAACCTGTGCACATCAGTCCAAGAATTGCCTCAAATGGCACACACCAAAACTGTATCAGAAAAGTGTCGAAATCAGACCATTACATATGTTCAAACTCATCAAAAAAATTCCCTTCCAAAACCTCATGGTATCACTATATAAACAGGCCTTAGGGGGAGAAAAAAAGGGGTTCATAAGAAAGGAGGAGAGCGTTCAAAAGAGTTCACCAAGAAAAAGCAAACTTGCAAGTTCTCACACCTGCCAAGCTGTTTCGAATTTGCAGAAACACAAATCTGCATCGAAACCTCCTCACACCACAAACTCCAAAGCCTGTTTCGAACCAAGCATAAGCCTTCCCTCCTCACCAAAGCCTGTTTCGAATCAAGCATAAGCCTGCCCTCCTCACCAAAGCCTATTTCAAACCAAGCACAAACCCACAAACAGCAAACCACTTTCGAAAAAAACCACAAACTGTAGCATCTCTTCCTCATTCCACCATCATCTACATCAGTTTCCCTTCAAACCTCCATGGCTCACACGTTCTGTTCAACAACACAGTAGCCACCATACTTTGTTTTTTTTCACTTTTTTACTTAATTTCCGTTCCACACATCATCAATAAGCACAAGCAGATTTTCAGACGAGCAGGAGGAATTAAAAAGCATATTATCTCATCTCTGGATTTCTCTATTATTGTCAAAAAATCGAAACCATCAGACTTGCTCTGATCTTGTAAGTTTCCTTACTACTTTTTCCTCAAAATCTGTTGCCATGCTTGTCATAATGATATATGCTATGAACTAGTTGTTGTTTCAATAAGTCAGAACCCCCTTTAGTTTGTTTCTCTTGCCATGAATATTTGTCACCTTGTTGATTTGTTGTTTAAATGCATGAAAGAGCCAGAAACTGTGTTGTTATTCGATTTCGATTTAGGGGAGGCAATATTCAAAACCCATAGCAGTAGTGTTGTTTGTTTTTGACTTAGGAAGAATTCGAAACCCATAACAGTGGTGTTGTTCGTTTTTGACTTAGGAAGAATTCGAAACCCATAACAGTGGTGTTGTTCGTTTTTGACTTAGGAAGGATTCGAAACCCATAGCAGTCGTGTTGTTCGTTTTTGACTTAGGAAGAATTCGAAACCCATAGCAGTAGTGTTGTTCGTTTTTTACTTAGGAAGAATTCGAAACCCATAGCAGTAGTGTTGTTCGTTTTTGACTTAGGAAGAACTCGAAATCCATAGCAGTGTTGTTGTTCGATTTAGGAAGCAGTGTTGTTCGATTTCGATTTAGAGAGTGAGAGAGTTCGAATTGATGGAGCAGGATTCATTGTTGGTATCATTCGATTTTGTTTTAAGCAGAGTTCGAAAGAGAGAGTTCGAAGAGAGAGGAGCAGAGTTCGACAGAGAGAGTTCGAAGAGAGAAAAGCAGAATTCGAAAGAGGGAGTTCGAAGAGAAAAAAAGAGAGTTCGAAACCAGGAGTGTTGTTCGATTTTGATTGCAATCCCTTGCTGGACCTTTTATTTCGTTTTCAGCTCATTTCCCACATATCCTGTCAATTGTAAATCTGGAGCTGGCTGTAACCAAAACAAAACCTTGGGTCTCATTTCAAATAGGCTTTAGCGCCCAGTACTTCATGCTTACCATATATTTTAATTTACCCTCTTATTCTTTTGATTTCCTTAGCTCTTTTGGTTAAATTTTTTTTAAATAATCACATAGTTTTAAATAAAACCCAATTAATTAATTTAGTTTTTATAATTTAGTTATATCTTAACATTTCGTTTGGTCAGCATGTTAGTAAATTTTGTTAGTTTTTTAGTCTTTTATTGATAAGTTTATAAGTTATCTTTGAATTTATCCCCCCTCATGATGTTCCTCCCATAATACATGTTGATTGAGTTTATTTCGATTTAATTCCATGAGTGTTTATACTTTTAGTTTAATTTTCATATTGCTTGCAAAATCCAAGGGAATTGTCTAATTTTTGTCTACTTCATGTCATCAAAAAAAAAAAAAACATTGTGCGAATACCCTCATTTCATTAAAAACTTAAGATAATTTTCCCAAATATTCAATTTTTCAAAACTCACACCTTTTAAGTCAAAACTTTGACATTAGGTCGTCGTATCTTCAAAAACTCATCCATACCCATTTTTTTGGCCAAAACAATTTATTTTTAATCAAACAAACATTTTAATAAACAAATATTTCAAAAGGTTCCTATAGAATACTATAGATACATTGGGTGCTAATACCTTCCCATTGTATAACCAACCCCCGAACCTTAGACCTCTTTTCAAAACGCTTTGTATTTTCATTACTTTTAAAGTATTATTTTACATTGCATATTTTAGGGTTTTATTTCGCTCTTTTCCCTTTTCCCTTGGAAATAATAAAGCGCGGTGGCGACTCTTGCTTTTTGTGAGACGAATTAATTAATAGTTCGATCTCCGATGTACCCCGCTACATTTTTTTCGCTACAGTAGTCATTCCCCATAAATTCAAAATACCAATATTTTCAAAGTACGATGGAGTTTCTTGTCCAAAGCTCCATCTGAAATCTTATGTGCGCAAGATACAGCCGCACACTGCTGATAAGAAACTCTGGGTTCACTTTTTCCAAGAAAGCTTGGCCGAAACGAAACTCGAATGGTTTTAACAGTTAGATGGTTCCCGTATCAATACCTGGGAAGATTTGGCTACCGTATTCTACCACCAGTATCAGTATAACACCGACTTGATGCTGAAATAACCGGATGAAAATCATCAAACAATGAAGTATCCATCAAACGCATTTTATCCCACATGAAGGGAAAGGTAAACATCGAGAAAACCTGAGAAGGGAGAAGTCACGGTCTTGCGACCGAGAGATCGGGTAAGGGAGTCTGCTACGCGAGGGGAAGGTATTATCACCCCACACGCCCGTAGTACTCTACGGTATCCACTCTTGTTGTCTATCTTATGGGTGTGTTTAATATATACTTACTGTATACTACTGAGGAATGCATGCAAAAGGAAGGAGAAAAGAATGTAGGGAAAATAAAATTATACTCGCTTGGGCCCTACCCCAATGCCTATGTATCCTTTTTGAGGAATCAGAGCTACCGTAGTTTGGCTCACATGTTTTTATTTGTTTGTGTTTTTTATGGATGACGTTAATTCCGCCTTCTGCCGCAGCTCGACCTTTGGAGACTTACGCATTGGCACATAAGTAAATTAATCATGTCCTTGCTTGAAAATGGTTTCGAGTTACGCCCTCGAGGCAAGATGCCACACTTGATTGGTTTGTATTTTGCTGTGGATAATGGCTAGTTGACCTCAAGGGAGAGATATTAGCCGCTTCTCCACTTATCCATGAAAGGAGTCTTTGAGACTTGAACCAAACCTAGGTTAGAGATGGAAGAACAATAAGATCGAGAAGAGACCCGCTTATCATTTCCCATACTCAATAAAAGGTATGATTCTCATCAGTGATTTTAAAGTATTTTGAAGTTTGAAAGGAAGAAGAAGTTTTTTGTTTTAATGCAAATGCAAAAAGGGAAAGAAAAGTCAAATGGAGACTAGCCTATTTCTAAACCTAATGTTATTATGCAATGGTTTACAACCTAAGGTCTAACTTGCATCTGAACGGAGCAAGCACATCCTAAAGGAACATGGTATCTACAAGGGTAAATCGAGCAAGCCCATAAATTCAAGAGAGCACACCTAAAGATATCCTACCTAGGTTAGCATGCCAAAGAAAGTCTAACGAAACTATCCTATAGGGAACATGCAATGAGAGCAAAGTCGTGATCTTAATTTCTAAATTGAGTGACTCATCGATCAACAAGAAATAACAAAAAGTGATAAAATCCTATAGGGAGCATGCACTGAGAGTGAATTCGTGATCTCAATTTCTAAATTGAGTGACTCATCGATCAACAAACAAAGAAGCAAACACAAGCACAACACATATAGCAAATGAAGTGCGGAATGCCTGCTACATGTCTTTAAACAGCGACTTTGAGTGCACACTCTTTATTTCCTACTTCTCATGGTATCTAGAAAAGCAGTAAAGAAATGTAGTAACGTGCGAAGAAGTACGAAGGTAGTAGTGGCGACTACCAAAGCGTGCAAATCGTCAAGAGCGGATGAAAGCAATGGAGGAGCAGGGAATACGCGTCGAGCAAGCTTCACCAAGAAACAAACAAAGTCATAAATAACATCTAATTAATATAAAATAAAACGCGTATTGTGAATGCAATACGTAATCATAAGTTCCTGCACAAAATATCATAAAGTATCAAATGTATCAAGACAACATATAATACAATGTGAATTTCTCAAGACGATGAGAAATATGGCGTGTCACGTCAGAAGCGAGCATAAGTTGTATGCTTCGATCATATAACTACCTGTTACGTTACATGATCGAAAACACCAAAATGTACCTTACACAATAAACAAACGCGTCAAAATATAACATGGCAAAGAGGAACGAAAAAGCGGATAAAAAACTAAAAGAGAAAAAGTATTTTTATTAGTTTTTATGTAAGGAAAATTTAAAAAAAAACTAGATAATTAATTTCTAAAACTTCTACTAGAATTTAATATTTCCTTGGTCTTTTATATTATTTTTATCATGTATTTTATTTGGCAAAAATTAACACAAAAGTCCTAATTCTAATGAAGAAATAATGAATTTAGGGGGGTGCTAATCTGAGTCCAGGGGTGTATAGAAACATAAGCTAGGGGCAGTCCAAAGGAGATAGTCCAATAAACCACTTTTTGTTACACCATCATTCAAATGCCAAAAATATGCATTGGGCTTAGATCTCATTCGGTCCAGCAAGAGAGGGCCACGATTTATTTTTATCAAGGCCAAAGCTGAAGAAGAAAAAAACTACATGGCTAAAAGCCCCATTGTTGTACCCCAAAATTTGCCCTCCCATTTCCTCAACATTTTCCTCATCACAAGACCCTTGGAGCTCAAGATCCAGTTAGGGTTTGCTCTGCTCAAGACTCCTCCTTGCACTGCTGACCCAAATTAGGGTTTGTGTTTGCACAAAGATGTTTTGACCTAAAATGCCCAAGATGACTTTCATGCTTCATATTGGACTCCCAAGTTTATCCATACCAAGTTTCAAGCCTTGATTCCAATCTTTGCCCAATCAATTGGACAGTTGACCTAAAAATCAGCTGTATTGGGGAAAAAGTCAATTGTGGTCAATTGACAGTCAAACTTCATGATTTTTGACCCACATCAATATTATGAACTCATATGGACCATTTGATCAAGTTTGGATCACAATTCCACAAGAAATTTGATCAGATCACCAAAAGGGTAAAATGGTCATTTTTAGGGTTTTGACTGCACAAAGGCAATTTTTGACTGTTTGACCTAGCCAATGGCAAAACAAGCTTACATATGGACTCAAGGACCCAATGGCATTGTCTTGACATGTTCAACAAGTTCAAAAGATTCCAATTGCACAAGATTGACAAATGAATTTTCCAGTCAACTGAGCAAAATTTGACTGTATACTGAAAAGTCAAACTTTGACTTTTTGGTCAAAATCAAGTGTCAAGATTCATTTTTCATCAAGACATGTCAAATTATGAAACTTGTTCATCAAGAAATCAAGAATTGCAAATTAGGGTTTAAAATGAAGAATTTTCATAACTTAGAAATTTTCTAAGTTATAAAAATCCCTAATTTTTTCCTAACTTTGTCCCATTTTTTCATCAAGATGCATTTGGATTCAAAAAAAAGTCATAACATGAAAGTTATAGTACATTCCAAAATCTACAACTTTTATTCACAAAGTTTCCTCAAAAGAAGCTTGTAGCTCAAGTTATGATTTTTGGAACAAGGGTGCAAAACATTCTTAACTTAGAAAACTTTTGACCTATTCTAGGCAGGATTTTTGCCTAACTTCATGGCCACTTTTCACATGCTTCCACTTGGAATTTCAATTTGCATTACAAAGACGGATTGTAGTACACATTCCAATCTTTCCAAAATGTCCAAGAACTTCTCAAACACCCTTGTGGTTAGGTAGAATCAAATTTGTCAATATGGGCAAAACTCACTTTGTTCATGAGCCATTTCCATGTCCATAACTTTGCATTTTTGAACTCAGCATGCTCTAAGCTAGATTACAGGCCTTTTATCTTATCCACACTCAATAATTGAATGCAAAACCTTTGTGTCCTAGCATTATCTTGCCCATTAAGCCATTACACAAGAGATTAACCTTAAAATGGAAAAAGCACTTTATCCATTTTTGAAAAGTATGGCTTTATGTCAAGTTTGCAAATCAAGAAGTACAATGCAAATCCTTTTGGCACAAGTTCAGGAACATAACACACTGATCAAGAGGGATTGAGGCAGCATACTTGAGGGGCCTGCATAAGTCTAGAAACCAACTTGTCATTTTTTGGCTTAAGAGAGAAGAAACCTTGCATAACCAACATCAACTCTCATTTCTGCCAACACAAGCTTAGACAAAGTTGTTGTACACATTCCAAACAACATAACTGAGCTAAGGCACGACCAAAACACCTTCCAAACCTCACCATTCACAAAAACACCATCCTACTGCAGAAAACAGAGTCCCTTCTGCAGTTGGACTTCCATAACTCAATCCAATCGTGCGCCTTGGCCAAAACCAGTTCATACACACTCCATACCACCTATACAAGCTATCCCAAGCATTGGACACGACCTGTAACACCTCTAACCAACTTCACCATTTTCACTTTTTCTGTTTTGCAGGTTGATTGCCATAGCTTGATTCACTTGGTTTCAAAGCAAGCTAAAGGTTGGAGAAGGATCCCTGACCTTCAAGCAAGCTGTACAAGTCCTCACATTGCACTGAAAGAACCTCCATTGCCAGATACGATCCAAGCTGAACAGGTAAGTTCATGGACTTCTATCTCTCAATCTAGGAAGTGTTAGCTTTAGGTTTATGAATGAAAAATGCTCTACTCATGGCCCTGAAGCTACACATATATTTACTTTCCATTTATATTGCATGTGCTGAGAGAATTTGGAACCTGAACATTAGAAAAAACTTAGGTTAAGAATTAGGGATGGAGAAATTCTCTCTCATTTCTGAGAGTTAGGTCAAGTTCTTGGTATGTATGGAATCGTGGCTTGATGCTTGACATTTTTCATGTTATAAGTTTGTGCTAAAAGTCCAGGAATCAGGATGTTTGAACCAGGAGGGAAAGGCGCGCGTTTTTTTGACATTTTTGTCTGGAGGTTGAAGACAACCTCTCTTGGGCTGGGCCTGAGATTGTTTTTTTTATTTGCACCACTGCATTTCACATGCACCCCCTGGCCCATTTTGAGTTTTATTTGTCATTTTCAACTTTTTCTTTTTGATTCTGATTTGTTATTTTTTTATTAAAATATAAAAAACATTAAAATATTTTTTCTCACATTTTTTGCATTTATTTGATATTTATTTTGTTTCATTTAGTTTTATACTAAAAACAATACATAATACCTTTTATTTAAAAATACAAAAAAAATAATACAAACACTTTTATTTTCTGATTTTTATTTTATTTTACCTTTTGAAAACATTTTATAAAAAAATATACTTTTTTTGTAAATATTAAATATTTTTATTTTTTGTACATATTTAATATATCTAATAAATAATGTAAATACTTATATATTTATTAGTATATTTAGGTTTAAAACACAAAAATAATACATTTTTATTTTTATTAATATTTAACTTAAAAAATCACTTTTTGACAATATACTTTCTTTTTATTTATTTTTTATACATAATTAATAAATATTGCATATATTAAATAATTAATACCTTTATTTAGCAAAATTAGGGTTTTGCCCTAAAAACATAAAAATACCAAAAATTAATTCATTTTATTTTTGTTTATTTGTCACATGAAAATACCCTTTTACATACATACAAAAATCATTTTTTTGCATTTTTGCATATTTTATCTTATTTTATTTAATTATTGTATATTAAATAACTTGTATAATTCAATTTGGATGATATAGTCTAGGTTTAATTTCTTGCTAAAATATCCCCATTTGAACATTTGTACCCCCCATCCCATATTTGTGTTGTAATAACTTAGGACCTTTTATTTTTTCGCATTTAAAAGCTTTCTAATTATACCATGTTAAAATTAGGGTTTTGTATGCAAAAATTAACCAAAAATAGTTTGACCTAAATTCAAGATAAACAAGTATGAAAATGGACAACACTAATCACACTTGCACCCCTAGGGTATTCCACTTGTTGCCTTCAAATAATGGGCCATGTTGCATGTTTAGTTTCTTTGGCAAAACCAAAACAATATCAAATGATCATAGTCCCTCGATGACGCTTTCGAAAGTTGCCTAAAAATGATCAAGTCCCTTAAGGAAAAATTGCCCAAAGATACTTGGCACCATTGCAATCATGGTCTAAACGATGACCCGCGCCCGTCCCGTTCACATCCTAACACAATATTTTCCACCAAATACAATGGTGGAACAAAATTGTTAAAAGGGATAAAGCATAGCAATGATCTTTGAGAAATTTAGGGGTAAACAAAACTCTTAGTTACTTGCCAACTTGAAAAAACAAAAACACTTGCCTATTTTTCAAAACACACATCACAACACTTTCAAAACAACTTTCAAAAAACATTGAAAACTTTTCAAAAAGATATACACCTTTGTATACATACCAACATGGATCATTACAAAGGTTGCCACCACATTGGCCTCTTTTCAAAACATTTTCAAACCCACACACAAAGCACCATTTCAAACAATTGAAAGCACCATTTCAAACAATTGAAAATCAAGGCAAGTTGATCTAAGCAAATAACTAAGAGCCCATGGATAACCATGGATAGAAAGGGTGCTAATACCTTCCCTTTCTATAATCTACTCCCCGAACCCAAGAAAACATCTCAAAGGTTTTTGCTGTGCTTTTTAACCTTTCCTTAGGATAAAATAAAAAGTCGGTGTAGACTCTTGCTCAACCGAAACATTTGCGAAAACAAACGCAAAACCTCAAGTCAGTTCTCCCACCGTATCACAGAATTGGAGACTCTGCTGGGGATTACTTAAAAGTGGAGTAACCTTAGGGCTTAGATCACCCTCTTGCATGACTAATTGTTTGCTTTGATTGCTTTATATCTTGGTTCTCTTGTTTGGGCTTGAAATCCTACACCCGGATTTGGGGAAACATTCATAGATAGCAATACGTTGTGGAAACTGTGCGGGATATACCGACACGGTTGAAGCAATAGCTATATTAGTGCGACATATTTGTGAGTACCGGTAACCCTTGAGTTCAATCAAGGAGAGTACGGGGCCGCTGAGTGATGTCACTAAGCACTAATGACCTAGAACCTTACTTGACCATCTTGGCCTTTCATTAGGGGTAGTGAGATGACCGGCTTTGGTGCAGTCCGAAGTTGGTAGATACTCGATACTACACTCATTGAGGGTTGTTTTCTTGGAATATTTTGGTTGCTAGTTAAGTGGCTAAACCAAAACAATGAACAATGAAAACAATCCAGTGATATTGAGCTCCTTAGAACCCAATTACTATTTATAGGACAGGTTTTTAAGCCAACTACACTCAAGAGGGTACTTACCTATGAAACCTCATGCAAGCCTAAAACTAGGGTTTAGTGTGAATTGCTTGTACATATGTTTGTACATACATCATGAACATCATAAAGCATCATATGCATTCACTAACCATTTCAAGGGTTTAGATCTTCATCTTTGTTCTTGTTTTGTAGGTCATGGAAATTCTTCGAAGAAAAACCATCCAAGTCAACCTTGTGAGAATCCCTCCTCAACTCAAGGAGCTCACATCCAGAATTCCGGAAAGCTCTCCCTTCAGTGAAAGACATGGTAGACTACTCAGCCTAGTCAACACCCACATTAAAGAGGACATGGTAAAGGTGTTGTTCCAGTTCTTTGACCCCCTTCATCACTGTTTCACTTTCCCCGACTTCCAATTGGTGCCCACTTTGGAGGAATTTTCTCAACTCCTGAGAATTCCTATCCTTAATCAACTACCTTTCAACGGTACAGAAAAGGAACCAAAGCCTGAAGATGTTGCTCAAGCACTACACTTGCAACCATCTGACATCAAGGGGCATTGGAAAACTAGAAGCGGTGTCAAAGGCTTCTTAGCAAAATTCTTGTTTGAGAAGGCACAAGAGTGTTGGAATTCATTGGACCTACAAGCCTTTGAATAAATTGTGGCACTCCTCATTTATGGGTTGGTCTTGTTCCCAAATCCTGACCAGCTCGTAGATGTCAACGCCGTCAAAATCTTCTTATCCAGAAATCCAATACCAACATTGCTTGGGGACATTCTTCACTCATTTTACACACGAACAATGAGAAAGAGGGGTGTTCTCATGTGCTGTACTCCTCTCCTTGCAAGGTGGTTTATTTCGCACCTTCCACAATCTTTCTTGAAGAATGACCAAGGATCAAGGTGGTCACAACGGTTGATGACCCTCACTCACTCTGATGTACATTGGTGTTCTCGGTCCAGAGAAAATGTCATCATCGTCGATCGTTGTGGAGAGTTCCCTAATGTTCCATTACTTGGCATCAGGGGAGGCATTACCTACAACCCTTGTCTAGCTTTGAGACAATTTGGATATGCACGAAGAGATGGCCCTCACGACATGTTGATTCCTGACCTAGTTTTTGACTTCGACAACGATGCGCAAGGACTTCGCCAAAGATTCATCAGAGCTTGGAGGATGCCTAACAAGGTAAACAGCAAGACACTGGGGCATAAAAATTCCATCCCTCTTGAGCCTTATCTCAAGTGGGTACGAACCCGATCCCAAAGTCTAATGATGCCTTATCCTCATATTCTCCCTGTGATTAAAGAGCCCGTTAAGGAAGGAGAGGTTCCCTACACCATCCTATATCCTGACATGCCTACATCGTGGGAGGAGATGCAGAAGAGTTGGATCCAACTCAAGGAGGAACGGAATACTTTTGAAGCCAGCTTCCACGCCAATGAGAAGAAGGTTTTAGAGCTTACCCGTCGACTTCACGAGGAAGAGACCCTCAACACCTACATCGCACCAAAGAGGATGCGCAACGTCTTTTTACCTTGAGGAGTTTTTTGTAATATTTGGCCCATGGGGCATTTATGTACTGACAAATTTCTTCTTATTAATATGACGTGCGTTCCTTTTGTTTGCAACAATTTTGAACTTTCTAAATCCTTGAATGCATTGCATACATAAGCATATTGTGATCGGTGGATCTGGAACTGACTGTTTAACGCTGGTTCGCGAGATGTCGCGGTAAGCAAGAGTCGCCACCGTCTTTTATTTTCTCCAAATGGAAAGGACAAAAGCACAGAAAAATTCCTTAAAGAGATTGCTCTCGGTTCGGGAGGTAGGTTATAGAAAGGGAAGGTGTTAGCACCCTTTCTATCCATGGTTATCCATGGGCTCTTAGATACTTGCTCACTTGTGTTTTCAAAAATGGTTTGTTTGCTTTTCAACTGTGGGTTTTAAAAAGTTTCTTTGAAAATTCCAGTTCGACTCTTGTATCGGTCCTCAAGAGTGTTTGAAAAATTGCTTTCGAAAGCTTTTTGAAAAAGTGTCGGTGTGAAAAGTATTTTTTTGATTTGTTTTGAAATTAGAGCAAGTATCTAGAGTCGTCTACCTACCCTAAGGAATTCGTCTGTGTAAATGTCCTTTAAAGTAATGCCATCCCACCATTGAGAGGTAGGTAGCACCACCGTTGGAGGTGTTCGGGTCAATTCGAGGTTCGGGACATGGTAATCACCAGAGCAATAGGAAGATACCTTAGAAGCTACCCTCATGCCAAGTTCCCGGATCATGAGGACTTACTAAGACATCCTCTACTCGACGATCACCTTTCGAGGCAAGGCAACAGTGAGACGTACCCTAGGGGTGGTGTGTGATTTGTGTGTCAGATTCGTTTATTTGTATCTTGTCATGGTATAAGTGATCTACGCGTTTGTTTTTATTTAATCATTCATTCTTGCATGCCATTAATTTAACAGTTAAAAAAAATGCGAAAGAAGTAAAATTCTAAACTATTACAAAAGGCGCGGGTCCACATCGCCAAAATTTCCAGAACCCGATTTGACAGAAAAATAAATAAAGGTAAAGTGCGATAAATTAAAATGTCCGATTTTACAAGGCTTTGGGAGAAGTACATAAATAATTAAAAGAAAAATAAATAAATACGCGAATTGAAATAAACTGGAAACGAGGGCGTTGGACCCTTTTTAATGAAACCAAATTAAATTATTTAAATTAATTAAAATTAAAAAGAAAAAGAAATTATTTTTTAGTTTTTTGTATTTATGAGAATTTAATGAAATTAATTGAAATTAAAATGCTAACCCTAATTCTAATTGTTTTTTAGTTTATTAAGAAGGTATTAACGTTAAACCTAAATTAACCTAATTATATACATGCAATCTTGGTTTATAAAAATAATAGGAAGAATTAATAATTAAAGTGGTAAAAAGGAAAAAAGATGAAAAAAAGATTTGAAACCCTAATTCTACCAAATTTTAGGTTTTTATTGAAAAATGTTAAGATTAACCCTAGATTTAAAACTAAGTTAATTAATGAATTTTATTTACAAAATATTAAAATAAAAATACTTATTTTTATCTTTTTTTTGATTTTTTATTGTTTTTTATGTTTTTTTATGAAAAATAATTAAATTAATTAACTAATTAAAAATAATAATTGAATTAAAATAAAGAATGAAAAAAAAATATAAAAGACTTGCAAACCTTGGGGGGTTCTGTCCCCAGTAATTTAGGCCCATTAACCTTTGGCCTCTTTGACTTTTCCACTAGCGTGCCCAGGCGTTGACTCACGTCCATAGTATTCATCAGATCTGGTCCCTTGGTGGAGTGCAATGGGACATGTGGCGTGTTGGATGGAGAGTTGCATGGTAGGCGCCTGGGAGTAAGCTACATACAAACACAGTTAGAAAAATAATATGGAATGGAAGGGGGACCTGGGGCTCGAACCCAGGTCCTGTGGTTTACCAATGCTTATGCCTGCCAGTGGAGCTGCTTTACTTCTTTGTACATTATGCAATCAATAAACATAATAAAATAAACAAACGTTGATGCTCTTTTTTCCGCGCGAAATTTTGAACGACCCAATCACCGGTGGCCACATACCCTTCTTCTTCCTTGGCTTGTTTATTTCCTGAAACAAAAAAGAAATTGGCAACGGTTTTGAACCGTCCCCAAAAGCCACATTCTAGAAAATAACGATTAGGCCATATGGCCATATAAATTAGGCCCAAGGGTGGATTTAGCATCGTCCAAGCATGCTGAATTGAACGGCCTAGGTTTCATGTTCCAATTTTTCCATATGCACAAACGCCCAATTCAAGGTTCTGAAAAACCTAGATATCGTCCATGGTAGTTTCTTCAATAGTGAGTAAAAATTCAATTCAGCTAAATGGTTAGCTTCAGGAAGGTCCCATTAGCATAAATCAATCATAAAAATGCAATGATATGGTCTAAATAACAAAATACGATTATGCCAAAAGAATGATATAGTTTGACTTGTATCTACCAATTCTCAAGGTTTCAGGCTATGCTATTGATTCAATCTCCTTCCTTGAAGCCTCAGCAAGCCAATGGAATGGATATTTTGCCTTGAATCGCCTTGTATCCCTGTTTTCAGTTTTCAGTTTTTTAGCAAAAAACTCAAGTGTGGTTTTCTGTCTATGGCGCCGCTTTCAGTCCTCTGGCACGAGGGTTAGCATGTGTATATATGTATCAATGATTTAGGTCAAAGAAATTGATCAAAAATCCATGAATTAATGAAAAGGATATTTGATTTTCAAGCCATAATTTTCCAAATATTTTTCATGCTTTTTGGCTTCAATCACATCCAATCACCTTTGATTCTTTCCTAACCTGATTTGCACGAAATATTGAGTATATATCATGCATAAAAAGATTGAAAAACCTAGGTTTAGCACTTTTTTTATATATTTTAATTAATTAAATGAATTTCTAGCATTTAAAAATTCAAATAAATAAAATAAAAATGATAAAAACTTCCCTTTGGGCCAAATGGTCGTGCACATGCCTTGGATGATGAATTGTGGAAGAAAAAGAGGCCCATTAGCAATTTTAGGTCATTTGAAGCAATGTTGACTTTTCAAAATATCCAAACATTTCCCAACTTCCACAAGGCATAACTTGCTCAATTTTTAAGCTTTGCTCATGTTCTTGGACATTTTGGAAAGTTCTTTGAGTCCTCTAACCAATGCCTTTGGTCCCATGTAATTTTGATTTACCAATATCAAGTTATGGCCTTTGACTTAAAGTCCCTTTTTTGTTGACTTTTGAAAATGACCTATAATGTTGAAATTGATAACTTTTTGTGAGAGCATTTCTTGGACTTGAAGTGTGAAGAGGAGTTGTAGGAAATGTCTTTCTCTTAAAAATGAGCTTTGGATGGAATTTTTATGATAATCCATGTGGAAGTTATGCCCTGGTCAATTTACAGTTGACTTTTTCAACTGTCCAAATATGGAAACTTTTGCATCTTGAGACTTTTTGAGCCAAACTTTGAGAATCATGATCAAGAATTGACCAAATGATGTTTGTGGCTTCAAAATGGGATGTTGACCAAAAATTTGAACTTTTGACTGTCAAATGACCATTTTGCCCCTACAGTTGACTGTAGTGCAATTGGGGTTTTTGACTGGGCAATTTTGTGCTGTAAGTCTTGAAACTTTGTATGAGGATGCTTGACCATATTTGTAGGCATGTGGGACATGATTGGACCCTTGGAAACTTCTTTTTCTTTGTCAGCACCACAACCCTAATTTTGACTGTTGGGAGGCCCTTGAACTGTGCAACCCTTGGGGAATTTTGAAGCATGACTTGGCAATTTCTTGAAGAATATGGGAGGGCAAATTTTGGGGTACAACACATATCATTCATCATGCGCATAAGCAGGTCTCCGCACCAGGTTTCCTTATCTTTCTGTTGTTTATTTCAGTAAGATGGATCTTGAACAGACGGTCAAGGACTTGCAGTCTCAGAATTCACAGTTTCAACAACTCCTGATGACCTTGGCTAAGGGTCAGGAGGATCTGAAAGCCCTGCTGGGGAACAAAGAGCAAGTGAAAAAGAAGAAGAAGAGAATCGGGGTGGCTACCCTAGGAAGAAGGTTTGAGGGCGAAGCCAGAAGAGTCCTTGAATTTCCCCTTACATCTGAAGAGGGAACCAGTAAAGGGAATGCGGCTGCGGTACCTTCCGAATCCAAAGTTGAAGAAGAGGAGGCTGAAGAGGACGAAGACTACTCTGATCAACAATACCCGCCCGCCGATGATAAGTACAAAGGCTTAGAAGACAGGTTGGCAACTATGGAGCTGCAGGGAGTTCCCGACTTAGATTTTGAAGATTTGGGATTAGTTGCTGGAATTGTGATCCCCCCGAAGTTCAAAGTGCCAGTTTTTGCAGGGTATGACGGTCTATACTGCCCAAAAATGCATCTCAGATCATATGTAAGGAAGATCCAACCTTACACTGCAGACAAGAACCTTTGGATCCATTTCTTTCAGGATAGCCTTTCGGGGGCTCAACTCGAGTGGTTCTATCAGCTGGATGGAGCCAGTATCTAAAACTGGGAAGACTTGGCCACTGCATTTTATAAACAGTATCAGTACAATTCTGACCTCGCTGCTACGCGTACCCAACTTCAGGGTATGTCACTGGGAACTGGCGAAGGATTCAAGGAGTATGCGCAAAAGTGGAGAGATTTGGCTGGCAGGGTGCAGCCACCTTTGACTGACCGTGAACTTGTTGACATGTTCCTGGGGACCCTGTATGGTCCGTTCTTCAATCATCTGATTGGTAATTCTTCTGCTGGGTTTACAGATTTGATCTTGACTGGTGAGAGAATAGAAGCTGGTATCAAGTCGGGGAAGATACATAAAGGTGCCGCTGCGAGTACTGAAAAGAAGCCTTTCAAAAAGGAAGCCAGTGCTGTTTATGGTCCCAGAAGACAAATTAAACCAGAACGCCGCCAAGCCGTCAATGCATTGGTAATTTCAAAGCCTGTTGCTACTCCTCAGCAGTATAATCAACAAAGGGGTGAGAGGCCCAAAAGGCAGTACACTCGGCTTAGCATGACCCTGTCTCAGATTTTGCCGCAACTACTGTCAACCAACCTGGTAACTGTCAAGGAAGCTCCGAAGGTGGTGAACACAACTTCTCCAAAATACAACCCCAACGCCCGTTGCGCTTATCACTCTGATAGCCCCGGACATACTACAGATGATTGTTGGGCTCTAAGGAATAAGGTTCAAGACCTTATTGATGCTAAGGAAATACAGTTTGAGGCGCCCGAAAGGCCCAATGTTGTGACTGCTCCCATGCCCCAGCATGGAGCGAATGCTGTGGAAGAAGACCGATATGTACCCTCCGTGGAAGAGATTGTTACTCCGTTATCGACTGTTAAAAGGAATCTGTTGCTAGCCGGTTTATTTCCGGGATATGGTGAAGATTTCCTTCTATGTGCTGTTTCGCCTGTTGGTTGTCCGTTGCTGAAATCAGGTATCCAAAGCTTGATGGATAGCAAGGAAATCTTGTTCGAGAAGATTGTCGTTCCTGCTGTCCCTGCTGAAGAAGTTTCTATTGTCACTATTTTCAACAAACCTCCCAAGGCTCCTTCAAAGAAGCCTGTCAAAATCATGTCCACTCAGAAGATTGCTCCTATCATCATCACTGTTCCGGGGCCCCTCCCCTATACGTCCGACAAAGCTGTCCCATGGCACTATGGGGCAGATGTTTATGTGCTTGGGATAAAACAAGAGTTTAATACAAATACCGGCGTCAGTAACATCACCGGGCCTGCCAAGATTACTCGCAGTGGTAGGCTGTTCTCGCCAGATATTGCACCGCCAGCTATTCAGAAACCTCTTATCATCACACCTGCAAGTGTGCCTGTTTCCCTTCCTAATCAAGTTCCTATTTCTACCCCTGATGCCGAGTCCTCTGATGCTCGGGGAAAAGGGATTGCTATTGATTTGCCTGCCCTGACGGAGGCACCAAAGACAACCACTGTTGAAGCCTCCCAGCAAGAGATGGAGGAGATCCTCAAGATTATCAAGAAAAGTGATTTCAATGTCGTTGAGCAACTGGGGCACACCCCATCAAAGATTTCTATGCTATCATTGTTGTTGTGTTCAGAGGCCCATGCCAAGTCCCTGATCTCCTTCCTGAAGACGGCCCATGTGCCACAAGAAACGTCTGCTGATCAATTTACTGATTGCATGGCCAACTTGACTGCCGATAATGGCTTGGGCTTCTCTGACGCCGATCTGACCGCCAAAGGAAAAAACCATAATGACGCCCTACATGTCTCCATTGAATGCAGGGGCACTACTCTTGCCCATGTGTTGGTAGACACCGGTTCATCATTGAACATATTACCCAAGAAAGCCCTAGACAGGCTGGATTGTGAGGGTCTGGAGCTCAATCCTAGTAACATTGTTGTCCGAGCCTTTGACGGTTCGAAAAGGATGGTACATGGGGAAGTTGACATTCCAATCAGGGTTGGTTCTCAAGTTTTTGATTCAACTTTCTATGTGATGGACATCCGTCCATCCTACTCTTGTTTGCTGGGCCGTCCATGGATCCACAAGGCCGGAGCTGTGACCTCCACACTACATCAAAAGCTTAAGTACCCCGTCAGAGGGAAAATTGTGACAGTTCAAGGGGAAGAAGAGTATATGGTCAGCCACTTAAACTCGTTCCGATACAAAGAAATGGATGGGGAATTCATTGAAACCCCCTTTCAACACTTTGAAGAGGTGCCTCAGACGTTGGCATCAGCTGAAACTGTGATTGAAGACCCTCCTTTGAAGATGGCTTCCTTGAAGGATGCCAGGGCTGTGATTGAGAAGGGCGAGTGCGCAAACTGGGGCTGACTTCCTGACTTCACTCCAAAGACCGACAAGTTTGGTTTGGGCTTCACTGCAGAGGCTCAGAGGGCTGTTCACAAAGCAAGGATTGGAAGACCTCCTGTGTTCATCACGAAACCGGGAGTGAATGCTATTGAAGACGATGTGGAGGAATCAGAATTTGACAGCTGGATCTACCCAACAACCGACAGTGGACCAAGCAACTGGACTGCCAAAGACTTTACACCTATTACTTTTGTCACTCAGTAATGAACTCTTTTGTTTTCAATTTGTAACAAACAATATGTTGAAACTCTTATGGCTCGGTGTCCTACCGGGGCACCGTGGCTTCATTTGTGAGGGCTTTTGTATGTCATTTTCATATATCATTAATCAAAACATTGGACGTTTATTGCATTTCCAAAATCTTGCGCTCCTTTTCTTTCTTTATTATATATTGCAAAGCAGCTATATTTACACACACTCACTTATACAGGTTCCAATCCACTCTGGATCTCACTGGTAACGACTCTGCTACTGCCAGTTATGACTTCGAAAATCCGATCAACTTAGCCGAAGACGAAGGTGAAGATGATTGCAAAGTGCCTGGTGAACTTGCAAGACTGCTACTCCAGGAAGAGAGAGCCATTCAGCCACATGAAGAGCCAGTGGAAACGGTAAATCTGGGTACTGAGACAGACAGAAAGGAAGTCAAGATTGGTGCTAATCTAGAGCTCAGTGTGAAACAACGGCTGATTCAGATGCTGCATGACTATGTGGAAATCTTTGCCTGGTCTTACGAAGACATGCCTGGGTTGGATACCGACATTGTGGTTCATCACCTGTCTACCAAGGAAGATTGCCCTCCGGTTAAACAAAAGGTCCGCCGTATGCATCCAGAAATGTCCGAGAAAATCAAAGCCGAGGTTATGAAACAGTTTGATGCCGGGTTTCTGGCAGTAACTTCTTACCCTCATTGGATTGCCAACGTGGTTCCAGTGCCGAAAAAAGATGGTAAGGTCCGAATGTGTGTTGATTACAGGGATTTGAACAGAGCGAGCCCTAAGGATGATTTCCCTCTGCCTCATATCGACGTTCTGGTTGACAATACTGCTCAGCATAAAGTTTTCTCCTTCATGGACGGCTTCTCCGGTTATAATCAGATCAAGATGGCTCCTGAAGATATGGAGAAGACCACTTTTGTTACTCAGTGGGGTACTTTTTGCTACAAGGTCATGCCTTTTGGGTTGAAAAATGCTGGGGCAACCTACCAACGTGCCATGGTTGCTTTATTTCATGATATGATCCACCACGAGATAGAAGTATATGTCGACGATATGATTGCAAGGTCTCAAACTGAGGAGGAACACCTTGACCATCTACGGAAGATGTTTGACCATCTGAAGTTGTACAAGCTGAGGTTGAACCCAAACAAGTGCACCTTTGGGGTAAGATCTGGAAAATTGCTAGGCTTCATCGTAAGCGACAAAGGTATTCAAGTGGACCCTGCCAAGGTGAAAGCCATACAAGAGATGCCAACTCCCAAGACAGAGAAAGAAGTCAGAGGCTTTCTAGGACGGTTGAATTACATTGCCCGATTCATCTCACATCTAACTGCTACCTGTGAACCAATCTTCAAGCTGCTGAAGAAAGATCAAGTAGTACGTTGGAATGATGAATGTCAGGCCGCTTACGAAAAGATCAAAGAGTATCTCCAAGAGCCACCCATTCTTATGCCACCGGTTGAAGGGAGACCTCTAATACTATACTTGACAGTACTTGACAACTCAATGGGGTGTGTGCTGGGGCAGCATGACGAGTCTGGCCGAAAAAAGCACGCCATTTATTACCTGAGCAAAAAGTTTACCGACTGTGAGACCCGGGTACTCACTGCTCGAGAAAACTTGCTGCGCTCTGATATGGGCTGCTCGCCGGCTGAGACAGTATATGTTGACTCACACTACTCTGTTGATTTCAAAAATGGATCCAATCAAGTACATATTCGAAAAGCCCGCCTTGTCCGGAAGAATAGAAAGATGGCAAATGATCTTGACAGAATATGACATCCAGTACACGACTCAAAAAGCAATCAAGGGAAGTGTATTGGCAGACCATTTGGCACACCAACCAGTGGACGATTACCAATCATTGAATTTTGAATTTCCAGACGAAGATATCATGGTAGTAACTGATTGTGAAGTACCTGGACCGGATGAAGGACCTAAGGAAGGATCCCGATGGTCTATGCATTTTGATGGAGCCTCAAACGCTTTGGGTAACGGTATTGGCGCTGTGATCATATCCCCTAAAGGCACTCATACTCCACTCACCGCCCGGCTATGTTTCAACTGCACCAACAACATGGCGGAGTATGAGGCATGCATCATGGGTCTTCAAGCTGCAATCGACTTAAGGATCAAGTTTCTAAGTGTCTTCGGAGATTCCGCTCTCGTTATCAATCAGATCAAAGGCGAGTGGGATACGAAACACCCAAATCTTATTCCTTACAAGGAGTATGTGCTGACTTTGCTTCCCCACTTCGAAGAGATAACTTTTGAACACTTCCCAAGAGAGGAGAATCAGTTAGCGGACGCGTTGTCTACGATGTCTTCTATGTTCAAAGTCAAATGGGACAACGAGGCACCCCGGATCATGATTTGGAAGTTGGATGAACCTGCACACTGCTGCGATCTCGAGACCGAGGAGGTAACTGAAAAACCCTGGTATCATGAAGTGAAGAGGTACCTTGAAGCTCAAGAATACCCCGAGGGTGCATCTGTTAATGACAAGAAATTCCTGAGAAGGTTTGCAGCAAAGTTCTTCCTCAGCAATGGCATTCTCTACAAGCGAAACCATGATTCAACCTCACTGCGTTGTGTGGATAAGACTGAAGCAGAAAGGATCATGGCAGAACTACATGAAGGTACCTTCGGGACACATTCCAGTGGACATACCATGGCAAAGAAAATCCTTCGGGCAGGATATTTCTGGTCCACAATGGAAGCCGACTGTTACCAGTATTCTCGAACTTGTCATAAATGCCAGATCTATGCTGATAAGGTGCACATTCCTCCTGTTCCTCTGAACTTCTTGACAGCACCTTGGCCTTTTGCAATGTGGGGCATCGATATGATCGGCGAGATCTGACCTACGACATCCAACAGGCATCGCTTCATCCTAGTTGCGATTGATTACTTCACAAAGTGGGTTGAAGCAGCTTCCTACGCCACCGTAACCAAGAGCGCCGTGACGCAGTTTATTCGGCACAACCTGATCTGTCGATATGGTGTACCTGAGAGGATCATTACGGATAATGGTACCAATCTTAACAACAAGATGATCACTGAGCTCTACGAGCAATTCAAGATACATCACCACAATTCCTCTCCCTACCGGCCGAAGATGAACGGGGCTGTAGAGGCAGCAAATAAAAACATCAAGAAGATTGTGCAGAAAATGACAGTGACCTACAAAGATTGGCACGAAATGTTACCATTTGCTCTTCATGGGTACCGTACCTCAGCACGGATGTCAACCGGGGCAACTCCCTTTTCCTTGGTGTATGGCATGGAGGCAGTCTTGCCTATTGAAGTCCAGATACCCTCTCTCCGAATAATGAAGGATGTAGACTTGAGCGAAGATGACTAGATCCAGACTCGGCTTGATCAATTAAACCTAATTCACGAAAAGAGACTCACTGCTATTTTTCATGGTCAGACGTACCAAAAACGGATGATCAGGGCATTTAACAGGAAGGTCAGACGACAAGAATATCAAGTCGGAGATCTGGAAATCAAACGCATCATTCTTCCTCAAAGTGATACCAGGGGCAAATGGACCCCTACGTACGAAGGGCCATTTGTGGTTAAGAACATCTTCTCAGGAGGAGCTATGATTCTAACCACCATGGATGGTGACGACCTTCCTCACCCCGCCAATGCAGACATAGTAAAAAGATACTACGCATGAACTAAAGACCCGCTAGGTTGACACACCTAGGCAAAAATAAGGGCTTCCCGGTGAACCAAAAGGGTTCGGGCAAAAATAAGGGATGAAATGAAAAAAATCTGTACACCCGGCAAGTCGAAAACCTGAAAAGGCGGCTTGGGCAAAAATGGGTATCCCGGTGGACTGAAAACCCGAAAGGGCGGTCCCAGCAAAATTTAGGGATAAAGCGTAATACTATGTCTCATTGGATCACCTTGCATCCAGAATTCGGCATCAACTATCAGAATTCGGCATCAACTATTGGGCTCAGACGTCGCCAATCAATCAGCTTCATCTTCAACTAAGCAGCAAAGTGATAAGACGCTTGAAGACATAAAGGCGATAGCAGAGTTGGAACCCAGTGGGATTATTTTTCACATAGCTGTTTTGTTTCCTTTTCACAAAATTGTATAAGCTCTATTCTGCTCGGCGGCATTTTCTTACTAGGACGTCAGCCTCTTGTACATAAAACGCCTATTTTCAGGCAAATTTCAAAATCAATACAAGCTCAATTTTTCAGACAAATTACCTTTTGTTTTTCTTTTTCCGTTTTGTTTTGCAAAGAGCGTCCAATGTTCATTTTTGATATATGCATTTGACATTAATTGCTAACTCATAAATATTTGCATACGAAGCAAAGGATTAATTGCAGGTGACATTAGAAACAAGGGCAATAAAGAATTGTCCAAGCAGCCTAGTTGCTCTGTCCATCAAGTTACCTCAACTCCCCACAGAGTAAAACCAGATTTCAGCAATACTCTCCCCAGGAAGAGTTGGTCTCCCATCAGCCCTAAAAAGGCACAATATTCCCCTAGCAAGTCAGTGATACTCTCCCCAAGCAGAGTTAGTCTACTGTCAGCCTTAAGGAAGTTGGGTATCCCCAGAAGATCTCAACATTCCTAAGCGGAGTATACATATGTTCCTAAGCAAGCATCCCCGACAGTCTTAATATAAGATTGTTCCCCGGCAGAATACCAAGCACCCCAGTGGAACCATTCCCCAGCACAGTTCAAGAGTTTTCCCCAGAAGAGTCGAATCAATCTCCCCAGTAGATTCTGGAAGCTTATCACCTGCAGAGTACGAACGTCTCTCCCCGACTTTATTCAAAGGTTATTTCCCTATCAGGGTATAACTGGGTTATCCTCAGCTAATTACCACGGAAAGATCCCCTGCAGTAGTCAAGATTCTTCCTATCCCCAGCGGAGTTCATCAAGTTCCCCAACATAACCTATCAGCGGAATCCCCAGCGGAGTTTATCGTTGAAATCCCCAGCGGAGTTTATCATTGAAATCCCCAACGAAGCTCTCATCAAAATCTCAATGAAGTATCTCTTCCCACAGAGTAATTCCCCTCAGAGTAATCTCTCCAACAAGTTTATTCCCCGACGGAGTCATCTTCTCTTACCGGTTTATTCTTGCAACCATCATCCCCAGCGGAAACGAAGAACTCTACTCTTCAGCATCAACCCAGGATTCAACAAAGTTCCCGACAGTCGTCAAGGATTTATTTTCCTAGACAAAAACACATTCATAGACATTTCACACGATAAAGTGCATACAACATTGCACCATGACATCATGCATTTCATACATCATGACATTGCATACAACTGATGTTTTGCCTTTTCAGGAAAAGGTCAATCCAAAGATGATTACCATCAACTATCGCGATTCCAGATTCGATACCTGTATCTAGCCAGGACATATCTGTGGGCGAGTGATTGTAGATTCGATTCCTGGACCTAGCCAGGGCATATCTGCATGAAGAGTTTGAAGATCGACCCCTGTAACAGGCCAGGAAATTATCTTTCATTCTCAGGTCAGAGGTTTACACCTGTATCCAGCCAGGAAATCTATCTCTACCAACCTTTTGCAAATTCCAGATTCGATTCCTGTATCTAGCCAGGGCACATCTGTGAGCAATAACTTCCAGATTCGATTCCTGTATCCAGCCAGGGCATATCTGTAGACGACAACTTCCAGATTCGATACCTGCATCCAGCCAGGGCATATCTGTAGACGACCAATTCCGGATTCGATTCCTGTATCTAGCCAGGGCATATCTGTGAGCGTTTGATTGTAGATTCGATACCTGTATCTGGCCAGGGCACATCTGCATGAAGAGTTTAAAGATCAACCCCTGTAACAAACCAGGAAACATCTTCCTTTCTCAAAGTACGCAAGTTCTCGCTAAGGAATCTCTTACGCGATCAACACTTCCAAATGGCATCTATAAGCCCATTCCCGACAAAGTTCTGTCACATCTCCAGATGGCATCTATAAGCCCATCCCCCTATCCACCATCTCTCCAAATGGCATCTATAAGCCCATTCCCGCCATCACATTGCTGATACTCCAGCATGCGAGTGCAAATTTCCGGGCACTCTAGTGTCCAATCTCCTTTTACCCTCGAGTCGCGAAAGGCAAACTTGCCAATCTAACTCTTCAGGTTCAAGAAGATTGAACAGGGGCAACTGTTGTACCCCAAAATTTTCCCTCCCATTTCCTCAACATTTTCCTCATCACAAGACCCTTGGAGCTCAAGATCCAGTTAGGGTTTGCTCTGCTCAAGACTCCTCCTTGCACTGTTGACCCAAATTAGGGTTTGTGTTTGCACAAAGATGTTTTGACCTAAAATGCCCAAGATGACTTTCATGCTTCATATTGGACTCCCAAGTTTATCCATACCAAGTTTCAAGCCTTGATTCCAATCTTTGCCCAGTCAATTGGACAGTTGACCTAAAAATCAGCTGTATTGGGGAAAAAGTCAACTGTGGTCAATTGACAGACAAACTTCATGATTTTTGACCCACATCAATATTATGAACTCATATGGACCATTTGATCAAGTTTGGATCACAATTCCACAAGAAATTTGATCAGATCACCAAAAGGGTAAAATGGTCATTTTTAGGGTTTTGACTGCACAAAGGCAATTTTTGACTGTTTGACCTAGCAAATGGCAAACCAAGCTCACATATGGACTCAAGGACCCAATGGAATTGTCTTGACATGTTCAACAAGTTCAAAAGATCCCAAATGCACAAGATTGACAGATGAATTTTCCAGTCAACTGAGCAAAATTTGACTGTATACTGAAAAGTCAAACTTTGACTTTTTGGTCAAAATCAAGTGTCAAGATTCATTTTTCATCAAGACATGTCAAATTATGAAACTTGTTCATCAAGAAATCAAGAATTGCAAATTTGGGTTTAAAATGAAGAATTTTCATAACTTAGAAATTTTCTAAGTTATAAAAATCCCTAATTTTTTCCTAACTTTGTCCCATTTTTTCATCAAGATGCATTTGGATTCAAACAAAAGTCAAAACATTAAAGTTATAGTCCATTGCAAAATCTACAACTTTGATTCACAAAGTTTCCTCAAAAGAAGCTTGTAGCTCAAGTTATGATTTTTGGAACAAGGGTGCAAAACATTCTTAACTTAGAAAATTTTTGACCTATTCTAGGCAGGATTTTTGCCTAACTTCATG
This sequence comes from Vicia faba, assembly GCA_948472305.1. Classification (NCBI taxonomy): domain Eukaryota; kingdom Viridiplantae; phylum Streptophyta; class Magnoliopsida; order Fabales; family Fabaceae; genus Vicia; species Vicia faba. Next base: position 1,729,857,106 of record OX451736.1, on the reverse strand, counting down.
GCCACTTTTCACATGCTTCCACTTGGAATTTCAATTTTCATTACAAATATGGATTGTAGTACACATTCCAAGCTTTCCAAAATGTCCAAGAACTTCTCAAACACCCTTGTGGTTAGGGATAATCGAATTTGTCAATATGGGCAAAACTCACTTTGTTCATGAGCCATTTCCATGTCCATAACTTTGCATTTTTGAACTCAGCATGCTCTAAGCTAGATTACAGGCCTTTTATCTCATCCACACTCAATAATTTAATGCAAAACCTTTGTGTCCTAGCATTATCTTGCCCATTAAGTCATTACACAAGAGATTAACCTTAAAATGGAAAAAGCACTTTATCCATTTTTGAAAAGTATGGCTTTATGTCAAGTTTGCAAATCAAGAAGTACAATGCAAATCCTTTTGGCACAAGTTCAGGAACATAACACACTGATCAAGAGGGATTGAGGCAGCATACTTGAGGGGCCTGCATAAGTCTAGAAACCAACTTGTCATTTTTTGGCTTAAGAGAGAAGAAACCTTGCATAACCAACATCAACTCTCATTTCTGCCAACACAAGCTTAGACAAAGTTGTTGTACACATTCCAAACAACATAACTGAGCTAAGGCACGACCAAAACACCTTCCAAACCTCACCATTCACAAAAACACCATCCTACTGCAGAAAACAGAGTCCCTTCTGCAGTTGGACTTCCATAACTCAATCCAATCGTGCGCCTTGGCCAAAACCAGTTCATACACACTCCATACCACCTATACAAGCTATCCCAAGCATTGGACACAACCTGTAACACCTCTAACCAACTTCACCATTTTCACTTTTTCTGTTTTGCAGGTTGATTGCCATAGCTTGATTCACTTGGTTTCAAAGCAAGCTAAAGGTTGGAGAAGCATCCCTGACCTTCAAGCAAGCTGTACAAGTCCTCACATTGCACTGAAAGAACCTCCATTGCCAGATACGATCCAAGCTGAACAGGTAAGTTCATGGACTTCTATCTCTCAATCTAGGAAGAGTTAGCTTTAGGTTTATGAATGAAAAATGATCTACTCATGGCCCTGAAGCTACACATATATTTACTTTCCATTTATATTGCATGTGCTGAGAGAATTTGGAACCTGAACATGAGAAAAAACTTAGGTTAAGATTAGGGATGGAGAAATTCTCTCTCATTTCTGAGAGTTAGGTCAAGTTCTTGGTATGTATGGAATCGTGGCTTGATGCTTGACATTTTTCATGTTATAAGTTTGTGCTAAAAGTCCAGGAATCAGGATGTTTGAACCAGGAGGGAAAGGCGCGCGTTTTTTTGACATTTTTGTCTGGAGGTTGAAGACAACCTCTCTTGGGCTGGGCCTGAGATTGTTTTTTTATTTGCACCACTGCATTTCACATGCACCCCCCTGGCCCATTTTGAGTTTTATTTGTCATTTTCAACTTTTTCTTTTTGATTCTGATTTGTTATTTTTTTATTAAAATATAAAAAGCATTAAAATATTTTTTCTCACATTTTTTTGCATTTATTTGATATTTATTTTGTTTCATTTAGTTTTATACTAAAAACAATACATAATACCTTTTATTTAAAAATACAAAAAAATAATACAAACACTTTTATTTTCTGATTTTTATTTTATTTTACCTTTTGAAAACATTTTATAAAAAAATATACTTTTTTTGTAAATATTAAATATTTTCATTTTTTGTACATATTTAATATATCTAATAAATAATGTAAATACTTATATATTTATTAGTATATTTAGGTTTAAAACACAAAAATAATACATTTTTATTTTTATTAATATTTAACTTAAAAAATCACTTTTTGACAATATACTTTCTTTTTATTTGTTTTTTATACATAATTAATAAATATTGCATATATTAAATAATTAATACCTTTATTTAGCAAAATTAGGGTTTTGCCCTAAAAACATAAAAATACCAAAAATTAATTCATTTTATTTTTGTTTATTTGTCACATGAAAATACCCTTTTACATACATACAAAAATCATTTTTTTTTGCATTTTTGCATATTTTATCTTATTTTATTTAATTATTGTATATTAAATAACTTGTATAATTCAATTTGGATGTAATAGTCTAGGTTTAATTTCTTGCTAAAATATCCCCATTTGAACATTTGTACCCCCCATCCCATATTTGTGTTGTAATAACTTAGGAACTTTTATTTTTTCGCATTTAAAAACTTTCTAATTATACCATGTTAGAATTTGGGTTTTGTATGCAAAAATTAACCAAAAATAGTTTGACCTAAATTCAAGATAAACAAGCATGAAAATGGACAACACTAATCACACTTGCACCCCTAGGGTATTCCACTTGTTGCCTTCAAATAATGGGCCATGTTGCATGTTGAGTTTCTTTGGCAAAAACAAAACAATATCAAATGATCATAGTCCCTCGATGACGCTTTCGAAAGTTGCCTAAAAATGATCAAGTCCCTTAAAGGAAAAATTTCCCAAAGATACTTGGCACCATTGCAATCATGGTCTAAACGATGACCCGCGCCCGTCCCGTTCACATCCTAACACAAGATTGTCCACCAAATACAATGGTGGAACAAAATTGTTAAAAGGGATAAAGCATAGCAATGATCTTTGAGAAATTTAGGGGTAAACAAAACTCTTAGTTACTTGCCAACTGGCAAAAACAAAAACACTTGCCTATTTTTCAAAACACACATCACAACACTTTCAAAACAACTTTCAAAAAACATTGAAAACTTTTCAAAAAGATATACACCTTTGTATACATCCCAACATGGATCATTACAAAGGTTGCCACCACATTGGCCTCTTTTCAAAATATTTTCAAACCCACACACAAAGCACCATTTCAAACAATTGAAAGCACCATTTCAAACAATTGAAAATCAAGGCAAGTTGATCTAAGCAAGTAACTAAGAGCCCATGGATAACCATGGATAGAAAGGGTGCTAATACCTTCCCTTTCTATAATCTACTCCCCGAACCCAAGAAAACATCTCAAAGGTTTTTGCTGTGCTTTTTAACCTTTCCTTAGGATAAAATAAAAAGTCAGTGGCGAATCTTGCTCAACCGAAACATTTGCGAAAACAAATGCAAAACCTCAAGTCAGTTCTCCCACCGTATCACACCCATGAAATTGGCCCAAAAAACATCACCATATCTAGTCCAGATATTGTTGCAGCATTATTATCGTTGTGCTTATTGAGATAACAAAAAAAGAAAATATTTGGACAGAATAGTAAAATGATGGCGTAGTTAGGGTTACAATGTGACTTTTCAACTTTTGTGAAAGAAAATCATCTTACCTCTCTATCGTCTCTCTCGACCTCTGCCATATGGCCACCGTGTGAATCATCTGAAAACTCCACCTCTCAACACCAAAATACTCCTCTCTACCTCATATTCCTAAAGCTTCACTCTGTTTTCCTAAATTCTTTATCAGTTAACCAGATCATGATAAACCCTATGTCTAACCAAGTAGTAACCCGATCCAAATGGTGATGAATCAAACCAGGAAATCTTAGAGGAATGATTCATCAGACATTACACTTTACAATGGTTACAAAAGGTTAAGCGGAAAGATGAGAAATAGAGAGGATGCGAGCGTTACCTATCGGAGACTGTCCTATGCGGTTTTGACAGAGGCGAATAGAAAAGACCTGAAATACAAAGGTGAGGTAATATAATTATTTATCTTCTTTATCCTTCCTCAGATTATTCTTCTTCTGCATTCTTTTCTTGCGTTTCTGAATTTGCTTTGCTCTTGTCAAACATTGATGTTACTGTGCAATGACATAAAGAAGAGGAAGACAATTGATGCGATGAAGGTGAAAAGGATGGAAGTAGCTTGATATTGAAGAGATAGATTAAATAATAAGCTTGAAGATTCGGTTACAATAGTTTATGACCGCGAGAGATCATTTATTGGTGGAGAAGAGAGCCTGAAGCAAAGGTTAGTGATGATCGCTGTTGAGAGAGTGCATAAGAAGTTGTAGAGAGTTTCTTTTTGTGATTTTTCTAGAGAGTGAAGAAATATGAATATGAAGCAGAGAAAGTTGAGAGGATATTTTGGCGATGATTTTTCTGTGAAGTTGAAGAATGGTTAAGATGAAGATGAAAAAAGAAGAGATTTTAGAGATTGAGGATGATGAAGGTTAAAGGTGTATATTTGAAGGTTCTGGTGAAGATTGGAGGAGAGAAAATGGAGGTAATTTTTTGAGTTTTTTGTAACTGAATTCTCCTCCTTCTCTTTCTGTTATCATTTTCTTATATCCTTCCCCCCCGTTCTATTGTGCATCCTATTGAGGTGTTTTTTAGGAAAGTTGTTAGTTCTGTTTAGAAAAAACAGTAGGTTGGAATTTTTTTATCGTTAGAAGGATGAAAAAAAAACTGTTATATTGAACTGAGGCGGGGTTGGTTCAAAACAATTAGAAAGAATTTTGTTAGAGGTTGTTGTAAATTCTGTTTGGAAATTTTTCTGTTAGATGCGGTTAGAGTTTTCTGTTATAAGTGGTTATAGAAATTGGCTTAGAAGACGGTTATGGCTTAGGCAATTAGTTAGAAAAAGTTCTGTTAATAGTTAGGGAAGTTCTATTGGAATTTGGATTTGCAGTTAGGACTCTGCTAGGAGAGTGAGAGTTATGGAATTTTACTGTTATTATATTGTTGGCTGGAAAATCAGTTAGGTGGTTATAGGTTAGTTGGAAACTGTTTAGAGGGGTTTTGGAATTTGGAATTCTGTTAGGCTGTTAGGGATGTTATAGTTGGTTAGACTTGTTAGAAAGTTGGTTAGGATATGGTTCAAAGTTCAAGAAGTTAGTTACATTCTGTTATAGATTGGTTGGAAATCTGTTAGAGGGTTTCAGTTAGAGGGGTTATGGACCGAGGTGGGTTCTGTTATGAAGAATGGGAGAACTTAGCTATTTTCTGTTTTTGACAGTTAAGAAGTTATTTGGAAAAAGTTGGTTAGAAAAAAGGGAGTTGGAATTTGGTTAATAACTGTCACCAAAATTTTGTAAGTTGTTAGGTTTTTTCTGTTTGAGTTTTTTCTATTATAATCTGTTTGGAACTGACTGGAGTTAGAAAAAGGCAATTAGGGATAGGTTTTCATTTGGTGTGCTGGATTTTAACTGAACAGATTTATGCAGGTTTATGAATTAGTACTAAGGTTAATGAATACAATTAGGTGTTAAATTGTGAATAGGGTAAATCACTCATGTATTGCATTATACTGACTTGAATTCTTTGGACTAGAATATGTGCAAGGTTTCAAATGAAAATTGGCAAAGGTTTATGAATGTGTTTGGCTGCTTTTGTGATGTTGATTAGTAATAAAATGAACGGTTGACTATTTTTTATGCAGGTTTTGTTGATGTACAACAGTGCTGCAATGGTTTAGTGATAGCTCTTGAACATGAAGGTGAAGAATGAAACAAGGGAAGAGATAAGGCATCAAGAATGATACTTGGAGTTCGAAGAATAACAGTTAGGACAAGGCGTTGTGCAACTTTAGTAGCTTAGGACCTTAGGAATTTTGTATAGTTGTTTCTTTGGAATGTAATATGAATTTGTCATGGTTGCAAGTATAAATAAATTTGGCGTTTGTAATGTCTTGTGACGGAATTTGAAATTCATAGAATTTTACGTGAATGAACTTTGTAAGGACTACGAATGAATTTAAATGTATATGGATGCCTCTTAACTTTTGAAACTTGAGTGAATATTCATAATGATCATGGACTTGAATGAAGTTGAATATCTTTTATAATGAAATGAATAAGTATTGAACATGATGAATAAGGTGAAGATGATTATGATGAATGAATGCCTTGCACTTGTACTTCATTACTTAAATCTGAAGGAGTCAAAATGCATTCCCTTTCCAACCTTGCGAATTCCCAACAACTTTGATGAATTGAACCAAATTTGAATTCATGGAATCATTCGCTTCAACCTTAATCCAAATTGGCTCGCCTAAAAAGCAACAAACAATTTGAGAGAATGATGCGTTGATTATGATCCACATATTGAACTTGAATGAATATCTCAAATTAATTTTCCATTATCAATGAAGCCCTATATCAATTCAATTTCCAATCCTAAGCAAACTTTCATGATAAGCAACAAGTATGCGAAAGAATAATGATGCCTTTATTACAATGAATCCGCAAACTCATCTCTTGCATTTCGCAATCCAAACCCACTATATCTCGACTTGATGAGTAACAAGATAGACAATGAATTGAATCCTTTAATAAAGGCAGGACTTGAAGCACAATAGGATACCTTGACATGAAACTCAATGAACCTCATTTGTTGAACATCAACAAGCTCAAATATGATGAGTAACAAACCCTAGTTCACTTGCTTTTGATAAAATTTGATAATCAAGTTAGCTTGAGGTGATGGAGGGAACCAAAACCTTAGCTTACAATTGAATTCTTGATGAAGCGTAACAAGTTAAAACCCCAGTATCTTTCCCAGCTTGTTGAAGAAACAACTTGAAGCCCTCAGATGAAGATAAGAGCCTCAATGCCTTAAAGAAACCCTAATTCTACAATTTTACTGCCTTGAAAAATAACCAGAAGAATCAAGCTCTGTTGAACATATACACCTCAGTCAGTTGATAGAACCCTAATCCTGTTCATGAACATTGTTCCCATGCTAAATTTATTGATTAATGAATGAATGACGTGTCGGATGACCTAACCGGAGTTATGTACATGAGAAAAGTGCAAAAATGCGTAAGCCAGATAAAAGTAAAAGGGTAGGAAAATTTTGGGGTATTATAGCTTCCCCTATTTAATCTTTCTTAAACCTGAAAGTACGATTGGCGCATGCCTTTGGGAAGTTCGAGGTAGAAGATGATTAAATATCAATGCCAAAAATTTGTTCTGAAAGTGTTTCTATTTTTGTGATATCCATTGAGGGATAAAAAAAGGTGGGACTAAACTGGAGGTATATGTTGATCAGGACATGACGACATCAGAGTACATCGATCAGGACACGATGACTGATAGGAAAACACCGATCAGGATATGATGATTCACATGAAACATCGATCGAGACACGGCGAATGTTTGAATCGATACGGACGAGTATCGAAAGAAGATACAGATGAGTATCAAGAAAGGTTAAACACAGGTGAGAGTTTGAATCAATACAGACGAGTATCAAAAGAAGATACAGACGAGTATCAAGGAAAGGTCAAACACGGACAAGTGTTTGAATCAACACGGTCGAGTATTGAAAGAAGATACAGACAATTATCAAGAAAGGTTAAACACGAACGAGTGTTTGAATCAATACAGACGAGTATTGAAAGAAGATACATACGAGTATCAAGGAAAGGTTGAACACGGACGAGTGTTTGAATCAACACGTATGAGTATTGAAAGGAAATATAGACGAGTATCAAGAAAGGTTAAACACAGACGAGTGTTTGAATTAATATGGACGAGTATCGAAAGAAGATACAGATGAGTATCAAGGAAAGGTTAAACACGGACAAGTGTTTGAATAAACACGGTCGAGTATTGAAAGAAGATACATACGGGTATCAAGAAAGGTTAAACACAAACGAGTGATTAAATCGATATGGACGAGTATTGAAAGAAGATACAGACGAGTATCAAGGAAAGGTTGAAAACGAACGAGTGTTTGAATCAACACGTATGAGTATTGAAAGGAGATACAGAAGAATATCAAGAAAGGTTAAACACGGACGAGTGTTTGAATCAATACGGATGAGTATCAAAAGAAGATACAGGCGAGTATTAAGGAAAGGTCAAACACGGACAAGTGTTTGAATCAACATGGCCGAGTATTGAAAGAAGATACAGACGAATATCAAGAAAGGTTAAACACAGACAAGTGTTTGAATCGATACGAACGAGTATTGAGAGAATATACAAACGAGTATCAAGGAAAGGTTGAACACGGACGAGTGTTTGAATCAATACAGACGAATATTGAAGGAAGATACATACGAGTATCAAGGAAATATTTAACACAGACGAGTGTTAGAATCGATACGGACGAGTATCAAAAAAAGGTACAACACGGACGAATGTTTAGGAGTTGACACACACGATGGTTGGAAGACTGAATTATTCGTCAGACAGGGGCTGGCCACCAGATGAAAACCGAGTTTATAATGACAAAGTGCATTGATTTTGCTGGGAATTGAAGAGTACAAGGTACTAGCATCGTTAGCTGGGAATTGTAAAGGTGAAGGTTACTAGCTGGGGTTTTGAGAAGTGATACCCTCTTGTGGGGATGTATTGTTGTTTTGAATGATTCAGGTATTTTGTGTAAGATACCTGATCTGGCTTATGCTTCATATGCATGTTTGAATTTCTTTTGCCATAAAGATCCATTCTGATGGATCGGCTACACGCTTTTGAGGATGCAATGTTATGAAATGATAACTATTTTCAATGCATAGAAATAGACTTCATGGGGATAAGAAAAGGCTCGTTGTGAAATGTTGCTCATCACTATGGATGCCAATACACTGGCATTGGAAACCTGCAGTACCAAAGATCACTGGGGATATTGATAAAATCTGCACTAGGGAGCTCGTGATACCGAAGATTATCGATGACTCCGCTGAAAAATTGAATTGCTGACGAAGTGAGCTTTCACGTACGCCACTGAATTCTGAATTGTGTTGTTGGGGAAGGGATAATCTGGCTCGACTTCCATGTATCCTCTTGGATCACTTGGGAATAGAAGATGAGCATGAACACATGTGAATACCCCAATTTATCCATGTGAATTCCCCGGTTTAACTCTGCTGGGGATGCACTTGATTAACCCCATTGAGGGTGCGCTTGTGCATGCCGAGTCAAATGAAGACTCCGAACCTTCTGAATTCACTCGGGGAATTAGATTTTGAAATGGTCTGTAGTAGGTGAAGGCATCTTCGTGCCTTGGCTAGGTCAAGGTGACCGTTATAAATTACTACCTGCAAGGAAAAACAACACTTGGAATGCATACGACATTCCCTCATGATTATATATCAATGTAAGGTCAGGTTTTATTTTGGCTTGAGAATTTTTATTCCCCATGTTTTTAATGCAATGTTTAATAGATAATAAAACACATTTTGGATACGAAAAACACTTTATGATAGTACGAGACAAATTTTGGACAAAAACAAACTTTATTGATAGGCCCGTGAATAGGTATCTGTATAAGGATGCAACTCCTATATGAGGTAGTTGCGAAATAGAAATGGAAAATACAACAAATATAAATGGCAATGAGAGATGCTCGAATTTACATTAAAACTAGTATTGCTACAATTCCCATATCCTCAGTAGTCTCAATGCCCTGCCTTTGAAGAATATCAGTTGGACTGATCAGTTCGCTGCCAAGGTGCTATAGATGTGCACGTGCAGAGAATTCAGACTACAACCTCTTGCTTAAGATCCCTAACTTTTGCTTGGATCGCCCTTTCAGGTTTTCGATCCAACGGGATACCCATTTTTGCCTAAGCCGCCTTTTCAGTTTTTCGACCTAGCGGGTTATTATTTTTCATTTTATCCTTAATTGTTTCCTAGACTTTTTATGTCCACCGGGATGCCCATTTTTACATAAGTCGCCCTTTCAGGTTTTGGACTTAGCGGGTCTTTTTACGCATAGTATTTTTTGACCGAGTCTGAGTTGACTGGGAGTGGAACGTCTTCCCCATCCATGTCTGTCAGGATTAGAGCACCTCCTGAAAAGGCTCTCTTCATGATATATGGTCCCTCGTAATTGGGAGTCCATTTTCCCCTTGGATCGGAGTGGCTTTTCACGATAACCATTCTCAAGATCAAATGACCAGGCTAAAACTTCCGAGGACTGATCTTTTTGTCAAATTCTCTTTTCATCCTCTGTTGGTACAACTGGCCATGACAGATGGCTTCCAGGTGCTTTTCGTTAATCAGATTGAGTTGGTCGAACCTTGTCTGAACCCATTCCGCCTTATCAAGCTTGGTTTCCATCAGAACCCTTAACAAAGGAATCTCTACTTCGACAAGAAGCACTGCATCCGTACCATAGACAAGAGAAAATGGGGTTGCCCTTGTTGAAGTGCACACAGATGTTCTGTAACCATGTAGAGCAAAAGGTAATATTTCATGCCAATCTTTGTATGTTCTGACCATCTTCTGGACGATCTTCTTTATGTTCTTATTAACAATTTCGACTGCACCGTTCATCTTTGGTCGATACGATGATGAATTGTGATGTTAGATTTTGAATTCTTCACACAACTCCTTCATCATGTTGTTGTTAAGATTAGAACCATTGTCAGTGATGATTCTGTGGGGAACTCCGTAACGACATATGATTTCTTTCCTAATGAAGTTGGTAATGACCTGTTTGGTTACATTCTTGTAAGAAGCTGCTACCACCCATTTGGTGAAATAATCAATAGCCACTAGAATGAATATATGACCATTCGAAGAACTTGGTTCAATCCTCCCAATCATATCAATTCCCCACATTGCAAACGGCCACGGGGAAGTCATAACATTCAAAGGAGTTAGAGGAACATGAATTCTGTCTGCATACACTTGGCATTTGTGGCACAATTTTTCATATACACAACAGTCACTCTCCATTGTCATCCAGAAGTATCCTGCTCATAGGATTTTATTCGCCATAGAATGCCCGCTCGAATGAGTCTCAAAAGAACCCTCATGAATTTCTTTTATGATCGACTCTGCCTCGTATCTATCCACGCATCTGAGCAGGACCGAGTCATAATTTCTCTTGTACAGGACGTCATGATAAGAGGAACTTAGATGCTAACCTTCTAAGTGTACGCTTATCACAAATTGTAGCATTTCGGGATATTCTTGCTTCTCAAGGTACCGTTTGATGTCGTAATACCATGACTTCTCATCAGACATATCCTCAGTTGAGAGACAATGGGCAGGAAAGACATGTGCAGGCTCTTTGTACATGAGGATGCGTATGTTAGGCGCCTGATTTGGAAAGCTCATCGAGAACATTGATGCCAAAGTGGCTAAAGCATCGACCAACTGGTTTTCATCCCTGAGAATATGTTCAAAGGTGATTTCATCAAAAGCTGGTATTAGCTGCAAGATGTAGTCTCTGTACAGAATCAAACCGGGGTGCTTCGTCTCCCAGTCACCTTGTACCTGATGTATGACCAAAGCAGAGTCTCCAAAGACTTCAAGGATTTTGATTTTAAGGTCAATGGCTGCCTCTAGACCCATCACGCATGCTTCATATTCTTCCACATTGTTCGTACAATCAAAACATAACCGGGCCGTAAACGGTGTATGAGTATTATGTAGAGAAGTCAGTATTTCCCCAATGCCATGACCTGCAGCGTTCGAGGCACCATCAAAAGTAAGAGTCCATCTCTCCTTCGGATCGACCCCATCATAATCATCAAGCTTCATAACATCTTCATCGGGAAAGTCAAATTTCATTGATTAATATTCTTCCAACGGCTGATGAGCTAGATGATCTGCAAGAATGTCACCCTTGATAGCCTTTTGTGCAACATACTGAATGTCATACTCAAATAAAAGCATCTTCCATTGAGCCAGTCTTCCTGTGAGTGCTGGTTTTTCAAAGATATACTTTATCGGGTCCATCCTTGATATTAAAAGAGTCGTGTATGTCAGCATATACTGCCTCAGACGTTGAGCAGCCCAAGCAAGCACACAACATGTTTTTTCAAGTAAAGAATACCTGGATTCGCAATCGGTAAACGTTTTAATCAGATAATAAATGGCATGCTCTTTACGTCCTGTTTCGTCTTGTTGTCCAAGCACACAACCCATGGATCCTTCCAGCATCGTCAAGTACATAATGAGTGGCCTCCCGGGCACTTGAGGAATAAGGATTGGTGGCTTCTGAAGATATTCTTTGATATTTTCAAAGGCTTCCTAGAAATTATCATCCCATCGGACATCTTGATTCTTGCGCAGCAATTTAAAGATGGGTTCACAAGTAGCTGTGAGATGAGAGATGAACCTGGCTATGTAGTTCAATCTCCCAAGGAACCCTCTTACTTATTTCTCATTTTTTTGCGCTGGCATATTCTGTATTGCTTTTACTTTGTCAGGATCTACCTCAATTCCTCGTTGACTCACGATAAAACCAAGTAGTTTGCTAGATCACACCCCGAAGGTACACTTATTCGGATTAAGCCTTAGCCTAAACTTTTGCAGGCGCACAAATAACTTTTGCAGATGGACCAAGTGTTCACCCTCAGTTTGTGATTTTGTAATCATATCATCAACATATAATTCGATCTCCTTATGAATCATATCATGGAAGAGCATCACCATGGCACGTTGATACGTTGCACCAACATTTTTGAGGCTAAAAGGCATGACCTTATAACAGTAATTACCTCATGGAGTAGTGAATGTCGTCTTTGTCATGTCTTCCGGGGCCATCTTTATCTGATTGTATCCCGAAAAACCACCCATGAAGGAGAAAACCGAGGACTGAGCCGTATTATGAACCAATACGTTAATGTGAGGTAATGGGAAGTCATCCTTTAGGCTTGCTTTATTCAAATCCTGATAGTCCACACACATGCACACCTTCCCATCTTTCTTAGGGACGGGTACGATATTGGAAATCTAATTTGAGTATTCACATACCAATAAAAAGCTTGCGTTCAACTGCTTTTCGACCTTTTCTTTGATCTTGAGAGACATATTTAGACGAGTTCTCCGCAGCTTTTACTTTATCGGAGGACATTCTGGTTTGAGTTGCAAATGGTTCATGACTATATCTATATCCAAACCAGGCTTGTCTTCATACGACAAGGAAAAGATGTCAGACTATTCTCTGAGAAGTTCAATCAACCCCTTCTTTACATCATCTTGCAAAGCAGCCCCTATCTTGACCTCTCTTTTCACTGTGTTGATGCCAAGATTGATGACCTCAATAGCTTCTTGACGAGGCAGGATTGTTTTCTCTTCTTGTCTCAATGGTCTTTCCAATTCCTCTGGAATTTGACAATCTTCCCCACTATCCTCATTGGCTTGGTCATTCGGATTTCCGAGGATATTGGTGCAAGGAAGTGTAACGTCATCGTTTTTAATGGAATTCGAGGCAGACCTGCATGATTTATGAATCATGCCTCATTTTAGAATATGGATGCGAATTGGAAAATGGCTTAAAAGTTAGAAGGAAAAGCATTGCCATTTTTATTTTACGAAAATAAGAAAAGATAGAGAGTAAAAATTGTATGCAAAAATACCATTGTATTCAATTTTTAAACAAACATAGAAACATGAGGGGGCCCTTTTCACAAGCTGTCAACATGCTACGGGCAAAAACATGCGACTTATTTAAAACAAGAACATTACATGTCAAAGAAAACCACTTCGAGAATATCAGTAGCAGTTCAATTGCTGAGCTCTTGATTAGGTGAAATCTGGTAGATGTACTGAGCCATATCTTCATCGTCATCATCATCCATTGTGTGGATTTGTCCTTGAACACTTGGACCAACACTAACAAATACCTCTGAAAGCGGGGGAACTTATTTTCCTTTGAGCACAATCGGACCCGTACCAACACGATCTGAAAAAGAGGACCCAAACCCAAGTCCAGACTTGTCTTGCTTTTCGCGCACCTCTATCACTTTTCCCTAGTCTCCGTTGGGAATCCCAGACTTCACAATGGCTTTGGCATCCCTCAAGGAAACCATTGGAACTCCAGACTTCTTTGTAGTTTCCAGCATGGTGGGGACCCTGTCAACAGAAATGATTTCCAAGGCCTGGAAAGGGGTTTCATGTACTTCCGCGTCCACTTCGACATGATGAAAGGAAGTAACATTGTTGATCACGACATCTTCCTCTCCACCAATGACGATAACCTTGTCTTGGATGATGAATTTCAAGCGTTGGTGCAGAGTTGAGGTAACAACCTCTACCATATGGATCCATGGGCGTCTCAGCAGACAAGTATAAGATGGATGAATATCCATGACATAGAATGATAGGTAGAACACGTGGGGGACAATTTTGATGGGCAAGTCAACTTCCCCTTCTACAAATCTCTTTGACCCATCAAAATCTTTGACTGTCAGCATGCTAGGTTTCATCATAACCCCGTCCATGTTTATCTTGAACAGAGTATGTTTAGGCATCACGTTCAAAAAAGACCCAGTGTCTACCAGGACTCAAGACATCAGTTTCTAAACATTTGATGGAAATATGCAATGCTTTATTATGAGGTCGGCCCTCCAGAGGAAGCTCATCGTCACTGAAACCCAGACAGTTCCCAACAGAAATATTTGTAACAACCCCTTCAAATTGGGCCACAAAAATTTCAGGATTCACATGGGAACCGTGTAGAATTCTCATCAAGGTGGTTCTATGAGCTTCGGAGTACAGAAGGAGGGACAAGATTGATATCTTTGCAGGCGTCTGATTTAGCTGGTCAACCACCTTGAAATCACTCTTCTTGATCACCCTGATTAGCTGCTCCACTTGTTGTTCAAAAGACGTCCTAGGAGAATCATCAACTACTTGTTTCCCTTTATCTTTCATAGGAATCTATTTGATAACTTCTTCGGGAGGAGGTGGAGTAGGAGCAAAGACTCTTCCACTTCGAGTTATTTTACTAGTTCCAGCAATGTTGGTTACATCCTTATTTTCAATCGGCGAACAAATAACTTTCTTTCCACGGATGTAAACATCATTATATTCCCATGGCACTGCCCTGTTATCAGCTATCGAAGCGGGTACTGGATCTGGAATTGTTGACGCTTGGATCGGTAGAGGAGCAACCAAATTCTGATTTGGCGCAGGGAGCGCAAGAACTTGTATGACCAATGGAACCCTTGAGATGTTCCTCTGAACATTGAACGGATAATATGGAATCTCTAGAATAGAAACATCACCTTCGCGGGTGACTTCCTCAAATCTAATAACCCCTTCGTCCATCAATCTCTGAATGGAGTTTTTCAAATCACCACATTCATCCGGATTGGATGAGCACTTCAAACAAAAGTCATGAAGCTCTTGCAGAACTTCTTGCTGCAAAAGATGCTCTATTAAAATTGCCATTGACATCTGAACCTATTCAACCTGAGTCACTAAGTCATGGCCATTATCGAAATCGATTGCATTGGTAGCAGGCCCATGATGAGGAGGCATAAGATAGTTCTGAACATTAGGGCCTATAGGAGCGAAGCTTAACTCCTTGGCCTCCAAAAGATCTTGCACCTTGTACTTTAAAGCTCTGCAGTTTTCGATTGAATAGCCTGGAGCTCCTGAATGAAACTCACCACGTGCATTGACATCATAACCCCTTGGAAGTTCTGATGGTGGTGGAGCTAACACCCGGGGTTGTACCAACTGACCAGCTAGCAATTGTGGAAGCAATTGGGCATACAAAATCGGTATTGTATCCAACTTACTCTCGAGATACCTTTGCTGCCTTTGTTGACCCCTTTGCCCTCGGGGCCTCTGATTCTGTTGGTAGTTTTGTGGCGGCGCATATTGTTGTTGTGGAGCAGTAGCAGGGGTTTGGTAGTATGGAAACTGTACGACAACTTTCCCTTTATCAACATAGGCATTGTTCACTTCTCCTTCCTTTTTCATGACAAAACCGCCAGAATACAATTTCTTTCCACCACCTGAGTTGTTGTTACCATTCGTGCTAGATGCACCTGTAATAGTCCCTACTTTAATACACATTTCAACCCGCTCCCCGATGATAACCATATTTGAAAATGAATCATAAGTACTACCAAGCATATGTTGCAAATAAGGACCTCAAAGGGTATGTATAAATAAATCTACCAGTTCTCGGTCCAGGAGAGGAGGTTGAACCCTCATGGATAAACTGCGCCATCTCTGGGCATACTCTTTGAAGACTCACTAGTCTTTTGAGACATACTCTGCAGCTGTGCACGGCTCGGTGCCATGGCGGTGTTGTAGTGATAATGTTTTAAGAAAGCATCGACAAGCTCACCCTAAGTACTAACATGAGTTTGCTCCAACTGCATATACCACTCTAATGGAGCTTCAACCAGACTGTCCTGAAAGAAATGCATAAGAAACAGCTCGTTGCTAGCATAAGAAGCCATCTTTATGCAATAAGATCGAAGATGAGTCTCTGGGCATGTAACCCCCTTATACTTGTCAAAATCCGATACCTTAAACTTTGGTGGAATCACAACCCCTAGGACCAAACACATAGCAGCGGCACTGAATCCCGGTTTATTAGAAGTCTCCATAGCCTTCAAGCGTTCTTCCAAAGCCTTGTACATCTTAGCAGTTTCAGACAAATCAGTCGTAGAATCCTTTGGAGGTTCATCGAGATCGATGACATCATAGTTGTCATCCACAATCAGTCGTGGGTTCTCTTTAGGAATCCCCCCATGGTCATTCCTGGACCCACCATTCTCAGACGCGGAGGCATTGTCAACCAGCTTAATAACACTTAGTCTAAGTTCTTCTTGCCCTTGGATAACGGCATGAAGAGTTTCCATGAGCTGATTCATTCGATCACCCATGGTGTCCTTGTCTTTGCGGAGGGCGCCCTAGTTCTGCTCAATCTGTTCCATAATCCTCAACTTTCTGGCTCGAGTGCGGTAAGTATGTAGGGAAGTCGTCTTGTGGATTCTGATAATAAGAGGCAAAACCATCAGATAAGAATTCTGGCCAGAAAACCTGCAATTCATGAAATGCATGATATGTATGATGTATGAAATAATTGTCCATTCCGTTTTTCCAAAGATCAATTATCGTCAGTAATAATCGAGCAACATGATGATAAGAACGACCATATAAAGAAAACACCCAGGTATAGGAGAAATTCCCATGGAATTCAATACAAGAGAGTTGTAAGGGTACAAGATAAGAGATTTCGTCCAAAAATCCTGGCGGTAATCGAGATAAAAATATCATAATCAGTCTTAAGGTGAGGTACCATTATTCCTCCATCTCTATCTCACATCACTAAGGCCCAAATAAAGTGGCTTAGCAATAGCTTCAAAATCATGCTCGTTCAGAACAGCAACAAGTATGTGCTCGGTAATATTGAACAAATGAGAGTATTCTTCTGGAGTTGGAACAATCTGATAGTCCTGGAAGGTGAAACAGTGTAACTCGTAGTCGTAAAACTGAAGTAGAGTCAAAGCACCACCATGTCTTCCAATAAAAATATCTGCATTAGAACAGACTAAATGGTCTTTTAAACTCATCAAAGAAGGCCGAGAACTTGAGCGACATTGATAAGTACAATTATCTCTCTTAGTTCTTTTGAGAAAATCACTATTTCTAGATGTTACTGACGTAAACTATAACTTTGTGAGATACCCCAGAATGGACATGCACATGCAAGATTAGTATATAGTTTTATTATTCTGACATTTATTTTGAAAAAATAAATATGATATGATGTAAGTGCAAATGGTCATGGGATTACTACTTCCATGATATTAATTTATGTTGTACTGTCTCTGCGTAGTCTGTAAGTACCAGGATCACAGGTCCGTAAAAAGGACCCCACGAATAGATTTGGAACCCAAAATAAATCTGAGAACCTCATAGTCACTGATAGAAATCCAGAACATAACCATTAGAACCAATAGTTACCGTCTGTGAGAAACCATCTGAACATAGTCACCATCTGAGCATAATCACCATTTGTACATGTAATAATAATTCCCTCCTCACTCACGGGTGAAGACTAGGTCAGGGTAAGGCAATGGTAACTCAAAAATCACGGGTTCGCTTGAAAGTAAAATCATCGCAACATAGACGTGCACGATGAAAGTACCTCCAATTAAACCTCATCCAAGTGTGGTATATGACATGACTGCACTAGTCGGACCACGTCCTATATCCGTCATTCCCCCACTCTATTCCTAGTGTCCTAGTGCACTCCGGCCTGGGTACTGGGCCTTTTACCTCAATAGTAACACCCACCCAATAAGAAGCAGATCCAGTACAACAGTCGTATATGGAAGACAGTAAAATGTAATGCATACATATGCTCAGGTATATACAAAATGAATAAGTCATAAAGAATATACATGAACAACCAAAGAAAAGAAGACAAGAGCTAGGATCGACTCAGGGATGGACCAGCAATTGGTCGACCACTCCCCAGTGAAGTCGCCAGCTGAAACAACTGGCTGAAAATCATCAAACAATGAAGTCGCCATCAAACGTCTTTTATCCCACATGAAGGGAAAGCTAAACATCGAGAAAACATGATAAGGGAGAAGTCACGGTCTTGCAACCGAGAGATCGGGTAAGGGAGTCTGTTACGCGAGAGGAAGGTATTAGCACCCCACACGGCCGTAGTACTCTATCGTATCCACTCTTGTTGTCTATCTTATGGGTGTGTTTAATATATACTTACAATTTACTACTGAGGAATGCATGCAAAAGGAATGAGAAAAGAATGTAGGGAAAATAAAATTGTACTCGCTTGGGCCCTACCCAATGCCTACGTATCCTTTTTGAGGAATCAGAGCTACCGTAGTTCGGCTCACATGTTTTTGTTTGTTTGTGTTTTTTTTTATGGACGACGTTAATTCCGCCTTCTGTCGCAGCTCGACCTTTGGAGACTTACGCGTTGGCACAGAAGTAAATTAATCATGTCCTTGATTTAAAATGGTTTCGAGTTACACCCTCAAGGCAAGATGCCACACTTGATTGGTTTGTATTTTGTTGTGGATAATGGCTAGTTGACCTCAATAGAGATATATTAGCCGCTTCTCCACTTATCAATGAAAGGAGTATTTTAGACTTGAACCACACCTAGGTTGGAGATGGAAGAACAATAAGATCAAGAAGAGATCCGCTTATCATTTCCCATACCCAATAAAAGGTATGATTCTCATCAGTGATTTTAAAGTATTTTGAAGTTTGAAAGGAAGAAGAAGTTTTTTATTTTAATGCAAATGCAAAAAGGGAAAGAAAAGTCAAAAGGAGACTAGCCTATTTCTAAACCTAATGTTATTATGCAATAGTTTACAACCTAAGGTCTAACTTGCGTCCGAATGGAGCAAGCGCATCCTAAAGGAACATGGTATGTACAAGGGTAAAGTGAGCAAGCCCATAAATTCAAGAGAGCACACCTAAAGATATCCTACCTAGGTTAGCATGCTGAAGAAAGTCTAACGAAACTATCCTATAGGGAACATGCAATGAGAGCAAAGTCGTGATCTCAATTTCTAAATTGAGTGACTCATCGATCAACAAGAAATAATAGAAAGCGATAAAATCCTATAGGGAGAATGCACTGAGAGCGAAGTTATGATCTCAATTTCTAAATTGAGTGAATCATCAATCAACAAACAAAGAAGCAAACACAAGCACAACACATATAGCAAATGAAGTGCGGAATGCCTGCTACAAGTTTTTAAATAGCGAATTCGAGTGCACGCTCTTTATTTCCTACTTCTCATGGTATCTAGAAAAGCGGTAAAGAAATGTAGTAACGCGCGAAGAAGTACGAAGGTAGTAGCGGTGACTACCAAAGCGTGTAAATCATCAAGAACAAACAAAAGCATTGGAGGAGCATGGAATACGCATCGAGCAAGCTTCACCAAGAAACAAACAAAGTCATAAATAACATACAACTAAGATAAAAGCAAACACGTGTTGTGAATGCAACGCGTAATCAGAAGTTCCTGCACAAGATATCATAAAGTATCACATGTATCAGGACAACATATAGTAAGATGTGAATTTCTCAAGACGATGAGAAATAAGGCATGTCACGTCAGAAGCGAGCATAATCCATATGCTTCGATCATATAACTACCTGTTATGTTACATGATCGAAAACACCAAAATGTACCTTGCACAATAAACAAACACGTCAAAATATAATATGGCAAAGCGGAACGAAAAGGCGGATAAAAAACTAAAAGAGAAAAAGTATTTTTATTAGTTTTTATGTAAGGAAAATTAAAAAAAAAACTAGATAATTAATTCCTAAAACTTCTATTAGAATTTACTATTTCCTTGGTCTTTTATATTATTTTTATCATGTATTTTATTTGGCAAAAATTAACACAAAAAAATCCTAATTCTAATGAAGAAATAGTGAATTCAAGGGGGTGCTAATCTGAGTCCAGGGGTGTACAGAAGCATAAGCTAGGCACAACCCAAAGGAGATAGTCCAATAAACCACTTTTTGTTACACCATCATTCAAATGCCAAAAATATGCATTGGGCTTAGAGGTCCTTCGGTCTAGCAAGAGAGCGCCACAATTTATTTTTATCAAGGCCAAAGCTGAAGAAGAAAAATACTACAGGCCTAAAAGCCCCACGAAATTGGCCCAAAAAACATCACCATAGCTAGTCCAGATATTGCTGCAGCATTATTATTATTGTGCTTATTGAGATAACAAAAAAAGAAAATATTTGGACAGAATAGTAAAACTATGGCGTAGTTAGGGTTACAATGTGACTTTTCAACTTTTGTGAAAGAAAATCATCTTCCCTCTCTATCGTCTCTCTTGACCTCCTCCATATGGCCACCGTGTGAATCGTCTGAAAACTCCACCTCTCAACACCAAAATACTCCTCTATACCTCATCTTCTCAAAGCTTCACTCTGTTTTACTCAATTCTTTTTCAGTTAACTGAATCATGATAAACCCTAGGTCTAACCAAGTAGTAACCCGATCTAAATGGTGATGAATCGAACCAGGAAATCTTAGGGGAATTATTCATCAGACTTCACGCTTTACAATGGTAACAAAAGTTTAAGCGGAAAGATGAGAAATAGAGAGGACGTAAGCGTTATCTATCGGAGACCATCCGATGCGGTTTCACAGCGGCAGATAGAAAAGACCTGAAATCTAGAGTTTAGGTAATACAATTATTACTCTTCTTTATCCTTCCTCAGATTATTCTTCTTCTGCATTCTTTTCTTGCGTTTCTGAATTTGCTTTGCTCTTGTCAAACATTGATGTTACTGTGCAATGATATGAAGAAGATGAAGACAATTAATGCGATGAAGGTGAAGAGGATGACAATAGCTTGATATTGAAGAGATAGATTGAAGAAGAAGCTTGAAGATTAGGTTACAATAGGTTATGACCGCGAGAGAGAATTAATTGGTGGAGAAGAGAGCCTGAAGCAAAGGTTAGTGATGATCGTTGTTGTGAGAGTGTAGAAGAAGTTGTAGAGAGTTTCTTTTTGTGATTTTGCTAGAGAGTGAAGAAAGATGAATCTGAAGTAGAGAAAGTTGATAGGATCTTTTGGCGATGATTTTTTCTGTGAAGTTGAAGAATGGTCAAGATGAAGATGAAAGAAGAAGAGAGTTTAGAGATTGAGGAAGATGAAGGTTAAAGGTGTATATTTGAAGGTTCTGACGAAGATTGGAGGAGAGAAAATGGAGGTAATTTTCTGAGGTTTTTGTAACTGAATTCTCCTCCTTCTCTTTCTGTTATCAGTTTCTTATATCCTTCCCCCCGTTCTGTTGTGCATTCTATTGAGGTGGTTTTTAGTAAAGTTATTAGTTCTGTTTAGAAAAAACAGTAGGCTAGAATTTTTTGTCGTTAGAAGGATGAAAAAAAACGGTTATATTAAACTGAGGTCGGGTTGGTTCAAAACAGTTAGAAAGAATTTTGTTTGGAAATTTTTATATTAGATGCAGTTAGAGTTTTCTGTTAGAAGTGGTTATGGAAATTGGCTTAGAAGACGGTTAGGGCTTAGTTTATTAGTTGGAAAAAGTTCTGTTAACAGTTAGGGCAATTCTGTTGGAAGTTGGATTTGCAGTAAGGACTCTGCTAGGTGAGTGAGAGTTATGGAATTTTTCTGTTATTGTATTGTTGGCTGGAAAGTCAGTTAGGTGGTTATAGGTTAGTTGGAAACTGTTTAAAGGGGTTTTGGAATTTGGAATTCTGTTAGGCTGTTAGGGATGTTATAGTTGGTTAGACTTGTTAGAAAGTTGGTTAGGATATGGTTCAAAGTTCAAGAAGTTAGTTACATTCTGTTATAGATTGGTTGGAAATCTGTTAGAAGGTTTCAGTTAGAGGGGTTACGAACCGGGCTGGGTTCTGTTATGAAGAATGGGAGAACTTATCTATTTTCTAATTTTGACAGTTAAGAAGTTATTTGGAAAAAGTTGGTTAGAAAAAAGGGAGTTGGAATTTGGTTAGTAACTGTCAGCAAAATTTTGTTAGTTAGGTTTTTTCTGTTTGAGTTTTTTCTTTTATAATCTATTTGGAACTGGATAGAGTTAGAAAAAGGCAGTTAGGGATAGGTTTTCATTTGGTGTGCTGGATTTTAACTGAACAGATTTATGCAGGTTTATGAATTAGTACTAAGGTTAATGAATACAATTAGGTGTTAAATGGTGAATAGGGTAAATCACCCATGTATTGCATTATACTGACTTGAATTCTTTGGACTGGAATATGTGCAGGTTTCAAATGAAAATTGGCAAAGGTTTATGTATGTGTTTGGCTGGTTTTGTGATGCTGATTAGTAATATCGTTTCTTATTTTTTTTGTTTAGAGCTATGGCCATCTGTTTTCTTCATGCATAAGATTTTGGTTTGTAGTAGCATATTTAAGAATTGTTTGGACTACAGGACAACAGGGCAGCTAATAAAATGAACGTTTGACCATTTTTTATGCAGGTTTTGTTGATGTACAGTAGGGTTGCAATGGTTTAGTGTTAGCTCTTGAACATGAAGGTGAAGAATGAAACAATGGAAGAGATAAGGCATAAAGAATGATCCTTGGAGTTCGAAGAATAACAGTTAGGACAAGGCATTGTGAAACTTTAGTAGCTTAGGACCTTAGGAATTTTGTGTAGTTGTTTCTTTGGAATGTAATATGAATTTGTCATGGTTGCAAGTATAAATGAATTTGGCGTTTGTAATGTCTTGTGACATAATTTGACATGCATAGAATTTTACGTGAATGAACTTTGTAAGGACTCCAAATGAATTTAAATGTATATGGATGCCTCTTAAATTTTGCAACTTGAATGAATATTCATAATGATCATGGACTTGAATGAAGTTGAATATCTTTTATAATGAAATGAATAAGTATTGAACATGATGAATAAGGTGAAGATGATTATGATGAATGAACGCCTTGCACTTGTACTTCATTACTTAAATCTCAAGGAGTCCAAATGCATTCCCTTTCCAATCTTGCGAATTCCCAACAACTTTGATGAATTGAACCAAATTTAAATTCATGGAATCATTCACTTCAACCTTAATCCAAATTGGCTCGCCTAACAAGAAACAAACAATTTGAGAGAATGATGCCTTGATTATGATCTACATCTTGAACTTGAATGAATATCTCAAATTAATTTTACATTATCAATGAAGCCCTATATTCAATTCAATTTCCAATCCTAAGCAAACTTTCATGATAAGCAACAAGTATGCGAAAGAATAATGATGCCTTTATTAAAATGAATCCACAAACTCATCTCTTGCACCATGGCTTGCATTTTGCAATCCAAACCCACTATATCTCGACTTGATGAGTAACAAGATAGCCAATGCCTTGAATCCTTTGATAAAGGCAGGACTTGAAGCACAGTAGGATACCTTGACATGAAACTCAATGAACCTCAGTTGTTGAACATCAACAAGCTCAAATATGATGAGTAACAAACCCTAGTTCACCTGATTTTGATAAAATTTAATAATCAAGGTAGCTTGAGGTGATGGAGGGAACCAAAACCTTAGCTTACAATTGAATTCTTGATGAAGCGTAACAAGTTAAAACCCTAGTATCTTTCCCAGCTTGTTGAAGAAACAACTTGAATCCCTCGGATGAAGATAAGAGCCTTAATGCCTTAAAGAAACCCTAATTCTACAATTTTACTGCCTTGAAAAATAACTAGAAGAATCAAGCTCTGTTGAACATATACACCTCAGTCAGTTGATAAAACCCTAATCCTTTTCATGAACATTGATCCCATGCTAAATTTATTGATTAATGAATGAATAACATGTCGGATGACCTAACGGGAGTTATGTACATGAGAAAAGTGAAAAAATGCGTAAGCCAGATGAAAGTAAAAGGGTAGGATGAATTTGGGGTATTACATGCGCCAACGAGGGTTCAGTTGTAAGATATGACCATGTGAAAGAACGAGGATTTAAAGAATATGCACAAAAGTGGAGATACCTCGCCAGTAGGGTTCAACCACCTTTCACTGATAGAGAGCACATCAACATGTTTATGGGCACCTTATCTGGTCCATTCTATAATCTGCTAGTTGGCTACTCTTCTTCTGGTTTCACCAAGCTAATCTTAACCAGTGAAAGAGTTGAAAATGGCACCAAAAGTGGGAAGATCTCTGTGGCATCTACCTCCACTTCCAATCCTGTGAAGAAACCTTTTGCTGCAAAGAAAGAAATCAATGCTGTGTACGGGGAAAAAGCCCGTACCAAGAAGAATGATCATCCGTTTGTTAATGTCGTCTGAATCTCCAATCTAACTCCTACTCCAAGACCATATGCTAATCATCAACACTTTTAAACTCCAAGAAGATAATTTACGAGGTTAGGCATGCCATTATCTCAAGTCTTACAACATTTTCTCAAGGCTAATTTGGTGACATTGCGCGATCCTCCTGCCAACCCTTATACCTCTTCACCAAAGTATAATCCGAACGCTAAATGTGCTTACCACTCAAGCAGCCACGGGCATGAGAATGACCAGTGCTGGGCCTTGAAGAACAAAATTCAGGATTTGATTGATAACAAGACTATTGAGTTTGATCCTCCTCTGACTCCAAATGTAATCATCTCACCTATGCCGAAGCATGACAAGGGTGTTAATGTTGTTGAAGATACAATTTTTGTTGCCTCTGTTGAAGAATTGACTACTCCGCTGAATATCATCAACAAGAATCTGTTGAAAGTTGGGATCTTCCCGGGCTGTGTAAGAGACTGTTTGCTGTACAAGACAACTCAATGGATGCGAAGGACTGAAGAAAGGCATTCAACGCCTAATGGATAGCCATGAAATTCTATTTGAGAAGACTCCGCTTGCCAAAAGTTTGACTAACAAATGTGAAGATGTCTTCATTATCACCATCTCAAACAAGCCTCTTAGGATTTCCTCCAAAGGTCCTATTAGGATTTCAAACAAAACCACTGTTGCTCCCTTAATAATTACCAATCCCGGACCAATTCCTTATTCTTCAAACAAGGAAGTACCATGGAACTATAGTGCTGAGGTGTTTTATCACAACATAAAACAAGACGTTTGGATCAAATAATACAAAGCTGATGATGTCGGTAACATGATTGGCTCAAGCAAAGTATCTAGAACTGGGATAATATTTTCACCCAATATCTCACCACCAGTTGTTACAAAGGCGCCCATCCGCATCATTGCCGCTAAGCCAAATACTGATACAAGAGGGAAGGAGAAGGTTGTTGAGCTGGTCGTGACAGAAATACCCGCCAAGGACGTTACTGATGGAGAACCCTCCGCTCGTGATATGGACGAGATCTTAAAGATAATAAAAAGAAGTTACTTCAAGATTATGGAACAGCTGGGGCAAACCCATTCTAAGATTTCTATGTTGTCATTGTTGCTCTGTTCTGATGCCCATGCTCACACATTAATCAAATTTCTGAAGAAGGCTCATGTCCCCCATTAGACCACAACGAACCAATTTGAGAATTGCGTGGAAAGCCTAACGGCTGATAATGGCTTGGGATTTTCAGATGTTGACCTAACACCGTTAGGGAAGAACCACAATAAAGCTCTACATGTTTCAGTCGAGTGCAAGGGGACCACCCTAGCACATGTTCTAGTCGACACTGGTTCTTCTTTGAATGTATTACCCAAGGGGGTGTTAGACCGTCTAGACTGTGAAGGTTTAGTCTTGAAGCCAATTGATATCATTGTAAGGGCGTTCGATGGATCAAAGAGGACAGTTCATGGGGAAGTAGATCTTCCAATCAAGGTGGGCTCCCAAATCTTCAACTCCAGCTTCTACATTATGGATATCCGTCCTGCCTATTCTTGTTTGTTGGGTCTCCCATGGATCCATAAGCTGGGGCAATAACCTCAACTCTTCATCAGAAACTCAAATATCCGGTCAAGGGTAGGATTATCACTGTCTATGGAGAGGAAGAGTATATGGTAAGTCACCTTAACTTTTTCAATTACGTAGAGATGGATGAAGAGATCATTGAGACCCCATGTCAAGCCTTTGAGGTCATGCCACCAATGATTGCTGCTACCAAATGTTCCTCTGATTAATCCAAGGCTGTTAAAGCCGTGCCGAAGATGGTTTCAGTCAAAGATGCTCGTGCGGCAATTGAAGAAGGAAACTATGATACTTGGGGGCAACTCCTCGATATCTCATTTAAAGTGGACAAGTTTGGTTTAGGCTTCACCGTCAAGGCTCAGAAGAAAGTGAGGTGCGCTCATGCTAGAAAGCCACCTCTTTGCATTGGAAGCCATGAAGTTAATGTTATGGGTGATTCAGATGAAGAAGATACATTTGAAGATTGGGTGTATCCAACTACAAAGGAGATGAAGAATTGGAATGCAAAGGACTTTGTGCCCATCTCCTTCATTGAGGAGTAATCTACTTGTTATTGCTTTTCTTTCAATTCAAGAACATTTTGTCTGTAATATTTAACAATGACTTTTAAGCCATGTGCCTGGCCCGAGGCACTTTGGTCCATTTGTCAAGGGTTTTATTTATATTCATTTAATCATATGATCATTCAGTATATTGGACTCTTTTGCACTCAAATATTGGTGTTCATTATCTTTTTTTCTTTCAAATACATTTTTCAAAATAGCCATGTATCTTACATGCACACACACACACACACACACTCTTACAGGTCCTCGTCCACTCTGGATCCTATTGCTAATGACTCTACTATTGCCGAATATGACTTTGAATGTCCAATCAACCAAGCCGAAGACGAAGGTGGGGAAGATTGTAAAATACTGGGAGAACTAGCCAGACTTCTATTACAAGAGGAAAAAGCTATTCAGCCGCATGAAGAGTCAGTTGAAGTCATCAATCTGGGTACTGAGGCAGACAAGAAGGAAATCAAGATCAGCGCTAATTTGGAAAGCAATGTCAAGAGTAGGTTGGTTCAGATGTTGCATGATTATGCGGAAGTATTTGCTTGGTCTTATGAAGATATGCCAGGGTTGGATACCGAGATTATAGTTCATCGTCTGCTGACAAAAGAAGATTGTCCTCCTGTCAAACAAAAAGTTCGTCGCATGAGGCCTGATATGTCTGAAAAGATAAAAGATGAAGTGATGAAACAATTTGATGCAAGGTTTCTAGTTTTGACATCCTATCCCCAATGGGTTGCCAATGTGGTTCCAGTGCCAAAGAAAGACAGAAAAGTTCGCATGTGCATAGACTATAGGGATCTGAGTAGGGCAAGTCCCAAGGATGACTTCCCTCTACTACACATTGACGTCTTGGTCGATAATACTGCTCAACATAAATTCTTCTCATTTATGGATGGCTTCTCAGGCTATAATCAAATAAGGATACCTCCCGAAGACATGGAGAAGACAACTTTTGTTACGCAATGGGGCACCTTTTGCTACAAGGTCATGCCGTTCGGACTGAAGAATGCAGGGGCAACATATCAAAGGGCTATGGTAGCTTTATTTCATGACATGATTCATCATGAGATAGAGGTATATGTGGATGATATGATTTCCAGATCACAAACTGAAGAAAAACATCTCGATCACCTGTACAAACTATTCGAAAGGCTGAAAAAGTACAAGCTGAGGTTAAACCCTAACAAGTGCACGTTTGGAGTATGATCTTGAAAGCTTCTAGGTTTTGTTGTTAGCAATAAAGGCATTGAAGTTGATCCTGCCAAGGTAAAGGCCATCCAAGAATTGCCAATCCCTCATTCTGAAAAGGAAGTTAGAGGATTCTTGGGTCGTCTCAATTACATCGCCCGCTTCATATCTCACTTGACTGCTACTTGTGAGCCAATATTCAAACTCTTGAAGAAAGATCAGGTAGTCAGATGGAATGATGAATGCGAAGGTACCTTCAACAAAATCAAAGAATATCTACAAGAACCTCCTATTCTCATGCCTCTAGTTGAAGGAAGACCCTTGATCATGTATTTGACAGTACTAGAGAACTCTATGGGGTGTGTTTTGGGCCAACATGACGAGTCTGGCCGAAAAGAGCATGCTATTTATTACCTGAGCAAAAAGTTTACTGACTGTGAAACTAAATATTCACTGCTCGAGAAAACTTGTTGCGCTCTGGCATGGGATGCTCTCCAACTAAGACAATATATGTTGACTCATACCACTCTATTGATTTCTAATATGGACCCAATCAAGTACATCTTCAAGAAACCTGCCCTTTCCGGATGGATAGCCAGATGGAAAATGATCTTGACTGAGTACGACATTCAATACACAATGCAAAAAGCCATCAAAGGAAGTGTACTAGCTGATCATTTGGCCCATCAAGCTGTGGATGATTATCAGTCAATAAACTTTGTCTTCCCTGATGAGAACATCATATTGGTAACTGATTGCGCGAAACCTAGACTATATGATGGACCTGAACAAGGATCCCGATGGACTATGGTCTTCGATCGGGCTTCCAACTCCTTGGGTAATGAAATTGGTGATGTGATCATCTCTCCTGAAGGTTTCCACACTCCTTTTACTTCTAGATTATGCTTCGATTGCATAAACAACATGGCTAAGTATGAAGCGTGCATTTTGGGTCTGAAGGCTGCCATCGATTTGAGGATCGAGCATTTGAATGTGTTTGGGGATTCCGCTCTAGTGATTAGCCAAGTAAAAGGAGAATAGGACACTAAACATCCTAATCTCATCCATTACAAGGAACTTGTGCTATCCTTGATTCCCTATTTCGAAGAGATCACCTTTGAGCACTTCCCTAGGGAATAAAATCAGCTGGATGACGCCTTGGCAACCATATCTTCAATGTTCAAAGTCAGATGGGAAAACGAAGCCCATATGATTACAATTGAAAGATTCGACGAACCTGCACACTGCTGTGAGCTCGACACTGATATAGAGAAGCCATGGTACCACGAGGTGATGAGATATCTTAAAGCACAAGAGTATCCCGAGGGAGCATCTATCAATGACAGAAAGTTCTTACGAAGATTTTCAGCTAAATTCTTCTTAAGTAACGAAATATTGTACAAACGCAACCATGATTCAACTTTACTCCGATGTGTGGACAAGAAGGAGGCAGAGAAATTATGGAAGACATGCACGATGGTCTCTTTGGTACTCACTCAAGTGAACATTCAATGGCTAAGAAGATCTTGAGGGCTGGCTATTATTGGTCAACAATGGAGACTTATTGCCATCAACACTCTAGAACTTGTCACAAATTCCAATCTATGCTGACAAGGTCCATGTGCCTCCTATCCCTTTAAACGTCATGACCGCTCTGTGGCCATTTGCAATGTGGGGCATTGATATGATTGGGGAAATCAAGCCCACCGCTTCCAACGGAAATCGCTTCATTCTTGTCGCTAACGACTATTTCACCAAATGGGTCGAAGCCGCCTCGTTTGCCTCAGTCACCAAGAATGTGGTAGCCATATTCATCAAACATAACCACATATACCGCTATGGTATCCCCGAAAGGATCATCACCGACAATGGGACTAACCTTAATAATGCTATGATTATTGAGCTTTGCACTCAGTTTAAGATTAAGCATCACAATTCTTCTCCATATAGACCTAAAATGAATGGCGCAGTCGAAGTGTCCAATAAAACATTAAGAAGATTGTGCAGAAGATGGTAGTAACCTATAAGGATTGGCATGAGATGATACCGTTTGATCTACATGGCTACCGTACTTCAGCTAGGACATCAACTGGGGCAACTCCATTTTCTCTAGTCTATGGCATGGAAGTTGTTTTGCCAGTGGAAGTTCAGATTCCCTCTTTGAGGATTATGAATGAAGCAGTCTTAGGCGAAGATGAGTGGATTCAGACCAGATTGGATCAACTGAACTTGATCGATGAGAAGCGACTGGCTGCTATTTGTCATGGTCAGACGTACCAAAAACGGATGATCAAGGCTTTCAACAAAAAGATAAAGCCTCGAGTATATCAAGCTGGCGACTTGGTGATAAAGTGCATCATTCTTCCACAAGGAGACCCCAGAGGCAAATGGACTCCCACCTACGAAGGGCCATTTGTTGTCAAGAGAGTTTTCTCTGGTGGTGCCATGATGCTGACTACCATGGATGGTGAAGACTTCCCACATCCTATAAAGGCAGACATAGTTAAAAAATACTATGCATAAAGGACTCGCTAGGTTGACACACCTAGGAAAAATAAGGGCATCCCGGCAAACCAAAAGGTTTGGGAAAAAAATTAGGGATATATGCAAAAGATTGTACACCCGGCAAGTTGAAAACCCGAAAGGGTGACTTGGGAAAAAATGGGTATCCTGGTGGGTTGAAAAGCCGAAAGGGAGATCTAGGCAAAAGTTAAGGATTGAAAGCGTATGAATATGTCCCATGGAATCACCACTGTCAACTTTATCACTAAGGTTCGAATTCAAACGGTCCAAGATCAATCCAATCAACTTCTGTCAACGAAAATGGGCATTCAAAGACATTGGGGCAATAGTAGAGTTGGAAGGCAATGAGATCATTTCACATGGATATTTGTTTTTGTTTTCAACTTTGTTTTCCTTTCGACGATTTCCTCTTACTAGGATCTCCGTCTCTTTGTACAAAAATGCCTATTCATGGGCAAAATATCAATACAAATATACTTTGAAGTGTAAACTTTATGTCTTTGTTTTGAATGCAAATTTGTCCAATGACTAAAATTGAACGAACATATGCATATGAACATAATTAAAACTGTTTGGCGCATATGACCTAAGCAGTAACAAGCATCTCTTTAATGCATATGGAATATCCCCACAAAGTTATTTCATTAACATTATCTCCACAAGATAACTACAATAAACCAATCCTCAACAAAGTTACCCATAAAGTCTCTTTACATAGGATAATCTCCAACCAGAGTCTCAATCTCTTGGTAGCTCTCTCCCCAGCGAAGTATAAAATTCCCCAGCTTAGTCTATATTCCCTAGATGAGCCTGTTATCCCCAGATGAGTGTATCCTACCCAAGATGAGTCTGTCCTCCCCGAATGAGTCTATGTTCTCCAGCTTGAGTTTGCTTTTCAGACCATCACAAATCTTAGGGCCACAACCCCTAATCCACAGTAAAGTCATCAACAAAACCTTTACTCTCTCCAAAAGCTACTATGAAGCCTGGACTCGACCAGATAATAGTCAACTTCTCAAGTCACTATAGAGCCTGGCCCCGACCAGATAATAGCATACTTTCAAAAACTATGAAACCTGGACCCGACAACAG
Organism: Vicia faba; assembly: GCA_948472305.1. NCBI lineage: Eukaryota > Viridiplantae > Streptophyta > Magnoliopsida > Fabales > Fabaceae > Vicia > Vicia faba. Next base: position 1,729,825,714 of record OX451736.1, on the reverse strand, counting down.
TTCAACTCTCCAAAGATATTAAAGAACCTAGACTCAATTAGTCCAAGGGTTTAATTTCTTTTCCCCAGTAGAGTTTTCCTCTACCCCAACAAGTTACTGTAAAGCCTGGACCCGACCAGATATTAGTTCAACTTCGTCTATTCAAGCAAGCTTATTGTGATACCTGGAGCCCGACCAGACAACAACTAGCTACAATTTCAGCAAGACACTATGAAGCTTGGACCCGACAAGATAATAGTATAACTTTTCAAAAAAAACTATGAAGCCTAGACCCGACCAGATAGTAGTTACCATTGCAAGTTACTATAAAGCCTGGACCCGACCAAATATCAGTTCAACTTCAAGAAGTTACTGCAAATCCTGGAATCTGACCAGATAACAGTTAAACTTCCTTATCCCTAACAAGTTGTTGTGAAGCCTGGATCCGACCAGATGACAATTCAATTTCAAGATATTTTCTACGAAGCCTGGAATTTGACCAGATAACAGTTAATTTATCCTTCCCCAGTGAGTTACCGTGAAGCCTGGAACCCGACCAGATAGTAGTTGACTTCCTCATCCTCAACAAATTGTGAATCCTGGATCCGACTAGATAGCAAGCTGACATTCAAGAGATATTCCCCAGCAGAGACATTCTTTTAACAAATTTGAAGATGTGCATATTCTTAATTCCCAACAGCAATCCAGGATTTAACTCCCCAGAATTTCCTCAGCAGTAGTCAGGGATTTATTTTCCCAGATAAAAACATGCTTCTCACATTCATGCATCATGACATATACATACAAAATGCATTTAGCATGATCTCATTCATCTTGCGAACATCATGCATACATCTGCATTTTATTAATTCTTTTTTCCCACAGGTAAAAAATCAATTGTTAGTATGAATCAACCAAAGATTTGTGTTGATACTTCTTCTAGTGTTTACCAACATTCCTCCAAATGGCCTCTATAAGCCCATTCGCAATCCATCTTCGAGTGCAAATATCTGGGCACTCTAGTGTTCAATCATCTTTCACCTTCAAGTCACGAATGACGGATCCGCCAATCTAACTCTTCAGGTTTAATAAGATTTAACAGGGGCAGATATTGTACCCCAAAATTTTCCCTCTCATTTATCAAGTAATCTCTCACAAGATGTCCTTTGGTTCAAGAATGCACTAGGGTTGATCAACTCAAGACACCTCCTTAAGCACTGATGACTGAAAATTAGGGTTTGAGATTGCACAAGGACAATTGAACTTTTAATTCCTTATATGACTTTCGTGGATCATTTTGGACCCTCAAGATTTCTCATGTGAAGTTTCAAGTCTTGTATCACATTTTTGCCCAGTCAATTGATTAGTTGACCTAAAAATTAGATGTATTGGGGAAAAAGTCAACTGTGGTCAATTTGCAGTCAAACTTCATAATTTTTTATCCATATAAACATCATGAACTCATATATGTAATTTAATCAAATTTGGACCATAATTCCACAAGAAATTTGATCAGATCTTCAAAAGGGCAAAATGGTCAAAATTAGAGTTTTGATTGAGAAGAGGTAATTTCTGATTTTTGACCTAGAAAAGGGTTGATTGGTTTAAGTTATGATCTCAATGGTTCAAATGCATCATTTTGACCTAATGGCATGGCTCAAAACATTGCTCAAGATCAATTGATTGACAGATGAATTTTCAGTCAACTGATCAAAAGTCAAGTGTACATTGAAAAGACAAACTTTGACTTTTTGGTCAAAATCAAGTGTCAAATATCACAATTCATCAAAACATGTCAAAATATGAAACTTGTTCATCAAGAAATAAAAAATTCAAGATTTCATTTTTAACAGTCAAAATTTCTAAACTTAGAAATTTTTTGAAGTGTTGAAAACTTCATATTTTTTCACAACTTTGAGCCAATTTTCCATCATGATGCAAGATGATTCAAGGGAAACTTCCAACATAAAAGTTGTATATATAAACCATATCTAAAACATTTTAGAACACAACTTCTCCTAGAAATTCATGGATTTCAAGTTATGATTTTGTGAATACATGTTCATGAAACTTGGAAACTTAGTGAAATTTTGCCCTAGTTTAGGCAGGATTTTGACCTAACTTCATGGAAATTTTTCACATAGTTCCAAGAGTAATTTTTAAAAATGTCCAACATAGAGGTTGTAGAGTATGTTACAAGCTTTCCAAAATGTCCAAGAACTCATTGAGATCATGTTTAAGCAAAGAGAATCGAAGATAAGAAGTTGGACATTCATTCTTGAATTATAGGTCATTTCCATGATGAACAAGAATTCAAATCTCAAGAACATGCTGCATAAACCATACTTTGCAGGCTTTTAAACTCTAAATCTATCCATAATCATAAGATTATACAACTATTTGAGCTATGATCCATGTGTTTGAGTCATTGTCCATGTGATTATTCCATCAATGGAACAAAATTCACACTTCCATTTTAGAAAAGTGACTTTAATCATAAAGTCAATGCATAGAGCTCCTAAATTATTTCATCTGAACACAAGAAAAGTCAAAAACTAAAAGCAACATGGCTAGAACCTCTTACAAACTCAGACCATGCTTGTACAACACATTGAAACTTGTTTTCCCACTTTTCTTCAAAATTAAGTAACATAGCCATAACTTTATATCTCACAGATCTGTCAACTTCAAACCCTAAGACCTCTTGATTATAACTATATAAGTTATTTTCAAGCAAACACATGATTTGAAACACTCCCAAACTCCCTGAAAACTCATATTGCACAAAAACTCCATTGTTGTGCAGAACCTGGCCAAAAACTCCCATCTCTCAAACCACTTGTGCATTTCCTCTCCAAATCATCTCAAAAGCTTCCTTACTTAAAATACAACTCATCCCAATCCCTTTTCCTAAACCGTGACACCATTTTCACCATTGTCCAAGATCAAAAATAGAGCATTGTAGTTGGACTTCTCCAGGCCATTTCAGCCATTCTCAACTCAAGCTAAGCATTGCATTAGCTTCCTAGAGACTCAAGGAAGCTAACCTGATAGAAGAAACTTAAATAAGGGCAGCTGTTGTACCCCAACTTTTCCCCCTAAGATCCCTTCATCATACTATATTGATTCAATCACAACAAGATCACACTAGGGCTTTTGGTTATCCTCCTTATCTCTAGTCTTGCTCTTTGAGGAATCACCAAGCACCTTGACTTATTTTTCTTTTGTGATCATGAATATTTTTTCGTGATTGTTCCTTTTAATTAATAAAATGCAATGTTGGTTTGTCTTTATTGTCACTAATGTAGGTAAAGGCAATGAAATTTAGCAAGTTGCTCCATGGGAACATGAGTTTATTTCCATTCCCTAGTCAATAAAGCTTGAGAAGTTCAAACCTCACCATTGAAGTTGTTTTTGAAGAAATGGCATGGCAAGGTTATTTTGGTTCACCACATTTCAAGGTTATCAAATTTGATTCAAAAGTATAAGGGGGTTGATTGGAGAAGTTGTCATGCTTGGACAAGGCTTTGTTCCCATTGGTCACAAGTGCATATTTCTCTCAACTTTCAAGATATGGAAGTGGTTTTGGTGGATATGAGTTCTAATTTTCATCCTCAACAACTTATATTTACAAAGCATTTATGTTGGTACAAGAAGTTTGTTCAAAATTGTCAAAGTTCCTCAAAGCATTTTCTTGATCTAGGAGCTAGGGTTTTGAACTTCAAAGAAGTATATCTTACTCATCTTTTGGTATTTTTGAGTTATTCCAAATACATCCTTCTCTTCAAAGGGTTATCAACAAATCACTTCAAAAGTTTCAAGGATTTTTCATGTGGAAGAAACTTGATGATGAAGAAAGATTACAAGTCCTCCAGATGAACCCCAATTTCTCATGTGTGATTTCAAATGATCATAACTTGGTCAATTTTTATCACCTTGAGCCCATTCATTTTCCACAATGATCTTGAGGATGTGAAATTTGTGCCTTCTTTTATGTGAAAAGTGAGAAAATGAATGGAAGATGCCCTAAGGATACAAAAGATTATAGGTTATTTCATGATTTTTTGCCAACTTCAACAATTCATAATTCAATCAATTTTTGGAGATTTTGAATGGGTAAAGTTTCAAAATGTCATTCAAGAGGCCTATTTCATGCCATATTTTTTGGTCAAGATAAAATTTCAAGTGGAAGGCCATGTTTGGATGCAAAACATTATAGGCCACTTTTGAAGAAAATTTTGAAATATTTCTAAGTATGGAAAGTCAACTTCTTTTTCCCAACTTTGACTCAATGCAACTTTCAGCCCGAGCATCCATTTTATCCCATTCTTTTTCCATTGCAAAGCTTGTAACCTCATCTTTCTAAAGCATCAAGAATCATGCCCTAAGACCCCTTGAACTGAGAATGCAATTGATTTGAACTTGGTAACTTGAAGCTGAAGTTTCATCATAAGTCAGATTTTGAAATATTTGTTTTGACTTATAATCACAAGTTTTCCACACGTTTTTGCCTCTAAACATGTTTAGTGAACTTCCAGAATTGATTAGCACTACAAAACGCGCGTTTTGGATGAGTTTTGATTAAATTAGAAGTCACACTTTTCTTGTTTGCAACTTCACACGATTTCCCTCCAAACTTCATCATTTCACACGCTTGGACATTCCATTTGATTCCCTATAAATAAAGGGTCATCCCCCATTCATTTCCTCAAGCTTGGATAGCCAGAATCACCCTTCCAAACTTGTTCCATAACTCAAAATTTAGCTACTTCGAAATCTGATTTCAAGCCTTTTTCAATCCAATTTTTCCATCAATTCACTTCCTTGATCTTCCCTGAAGCTAACCATATAATTATATTTAAGAATCGTGCCCTATATTGCTCCATAGAAGTCCAGTTTCAGAGCTCTGCAACTCAACTTCAATAGGAAGATTCCTTCATCAATTCTACAAAACTTTTATACTATTGTGATGCTCTCATTGTCCTGGTTCTAGTCGCAACACTTTTTTTCATCTGGAAACTTGTTTTGACCATGAAATTTCAAATCCCTTTTCAAAACTTTCCTTCCAAATTCCTTGAGCTACAATTTATATAAATTTGTCGCGAAGGTGTGGTTGTCTTCGTCTTGAAGAGACGAAGCGAATGACATAGGTTCGAGCTTATGATTTTACAGTTTGAGAGACCTACAATTCACGTTGGCTGGAGGTTGAAGATGACCAACGTGTCATCTTCCAACCAATGATGGCACGCCACTTGTTTTTTTTGAAATATGATTTAATTAATGATTCAATGCATTATTCACTAAAGTCCATAACATGCACATCCACCAGGTCCACTTGATCTGTTTACTAACGCGTTTTGACATTGATCAGATGGCCCATATTTTTTTGGTTTTTATTTTCTTTTCTGATTTTCATATTTAATTGTTTTATATTTCAAAAAATCATAGAAAATTCATTTTTAGTCCAAAAATTCTGAAAAATATTTTTGATTTTTCTCTTTCTGATATTTATTTTTTCACAATTTTATTTTGTGTTTTGGTATTTTTTATAAATTTCCACTTTATTTGATTTGTTTTAAATGTTTAAAAATACTTTTATGCATTTTTAAATTCTGGAAAAAAAATGGAATGATCCAATGATATTGTGATAAATATTGGTGACCTCACTTATTTTTTATTTCTGAATTTGGTATTTTTTTTTAATCATTTTTGGTTTATTTTACTCATTTCTTTTAATTTTAAAAATAGTTTCTGACTTTAAAAAATTACCAAAAATATTATAAAAATATTTGAGTCCATTTCTGATTTTTCTATGGTCTTACTTTTTATTTCTTGATTCATTTGAACACAGTTGATATTTTTATCCCTTATTTCTATTTTAAATATTTTTAAAACCTTTTTTTAATATATATATTAAATGCAATATTATTTTGTGATTATTTTCTGGCTGATCTTGGGTTGAATTTTTGATCATGAACTTTACTAACATCATTGGATCCATGGTGTTGAGTCTAGCTCCACAAAAATGGATGAATGATTTTAATAATAGTTTAATTTAAATTTAATTCAAATGTGGTTTGTATATTCTCTTCCACTCCTCTTCATCTTGTCCCTTTCTCATTGCACTAAGGGTTATTGGAGCATGATCTCTATATCATGTCTCAAAACAAATGGTACATAAATTGCTATTGAACAACCTCAAAATAGGTGCGACTTCTAAATAAGTCCACTTACGATTGCTTAACATAGCGCCAAATTTTGTCCTGATTCGAATAAATGATCATTCGTGGCCCAAACCTATATTTGCAAGCCCAAGTATGTTAATTTGATCTCTTTGATCCAATAACCTTGAAATTCATTGTGTGAAGGCTTTGGTTCTACCAATCCTCTAATGGATCTACAATACTTTTGGTCAACACATATCACTTAAACATCGTTGATCATTAAATGCTACATTCGAGGATTCCAAATGGATGATATACTTGACAAAAAGCAAATGCAACTTATTGTGTGGAGGCTTTGGTTCTACCAATCCTCTAATGAGTTCCAAATGCAAGTTTCAAGATGGTCATCCAACTAACCACTAATTATTAAATTGTTTTTACTTTATGCCCTTTTTATTTTTTATGCCTTATGTACCATTTACTTTAAGCATTACATTTCATGTCATTTTTATTTTTGCTCACTTGAGCCTTTTATTTTCTCTTCTAAGACACCTAATAATCAATATGAACCATAAAAAACTTTAATGATACTTGGACTATTTGGTTACTATCCTTGGCATTATGGAGTATTGGACTTCTTGGACTTAGGATTAGAAACCTTGGCCTATGTTGGAGACCTCATGACCTTAATTTATATTTTGTCTGGAGTTCTTGAGGTTTACCTCAAGACATTGGGATTGTTTGTTTGTTTTGTATGCAAGTTATTGAGATTACATTCTTTGTTTATAATATGGAATTCACTCGTATATAGCGGTTACTCTGCCCAATTTTTATGAAGACTTAATACACTTGAAGTTTTATTCTCTCAAGAGGTCTAATATCATTGCTTGCTTGGTTTCAATCCAAAGAATGGGAATTCTATCTTGACTCATAATGTCAAGTATTGGCTTCTTGTCAATTAGATGGTTCCTATTGCTAGCTTTTATCTTATGCTTTAGGATAGTCTCTTCTTATCCTCCCATCTTCTTTAATTTCAAAAATCTTCTTCCTCCTTTTGAAAATTCTTCTTGTTTTTTAAACGTGAACCACTTACGTAATAAACTTGGAATTAGTGAAGATGTGAAAAACACAAGAAGGGGGATTGAATTGAAAACTTGAAATCTAAAAGCTCAATGACACAGTATTTTTATCCTGGTTCGTTTGATCTCAAACTAGTCTAGTCCACCCGCCAAGGTGATTTTGCCTCTCTCCAACGAGGTCTTAATTCACTAATCTCAACAAGATTACAAAAGCTACTTTAACAACTGTTAAAGTCTTCTTGAGTACAACCACAGTCCGATTAATCTCAAGGAACACTGTTTCAATACAATTATACAAGATGTGTGTTGTTGTTTTTCTAACAAAAAATGTTTATCACAACAGTGATAAATTACATAGGATTATAGCTTGGAAATATAAAGAATATTGCTTGCAGCTTTGAATATGCGTAAGTGGTAATATGGAAAAATCGCTATTGATTTTGAAAGCTGACTTTGTTTATATAGGAAGTGGAATAACATTGATCATAATGCATGTTTAATGTCATTAACACACTTTACATTTGGAGAAGATCCTGTCTGAAAGAAGCCGTTGGAATTGATGTTGTCTTGAATGATCAGTAACGCTTCAGAATCTTATCTCCTTACTTGCTGATGATGCTTCAGAATATTGATGACTTGGATTAACATGTTCTTGTTCAGAGTCAGAGTTTACTTTGATTAAGCGCAGGTTCTGGTCATCAATCTTCAGCGCATGTTCTGATTACTTCAGCGTGTAGCTCTTATGGCTTATCTTCTGATGCTGATATAGTCATAACTTATGTATACATAAAACATAATTTTTAAGGTGCATATTTGTTCTTTGAATTTATTATTATTTCTTTGTATTTGTTATCATCAAAACTCTAACTAAGGGTTGTAGAATCAAACTATGTTCTAACAATCTCCCCCTTTTTGATGATGACAAAAACTAGATTTTTCAATTAAAAATAAAGAATAAAAGGTTTAAGAGAAACTCCCCCTGAGTTAATTACTTCCTTTAAGTTCCTTTAGTATCAGAGTTTAGCTGCATCTTTCATCAAAATTTGTACCTGTTCAAACTTTTCAGAAGATAGAGGTTAAGTAATTCAGAATGTTTGAGACTTCTGTCTCAGTAAACCGTTATTGAAAATATCTTACTTTCTCCCCCTTTTTGTCAGTTATCAAAAAGGCAATATAATCAGAACCAAAATAGTTGAATTATATTAAAAACAAGAAGCAATGATAAGTTCCAGAACAAGTGGAAAATAAATTAAGCGTTACAGATAAACAGATTTAAAACAGAAAAAATCTAAGAAGGAGGAGGAAGACGTGTGAACAAAGCTTCCAACAAGCTCTTGATATGAGAATTAGACTCTTCTTGCTTGCCCAAAATGCTTTTAATCTCTTTGTTTGTGTCCTCCTGCTTATCCAACCTTGCATGTATTAGAGCATTTTCTTTCTTCAACTCTTCCAGAGTTTGCATGACTGAGGAAGGTGCTGGAGATTCTTCAGAGGTTGGACGTTGCTTAGAGCATCCTGCTGCTTGTTCACAGTGAACCATTTCCTCTGCTGTGATCATCTCTTCTGGAGCAGCAATCAAGGAGAGACTTTCTGATTCTGGTTGAACTTCATCTGAGGGATGATGCTCTGTCCAAGGAGCATTATCCAGAGGGAGAATATCTTTCTTTAGCAGATGGCTCAGAACTTGGTCTTCAAAATCCTTTAGCTTAGCACTAAAGTTCTACTGAACCTGTTCATAACTCTGTTCCTTCAGCTTCAGTGTTTCAGAACTAAGCCAAATTTTGAATTTTGTCCATATATAATCAGAAGCAGCAGGATTAGTCATCTCCTGGCTAGAATACCTTAAAGAATTTATCCATTCCTGTATCCCTGTTTCAAAAATCAACAAAGTTGTACCAACATCTGATGTGGTTTCAGTTGGCTTAGGTTTGGGAATGGCAGTTTTGTGAGATATAGAAGCTAGTCTTTCCAGCGCAATTGGATCAATGGCAAGTCTTACGTTGTCAGCTGGACTGCTAGTGGGTGAAGGAGTGGGAGAGTCAGGTATGATGATTGGACTGGTAGGGGAGTTCTGTGGTGTGGATTCCAGAGAAGAAGGAATTTCTTGAATGTCATGGATGGTGAGAGGCATGCGAATAGCAAGTGGTTCTGTGATTCCAGGTATTGGGATTATATCAGAATCTGAATGAGGTTCTTCAGATTGGTTTGTTAAAACATGGTGAGGTTCTGGTTCATGGATATGAGAAGATTGATTCTCAGAAGGTTGAGCTTCTGGTTGTTGTACTTCAGGTTGAGGTGATTGTGGAGAGTGAGGTTGCGGAATTTCTGGTGTGGTATCAGAGTTTGGATTTTCAGGGAGTTGAGAATTTGGATTTTGTGGTACGGGAGCTGAAAAGTCCTGGTCAAATGAATCAATATCAGACAGAACTTTGGCATGTTCTGGTTGGGTTTGTTCAGGATTTGGATTATGAGGAAGGGGGTGAGTTTCATTCAGACCTAGAGTTTCTGATGGATCAAACCCTATGTCAAAGTCTTCAAATGTTTGTGGAGTTGGATGTTCTGGTTGAGTAGGCATGGTTTCAGATGTTGATATATTTATTGATTCTAAAACAGGAACAGATGAGGGATTACCTTTCATTTTGGAAGCTTTTGGAGTCCTCTGAGATGGTCCTTCTGCTGTAACTTTCCTCTTTTGGTCTTCTTTAAAAAAACTTCTGGAGCAGCCTGATGCAAGTCCTGGATATTGATTTCTGGTGCACTACCATCTTCCTTGCAAGCATCCAGATATCTGACTATTACTTCTGGCTTTGAGTCAATATCAAAAAATAGAGGAAAATCATCCAGAGGTATCCTCCTTGAAGTGATGGTTGCATGATAATTAATAGAAGGTTCCTTCTTGATATTCTCAATGATTTTCATCTTCTTTAGATTTTTTGCATCCAGGGGCTTCGCAGCGGTTGCTTCCAGAGTGCTGATTTCCTGGGCTTCAGTCAAATGCTCTATCAGCCTATTCTCTGTTAGAATATCTGATATGAGTCTTCCTAAGGGTATCCAGTCCCTATTGGTTTGTTCATCTTCTCTTGTTTCCTTCACACTAGTTCTAAGATGATTAAACAGCAAGTGTGGGAGGTTTACCTTGGTCCTCTTGGCAATGAAGTAGATCAGAAACTACTGATCAATGTTGATATAATCAGGAGAGCTAGTTGGCTTCCTGTGGTTGATACACCCCAAGATAATTTTAGCCCAGATTCTATGGTGATCCTTCAGATCTCTGATTTTGCTGGAGGGAAGTCCAAGAGTAAATATTTCCCTTGCAATAGAGCCTACGTCAGAGCATTTCTCAGCCATGTCAATGCATCTGACACCTCCACCATTGTAACCAATGAGATTTGAAATTAGGTCTTCTGTAATGACAATTTTCTTCCCCATGACATAAGAGGTAACTTGATGATTTAAAGAAGAAGCATGTATCCAAAATTCTTTGACAAGAATTGGAAATGTTGGCCCTAGAAGACGGTCAAAGTATTTGTTCCAACCTTGAGCATTGATGGCTTCATACAGATTGAAGCCGTTTTCTTGCAAGCTTTCAAAGTCAATAATCAGTTCTGAAAGAACTTCCAGATTATCAATGGGAGTGAGTAGCATTCTGTAAGGTTCTTCGTACTGTTCCATTGAAGAAGATTCCTAAGTACTGATGTTTTGGACGCTTGAAGAAGCCATTATTCACACAAGATTTGAGGAAGATGAAAGGGGTTTTTGAAAATACGAACTTGAAACGATTGAAAATATTTAGAGAGTAAAAAGAAGTGAGTGTAAAAAGTGAGATTTGAGTTTAAATAGTTTTTCTTGAAAGCGTAAACAGTAAGAGAGAGAAATGATTAATCATGATTATAAGCATTAATGATAGCTGAAATTAGGGGATTCAGAAAGATACTGGAACGGTTACCCATGGCGTGTGCCTCAATGCACCCAATCAGCGCTTTTGACCTTTCATGAAAGTGAACGCGTGTTCAGCCTCAGAAAATTGCTGATGAATGGATGACAACTGTTTGATTATATGAACAACAAGCTTTTATCCTTGAAATGAAATGCTCAGATCTTTATGGATAGATTCTGATGCAATCTGTACTTCTAAAACTCTGAAGACAGGTTGATCAGTAGTTCACAGAAGATAACAAAGTTCTGAAGGTTGAGATATGTAAATAAAACAATTTATTCTGGGCATAGCTTCATGATGAGATGTTTCAGAATGAAGTTAAACCTATCTTCAGAAAGAGGTTTTATAAAGACATCAGCCCATTGATGGTCTGTGTCAATGAATTTTAAGTTAAGAATCCCTTTCTGAATATAGTCCCTAATAAAATGATGTTTTATTTCTATATGCTTAGCCCTAGAATGCAAAATTGGATTTTTACTGAGATAAATAGTAGAAGTATTGTCACAGAGGATAGGAATGTTACTCTCAAATATGTTGAAGTCTTCAAGTTGACTTTTCATCCAGAGCATTTGCGTGCTACATCCAGCAGCTGCTATGTATTTAGCTTCTGCTGTTGATAGTGCTATTGTGGATTGTCTCTTGCTGGACCATGAGATCATATTTTCTCCCAGAAACTGGCAGCTTCCAGAAGTGCTTTTACGTTCTACTCTATCTCCAGCGAAGTCAGCATCACAATATCCTACTCAGCTTTAATCATTTGATTTTCTATAACACAAACCCATATTAGCAGTACCTTTCAGATACTTGAAAATTCACTTAACTGCTGTTAAGTGAGAATCTCTAGGATCTGATTGGAATCTAGCACATAAGCAAACACTAAATAAAATGTCAGGCCTTGAAGCCGTCAGATAGAGGAGATAACCAATCATACCTCTGTAGACCTTCTGTTCTACCTTTTTACTTACCTCTTCCTTTTCCAGAATGCACGTGGGATGCATTGGAATCTTTGAGGGCTTACATTCTGAGAGATCAAATTTATTTAGAAGTTCTATGACATATTTTCTCTGATGAATGTAAGTTCCTTCTGGAGTTTGGTTTATCTGAATGCCCAGAAAGAATTTGAGTTCCCCCATTAAGCTCATCTCAAACTCTGCCTGCATACGTTTAGCAAACTCTCTTCCCATAAAGGGTTTAGTAGATCCAAATATAATGTCATCAACATAAATATTACATACTAACATGTCATTTTTAACTGTCTTACATAATAAGCTTGTGTCCACTTTCCCTCTACTGAATTCCTTTTCTAACAGGAAGTTACTTAGTCTTTCATACCATGCTCTGGGAGCTTGTTTCAGACCATAGAGTGACTTCTTTAGTTTGAAAACATATTCTGGATTTTTGGAATTCTCAAAACCAGGAGGTTGGTGCACATATACCTCTTCATCTATATAGCCATTTAAGAATGCACTTTTGACATCCATCTGATACAGAGTGATGCTTTTATTAACATCAAATGAAATTAAAAGTCTGATAAATTCTAACCTGGCGACTGAAGAAAAGGTTTCAGTATAGTCTATCCCCTCTTGCTGACTATAACCTTGTGCTACAAGTCGTGCTTTGTTTATGATGACTTCACCTTGCTCATTCAGTTTGTTTCTGAACACCCACTTTGTACCAATGACGTTGAATCCTTTTGGTTTGGGAACCAGATCCCATACGTCATTTCTGGTGAATTGATATAGTTCCGCTTGCATTGCTAGAATCCATACATTGTCCGAAAGTGCTTCATCAATAGTTATTGGTTCAATCAGAGAGACCAGTCCCATGAGAGATTCTTTAGAGTTTATGAATGTTGATCTTGTTCTGATTGGATCATCCTTCTTTCCCAGTATTGTATTTTCTGGGTGATCAATGCTGCTTCTGGATAGTCTTTTCTGGAGTTGATTAACAAAAAGTGTTGGGTTTCTTGCAGTAACTCTTTCTGATGTTGAGGGAATGTCTTTGTTGATAACTTCTGATGAGTTGTCTTTAGTACCTGTGAGTTCAACTTCCATACCTACAAGGAATTCATTCTGCTTTGACTTTTGAGAGTCAAGCTTATCATCAAACCTAACATTGATTGACTCTTCAACAATCTGTGTTTCTGTATTGTATACTTTGTACCCTCTTGAGCGTTCAGAGTATCCTAACATAATACACTTTTATGCTTTAGAGTCAAACTTGTTCAAATAATTTTTTGTATTCAAAATAAAGCATGTGCATCCAAATGGATGAAAATAAGAAATGTTGGGCTTTCTGTTCTTCCATAATTCATATGGAGTCTTTTCCAGAATAGGTATTATGGAGATTCTATTCTGAATGTAACACGCTGTGTTAATTGCCTCTTCCCAGAAGATCTTAGCAACGTTAGTCTCGTTGATCATGGTTCTGGCTATTTCTTGCAATGTTCTGTTCTTTTGTTCTACAAGTCCATTTTGTTGGGGAGTTTTAGGATAAGAGAATTCATGCAAAATGCCTTTTTCATTAAAAAATAATTCAAAATTTTTATTTTCAAATTCCCCACCATGATCACTTCTGACTTTGACAATTCTAAGATCCTTTTCATTCTGAACTTGGTTGCAGAAGGTAACAAACACAGAGTGTGACTCATCCTTGTGTCTTAAGAACTTTACCCATGTCCATATGCTATAGTCATCTATGATTACTAACCCATACTTCTTGCCACTGCCTGAAGCAGTTTATACTGGTCCAAATAAGTCAATATGCAGAAGTTCTAATGGCTTAGAGGTGGAGACAACATTTTTGGATTTGAAAGCGGGTTTTGCATATTTGCCTTTCTGACATGCTTCACACAGAGCATCTGAGTTGAACTTCAAATTAGGAAGTCCTCTAACCAGATTGAGTTTGTTAATCTGAGATATTCTTCTCATACTAACATGCCCCAATCTTCTATGCCAGACCCATTGCTCGTTGTTAACAGAAAGTAGGCATTTTACATTCTGGCTCTTTAGTTCAGAAAGTTTTATTTTATAAATGTTTTTTTTCCTCTTTCCATTAAATAGGATAGTCCCATCTTTCTGACTAACAGCTTTGCATGAATTTTGATTGAAGATTATATCATAACCATTATCACTTAATTGACTTATGGATAACAGGTTAAGCATTAATCCATCAACTAATAATACATTACTTATAGAGGGAAGATTTCCATTACCTACTGTTCCAGAGCCAATGATCTTTCCCCTCTGATTACCTCCAAAGCCCATGTAGCCTCCAGGCTTAAGTTCCAGGCTTTGTAACATATGCTTTCTTCCCATCATGTGTCGAGAGCAGCCAGAGTCCAGGTACCATGATTGGTGTCTTAGCCTTGCTGCTAAAGATATCTGCTACATGTATAATTTTATCCTTAGGTACCCACATTTTCTTGGGTACTGATTTGTTAGTTTTACCAAAATTCTGATTGAATTTTGGTTTGACAGAATAATCACTACTTGTGTATTTTATGTCATGTGTGTGCCCATATATAAAATGTGAATTGAGTGGTGTGAGCTTTATAACTAAGTCCATGGAATTTTTTGGTGTAGATACCTGTAACGATAAAAAATGTAGCGGGGTAAATCGGAGATCGAATTATTAATTAATTCGTCTCACAAAAGCAAGAGTCGCCACCGCGCTTTATTATTTCCAAGGGAAAAGGGAAGAGAGCGAAATAAACCCCTAAAGTATGCAATGTAAAACAATACTTTTAAAAGTAACGAAAATACAAGGCGTTTTTGAAAAGAGGTCTATGGTTCGGGGGTTGGTTATACAATGGGAAGGTATTAGCACCCAATGCATCTATAGTATCCTATAGGAACCTTTTGAAATATCTGTTTATTAAAATTCGTTTGTTTGATTGAAATAAATTGTTTTGGCCAAAAAGGGGTACGAACGGGTTTTTGAAGATACGACGACCTAATGTCGAAGTTTTGACTTAAACGGTATGAGTTTTGAAAAAAATTGAATGTTTGGGGAAAAATTATCTTAAGTTTTAATGAAATGAAGGTATTCGCGTGATTGGATTTGAGGACATGAAGTCAACAAGTTTAATCATTTTTCTCTTGGATTGGGCACAAAAAGATGAATAGTCAAATATAAATACTCAAAGAATCCACAAGAATAAAGATCACAACGAAATAATTCCGAGTAAACAAAGAAACAATTACAAATAAACGATAAGGAAATCAATTGAAGCGACAAAGAAAATTAAATGTAAAAGAGAGATATAACAAAATTATCTAAACTAAATTAAAATTCTAAGATTATTAAATAATTCTAAACTAAATTAAAACTCTAAAAGTTATTAACTTAAATCTAATTAAAAATAATACTAAAAATTACTAAATTAATCCTAAACTTAAACTAATGAAATTGGTCAAATTATTAAAATTTGTCTAATTAAATTACACCTCTATTTGATTAAATTTACTAATTAACTAAATTAATAAAATTCTAAAAAAAAGCTAAAAGAAAGTAAATAGAAAGAGAGGTATCAAAAAATAAAGGGGGGTAGATAATAAGCAATTCGTATGGGCCAAAGAGTTTTTTTAAGGGGGTCAAATCAAGAATAAACAGAAACGGGATGGGGGTGAAACTAGCAGAAGTGAGATGGGTTTAAGCAAAGGGAAACGGGTCATGGCCCAATTCATGAAATGAAGTTTTAGGGTTATGAAATTGTGTTCATTTGGAAACTCTTCGGGGTTTACAGCGCCGTTGCTACTCTTCACTTCACGCGTTCCTCTTCGTCCTCCTCAAAGCCTGCTCTTGAACTTCCCTTACCCGAGCCACCAACGCCACCTCTGTGTTCTCCTTCCCACGATTAAGCACGCGATAGTTCAAAGGTTAACTTTCGTTTTTATCTCTTTGGGGTTTTTTATGATTTTGCATGTTTATGATTTTACATCCATTTTGATTCTGACTCTATTTTTACATGTGGTTTCTGTTGAGATGGTGGAAAGGAAAAAGAAAAAGAAAAAGAATAGCTACCTTTATGAAGGAGGAGGAAGGAGGCGTTCCGGAGGCTTGCCGGCGGAGGAGTGAAGCGCGTGATGCTGGGCTTGCTTGGATTCTTGGTTTGTGTTTCTTTGCTTTTTTCGTTGCCTTGATGATGATGAACTGAACCACTTTATCCTCTTTCTTCTTGCTGCCTTTGCCTCGCTTTGCTTGCTTGATGCTTGAATATGCTTGATGCCTTTAAGTATATTTGATTCTTTTCCTCTTCTCTTCTGGTTGCCTTGATGATGATGAACTGAGTATGCTATATGATTTTGAGTCTGTATGTTTAACGATGATTTTGCGCCCAGTGATGATATTTCTGAGGGCCTTGGAATTCTGACTGGAATTTGGATGTTTGATTCGAGTGCCTTGAATACTTGCCCTGTATTTGGTTGCCTAACTTGATGCCTATGATGAAATTTTTTGAGGCTTACTATGTGGGTTTGGAAATTGGTTTAGGAAGTCTTTGATGCAGGCAAGGATTGACAGGGTTTTTGGCTTTTAGGCTTAAGCTGCTTTGTTAGCTTGGTTCAGGTTCTTGAGGCTTGACAGGTTTAAGGTTGTTAGTGACGGCTTTACTGGTTTTCTGGTTAGGCTTTTACAGGTTTCAACAGGTTATGGTTTGAAAGGCTTAAGGCTTTGGCTGGACAACTTAGTGTTTACTGGTTTTTTAGGCCATGGTTTTATGGTATATGGCTTGAGACAGCAGGTAGTACATACATCTTGAATGCAGGTTCTTGAGGGTTTCTTTGTACCTTGAGAATTGGCTTGGTATTTGTTTGACAGTTTTTGATTTAAGGCCTCCAAAACAGGTTTTTGAACTCTGAACCTTTGCTTGAGAAGTTTTGTGTTGTTATAATATCCGTTGCTGGCCTACCCTTTTGACAGTTCAGGTTTTTGTATATTTTAACTATTTTTTCTTTTGATACCTCTGCACTCTACTGTTTCAATCAGTTTGCTTTGTATCCTTTTTCTATGCTTCCCTTTTTTACTGTGTTACTGCAGTTTTGTTTTCTATCTCTTTTCTGCCTAAGGCCAAAACCTGTAAACCCAAACTCTTTTCTCTCTTCTCTCTCCTTAGTACAGTTTGAAACATCAAATTGTTATGTGTACTTTGTGTTCTGAAAAAGCAAGGCTGGAAATTGATGAAATTAGAAATATTTGGCTTGCATATGTGGTTTTAATCTGCACATTTCCCTCTTTAGCTTTCCTGCATTGTTACAGTATGGAGGAGCCTTGTATTTTGACCTCCTCCCATATGTTGGATAGTTTACGTTGGACTTTGTTTTGAAAATGTAACTTTGACTATGCATATGCTGTTGGTTTTGAAATATGCAGTTTTGACAATTGAAATGTGCAATTGGTTTTGAAATATGCAGTTGGTTTTGAAAAATGCAGTTGGTTTTGAAATATTGAATTTGTGCATATTTTTAACTTGTGCATTCATATTTATCAATAAATATTCATCCCTTTTTGTGAACCGGGAGAAATCCCGTGATTTGCAAAGAGGGTAAAAACTGATTCCAGCCGTTTGCTTTTAATGATGAACTCTAAATTAATTGTCTGCTTTTAATTATATATCTATTTCTGACTTTTTCTTTTAATTCTTTGCAGGTAAAATCAAATGAGCATCAAAGGAGTATTGGATAGAAGATGAAGATTTAGAATCTTAGAAAAATTAAAATAGTTTTTTATTTCACTTTAAACATTTTGTATAATTGTCATTGTAAATACTTTGTAAATAAATACGGTATTTAAACAACAATTGTAACAATTAGAATAAAGATGAATAAAACTCTATTATTTCACCGGTTAATTCTTTTCTTCTTTCCAATTATTTACTTTATCATTTATAATTCTTTAAATTATAACAACTGAAAATGAATTCCAACTATTTAAATTTAGAACAATAAATAATTAAATAAACATCATTGATCAATTAATAAACTTCTTTTCAATTATTTACTTTATTATTTATAATTCTTTAAATTATGTAATAACTGAAAATAAATTCCAATTATTTAAACTCAGAATATAAATAATTAAATAAACATTGTTTTAGCATTGATCAATTAATAAACGTCTTTTCAAATATTTACTTTATTATTTATAATTCTTTAAATTATATAATAACTGAAAATAAATTCCAATTATTTAAACTCAGAATATAAATAATTAAATAAACATTGTTTTAGCATTGATCAATTAATAAACTGGGCGTTTCAAAAATAACCAGCTCTCGATTTGAAAAAGTTATGAATTTAAAATCTGCTTTGAAAATTGATAAAAATAGGTCAAAACACTTGCAATGTAATGATGCAGATGGGAGATGGTATCTTAGGTCAAAATTTGGGATACAACAGCTGCCCCTATTTAAGTTTCTTCTATCCGGAGATATGAAGATTAAAATCTTCGTCTCGACGAGATTGAAGGTACTTAAATACGTAATACGCAATTTTTGCCCTAAGATACCGCCATCATGTTTGTGATATGAATGTAGTAATTGAATTCACAGAGAAAGATTTTGTATGAAACAACACAATGCTGGAGAAATCAAACACCAACAAAACACAGGGACACAGATTATACAATACTGGGGAAATAAACCATCGACTTCAAGTGATAGACTCTTGACGGCGAATAAAAAATTGAGGGAACACGACCTCTGACCCTAACAAAGAAGGCATCTTGCATAGGCCATAAAACAGATTATTGACCCAAAATAACAGTGAGTTCACAACTCAAGGTCAACGATAGACAAGAAGTATCAATTTTGCTGATGATGGACTACCACTTCTGAGGGTAAAGATTCATAACAAACTTCTCTGTGAGATTTCCGGAGATATACTAATTAAGGCTGAGACAATAATATGGTTGTAGATACACAAGCTGCTCAAATAAAGAAGCTTCCACTTGCTGTATCAAAGATGTCCATAACATACAAGCTGCTCAAATAAAGAAGCTGCCACTTGTTGTCGTCCAAAAAAATACTATGACATACAAACTGCTCAAATAAAGAAGTTGCCACTTGCTATCTTCCAAAAATACTATAACATACAAGCTGCTCAAATAAAGAAGCTGCCACTTGCTGTATTCCAGAAAAATAATAACGTACAAGTTGCTCAAATAAAGAGACCGCCGCTTGCCGTTTTCTAACGATGTCTATAACGTACAAGTTGCTCATGAAGAGACCGCCGCTTGTCGTTTTCCAAAAATAATAATAACGCACAAGTTGCTCATGAAGAGACCGCCGCTTTTCGTTTTCCAAAAATAATAACATACAAGTTGCTCATGAAGAGACCGCCGCTTGCCGTTTTCCAAAAATAATAATAACGCACAAGTTGCTCATGAAGAGACCGCTGCTTGTCGTTTTCCAACGATGTCTATAACGTACAAGTTGCTCATGAAGAGACCGCCACTTGTCGTTTTCCAAAAATAATAACGTACAAGTTACTCATGAAGAGACCGCCGCTTGTCGTTTTCCAACAATGTCTATAACGTACAAGTTATTCATGAAGAGACCGCCGCTTGTCGTTTTCCAAAAATATTTCAGGAGAAAGTTACGATAACACTGCCAGAGAGTAAAATCTTCGTCAAAGAGAACCAGGAATCAATCCTTCCCGAGGAGATCACATACTTAAATGTGCAAAATAAATGCACCATTCGTCTAGGTCGCGACCTCACCGGGGAAAATCATGAGATAGCCTATGCAAGAGACGACAACTTCATCCAGGAATAAACTAGAGGGAAAACAGTCAAACAAAACTCCCTCCAATGAGGAAGTAACTTGATCGGGGGATTCATCCTATCCAGAAATGGACAAGGTAGGCTAAATCAAAAAAACATCCACGAGGATTAGCTCAGTTGGGGAGTTTAGAAAGGAAGCACATTTTCTGCCTAAGCTAACCTTCTACTTGGAAAGAACATGTACATTGTATTAAAACAGAGTACAACCCAAAATCAACGGCAAATGTGAATATGCATGCGTGATATAAGTGTAAATGAATAAATGAATGTTATGCTGACAAAACGAACAGATGGAATATCCTGAAGACGATAAGATGTCATGACAAGATAGATCTCGGCCAATCTTAAAAGAGACGGAAAATAACTGGAACTGGAACCACAAAGCAACGTCGGAGCGTATCACGCTGCAAGGCTCAAGTCTTCTGAGGAGAGAAAAAAATCCAAATCCAATCTTCTAATCTCCAATAGACTACTGGCATGAGACAAAGCGTACCACACTTCAGAAATCTGCTCAAATAAAGATAACCAAAACAAACGCTTAACTGAAAAAGCTGGGGAGTCACCAAACTTAGTACCACGAGAAACGCAAGTTCACACAACCAACACCTCATGACGATTTTGAAACGAAACATGTTCATCATGCAAGGATAAATTACTGTATTGTTTCGCATTTCATGGCTTGACCCTCCTCGGAACAACTGTTAATATTCCTTTCATTATTCGCGACACATTTTTTTAAAATAAGAATACTTTAAATAACTTTGTTTTAAATATTTCCATAAAAATTAAAATTTTGCCCACAAAAGGTAAATGCTCAAATTTCATCAATAAGATGGTAGTTCGCTAACAACGTGACTCCAACGGCTTACAAAAGTTTGGGAAGTAGTACATGAAAGAAAAAGGTTACACAAAAACAATGGTCACTATTCTCCCTAACAACTTTGAATCCCGAAATGTGCTCATATGCCACAGCCGGGATGACCAAAAGCCTGCCTAAGCCGCCCCTTCGGGTTTTTAACTTAGCAAACTGTCAACTCAAACCTAAGCGAAATACTTCTTGACTGCATCGGCGTTCATGGGGCGCGGGAGCTCCTCACCGTCCATATTTGTAAGAATCAAGGCACCTCCAGAGAAAACTTTCTTAACGATATACGGTCCTTCATAATTCGGAGCCCACTTGCCCCTAGAATCAGGTTGGAAAGATAATATCTTTTTGAGCACGAGGTCACCTTCTCTGAACTCGTGCGGTCGAACCTTCTTATCAAAAGCCTTCTTCATTCTCTGCTGATACAATTGACCATGACACAATGCTGTCAATCTCTTTTCTTCAATTAAATTCAACTGATCATATCTACTTTGACACCATTCAGCCTCCGAAAGTTTAGCTTCCATCAACACTCTCATAGACGGGATCTCAACCTCCACGGGAAGTACTACTTCCATGCCATAAACTAGGGAAAATGGGGTGGCGCCTGTTGAAGTTCGAACTGAAGTACGGTATCCATGTAAAGCAAACGGAAGCATTTCATGCCAATCTTTATAAGTTATCACCATCTTCTGGATAATCTTTTTGATGTTCTTGTTAGCAGCTTCAACAGCCCCATTCATCTTCAGTCTGTAAGGAGAAGAATTATGATGTTAGATCTTGAACTCCTCACAAAGCTCTTTCATCATCTTGTTATTCAAATTCAAACCATTATCCGTGATGATCTTGCTCGGGATGCCGTATCGACAAATGATCTGATTCTTGATAAATCTGACTACCACCTGTCTGGTTACATTAGCATAAGATGATGCTTCCACCCATTTAGTAAAATAATCGATCGCTACCAAGATGAAACGATGACCATTTGAAGCTTTGGGTTCAATCATTCCAATCATATCAATGCCCCACATAGAGAAAGGCCAAGGTGAAGAGATAACGTTGAGGAGGGTCGGTGGCACATGTATCTTGTCCGCATAAATCTGGCATTTATGACATTTCTTCACATATTTGCAGCAATCAGATTCCATCGTCATCCAATAGTAACCAGCTCTCAACATCTTTTTAGCCATTGCATGTCCGTTGGCATGGGTACCAAAAGATCCTTCATGTACTTCTTGCATCAGTATGTCTGTTTCATGTCTGTCTACGCATCTGAGTAGGACCATGTCATAATTCCTCTTATACAAAACTTCTTCATTGAGGAAGAAACTGCTTGCTAATCTTCTCAACATCTTCCTATCTTTATTGGATGCCCCAGGCGGGTACTCTTGAGTTTGAAGAACACGCTTAATGTCATAGAACCACGGTTTCTCGTCGGTGACCTCTTCTACCGAGAACACATGAGCAGGTCTGTCAAGGCGCATAACCCAGATTGTAGGCACATCGTTCCAACCATTCACTTGAAACATAGAAGACAAAGTAGCTAAAGCATCAGCCATTTGGTTTTCATCTCTAGGGATATGATGTAATTCCACTTTGTTGAAGAAAGTTAACAATCTTCTAGCATAATCTCTGTAAGGGATCAAACCAGGATGACGAGTCTCCCATTCCCCTTTGATTTGATTAATTACCAACGCCGAATCTCCGTAAATATCAAGAATCTTAATCCTTAGATCCACTGCTTCTTCGAGACCCATAATACATACCTCATATTCATCCATGTTGTTCGTGCAGTCAAACTTCAATCTCGCTGTGAACGGGATATGAGTACCTCGAGGAGTGACGATGATTGCCCCAATTCCATTTCCATAAGAGTTCACAGCTCCGTCAAATATTAAACCCCAATGGGATTCAGGATCAGGTCCTTCTTCGGGTAACGGCTCTTCACAATCTTTAGCTTTCAAGTACATAACATCTTCATCTGGGAAATCAAACTTGATGGATTGATAATCGTCAATTGGTTGGTGAGCCAAATGGTCGGCTAAAATACTCCCTTTGATTGCTTTCTGAGTGTGGTACTCAATGTCATATTCGGATAACAACATCTGCCAACGGGCTATTCTTCCAGATAAGGCGGGCTTCTCAAAGATATACTTGATCGGATCCATTTTGGAGATCAACCAAGTGGTGTGGTTAATCATATACTGGCGCAGACGGCGAGCAGCCCAAGCTAAAGCACAACAGGTTTTCTCAAGCATTGAGTATCGAGACTCACAGTCTGTGAATTTCTTACTCAGATAATATACGGCATGTTCCTTTCTTCCAGTCTCATCTTGTTGACCAAGCACACATCCCATGGAATCTTCCAATATAGTCAGGTACATAATCAAAGGTCTTCCTTCCACCAGAGGAATCAATATGGGAGGTTCAAGCAAATATTCTTTGATGCTATCAAAAGCTCTCTGACAATCTTCTGTCCACACACATCCTTGGTTCTTTCGGAGAAGCTTGAAAATCGGCCCACAGGTAGCAGTCATATGAGATATAAATCTAGAAATATAGTTCAGTCTCCCAAGGAATCCTCTTACTTGTTTTTCCGTCTTGGGTGCGGGCATTTCCCGAATAGCTTTGACTTTATCAGGATCTACCTCAATACCTTTCTGACTGACAATGAAACCCAGAAGTCTTCCAGAACGAACAACAAAAGTGCACTTGTTGGGATTCAGACGAAGTTTATACTTTCTCAAACGCTGGAATAACTTCAATAAATGTTCCAAATGATCTTCTTCAGTTTGTGATTTGGCAATCATGTCATCTACATACACTTCTATCTCTTTATGCATCATATCATGGAACAAAGCAGTCACGGCCCTTTGGTATGTTGCACCAGCATTCCTCAAACCAATCGGCATAACCCGATAACAAAATGTTCCCCAAGGTGTAATGAAAGTTGTCTTCTCCATATCTTCTGGTGCCATCCTGATTTGATTGTAACCAGAGAAATCATCCATGAAAGGAAATACTTTGAACTTTGCGGTACTGTCGACCAATACGTCAATGTGCGGTAATGGGAAGTCATCCTTTGGGCTAGCTCTATTCAGATCTCTATAGTCTACACACATTCGAACTTTGCCATCTTTCTTAGCAACAGGCACTATATTGGCTAACCATTGAGGATAGACCGATGTAACAAGGAAACCTGCATTAATTTGTTTTTGAACTTCTTCTTTGATCTTGTCAGCCATATCGGGATGAGTCCTTCTCAACTTCTGTTTAATCGGCGGACATTCAGGTCTCAACGGTAAACGATGCTCCACAATATTGTTGTCCAAACCTGGCATATCTTGGTAGGACCAAGCAAACACATCAACATACTCTTTGAGAAGCTCCAACATTTTCTCTTTGACCTCTGGGATGAGCAATGCTCCGACCTTGACTTCCTTTTTATCTTCTTCATTACCCAAATTGATCATCTCTATAGGCCCTTCAAACGACTGAATAGTCTTTTCATCGTGCTCAAGTAAACGGGAAATTTCATCCGGAACTCCTTCGTTATCCTCTTCTTCGGCTCTGAACACAGGGAATTCAAAGTTGGGAGAGGGCATAGGATCATTGTTTTCAATGGTTAAGTCATGGATTAATCTTCACATATGATTATGCTTTATTTTAGAAATCGATTAATATGAATGTTGTACAAATGAAACAAAATATTATTATATTTTCCTATTACTACCAATTAATTTTCATTACTATTTCCCAGAAAAAAGTGAAAAATAAAACTGTAGTGGACAAAATAACATTTTTATTCATGAAGGGAAATACTTGAAACAAAGAGCCCAGACATTTTCTCTTTTGCCTTGGGCAGAGCAAAAGGATTTATTTTCAACATAGCCCGACACAAATACTTTTCGCCTTGGGCAGAGCGAATTTTTTTCAAAAATAAAGCAAAATATTACTCAGAAATGTGCATCACAACAGGAACATCAACAGCAATCCAGTTCTGGCAAACCACTCCATGCGTTACAAAATCGGGTAAATCCTCTTCAGAATCGTCCCCTATTATAGCATCAACTTCAGGAGGAGTCGGATGGATAAAACCTGCGCTTCGGAAAACTTCTTGTATCGGACGAGTAACTACTTCATGCTTGACTCTTGTAGACACGGGATGAAAACCAAGACCTTCTCCAGACTTGTTCTCGAGCAAAGTCAACACCTGGCCCCAACCTTCAGCCGAACCACTTTCAACCACTCGTCGCGCATCCTCAAAAGAAGAAATAGATGTGCCTTGCTTCTTCACTTCATTATTAGCAACAGATAGAGCTTGGAATTGGATTCCAACATCCTCATCAGCATCAATAAAAGAGAAAGATGGCAAATGGCTTACCACCATAGCCTGCTCTCCACCAATCATTACTAGCTTTCCATGCCTTACAAACTTCAATCTTTGATGGAGCGTGGAAGTGACTGCCCCTGCATCATAGATCCATGGGCGACCCAATAGGAAACTGTAGGTGGCACGAATATCCATTACTTGAAAAGTGATCTGAAAAGTATGAGGACCAATTACTATAGGAAGATCTACTTCACCAATGACAGTCTTCCTAGAACCATCAAACGCTTTGACAATTACCCCACTAGGTCTCATGGGAGCACCTTGATATGAGAGTCGAGATAATGTAGTCTTGGGCATTACATTTAACGACGAACCTGTATCTATCAACACACTTGATAAAGTATCATTTCCAAAACTTATTGAGATATGCAAAGCCATATTATGGTTCCTTCCCTCCTCCGGAAGCTCTTCATCACTGAAACCAAGATTGTTACACGAAGTAATATTTCCCACAATTCCATCAAATTGGTCAACCGTCACATCATGATCCACGAATGCCTGGTCCAAGACCTTCATCAAAGCTTCTCTATGGGCACCAGAATCTCTCAGTAAAGCAAGCAAAGAAATCTTGGAAGGAGTTTGCAATAGCTGGTCCACAATCTTATATTCACTTCTCTTGATAAGCTTCAGAATCTCATCATCATCGGGATGTGGGATAGGTTCATTGGATCGGCCTATCTCAACCCTTGGTTCAACATTTCTCGCTGGAATTTCTGCCGGTATGGGCCTTCTGACTTGAACTTCTGGTCTCTTCAAAGGTACTGCTGCAAAGACACGTCCGCTTCTCGTAACTCTACTCACATCAGCGATGTTAACAAAAGATGGCCTTGTTGGTATAGGGACTTCTACCCCATTCTCAATCATTGTGGCATTATACTTATACGGTATAGCTTGGTCAGAGTTATAAGGCACAGGACCAGGTGGATAAATGATCAAAGGAGCAACAGGTGCAGTCTGACTGTCGTAAACGATCTCTACTGGTTCAGGCAAATTGAATTGTGGTATTATAACATTCACTTCATCCTCCGGATCTCTGTCATATGTAATAGTGATAACCCTCTGGTCTAACAATTTTTGAATATCCTCCTTCACAATAGGGCAATCAACCTATCTTGAACAAAATTCACAAACATCATAATCATGCCGATGCCTAAAAAAGGCAAGTCTTCTTAAGCTCTGATGTAACCTGATCAACGAATCTCTTATGTGTTCAACTTGAAAAACTCGAAAATTTCCCGGACAACCTTCCACCATATTCACTGATGCTGCCCCATGTCGAGGCAAAGGATTATCTCTAACATTTGGGTTAACATCCTTGAAAGACAAGATACCATTCTTAATCAACCTCTGCACGTCCGCCTTTAAAGCAAAACAATTCTCAATGTTGTGCCCCGGCGACCCTTGATGATATTCACAAAACTGATCCGCCTTGTACCACGGAGAAGTACTATTTGGTGCGACAGGAGGAGGCTTCGTCATTATGAGGTTTTTTCTGATCAAGGCGGGAAACAACTCAGTATAAGTCATGGGAATGTCATCGAATTTCGGTTTCCTTGGTGAACGGTTCTGGTTGTTGAATGGATAAGCCTGTTGTCGAGGCTGCTGCTGAAATGGTCGTTGTTGAGTTGGGGTTTGATGAGTTGGGGTCACCAATGTCGGGCGGACAGCCGGAGTGACTGCCGCAACATGTGAGTAACCTCTCCTCGGTCTCCCTGGGAAGATCATGCTGACATCCTGCTCTTTTCTTTTTGGGAAAACACTTCCAAACTTCTTGGTACTGTTAGACGGACTTCCTTCTTTAACCAAACGTCCTTCACGAATCCCTTCCTCCAACCGCATGCCCATACTTACCATTTCGGTGAAGTCACTGGGTGCGCTGGCAATCATTCTTTCATAGTAAAAGGAACCTAAAGTCTTCAAGAATATCTTTGTCATCTCTTTCTCCTCAAGAGGAGGATAGATTTGAGCAGCAATTTCGCGCCACCTCTGGGCGTATTCCTTAAAAGACTCTCTGTCTCTCTGGGACATTGCCCGGAGTTGATCCCTGTCCGGCGCCATGTCGACGTTATACTTATACTGGTGAACAAAAGCTTCACTAAGATCGTTGAAGTTGCGGATCCGAATGCTGTCCAAACCCATATACCACTTTAGAGCGGCACCAGTCAAACTGTCTTGAAAATAGTGAATCAACAAGTCATGATCATCAGAATATGTAGACATCTTTCTCACGTACATAGTCAAATGACTCCGAGGACACGAATCACCCTTATATCTTTCAAAGTCTGGCACTTTGAATTTTGCTGGAATCTTGACATTCGGAACTAAACAATGGTCATGAGTGTTCTTTCCAAACAAATCCTTCCCCTTTAACGCTCTGAGCTCCCTCTGCATTTCTTGGAATTGGTCTTGAAATTCTTCCATTCTATAAAAAAGACCCAGACTTTCAGCAGGCTCGGCAGGATAAGTAGGTTCATTCAAGTATGGCATAGAGTGAACCACAGGAGCGACAATTGTCATCACTGGTTGGGGGAAAGGTGCCACAGACGGGATTACCGGGGGCATAGCAGTTGTCTCTGGTTGAGGAAAAGACATAGTAGGTTGAAACAAAGGCTGTACGACAGGCTGATACCCCTCTGGCACAAAGTTATAAGGCATTCCCCATGGAAAACCTTTTGGCATCTGATGTTGAAGCGGAGAGTTGACTTGAGTCACAGATGTCGGAACAGTGACAATCTCAGAAACCACAGTAGTTGAAGTCTGGATCTCAGCAGCTGTAGTCGATGGCTGATTCTGAGCAGCCATCAAACTTTCCACTAGCGCAATTAATTTTTCCATACCGACACGAAGGGTAGCGACCTCCTCACGAAGCTCGTGGTTTTCCTGTTCCAGATCTTCCATCTTCCTGTGACGATTGGCTCGAGTATCGTATCGATGAGACAGCTTGACAATCTATCGGAGTGGAAAAAGAAACAAGGATAAGACTCTAGAAAACATGTGAAGTGGAATGTTGGATGATGCATGATATGTGATGCAAATGATAATTCATTTTAATAGTTTTTCAAGGAACTTCAATAATTTTGCACACATCAATGGTAAAGGAATTTGGAACAACAAAAACTCAATTCATTAATCAAAAGCGGTAAATTACAACTTACAACTTTGGAACAACAAAACAATAAATTACAACTTTGGGATAACAACCCAATAATAAAAGCAGTAAACTACAACTTTGGAACATGAAGCCCATAATAAAGCAGTAAATTACAACTTTAGAACATGAAGCCCATAATGAAGCAGTTAATTACAACTTTGGAACATGAAGCCCTTTTACAGAGTTTTACAAAATGACATCAGTAAAATAAAACTAAAAGCTAAAGATCACTCAGAATCATCAGATGAAGGACCAAATGCCAACTGTAACTGGAGCTTCCTGATCTTCTCTTCATAAAAGTCTTCCATCTCTTTCTTCTCAGCTACCAGTCGATCAATGATTTCCTTTTGTGGATTAGGAACGAGAGCAACGCTTACCGAACCTTCCTTCTTTCTCTTCCTTTCACTAGCATACTTCTTCAGTAAAGCATCCTTTTGACGAAGCTTCTCATCATGATCAATGAACCAGCCGTCTTGAATAAATAGCAAATCCTCCTTTTCCTTTAGTTGTCGAGCTAGGACTCTATTCTCATATTCAGACATATTATACTTTTCTTTCCAAGCATCTCTCTCGGACTTCATCCTAGCCAGATTTCCTTGGTATTCTCCCATATTCTCGATAGGGATATCAACAGATGATGATGCAACAGTATGGAATAAAGGTTTCTCAGTTTATAGGGCATCTTGAGAGCACAATCCCTAGCACGGACCCATTGTAGGTAAGCCTCCAAAGAAACGGCACCCCTATGTCCTAACATGTCTCTCCCTTTCCTATGGATGTGGCGCCAAGCTCCTTCGATCTCCCTTTTAGCTGCCTGATGATCTTGTCCTTCTTGTAGAAAGAAACCACTCACATGGATGTTGTTTGGCTTGTCCCTCATCGAGTATCCAAACTGACGGCGCGCGAGAACAGGGTTATAGTTAATTCCTCCTTTCGTACAAAGAAGAGGCACGTTAGGGAAAGCACCACAGCTATCGATGATCTTCACGTCATAGTAAACTCGATTATACCAATCAATGTCGAAATGAGTGAGAGCCATAATTTTTGGCGCCCATCGCGGCTCCTTCTCGAGATCCCAGAAAACATCAGACCTAGGTAGATGAGAAACATACCACTGATACAGCAACGGTGCACAACAAATAATCATCCCTCCTTGATAAGAGTTTCGAAGATGGATGGAGTAGTAGGTATCTCCTAGCAGCGTAGGGACCGGATTTCCAATCAAGAAAATTCTGATGGCGTTGATATCCACAAACTTATCAACGTTAGGGAACAAAAATAGACCATAAGTGAGTAAGGAAAAGACGTCTTCAAAGGCAATAGTATCTTTTATCTCAGCGAAATGACGAGCTTTCCTTAACAAAAACTGCACAGACAAACCTCGGATTCCCCCTTTTGTAGTCATGTTCTCCTCTATCTCTGACTTCTTCAAGTGGGCGATGGTCGCTATCTCGTGAGATTTGGGTTCCTCTTCTAAGCCAGAAAAAGGAACACAGTCGGTGATCAGCAAACCAAGTATGTAGGAGTACTCTTCTAAGGTGGGCATTAACTGGTAATCCGGAAAGGTGAAACATCGATACAAAGGATCGTAAAATTGGACCAACGTACCAAGGATGCCTTCTTTCATCTTGCGCTTCATGAGAGGTATAATGGACCCATACTTTTTCTGAAAATCCATCGGGTTCTTGATCTTAGGAATTAAACTCTTCAGTTCTTCAATCTCGGGCTCCTTAAAACTAAAACTTCGAGTGTTTCTCCTTCCAAATTCCATAATAATAGTACCTGAGATGTCTGCAAAAATCATTCTTAAGTTCCTTGAAAAACAAGTTTTTTACAAAAAAAATGTTTATGGATGTATGGATGGATGATAATGCAACAATTACACACAAGTTCACAAACATGGGGTTCAAAGGTTCAACGTTTCGAGCATGGAGTCAAGGGTAAAGCCCACCCCAAGGTATGTACTAACGGTTCAATCACACCTGTAAGACAAGGTTCTAAGAGTTCCCAGAGTCTACATTCCTCCTTCGGATATTTCCAACGTCTTGATTACTCAATAATTAGCAATATTCTCAAGAGAAACTCGTCCGAGCGTAGCATCGCGTAACAACTACTTCCGAATTACTCTGTTATAGTCTCCGCGCTACACCTAAAAGGCCAAGATGGGTTAGGGTTCTACGGTTCTCAATTTCTCTGGCTCCCAGGTCGAAAATAATAATGTCTTCCCGATTACTCGGTAAACAAATATTATGTTCAAAAGGGCCTTCCATTGAGTGGGGGATCTCATGCTTCCTTCTTCGGGATTACTCCCTCAAAGTTAACATGACTGTACCGCCCGTCCTATTCTTAAGTGTAACTTAATCCGGGTATAGGATTCGTCCTTTTTTGCAAAAAACCCAAACAACCCCAATTTAAACTCATAATCAAACAAGACAAATAATAATAAAACAGATAAAACAAACTAGGCTTAACCCACTTAGGGATGGACCAGCAAGAGGTCAATCTGTCCCCAACAGAGTCGCCAATTCTATAGCGATAAAAAATGTAGCGGGGTAAATCGGAGATCGAATTATTAATTAATTCGTCTCACAAAAGCAAGAGTCTCCACCGCGCTTTATTATTTCCAAGGGAAAAGGGAAGAGAGCGAAATAAAACCCTAAAGTATGCAATGTAAAACAATACTTTTAAAAGTAACGAAAATACAAGGCGTTTTTGAAAAGAGGTCTATGGTTCGGGGGTTGGTTATACAATGGGAAGGTATTAGCACCCAATGCATCTATAGTATCCTATAGGAACCTTTTGAAATATCTGTTTATTAAAATTCGTTTGTTTGATTGAAATAAATTGTTTTGGCCAAAAAGGGGTACATACGGGTTTTTGAAGATACGACGACCTAATGTCGAAGTTTTGACTTAAACGGTATGAGTTTTGAAAAAATTTGAATGTTTGGGGAAAAATTATCTTAAGTTTTAATGAAATGAAGGTATTCGCGTGATTGGATTTGAGGACATGAAGTCAACAAGTTTAATCATTTTTCTCTTGGATTGGGCACAAAAAGATGAATAGTCAAATATAAATACTCAAAGAATCCACAAGAATAAAGATCACAACGAAATAATTCCGAGTAAACAAAGAAACAATTACAAATAAACGATAAGGAAATCAATTGAAGCGACAAAGAAAATTAAATGTAAAAGAGAGATATAACAAAATTATCTAAACTAAATTAAAATTCTAAGATTATTAAATAATTCTAAACTAAATTAAAACTCTAAAAGTTATTAACTTAAATCTAATTAAAAATAATACTAAAAATTACTAAATTAATCCTAAACTTAAACTAATGAAATTGGTCAAATTATTAAAAATTTTCTAATTAAATTACACCTCTATTTGATTAAATTTACTAATTAACTAAATTAATAAAATTCTAAAAAAAAGCTAAAAGAAAGTAAATAGAAAGAGAGGTATCAAAAAATAAAGGGGGGTAGATAATAAGCAATTCGTATGGGCCAAAGAGTTTTTTTTAAGGGGGCCAAATCAAGAATAAACAGAAACGGGATGGGGGTGAAACTAGCAGAAGTGAGATGGGTTTAAGCAAAGGGAAACAGGTCATGGCCCAATTCATGAAATGAAGTTTTAGGGTTATGAAATTGTGTTCATTTGGAAACTCTTCGGGGTTTACAACGCCGTTGCTACTCTTCACTTCACGCGTTCCTCTTCGTCCTCCTCAAAGCCCGCTCTTGAACTTCCCTTGCCCGAGCCACCAACGCCACCTCTGTGTTCTCCTTCCCACGATTAAGCACGCGATAGTTCAAAGGTTAACTTTCGTTTTTATCTCTTTGGGGTTTTTTTATGATTTTGCATGTTTATGATTTTACATCCATTTTGATTCTGACTCTATTTTTACATGTGGTTTCTGTTGAGATGGTGGAAAGGAAAAAGAAAAAGAATAGTTACCTTTATGAAGGAGGAGGAAGGAGGCGTTCCGGAGGCTTGTCGGCAGAGGAGTGAAGCGCGTGATGCTGGGCTTGCTTGGGTTCTTGGTTTGTGTTTCTTTGCTTTTTTCGTTGCCTTGATGATGATGAACTGAACCACTTTATCCTCTTTCTTCTTGCTGCCTTTGCCTCGCTTTGCTTGCTTGATGCTTGAATATGCTTGATGCCTTTGAGTATATTTGATTCTTTTCCTCTTCTCTTCTGGTTGCCTTGATGATGATGAACTGAGTATGCTATATGATTTTGAGTCTGTATGTTTAACGATGATTTTGCGTCCAGTGATGATATTTCTGAGGGCCTTGGAATTCTGACTGGAATTTGGATGTTTGATTCGAGTGCCTTGAATACTTGCCCTGTATTTGG
Organism: Vicia faba; assembly: GCA_948472305.1. NCBI lineage: Eukaryota > Viridiplantae > Streptophyta > Magnoliopsida > Fabales > Fabaceae > Vicia > Vicia faba. Next base: position 1,729,793,004 of record OX451736.1, on the reverse strand, counting down.
TTGCCTAACTTGATGCCTATGATGAAATTTTTTGAGGCTTACTATGTGGGTTTGGAAATTGGTTTAGGAAGTCTTTGATGCAGACAAGGATTGACAGGGTTTTTGGCTTTTAGGCTTAAGCTGCTTTGTTAGCTTGGTTCAAGTTCTTGAGGCTTGACAGGTTTAAGGTTGTTGGTGACAGCTTTACTGGTTTTCTGGTAAGGCTTTTACAGGTTTCAACAGGTTATGGTTTGAAAGGCTTAAGGCTTTGGCTGAACAACTTAGTGTTTACTGGTTTTTTAGGCCATGGTTTTATGGTATATGGCTTGAGACAGCAGGTAGTACATACATCTTGAATGCAGGTTCTTGAGGGTTTCTTTGTACCTTGAGAATTGGCTTGGTATTTGTTTGACAGTTTTTGATTTAAGGCCTCCAAAACAGGTTTTTGAACTCTGAACCTTTGCTTGAGAAGTTTTGTGTTGTTATAATATCCGTTGCTGGCCTACCCTTTTGACAGTTCAGGTTTTTGTATATTTTAACTATTTTTTCTTTTGATACCTCTGCACTCTACTGTTTCAATCAGTTTGCTTTGTATCCTTTTTCTATGCTTCCCTTTTTTACTGTGTTACTGCAGTTTTGTTTTCTATCTCTTTTCTGCCTAAAGCCAAAACCTGTAAACCCAAACTCTTTTCTCTCTTCTCTCTCCTTAGTACAGTTTGAAACATCAAAATGTTATGTGTACTTTGTGTTCTGAAAAAGCAAGGCTGGAAAATGATGAAATTAGAAATATTTGGCTTGCATATGTGGTTTTAATCTGCATATTTCCCTCTTTAGCTTTCCTGCATTGTTACAATATGGAGGAGCCTTGTATTTTGACCTCCTCCCATATGTTGGATAGTTTACGTTGGACTTTGTTTTGAAAATGTAACTTTGACTATGCATATGCTGTTGGTTTTGAAATATGCAGTTTTGACAATTGAAATGTGCAATTGGTTTTGAAATATGCAGTTGGTTTTGAAATATGCAGTTGGTTTTGAAATATTGAATTTGTGCATATTTTTAACTTGTGCATTCATATTTATCAATAAATATTCATCCCTTTTTGTGAACCGGGAGAAATCCCGTGATTTGCAAAGAGGGTAAAAACTGATTCCAGCCGTTTGCTTTTAATGATGAACTCTAAATTAATTGTCTGCTTTTAATTATATATCTATTTCTGACTTTTTCTTTTAATTCTTTGCAGGTAAAATCAAATGAGCATCAAAGGAGTATTGGATAGAAGATGAAGATTTAGAATCTTAGAAAAATTAAAATAGTTTTTTATTTCACTTTAAACATTTTGTATAATTGTCATTGTAAATACTTTGTAAATAAATACGGTATTTAAACAACAATTGTAACAATTAGAATAAAGATGAATAAAACTCTATTATTTCACCGGTTAATTCTTTTCTTCTTTCCAATTATTTACTTTATCATTTATAATTCTTTAAATTATAACAACTGAAAATGAATTCCAACTATTTAAATTCAGAACAATAAATAATTAAATAAACACCATTGATCAATTAATAAACTTCTTTTCAATTATTTACTTTATTATTTATAATTCTTTAAATTATGTAATAACTGAAAATAAATTCCAATTATTTAAACTCAGAATATAAATAATTAAATAAACATTGTTTTAGCATTGATCAATTAATAAACTTCTTTTCAAATATTTACTTTATTATTTATAATTCTTTAAATTATATAATAAGTGAAAATGAATTCCAATTATTTAAACTCAGAATATAAATAATTAAATAAACATTGTTTTAGAATTGATCAATTAATAAACTGGGCGTTTCAAAAATAACCAGCTCTCGATTTGAAAAAGTTAAGAATTTAAAATCTGCTTTGAAAATTGATAAAAATAGGTCAAAACACTTGCAATGTAATGATGCAGATGGGAGATGGTATCTTAGGTCAAAATTTGGGATACAACAATACCTTACCTTGATATCCTATCCCTTTTCTGCCATTTCTGCTAACTCCATAGATCATTGAAGCCATCTTGCTTCTGTCTATGTTTTTAGCTAGAAACTTCTGAAAATTGTGATCATACTCTTTGATGATCTCATCAGCATTGCTGGGAGTTACAGAGATTGTTTCCTTCTGAGATTTTTTCAAATCATTTTCTAACTTTGAAATTTTTTCTTTTAACTCAGAATTCTCTAATCTAAGACTCTAAGACTTTTCAGAGTCAGAGGCAATATTCCTTTTCAGGTTCCTGAATTTGACTCTGATTTGCTGATACCTTTCCAGAATTTCATTTAGACTTTCTGCAAGTTCAGCCTTAGTAAAGTTTATGGTAAAGTCAAGAAATACCTCTATAGTGTCTGATTATGAGTCTGAACCAGAAGCTTCACTGTCTTATGATATGTTTTCCATGAGAGCTATGTTTGCTCTTTCATCATCTGATTCTGAGTCAGCTTCAGATGTGTCAGAATCATCCCATGTAGCCATGAGGCTTTTCTTCTTTTCCTTGAAGAGCTTCTTTTTGGGCTTTTCCTTCTGAAGCTTTGGGCATTAACTTTTGTAGTGCCCTTGCTCGTTACATTCATAGCAGATGATGTCCTTGTTGTTTGGCTTTCTGTATCCTGAAGAACCATCAGATCTTCTGTGTCCAAAGGAAGACTCAGACTTTCTGTATCTGGAAGAGGATTCATTCTGATTCTCTGATCTTCTAGGATCTCTGAACTTTCTTTGTCTCTTCTTCCACATTTGGTTCACCCTTCTGGAGAGGAGAGACAGTTCATCCTCTTCTAATGAGGATTCATCAGAAGTTTCTTCCACAGCCTGCAAAACCTTAGAGTAAGATTTTCTGTTAGATTTTAAAGCTAATGGCTTACCTTGCTTTTGAGGCTCATCTTCTTCTAGCTCTATCTCGTGACTTCTGAGGGAGCTAACAAGTTCCTCCAGAGAAATTTTGTTGATATCTTTGGCTAGCTTAAGTGCTGTAACCATTGTCCTCCATTGTTTGGGCAAGCTTCTGATGATCTTCTTGACGTGATCAACAGTAGAATACCCTTTGTCAAGAACCTTTAGTCCAACAACAAGAATTTGGAATCTTGAAAACATAGTTTCTATTGATTAACTATCTTCCATTTTGAATGCCTCATACTTCTGAATGAGCGCAAGGGCCTTGGTTTCTTTGACTTGAATTTTACCTTCATGCGACATTCTCAGAGAGTCAAACATGTTCTTGGCAGTCTCTCTATTTGATATTTTCTCATATTCTGAGTATGAGATGGCGCTGAGAAGTATTGTTCTGGCCTTGTGGTGGTTTCTGAATTCACGCTTTTGCTGATCATACATCATTTTTCTATCTATCTTCTGACCACGTCCATCCACTGGGTGCGTGTATCCATCAGTCACCATGTCCCACAGATCAGCATCATGAGCCAGAAAGAAACTCCCAATTTTGTCTTTCTAGTAGTCAAAGTTTTCTCCATCAAAGACTGGAGGTTTGCCACTAAACATGTCCTTGTCTTCATGGTTGTCATGGCTGATGTTTTGGCTTGGTCCCACCATAGTGTTTTTCTGAAGCTTGGATCTTGTACTAACACGGTTAAGTGTTTAAGCTCAGAACCAGGCGCTCTGATGCCAATTGAAGATGTGAAAAACACAAGAAGGGGGGTGGGGGTTGGATTGAAAACTTGAAATCTAAAAGCTCAATGACACAATATTTTTATCCTGGTTCGTTTGATATCAAACTACTCCAGTCCAACTGCCAAGGTAATTTTGCCTCTCTCCAACGAGGTCTTACTTCACTAATCTCAACAAGATTACAAAATCTACTTTAACAAATGTTAAATTCTTCTTGAGTACAACCACAGTCTGGTTAATCTCAAGGAACACTGTTTCAATACAATTATACAAGATGTGTGTTGTTGTTTTTCTAACAAAAACTGTTTATCACAACTGTGATAAATTACACAGGATTATAGCTTGGAAATATAAAGAATATTGCTTACAGCTTTGAATATGCGTGAGTGGTAATATGGAAAAATCGTTATTGATTTTGAAAGATGACTTTGTTTATATAGGCAGTGGAATGGCGTTGATCATAAAGCATGTTTAATGTCATTAACACACTTTCCATTTGGAGAAGATCTTGTCTGAAAGAAGCCGTTGGAATTGATGCTGTCTTGAATGATCAGTAACACTTCAAAATCTTATCTCCTTACTTGCTGATGACGCTTCAGAATATTGATGACTTGGATTAACATGTTCTTGTTCAGAGTCAGAGTTTACTTTGATTAAGCGCAGGTTCTGATCATCAATCTTCAGCGCATGTTCTGATTGCTTCAGCATGTAGCTCTTATGGCTTATCTTCTGATGCTGATATGGTCAGAACTTCTGTATACATAAAACATAATTTTTAAGGTGCATATTTGTTCTTTGAATATATTATTATTTCTTTGTATTTGTTATCATCAAAACTCTAACTAAGGGTTGTAGAATCAAACTATGTTCTAACACTTAGGTCCATGCATTTTCAAAAACATTTTCATAAATAAACTTCAATCAACTTAATAATACCTTGACATTTTTTTTTGTGAGAAAGACTAAAAATCAATCAATCTCATCCAAACCATTTTGCCATTTTGGCTTTTATCTTTAAAACTTTTCTCAAAAGATTAGACTCTTGTTAATCCTTGTAGTGATGCAAAAAACTATACTTCTAAAATATATAGTGAAGAGATATATTCTCCACTTTGGTGTAGATTGAGGCATTGTTGATTTTAAGATCCAAGCCATATCCTCCACTTTGAGATGATGTGAATTCTCCTTTCTCATGATTGTGGGTAGTAACTATGTTTTCCACACGGACAATGACAATGATTTCTTATCTCATAAAATTAACCTACACACTTATGTTTTAAAGAGGAACTACGTGTACCCTGATCCCCTATTGCACGAAAGGTGGTACGTAGGCACTAAAGGTTCACAATCGCGGCGGTTGCAAAAATCATAAAAAAATATTTCTTTTCTCACCTCACCATCTATTTTTATACAACATTTCTATATCCAAAATATACAGATTTTACAAAGAGGTTCCTACGGAGTACCATAGATGTTTAGGGTGCTAATACCCCCCCTTTGCATAACCAACCCCCTTACCTAGAATCTTTTCCCCTCTTTTTGGGTTATTCGCACTTTTCACATTCCTTTGGAAACAATAAAGCACAACGACAATTTTTATTTTAATTTGTACAAGTCTAGTCAATCCCATGGCTTAGGCTTAAACATTTCTACCTCTACACCTATGTACCACCTTTCGTGTAAATAGGGGATGAAGGTACACGTAGTTCACCTTTAAATTTTAAAAAAAAAGTGTGTTAGTTAATTTTATGAGATAAGACATCATCGTCATTGTCTGTGTGGAAAACATACTTACTACCCACAATCATGATAAAGGAGAATTTGCATCATCTCAAAGTGGAGGATATGGCTTGGATTTTAAAATCAACAAAGCCTCACTCAACACCCAAGTGGAAAATATCTCACTTTGCTACATATTATAGAAGTATAGTTGTTTGCATCACTACAAGGATTGACAAGAGTCTAATCTTTTGAGAAAATTTTAATGATAAGAGCCAAAATGGAAAAATTGTTTGAATGAGATTGATTGACTTTTAGACTTCTCAAAAAGGGTCAAGATTTTATTAAATTTATTGGAGTTTATTTATGAAAAAAGATTTGAAAATGCATGGACCTAAGTCCAAGTTTATTATGAAAGTGGTTAAAGTTTAGAAACAAGAAGAGTTTTCAAAAGTAGGGAGAGGATTTTTTGAAATTAAAGAAGATGGGAGTAGAAGAAGGGACTATCCTAAAGCATAAGGTAAAAGCTAGGGATAAGAACCACCTAACCAACAAGAATCCAATACTTGACATTATGAGTCAAGATAGAATTCCCATTCTTTGGATTGAAACCAAGCAAGTAAAGATACTAGACCTCTTGAGAGAACCAAACTTCAAATGTATTAAGTCTTCACAAAAATTGGGCAGAGTAATGACTGAATACGGGTGAATTCCAAATTATAAATAAAGAATGTAACCACAATAATCAGCATACAAAACAAACAAACAACCCAATGTCTTGAGGTAAACTTCAAGAACTCCAGACAAAATATCAATTAAGGTCAGAAGGTCTCCAACATAGGCCAGTGTTTCTAATCCAAAGTCCAAGAAGTTCAATACTCCATAATGCCAAGGATAATAACCAAATAGTCCAAGTATCGTTAAAGTTTTTTTTAGGGTTTATGTTGATTATTAGGTATCTTCAAAAAGGAAAGACAAGCTCAAGTGAGCAAAAAAATAAAAATGACAAGAAAGTAAATGCTCAAATGAGCAAAGATGAAAATAGCATGAAATTTAAATGCTAAAAGTAAATGTTGCATAAAATAAAAGGGCATATAGTAAAAACACAAGATAAAGTTAATTATTAGTAATTAGTGGTTAGTTGGATGCTCATCTTGAAACTTGCATTTGGAACCCATTAGAGCATTGGTAAAACCAAAGCCTCCATACAACAAGTTGCATTTTCTTTTTGTCAAGTATATCATCCATTTGGAATTCTCTCAATTACCATTTAATGATCAACGGTGTTTAATTGATCCGTATTGACCAAAAGTGTTGTAGATCTATTAGAGGATTGGTAGAACCAAATCCTCCACTAAAATGAATCTCAAGATTATTGGATCAAAGAGATCAAATTAACATACTTGGGCTTTCAAACATAAGTTTGGGCCATGAATAGTTATTTATTCGAATCGGGACAAAATTTAGCGCCATGTTAAGCAATCGTAAGTGGACTTATATAGAAGTTACACCTATTTTGAGGCCGGTCAATAGCAATCTAAGCACCATTTATTTAGAGACATGATATAGAGATCATGCTCCAATAACACTTAGTGCCATAAGAAAGGGGTGAGATGAAGAAGGGTAGGAAAGAATATACAAACCACATTTGAATTAAAATTTAATCAAACTATTATTAAAATCATTCATCCATTTTTATAGAGTTAGACTCAACACCATGGATCCAATGATGTTAATAAAGTTCATGATCAAAATTCAACCCAAGATTAGCCAGAAAATAATCACAAAATAATAATACATTTATTATATACATTAAAAAGGGGTTTTAAAATGTTTTAAATTAGAAAATAAAAGAGAAAATATCAACCATGTTCAAATTAATTAAGAAATAATAAGTAAGACTATAGATAAATCAAAGATAAACTCAAATATTTTTGTAAAATTTTTGGTAATTTTTTAAAGTCAGAAACTATTTTTAAACTAATTAAAATTTCTCAAAATAATAGAAAATAGATAAAAAAATAGTAAACATTAATATAAAATTTCATAAAATTTTCAAAAAGTCAGAAATATGTAAAATTATATTTATGAATTTTTTTTTAGAATTAAAAAATGTCAGAAAATATTTTTAAAGAAATTAAAAGGAAGCAAATAGTGCAAAAAATATGAAAAATATCAAATATAAAAAAAATGTGAAAAGATAGTCATGAGATCAGAAATAATTCAAAGTATTTTTGTGAATTTTTCATAATTTTTGAATAAAAAATAAAAGAGTTATGAATTTTTGAAAATTAAATCAATTAAAATAAGAAATCAGAAAATAAAATAAAACCAAAAAGATGTGGGCCATCAGATCATAGTCAAAATGCGTTAGTAAGCTGATCTAATGGACCAGACGCGCAGTTCTTAATATTGACCTTAGTGAGATTCACATAGGATCAGAAAAAAGGCAACCAATGAAATTAAAACGTTTGGCACACTATCATTGGCTGAGACGAGACATGTCATCGTCTTCAACCTCCAGACAACCTGCAATGGAGATTTTGTGAGATCCTTCAAATGGAAAAATTAGGATCCCAGACTAGTATCACTGGATTCGTCTCTTCAAGATGATCCTAACACTACCATCGCGCCAAATTTATATAAGGTATACAAAGAGATATGAATCAAAAACCAAGAAAATAGCGAGCACCTTCAATTTGAGATTTCTCTGTCAATTCTCAATGGATTTAAAAATTGTAAGAAGCGTAAGAGTCAGGAGAAAAGGTAGAATAGGTTAGTGCTTTATTTGGATCTAAATGGTGGAGAGTTATACCTTTTCGAAGTTCAAGAAAGAAGCTCTGAAACTAGACTTATGTAGCTTGAATTATGGCTCGTTTTGCTTGGTTTAAGTGCTGGAGAGTTTGTATGATGCTGAAGGATGATGAATGTGAAAAGAATTTTGGAAGAAAAGACTTGAATCTCAGAAACTGATTTCAAAAATTTAAAGTTCATGTAAGGTTTTGACAGAGTGTATTTGGTTCTAAAATCTTGAGGAAATGAATGGGGTATGACCCTCTATTTATAGGGAATCAAATGAAATGTTCAAGCGTGTGAAATGATGAAGTTTGAAGGGAAATCGTGTGAACCTGATACACGAGCAAGGTGTGATATGTTTTGCATCAAAACTCACCCAATCCTTGCGTTTTAAGGCTCTAATCCACTTTGGCAACTAGGTTAAACATGTTTATATCACAAACGCGTGCTAATTTGATGTTTAGAAGCCAAAACATGAATTTCAAATTCTGACTTATGAAGAAACTTCAGTTCAAAGTTACCAAGTTCAATCCAATGGCATTCTCAGCTCAGGGGGTCTTAAGGCACGATTCTTGACGCTTTAGAAAGATGAGATTATAATCTTTAAAATGGAAAAAGAATGGAATCAAATGGATGTTTGAGCTGAAAGTTGCAATGAGTCATAGTTGGGGAAAAATGTTGACTTTCCATACTTAGAAATATTTCAATTTTTTCTTTAAAAGTGACTTATAATGTTTTGCATCCAAACCTGGCCTTCCACTTGAAATTTGCTCTTAACCAAAAACAATGGCATTAAATAGACCTCTTGAATGACATTATTATACTTGAACCATTCAAAATATCCAAAAATTAAGAGAGTTATGAATTGTTGAAGTTGTCAAAAAATCATGAAACGACCTATAATCGTTTGTATCCTTAGGGCATCTTCTATCCATTTTCTCACTTTGCACATAAAAGAAGGAATAAAGTTCACATCCTCAAGATCAATGTGGAAAAAGAGTGGGATAAAGGTAATAAAAATTGACCAATTTATGATCATTTGAAGTCACACATGAGACATTGGGGGTTCATCTAGAGGACTTGTAATCTTTCTTCAACATCAAGTTTCTTCCACATGAAAACTCCTTGAAACTTTTGAAGTGATTTGTTGATAACCATTTGAAGAGAATTATGTCTTTGGAATAACTCAAAAATACCAAAAGATGAGTAAGATATACTTCTTTGAAGTTCAAAACCCTAGCTCCTAGATCAAGAAAATGCTTTGAGGAACTTTGACAATTTTGAACAAACTTCTTGTACAAACACTTTTGATTTGTAGATAGAAGTTGTTGAGGATAATAATGAGAACTCATAGAAACCAAAACCACTTACATATCTTGAGAATGAGAGAAATATGCACTTGTTACCATTGGGAACATGGCCTTGTCCAACCATGACAACTTCTTCAATCAACCCCTTGTACTTTTGAATCAATCTTTATAACTTTGAAATATGGTGAACCAAAATAAACCTTGCCATGAAATTTCTTCCAATAAACTCAATGGTGAGGTTTGAACTTCTAAATTTTTATTGACTAGGGTATGGAAATAAACTCATGAACCCATGGATCAACTTGCTAAGCCACATTGCCTTTACCTACATTATTAACAAGTAAGACAAAGCCACATTGCATTTTATTAATTAAAAGGAGAGTCAAAACAAAACATGCATGATCATAAAAGAAAAATAAGTCAAGGTGCTTGGTGATTCATCAAAGAGAAAGACTAGAGATAGGGAGGAGAACCAAAAGCCCTAATGTGATCTTGTTGTGATTGAATCAGTATGGTATGATAAAGGGGTCTTAGGGGAAAAAATTGGGGTACACCAGCTGCCCTTATTTAAGTTTCTTCTATCCAGAGATGCGAAGGTTAAAAATCTTCACGTCGACGTGATCGAAGATACTTAAATATAAAACAAACCCTATTTTTGGCCCTAAGATGCCATGCAATGCTTATGAGTATGAATGCATATGAACAACTTCAAAAGGACACAAAACACCACTAGGGATATCGCGAAGGAAATAAGAAGTAAAAGGTAAACCCGACCAGGAAAATAAATCACTGGTAAATCAAAAAGACTCGAATCATAGAGGATGGTAAAAAGGTCAAAAGGTACACCAACTTTTACTGAAGGCGAGACTACCAACATTCACTGAAGGTAGAAATAGAAATACCAACACCGACGTTCACTGACGGTGAGCTACCAATGTTTACCAAAGGTAGAGAGAAAGAATATATCATAACATCACCATTCACTGACGATGAACTACCAACATTCACTGAGTGTAGCAAAAAGATAACAATCACCAACTTACACTAAAGGTGGAGGAAAAATATATATCATAACATTGTCGTTCACTGACAGTGAACTACCAACATTCACCGAGGGTAGCAAAAAGATAACAATCACCAACTCTCACTGATGGTGACCTACCAAATTTTACTGAAGGTAGAAAGAGAAAATATATCATAGCATCACCGTTCATTGACGATGAAATACCAACATTTACCGAAGGTAACAAAAAGATAACAATCACCAACTTTCCCTGAAGGTGACCTACCAACTTTCACTGAAGGTAGAGAGAAAATATATCATAGCATCACCGTTCACTGACGATGAACTAACAACATTCACTGAAGGTAGCAAAAAGATAACAATCACCAACTTTCTCTGAAGGTGACCTACCAACTTTGACTGGAGGTAGAGAGAAAATATATCATAGCACTCCCGTTCATTGACGATGAACTACCAACATTCACTGAAGGTAGAAAAAAGATAACAATCACCAACTTTCACTGAACATGACCTACCAAATTTCACTGAAGGTAGAGAGAAAAATATATCATAGCACTGCCGTTCACTGAGGATGAACTACCAACATTCACTGAAGGTAGAAAAAAGATAACAATCACCAACTTTCACCGAAGGTGACCTACCGACTTTCACTGAAGGTAGAGAGAAAATATATCATAGCACCACCATTCACTGGCAATGAACTACCAACGTTCACTGAGGGTAGCAAAAAGATAACAATCACCAACTTTCACTGAAGGTGGAGGAAAAAGATATATCATAACATCGCCGTTCACTGACGATGAACTACCAACGTTCACTGAAGGTAGAAAAAAGATAACAATCACCAACTTTCACTGAAGGTTACCTACCAAATTTGATTGAAGGTAGAGAGAAATTATATCATAGCACCATCGTTCACTGACGATGAACTACCAACATCCACTGAAGGCAGCAAAAAGATAACAATCACTAACTTTCACTGAGGGTGACCTACCAACTTTCACTGAAGGTAGAGAGAAAATATTTCATAGCACCGCCGTTCACTGATGATGAACTACCAACGTTCACTAAAGGTATCCAAAGATGACAAGTTTTTTCCCAAAATTCTGGCGTTTCGCCTAGAACGGGTCTCAACTTCTTCTTTAACCGAGGTATTCTGCCTGGAAAGGGTAATATATAAGCTGTCTCAAATAAAGAGACTACCACTTACAAAGATTTCACAATGAATTGTCTCTGCGATATTGAAGAGACTAGCCATCCACTGGAGTAATTGACAACGAGCTGCAAACTATCCACTCATAGAGAAGATAGCAAAAAAGTAACGTCGACTTTTACGGGGAAATACAAGTTGCTCAAATAAAGAGACCTGCTACTTGTTGTTATGGAGGATTGTAAAATTACTTCTTGGGGAATGAATAATGACTTCACGGGGAAGGTAGTATATAGCTTCCTGGGGAAAACAAAATGGCTTCCTGGGGAAATGCCAACATATTCCTGCTGAGGAGATAAAGTCTCCTCGTGCAAAATAAATGCACACTCAAACCAAGGCTCGAAGCTTGCAGAGATCAAAAGTAATAATATTGCTGGGAAGCAAAGATTAAACCAGAAATAAACTGGAGTAAAACAGTCATCCAAAACACATCCTTCGAGAAATAAACTCAAGGGGGAACCCAAATCATCCAGACCAAGAGCTGTACAAGAAGGCTAAAGCAAAAAATATTCCACGAGGGATAACTCAGTGGGGAAATTGAATGAATATACACTTTCTGCTTAAGGCCGACACTCTATTAGAGAGAGGACAACACAACTCTGCAAAACAGGGTAATATGTCAACAAGATATTGATGAATACGAATGAGCAATGATTTTCTAAATTTAACTATGCATGATGTATGTATGAATGTATGAGTGTTATCATGTATATGTTGACAAAACAAATATATAATACTGGGGATAAACAAACAAAACCAACTCGGGCACAAACAACACTCGGCTAAATCACATCCATGACAATCATTCCATAAGAAAATAAGCACCAACTGAGGAAACAAAGTCCTACTGCATGGCTTAACTTCACTGGGGAGAAACATAATCCGGAAGTAAACAAATCATAGCGACAAAATAATACAGATACAGAGATATAACATTCTTCTCCAGGCTTCACCGGGGAATAGCACTCAGACTTCAATGGAGAAACAAATGTTTTCATGTGTAGCACTTCTATTGGGGATTGCAGTACTGATTTCGAATAAGGAAGATGAAAGCTATATTGTCAAAACATTCACTGGGGAATTCAAGCGGACTTCAACGGTGAAATATCATACATACTTCACTAAGGGAGATAGTGCTTCATCATCGAAATATCAACGGGGGACCTCGTGCCGACTCCATTGGGGAGGTCAACACCATATTGAAGAGAGGAAACTAAGGTATGCTCTTCACTGGGGAAACCAAATACGTTGTCAATATTGAGAGTAGGTTTTGCACCAACTTCTCTGGGGAGAAAGTATGAAATCTTATGGGACAACAACTTAGAGAGTTTAGAAATCAATCGTTATAGCAAGAAATCAATATTATGGGGATTTTAAATTAAACCCAGCACCTGGTGGGAGAAAACTCAAAAAGTTGATAACCATTTCAACACTTCTTGAATAAAACATTGCCCTTGTTTGATTATCGGACAATCAAACAAAATGCAAGTACTACCAAAAGGGAGATATTTCGCAAATGAGTCCAATTTAATATGCGCGGGGAATAAAGACTTCTATCAAATAGCAAAGTCTTCACTGGGGAATCTCAGATTGAGTCTTCATATCATACCAACCTATTCAAACAAAAGATGCCCTGGGATAGCCTTATTGGGGAATTGAGAAGTCAACATCAAAGAAAGAGGTCAAACCCATGGGGATTTTAAATCAAACCCAACACTGGGCAGGTGAAAACCCAAAAGTTGACAATTGTCTCAACACTTCTTAGAAAATATACTGCCCTGGTCTAGTTGCCTGGGAAATAAATGCTAATAATAATGCCAATACTGCATGAAGAGCGACATTTTGCAAATAGTTCCATCTCAGCATACCAAGGGAACAAGACCTTTCGTCATATGAGAGAAGATTTCACTGGGATATTCGGGATAGAAGCCTCAGAACATGCAAAACAAAAATAAAAAATGAACCAACACTTGACTGGGGACACAGGGATCACACACCTGATACTGCACCTTACACCAATTGGTATTGTCTTTAATATACAAAAATCACGCGCATGCTAGCAAAAGCAACCTGAGAACACCTTCATGGGTGGAAACAGAATTTCTCAAATTACCGGAGTTCGTCCATTCCTAGGATCACCATTTTCGCTTTCCTCTTGAATCACAAAATCTAAAGTAAAAGTAAGTTGTAAATTATTTTTGAAAAACAATTTTGTTATTTAAACTTTTCGTTTTGAAAATTATTATCAATAATAAATGGAGTCTTTGTAAACTGAATAAGATAATAAGCACAAAGAATTGAGTAAAAGCTCAAATTTTATTGATAGAATGGTAGTCTACGAATGGAGAGACTCCATGGATAATTATAAAGTTCGGAGAATGGTAATATATAATGGAAAAGATACATTGAGATATAATGACCACTATTCCATCTAACAACTTTTAAAATCCTGAGCAACAACTTCAGTTGAAGTATGGTGAAGATCCAAGAAGGTTGTTGCTTCAACGATTATGTCTTGTCTGATGTAGTTACTTACCAATAAAATCCCTAACTTTTGCATAAGCTTCCTGTTGTATCCAAAAATTTTCCCTCTCATTTTACTCAACAAATGTCAATTAAGGTCCCCAAGTTGCTCAAGGAAGTCCAAGAGTCGACCAGACAAACTCTCTCCTAAGGCAGTGCACCTCAAAATTAGGGTTTCATTTTTCATCAAAATGCTTGAGTCCAAAGGATCCCAAATGCTCACCAAGGTCCTAATATGTTCCCAAGATCATCCATACCAAGTTTCAGGCCTTGCATACGAAGTTTGCTCAGTCAACTGCTCAGATGCTTGAGAATCGACTATACTAGGTCAAAAGTCAATAGTGGCCCACATACAGTCAAACCTCAAGATTTTTGGTCAACATCAACATTTTGAAGTTATATCCATCATTTGATCAAGGGTTGATCATGATTCATCAAGGAATGCTCCAAATTCATCAAAACCCAAAAGTTGCTAAATTAGGGTTTCTTAGTAAAAGTCAACCCAACTTTGACCAGGCATAACTTCTTCATACTTTATCAGAAATTTTCCATCCAAAGCTCATTTTTAAGAGGATACAATTTCCTATAACGCATCTTCATCTCCCAAGTTCAAAATATGCACTCATAAAAAGATATGAATTTTGACATTATAGGTCCTTTTGGAAAGTCAACAAAAACACCTTTTGGGTCAAAGCATCATACATGAACATGGAAGACTAAATTGAGATGAGACCAAAGGGGTTGCTTAGGCGACATCCCAAGATTTCTAAAAACTCCAAGAACATCCTCCTAGGGTCAAGATTGAGGGAGATATGCCTTGTCAAAGTTGACCTTTTTTGCAAAATTTTCAAAAGTCAACATTGATCAAATTTGCATTTTTTACAAAGGGGCCCATGTTTTCTTGCTTGAAACATGTTTCTAATAGGACCCACGACCCCTGAGCTTTTCCACCTATTTTTTCATTACTTTTATCATTTATTTTTATTTTTCATTCAATTAAATCAAAATAAATCAAATTAAATTGCAAAAAAATGAAAACAAATCAAATCTTGAGATTTTTATGCATATTCTGAGTCCATGTACAGCTAGCATGCCAACCAAATCGTGCAAGTTTCATTAGGGTTGAAAAATATTGGATTGAAGCAAGTTTTGGAAAGAAATCATACATGAGCAAATCAAATCCAATCTTCCTAATTCGCCAAGATTTGAATACTTTTTGTTGACCTAATTCAGTGCACTACATATACATAACAATTCCAAGGAACAAGAACAAGGGTTCATCGTGTGAAACAACAAGGGTAAGTTGCAACTTTTTGTCAAAAAATCTCAAATCGGATTCCATACCACAACCATCCTCAAGGATATTTAAGGATTGCAACACGTTCCTGGACACCTCCAGAAGCTTTTCCAACCCTTGCCAAGCTCTGAAGCATCCATAATCACGTTCCATAAGCATCACTGTTTGTACTAAGAACTCAAATTCGATTTCTATGATTTACGCATTATAAATGTATTTTACCCATATATTTGTGTTCATCATCATGTTTACAATGTTACTGGATAGTTTGATTTAAAATACAATGCAGGAACAAACTTTTGCCATTGCTAGGGTTTCAGGCTCCAATTTGGGGTTTTGTGATTTAAACAAAATTAGGCCTGATAATGGGTACCATGATGATCAGAGCTTCAAACCCAGTTGATTTATGGTCCCCAATTAAATTTATATTGTGTGTGCTTGATTATTTAATAACACAGGTTTTTAGCAACAGACTTGCGTCTGTAGGTAAAAGTATAGAAACCTAAAACGACAGATTATGGGAAGAAGACAGTAATGTGGCAACGTCCCACTGGCTAGTTTGAATGTTGGTGCGTTTTTGTTCTGGGCATAATGCGTTTTTATCATATTATATTTTGTTTATTTTTGTTAACAAAAAGCCAGATGGCCCAGTGGCGTGCAGGAAGGTTGATAAGGCGTTGTATATGAGAGGTCAGGGGTTCGACCCATGCCTCCAACATCTTCTATTTTTCTTCCAATTTCCTTGTAGGTTCCATACACCTCACCTTCTGAGGATCATCATCTTCTGGATCCATCTCCAGCCAAATTCAGCACACCTCATCTTCTGAGGATCATCATCTTCTGGATGCATCTCCAGCCCGATCCAACGCCAGCATACACAGGTCAACCATGAGTCCCTAGAAGATGGTCTCACTGGATCAGGCGCCAGACTCTGAGCCATCCTTCTGGGTTTCAGAAGTTCAGCACCCCCAGATCTGCTGACACCAGGCCCATTTGGTTATTTCTACTATTTTTATTTAATTTCTTTTCTTTAATTATTTTGTTTTTTTTTAATCAACACAAAAATTATTTTCTTAAATTAACAAATCAAAAAAATCACAAAAAGACTTATTTTATTAATAAATATTATTTTTAATTAATTAGTTTAATTAATTTAGGGCAACTTTAATTTCTTTCATAATTAAAAACAATTAGAAATTAGGTTCAATTAATTTGTGATTTAATTATTTTCTCAAATAAAAATCCACAAAATTTCTTTCTCTCAATTAGGGTTTTAAGTTATTAATTATCGTCCTCGTATTTAATTTGTCGCGCGCTTGTTAATTATTTTTCCCATTATTTTGTAACTGTTTAGGGTTTGTAATAGTTAAATTAGGGTTTTATTTCTTGCTTTAAATCCCCGATTTTTGGTTATGGAATTAATCCCCTCCCCGAAGCCTTGTAATAGCTAGGTTTTACTTCCTCGGACTTTTAATTTCCGCAATCTTTAACTGTTAGATGTATGGCTAATAGGATTGTATGGCAAGAATGCATGAAAAATTAAAACAGTTAGAAAACCCTAATGTTCAAAGATAACATTAACTGAAAAAGCACACTTGTACATGCTCACTCTTAGGGTATACTCTCACTCCAGTTGCCTTCGGTAAACGGTCATAAAGCATAGGATGTTTTAGAGGCTATCCTCTATGTCCCAAAAGATCAAATTGTCCCATTCGAATGTTGCCTCAGAAAAGATCTTTAGGAGTCTAGGATGGTTACTAAGGTGTCCTAACATTGCTTTTGTGACCGTACGTCCCTTTCGAATGTCCCTTACAACTCCAACGATGGTGATACCTACTTCTTAATAGTGGGATAGCGATGTCTAAAGGAAATAGAACAGAAACGATATTTTTTCGAGTAGGTAGATGCTAGTAGGTACTTGCTCAAAATAAAACCTTTCACACAAACACTTTTCAAAACAACTTCGTCACATCCTTGAGGACTGATACAAGGGTTATCATGAAGTAAAAACATTTTCAAGACAAACACACACAAGAAATTTGAAAAATGATCAAGTACCTAAGAGCCCATGGAAAACCATGGATAGAAAGGATGCTAACACCTTCCCTTTCTGTAATCTACCCCCCCCCCCCCCCCCCCCCCCCCCGTACTTAGCAATATCTCGAAAAAAGGTTTTTTCTGTTCTTTTTCCTTTTCCATGATTGGATGAAATAAAAGTCGGTGGCGACTCTTGCTTACCGCGACATTTTGCAAACACAAAACACAAAACGCAAACCAGTATTAAACAGTCGGTTCTGCCACCGTATCACAGAAATGGCGACTCTGTTAAGGAATAATAAAGTGGGGTATACCTTAGGATCTAGGTCATTAAAATTGCTTCTCTTGGTTGTCTTAATTTCTTTAATTTTGAGGGTTTTGTTTGGGGTTACTATAGATCCTACTCCCGGATCTGGGGGCACTCATTAGGTAAACAACAATAGATCTTGGAGACTGTACAACATAGACCGATATGGTTTAAGCGATGGTTGTGTTAGTGTGGCACTTTGGTTGGTACTGGTATCCTTCATGGAGAAACGAGGAGAATATGAGGCTGCCGCGTGGTGTCGTGAAGCACTAACAGACCTTAGAACCTTAGTTGAACAACTTGGCCATTAGAAAGAAGTGAGATAGCCGGCCTCGGTGTAGAGCTGAGAACTGGTTGATACTCGATGCTACAGTCATTGAGATCATACGTTCGGGATATTTTGGCCGCAAGAAAAGATTGAGAGCTGAATCAATGCCCGATAAAGGATGATCAGTGATATTGAGAATCTCTAGAACCCGGTTACTTTTTGAGGACAGGTTTGAACCAACTAAAACTTCAAGAGGGTACTTCCTTTAACCTCATGCAAACCTTAAACCCAAGGACTTAGTGTGACTTGACTGTGTTTGCTATACCTGTGGTTTATCATGACATCATGCATCATAACATGGCATCCATGCTTATTGCACTAACCATTTCAAAGACCAATAGAATTTATCTTTGTTCTGTTTTGCAGATTATGGCTTTTGTTCGTAGAAATACCATCTGAATCAGCTTTGTGAAGATAGCTTCCCAACTCAAAGAGCTAGCATCGAGGGTTTCTGAAACTTCTGCGTTCACTAAGAGACATGGTCAACTTCTCAACCTGGTTACTTAAAACTTTGATGAAAAGATGATGAGTGTACTCTTTCAGTTCTTTGAACCCAAGCACCACTGCTTCACCTTTCCATACTATCAGTTGGTGCCTACCTTGGAAGAATTCTCTCAGCTTTTGGATATACCTATTCTTGAACATGTACCCTTCACAGGTCTAGAAGAAGTTCCTAAGCCAGAAGTCATTGCCTCAACTTTACATCTGAAACGGGCCGATATGGTATCCAATTGGGAAACGAGAAGCGGAGTCAAGGGTTTTCTAGCTAAGTTTCTGATAGACAAAGCCCAGCTGTTTTGGGATAATATGGATTTTCAGACTTTTGAGGAGGTCTTCGCTCTTCTTATCTATGGTTTAGTTATCTTCCCTAATCCGGACTCATTCGTAGATGTGAATGCTATCAAGATCTTTCTCTCTCGCAATCCTGTGCCTACCTTACTCAAAGATATTTTGCACACTCTCTATACTCGTACCATGAGGAGAAGAGGGATTCTCGTGTGCTGCATGCCATTGCTGTCGAGGTGGTTTATTTCTCACCTCCCTAAGTCCATACTGAAGAATGAAGAAGGTATGGTTTGGTCACAAAGGATAATGGTCACTCACTCATACGGATATTCTTTGGTGTTCTCGATCTATGGAAAACATTGCTATCATTGACCGCTGTGGGGAGTACCCTAACGTCCCACTGCTTGGTATCAGAGGGGGTATAACCTATAATCCTTGTTTAGCTCTGCGAGAATTTGGTTACGCTCTAAGGGATGGTCCCCATGAATTACTTATCAAGGGCATTGTATTCAGCTATGAGGATGACATTCAAGAGTATCGCCGGAGGTTCATACGAGCTTGGGGCATGGTAAATAGATCGAGCGTCAGGGCTTTTGGGCCAAAGACTTCCATTCCAATGGAACCTTATCTACAATGGGTACGAGCTCATGCTCAACAGCTTATGATGCCCTATGTGTCCGTTTTACCAGTGATTGTGGAACCCACTACTGAAGAAGGCATTCCGTACACGGTTATTTATCCTTACATGCCCACTGATCTGGGGGAATTACAGAGGTCTTGGATTCAGATGATGAAGGAGCGGGATACTTACAAGGATCTGTTCTATGCTCAGGAGAGGAAGGCCTTAGAGCTCACAAAGCAGTTGCATGAGGAAAAAGGACTGAATGATTATCTCGACGCAAAGAGGAAGAATCCATGAGACTTTTGATTTTTCTTTCTAGTTTTAGATTTATTTTTAATTGTAACGCCTTAAAGGAATTTGAACTTCAATTTCATCTAATCAAGTTTTTTGTTTATTTTTGGTTCGCGGATTTAAATTTTCCGAGGTCTTTGAAATCATTGCATACTTATACAATTATCATACACATCATTACAGGTACCATTACAAGTTTCTCATCCCCTTCGCTATTTATTTTAGTAGAAATGTCTTCCGAACAAAGCATTAAGGACCTACAGGCACAGAACGACTAGTTCCAACAAATGTTCATCAGTCTGGCAAAGGGGCAGGAGGATGTGAAAGCCCTCATTCTGAAAGAGAGGAAGATAAAGAAAAAGGCTGCTGGTATTCTGAAAATGGGCCGAAGGTTTGGAGAGCGTTTGAAGCAACAAGTCGACCTGACCTCTTCATCTAAGGAAGGGGAGAACCAAGAAGAAGAGAAGGACCATAGTCCTGCAGTCTCCGACAATGATACTGACTATAACGACGAGCAATATCCTCCTGCTGAGGATAGATACAAACAGTTGGAAGACCGTCTGAGTGCCATGAAAGTTCAGAGGATACTGGACTGGATTTCGAAGAATTGGGATTGGTATCGGGAGTAGTCATCCCGTAAAAGTTAAAAGATATAGTTTTTGCCAAGTATGATGAGGTGTCCTGCCCAAAACTCCATCTACGCTCTTATGTCAGGAAGATTCAGCCCCACACCGCTGATAGAAACTTGTGGGTGAATTTCTTTCAAGATAGTTTGTCGGGGACTCAACTTGAATGGTTCTACCAACTGGAGGGAGACAATGTCCGAAACTGGGAAGATCTGGCGGTTGCTTTCTACAAGCAGTATCAATATAATGCCGACCTTGCTCCCACTCGTACTTAACTCCAGAGTATGTCCATGGGTGCAAGTGAAGGTTTTAAAGATTATGCCCAAAAGTGGAGAGATTTGGCTGGGAGAGTTCAACCCCCGTTGTCTGATAGAGAGCTGGTTGATATGTTTCTAGGGACGCTATCTGGTCCATTTTTCAATTATTTGATCGACAGCTCACCAGCTGGTTTCACCGAGCTGATTTTAACTGGGAAAAGAGTAGAAGCTGGGATTCGAAGCCGAAAAATATAGAAGGATGCCTCGTCCAGTTCAGTAAAGATGCCTTTTACTGGTAAGAAGGAAGCCAATGCCGTCTATAGCCCGAGGGGCTAGAACAAGGTTGAATAACATCAGACAGTAAGTGCCGTAATAATACCTAGACCTGCAGTTTCTCCACAACGCAACAATCAACAAAGGGCGGAAAGACCACAACGGTAGTTTACTCGCATCAACATGACATTGGCTGAAGTTCTACCTCATCTGCTGAAATCCAACTTAGCAACCTTGAGAGAGGCTCCCAAGAATCCAAATACTACATCTCCCTGATATAATCTGAATTCCCAATGTGCCTATCATTCTGAGAGTCCTGGCCACGATACAAATGACTACTGGACTCTGAGAAACAAAATACAAGACTTGATTGAAGCTAAGGAGATAGATTTTGATGCTCTAGAGAAGCCAAATGTCATAACTGCTCCTATGCCTAAACACGGCCGTGGAGTTAATGCTATTGATACTGATTTGTTTGTTACCTCGGTCGATGAAGTTGCTACTCCTCTATTGACTGTAAATAAGAATTTTCTGTTGGCCATTTTATTTCCGGGTTATGGTGAAGGTTGCCACATGTGTTCACTTCAACCGTCTGGTTGTCGTTTGCTAAAATTAGGTGTTCAACGCCTGATAGATAGCAAAGAGATTCTGTTTGAGAAGACTATGAGTCCTATTGTTCCAAATGAAGACGTTTCCATTATAACCATTTCCGCCAATCCTTCCAAGGTTTCCTCGAGAAGACCTGTTAGGATTACATCCGCTCCAAGAATTGCTCCACTAATAATTACTGTTCCTGGTCCTGTCCCGTATGTCTCAGATAAAGCTGTCCCGTGGCATTATAGTGCCGATGTATACTATCATGGTATCAAACAAGACTTGAAAGACGAAGAGGTTGATCTTGATATTGGTAACATTGTCGGAACCAACAAAGTTACCCGAAGTGGAAGGGTTTTCTCTCCCGAGATTTCCCCTAAGAATGTCAGCAAGCCTATTATTATCCCATCTGTTGTTCCTGCTAGTACATCAACTACTGTTCCTGTTCTTACCCCTGTCGAAGAATCGTCTGATACCTGTGGCAAAGAAGCTGTAGGTGAGCTTTTCCGGACGGAGGCGCCTAAGAGAATTGTTGTGGAGGCCTCTAAGCAAGAAATAGAGGAGATACTGAAAATTATTAAGAATAGCGACTACAATATGGTCGAGCAGCTGGGGCAGACCCCGTCAAAGATATCCATGTTGTCTCTACTGTTGTATTCTGAAGCCCATGCGAAGGCATTGATTTCATTTCTCAAGACTGCGCATGTGCCACAAGAGGCTTCGGCTGATTAGTTCAAAGATTGCGTGGCCAGCCTGACTGCCGATAATGGGCGGGTTTTTCAGATGCGGATTTGACACCAAAGGGGAGGAAGCATAACGATGCACTGCATGTCTCGATTGAATGCATGGTCACCACTATGGCTCATGTGTTGGTAGATACTGGGTCTTCACTGAATGTTCTGCCGAAGAAGGCGTTGGACCATTTGGATTGCAAGGGTCTAACTCTAAAGCCTAGTAACATTGTGGTAATGGCTTTTGACGGATCAAAGAGAACGGTGCACGGGGAGGTGGATATCCCTGTCAAAGTGGGTTCTCTGACTTTTGGGTCCACTTTCTATGTGATGGATATCAGGCCATCATATTCTTGTTTACTAGGTCATCCTTGGATCCACGATGCTGGGGCAGTAACCTCCACACTCCATTCAAATGCTGAAGTATCCGGTGAAAGGAAAGATTGTCATTGTGCGGGGCGAAGAAGAATATATGGTAAGTCACCTCAACTCCTACCTCTACATGGAGATGGACAGGGAATTCATTGAAACTCCTTGTCAGAATTTTGAAGAGGTCCCTCAGATCTTGGCTTCGACTGAAACTACCAGCAATAAACCTCCTCTGAATATGGCTTCTCTTAAGGATGCCAGGGCTGTAGTTGAAGAAGGTGGGTGTGCCAATTGGGGTCAGCTCCCCGATTTCACTCATAAAATTGATAAATTTGGTTTGGGCTTTACTACAGGGGCTCAAAGGGCTGTTAGACACGCTCGGGCTGGAGGACCTCCCCTACGCATCAGCAATCGTGGGGTTAATGCCATTGAAGACAGTAAAGAGGAATCTGACATTGACAGCTGTATATTCCCGACTACCAAAGGTGGACCGAGTAACTAGACGACTAGGGACTTCATACCTATTTCTTTTATTCCTTAATAATTGACTTATTTATTTTAAGATTTGTAATAAACAATGTGAAACTTTACGGCCTGGTGCCTTGCCCGAGGCACATTGGCTTTGCTTGTGAGGGCTATTATTTGTCATTTCATAATCATTAATAAAGCATTGGACGTTTCTTGCATTCAAATTTTGTGCTCCTTGCTTTTCCTTTCTGCTTTTCACTTTATCAAAACAGCTATTCTCTTACACACACTCACGTATCATAATGCAGATCCATATCCACTATGGATCCCATTGATAACAGCTCTGCTCTTTCCAGTTATGACTTCAAAAATCCGATCAACCAAGCCGAGGAAGAAGGTGAGGATGATTGTGAGGTGCCCGGAGAACTTGCTAGACTATTACAGTAGGAAGAGAGGGCCATACAGCCTCATGAAGAGCCGGTTGAGACAGTGAACTTGGGTACTGAGGAAAACAGAAAAGAGGTTAAAATAGGTGCAAATCTGGAGCTTAGCGTCAAACAGAGGTTGATACAGATGTTGCACGACTATGTTGAAATCTTCTCTTGGTCCTATGGAGACATGCCTGGTTTGGACACTGATATTGTGGTACATCGCCTACCGACTAAAGAAGACTGCCCTTAAAACAAAAATTGTTTTCTTGGCAAATCATAAGACACCTCTAATGAACCCAAACTCTTCTTCAAAGTAAAAGATACAAACCAATCTTACTTTGTCTTTGTTATCTTGAAGTCGATGTTTCGCCATCGCACATGTTTGTTATCCTACATTTATTCTCAATATCATTGTTAGGTGTGATGTTTTTCCATCCGTCTTATCGATGTTTTGTCATCTTTTCCCATGATATCTTTGTTATCTTGAAGCCGATGTTTCACCATCGCACATGTTTGTTATCCTACATTGATTCTTAATATCATTGTTAGGTGTGATGTTTTGTCATCTTTTTTATCGATGTTTCGTCATCTTTTGCCATGATATCTTGTTATCTTGAAGCCGATGTTTCGCCATCGCACATGTTTGTTATCCTACATTGATTCTCAATATCATTGTTAGGTGTGATGTTTTGTCATCTTTTTTATCGATGTTTCGTCATCTTTTGCCATGATATCTTTTTATCTTGAAGCCGATGTTTCGCCATTGCACATGTTTGTTATCCTACATTGATTCTCAATATCGTTGTTAGGTATGATGTTTTGTCATCTTTTTTATCGATGTTTCGTCATCTTTTGCCATGATATCTTGTTATCTTGAAGCCGATGTTTCTCCATCGCACGTGTTTGTTATCCTACATTGATTCTCAATATCATTGTTAGGTGTGATGTTTTGCCATCCGTCTTATCGATGTTTCGTCATCTTTCTCCATGATATCTTTTTTATCTTGAAGCTGATGTTTCGCCATCGCACATGTTTGTTATCCTACATTGATTCTCAATATCATTGTTAGGTGTGATGTTTTGTCATCTTTTTTATCGATGTTTCGTCATCTTTTGCCATGATATCTTGTTATCTTGAAGACGATGTTTCGCCATCGCACATGTTTATTATCCTACATTGATTCTCAATATCATTGTTAGGTGTGATGTTTTGTCATCTTTTTTATCGATGTTTCGTCATCTTTTTCCATGATATCTTGTTATCTTGAAGCCGATGTTTCGCCATCCCACATGTTTGTTATCCTACATTGATTCTCAATATCATTGTTAGGTGTGATGTTTTGTCATCTTTTTTTTTATCGATGTTTCGTCATCTATTGCCATGATATCTTTGTTACCTTTTAGCCGATGTTTCGCCATCACACATGTTTGTTATCCTACTTTTATTCTCAATATCATTGTTAGGTGTGATTGTTTTGTCGTTTGTTTCATTTGATGTTTCGCCATCTTTGACATGTTATCTTGTTATTATTTAGCCGATGTTTTACCATCTCATTTGTTTGTTGTTTTATTTTAAGTTTTGCCATCTTAAATATCTTTGTTCTTCTTAACTAAAAAACACAAACCAACCAAAATACATAAGCCGAACTACGGCTGCTCTGATTCCTTAAAAGGGATACGTAGGCATTGGGGTAGGGCCCAACCGAGCATATCTTTTATTTTCCCTACATTATTTTCTTCTTCCTTTTGCATGCATTACCTTTTTAGTTTTAAGCCATAGACATAGGATTTGACCACACCCATTAGATTAGACAACAAGAGTGGATACCGTAGAGTACTACGGGCGCGTGGGGTGCTAATACCTTCCCCTCGCGTAACAGACTCCCTTACCCGATCTCTCGGTCGAAAGACCGTGATTTCTCCATTTTTAGGTTTTCTCGATGTTTACCTTTCCCTCCATATTGGGATAAAAGACGTTCGGTGGCGACTTCATTGTTTCAATGATTTCCAACCGGCGGTTTCACCCATTTAGCAAAAAATGCAAATTTGAGCACATTTGATTTTTGGCAATTTTGCAAAAATGGTCAACTTGTCCAATGCATAAATCTCTCAATTTTGACCCTAGAGAGGTGTTATTAGACTTTTTAGAAATCTTAGGATGTCCTCTAAGAAACCCTTTTAGTCTCATCTCAATTGAGTATTCCATGTACATGTATGAAGCATTGACCCATAAGGTGTTTTTGTTGACTTTTCAAAAGGACCTATAATGTCAAAATTCATATCTTTTTGTGGGTGCATATTCTGAACTTTGGATATGAAGATGAATTGTAGTTAATTGCATCCTCCTCAAAATGAGATTTAGATGGGTCATTTCTGATAAAGTATGAGAAAGTTATGCTTGGTCAAAGTTGAGTTGACTTTTCCTATAAAACCCTAATTTAGCAACTTTTGGGTTTTGATGAATTGTGAGCAATCATTGAGGAATAATGATCAACCCTTGATTAAATTATGAATAATACTTCAAATAGAGGATGTTGACAAAAAATCTTGAAGTTTGATTGTATGTGGGCCACAATTGACTTTTGACCTAGTATAGTTGATTTTCAGGCATTTGAGCAATTGACTGAGCAAACTTCTTCTGCAAGGCTTGAAACTTGACATGGATGATTTTGAGAACATGTTAGGACAATGGTGAGAATTTGAGTCCTTTTTGGTTCACACATCTTGATGAAGATTGAAACCCTAATTTGAGGTATGCTGCCTTAGGAGAGAGTTTGTCTGGTCAACTCTTGAACTTCCTTGAGCAATTTGAGGACTTCACTTGACATTTGTTGAGAAATATGGGAGGGAAAATTTTGGGGTACAACAGCTGCCCCTGTTCAATCTTCTTAAACATGAAGATGTAGATTAGTTGTCTGCCTTTCGTGATCTGGAGGTGGAAGATGATTGGACACTAGAGTGCCCAGAAATTTGCACTCGCATGAAGTGATACTTGATTTGTGATATCAGGGATGGGCTTATAGATGCCAATTGGTAGCTTCTAGAGAATTGTCAAAGATGGGCTTAAAGATGCCATCCGAAGAGATGTCGGTCACATAAGAGATTCCTTTGCGAGAACCCATATACCTGTTGTTGAGGAATACTTCACTGGGGAATGCTGGTCTTTGTCTTGAGAGAAATAGAGTTTTAAGAGCTTCAGTTGTCCGTTACTCTACTGGGGAATAACTCCCGTTTGGGGAGTGGAAGTGAACTGCGTGCTTGGTCGGGGTATATGTTGCACCGCGACTTTCTGGGGAAATGTGAAATCAATTATGTTTGATCGGGTCCCGGTCTTACAGTGTTGTCGACTGTTGTCTGAAGATCAGAGAGTCAGAACTCGGATAGTAAGGTTATGAGAAGGAACCTGGATAGTAGGGTTACCTTCGATATGAAAGCCTGTATAGTTGGGCTGTGAGAAGGAACCTGGATGGTAGGGTTACTTCGAGATGAAAGCCTGGATATTAGGGCTGTGAGAAGGAACCTGGATGGTAGGGTTACTTCGGGATGAAAGCCTGGATAGTATGGCTTGAGAAGGAACCTGGATAGTAGGGTTACTTCGATATGAAAGCCTGGATAATAGGGTTGTGAGAAGGAACCTGGATGGTAGGGTTACTTCGATATGAAAGCCTGGATAGTAGGGCTGTAAGAAGGAACCTGGATAGTAGGGTTACTTCGATATGAAGGCCTGGATAGTAGGGCTGTGAGAAGGAACCTGGATAGTAGGGTTACTTAGATATGAAAGCCTGGATAGTAGGGCTATGAGAAGGAACCTGGATAGTAGGGTTACTTCGATATGAAAAGCTGGATAGTAGAGCTGTAAGAAGGAACCTGGATTTTAGGGTTACTTCAATATGAAGGCCTGGATAGTAGGGTTGTGAGAAGGAACTTGGATAGTAGGGTTACTTCGATATGAAATCCTGGATAGTAGGGCCGTGAGAAGGAACTTGGATAGTAGGGTTACTTCGATATGAAGGCCTGGATAGTAGGGCTGTGAGAAGGAACCTGGATGGTAGGGTTATTTCGATATGAAAGCCTGGATAGTAGGGCTGTGAGAAGGAACCTGGATAGTAGGGTTACTTTGATATGAAAGCCTGTGTAGTAGGGCTGTGAGAAGGAACTTGGATAGTAGGGTTACTTCGATATGAAGACCTGGATAGTAGGGCTGTGAGAAGGAACCATGATGGTAGGGTTACTTCGATATGAAAGCCTGGATAGTAGGACTGTAAGAAGGAACCTGGATAGTAGGGTTACTTTAATATGAGTTTGGGTAAAACTGCAAAGGGAACCTGGGTAAGGTTGCTTTTGTTGCACCGATGATTACTCTGTTAACTTCGAGTGTTGATCATGGACCTGCTGGAAATTGTGTATAATAATTGTCTTTTCTGAAAGGAATACAGGGTTAGTTATGCGCGATGCATGAGATGCATTATGATGAGGTTCTCAAAATAAACGAGATTATGTTATATGTAATGTATGCACATGTCATGATGTATGAACATGAAATGCTGACGTAATAATTTGAGTCTAGGGAATATAAATCCGTGACTGCTGCTGCAGAGTATGAGAAATGGTATTCTTGACTGCTGTAAAAACCCATAGTTCCTCTATTTCTGTTGGGGATTGTGAACAAAGATGACTATGCTGGGGATTTTTCCCTCGCTTGCGGAGATTCTTCTGAGGAGGGACTTTATTTGAGAACAATTCTATGGGAGAATAACTCTGTTGGAGAGGAGATACTCTATTGATAGATCTGCTGACTTTTAGAAATAAACTCCACCGAGGATGAATTTCCGTTGCTGGTGGTAATGAATTCTATTGGAGATTGAATTTATGCTTGTGAGAGAAATAAACTCTTCTTGGGGAATAAATTACTGACTCACTCGCGATTGTGGATCTCGGCTGGGGAGAGTCATGTCCTATTCGAGAAAGCTAACATCATTGTCTTTGGATACTTTTTGATCTGTGGGGAGTGTACGTACCACTACTCATGTTCTCAAGTTGGCTCTATCCTTGTTCCTGATGGGAAGAGTAATTGTGAGGTTTGGGCACTTCTTGTTTTTTCCTGTTCCTGGAGTTACGAGTAATTGTCTTTTGTTTTTCATGTAAATATTTATGAGCAGCAATTATTTTCAAATGCATATATCAAAAATGAATCATTGGACGTTCTTGCAAAACAAAACAGAAAAACCATTTGAAATTTCTTGTGAAAATGAATTGTATTGATATTTGAAGTTAGCCTGCAATAGGCGTTTTGTACAAGGAGGCTAACGTCCCAGTAAGGGAACGTCGCCGAAAGATAGAAATTACAATTTATGTTAAAGAAAGAAAAACAACTATGTGAAACAATTCCATCGGGTTCCAACTCTGCTATTGCCTTTATATCTTCAAACGTCTCATCACTTTGTTGCTTGGTCGAAGGTTGATCAGATTGATTAGCGCCGTCTGAGCTTGATAGTTGATACCGAAGTCTGGTTGCAAGATGATCCGATGAGACATAGTTTTACGCTTTAATCCCTAACTTTTTCCTGGACCGCCCTTTCGGTTTTTCAGTCCACCGGGATACCCTTTTTTGCCCAAGTCGCCTTTTCAGGTTTTCGACTTGCCGGGTGTACAATTTTTTTCATTTCCATCCCTTAATTTTGCCCGAACCTTTTTGGTTCGCCGGGAAGCCCTTATTTTTGCCTAGGCCATTCAACTTAGCGGGTCTTTGATTATGCGAAGTATCTTTTCACTATGTCTGCATTGACGGGGTGAGGAAGGTCGTCACCATCCATGGTGGTTAGAATCATAGATCCTCCCGAAAAAAATGTTCTTAACCACAAATGGCCCTTCGTACGTGGGGGTCCATTTGCCCCTTGGATCACCTTGCGATAGTATGATGCGTTTGATCACTAGATCCCCGAATTGATATTCTTGACGTCTGACTTTCTTGTTAAAAGCCTTGATCATTCGCTTTTGATACGTCTGACCATGACAGATAGCAGTAAGTCTCTTTTCATCGATTAGATTCAGCTGATTAAGTCGGGTTTGGATCCAGTCGTCTTCGATCAAACCCGCATCCTTCATAATCCTGAGAGAGGGTATCTGGACTTCGATGGGTAGGACTGCCTCCATGCCATATACCAAGGAATAGGGTGTTTCCACTGTCGACGCCCGTGCTGAGGTACGGTACCCATGAAGAGCGAATGGTAACATCTCGTGCCAGTCTTTGTATGTCACCGTCATCTTCTGCACAAATTTCTTGATGTTCTTGTTAGCTGCTTCAACAACCCCATTCATCTTCGGCCGGTAGGGAGAAGAGTTATGATGCTGTATCTTGAACTGTTTATAGAGCTCGGTGATCATTGTGTTATTGATATTTGTACCATTGTCAGTAATAATCCTCTCGGATACACCATATCGACATATTATATTATGTCGGATAAACCGCGCCACAACGTTCTTGATTATTGTAGCAAAGGAAGCTGCCTCAACCCACTTTGTGAAGTAATCAATTGCTACTAGAATGAAGCAATTCCCGTTAGACTTAGTAGGTCTGATCTCGTCGATCATGTCGATGCCCCACATTGCAAAGAGCCAAGAAGATGTCAAGATATTCAGAGGAACCGGAGGTACATGCACCTTATCAGCATAGACTTGGCACTTATGACAGGTTCGGGAGTGTTGGTAACAATCGGCTTCCATAGTGGACCAGTAATATCCTGCCTGTAGGATCTTCTTAGTCATGGTGTGTCCACTAGAATGGGTTCCGAAAGTGCCTTCATGTAACTCTGCCATGATCCTTTCTGCCTCTCTCTTGTCTACACATCGCAGTAAGGTTGAATCATGGTTACGCTTATAGAGGATTCCATTACTGATGAAGAACTTCGCAGCGAACCTTCTCAGAAACTTCTTATCATTAATAGATTCCCCCTCGGGGTATTCTTGAGCCTCAAGATACCTCTTTACCTCCTGAAACCAGGGTTTATCTTCTACCTCTTCAGTCTCAATGTCACAACAATGTGCGGGTTCGTCCAACCTCTCAATGGTAATCTGGGGAGCTTCATTGTCCCACCTGACTTTGAACATAAAAGACATGGTAGCTAGCGCGTCTGCCAACTGGTTCTCTTCTCGTGGGAAGTGTTTAAAGGTTATCTTCTCAAAGTGTGGGAGAAATGTCAGTACATACTCTTTGTAAGGAATAAGATTCGGGTGCTTCGTATCCCACTCGCCTTTGATCTGACTTATTACCAGAGCGGAATCTCCGAATACACTTAAGAATTTAATCCTCAGGTCAATAGCAGCTCGAAGACCCATGATACATGCTTCATACTCCGCCATATTGTTGGTGCAGTTGAAACATAATCGGGTAGTGAATGGAGTATGATAGCCCTTGGGAGATATAATTACGGTGCCAATTCCATTACCCAATGCGTTCGAGGCTCCATCAAAATACATAGACCATCGGGATCCCTCCTCGGGTCCTTCATCTGGTCCAGGTTCTTCGCAGTCAATTACCAACATGATATTCTCATCCAGGAACTCGAAATTCATGGATTGGTAGTCATCCACGGCCGGATGCACCAAATGATCCGCCAATACACTCCCCTTGATTGCTTTTTGGGTTGTATATTTAATGTCGTACTCGGTTAAGATCATCTGCCATCTTGCTATTCTTTCGGAGAGAGCGGGCTTCTAAAAAATATATTTGATTGGATCCATCTTTGATATCAACAAGGTAGTGTGAGTCAACATATACTGTCTTAGTCGGCGAGCAGCCCATGCCAAAGCGCATCAAGTTTTCTCGAGAAATGAGTATCGGGTCTCACAGTCGGTAAATTGTTTGCTAAGGTAGTAAATTGCATGCTCTTTTCGACCAGACTCATCATGCTGCCCCAGCACACACCCCATTGAACTGTCTAGCACTTTCAGGTATAATATCAAAGGTCTTTCTTCAACTGGAGGCATCAAAATTGGTGGTTCTTGAAGGTATTCCTTGATTCTCTCGAAAGAGGTCTAGCCTTCATCATTCCACTTTACCACTTGATCTTTCTTCAGCAGCTTGAAGATTGGCTCACAAGTAGCAGTTAGATGTGAAATGAACCTGGTGATGTAATTCAGACGTCCCAAGAAACCTCTAACTTCTTTCTTTGTGCGGGGAGCCGACATCTCTTGTATGGCTTTTACCTTTGCAGGGTCCACCTGAATACCCCTGTCACTGACAACAAAACCCAGAAGCTTACCAGATCTTACCCCGAAGGTACACTTTTTCGGATTCAACCTCAACTTGTACGTCTTCAACCTGTCAAACAGTTTCTGGAGATGATCAAGGTGCTCCTCTTCAGTCTGGGACCTCACTATCATGTCATCAACATAAACCTGGATCTCGTGGTGAATCATATCGTGGAAAAAAGCGACCATGGCGCGCTGATAAGTTGCCTCAGCATTCTTCAATCCAAAAGGCATTACCTTGTAACAGAAGGTGCCCCACGGTGTAGTGAAAGTTGTCTTCTCCATATCCTCAGGAGCCATCTTGATCTGGTTGTAGCCATAAAAACCATCCATGAAGGAGAAGATCTTGTGTTGCGCGGTGTTGTCGACTAGAACATCAATGTGAGGAAGTGGGAAGTCATCCTTGGGGCTTACCCTGTTCAGGTCTCTATAGTCCACACACATTTGTACCTTACTGTCCTTCTTAGGTACCGGAACGATGTTGGAAACCCACTGCGGATAAGAAGTGATAGCTAAGAACCCTGCATCGAAATGTTTAATGACCTCTGCCTTGATTTTATCTGACATTTCAGGGCGCATACGGCGGACCTTCTGCTTTACAGGAGGGCAGTCTTCTTTAGTCGGCAGGCGATGTACCACAATATCAGTGTCCAACCCAGGCATTTCTTCATAGGACCAGGCGAAGATCTCAACGTAGTCGTGTAGCATCTGTATTAACCGTTGTTTGACACTAGGCTCCAGATTCACACATATTTTAATCTCTTTCCTATCTTCCTCTGTACCCAAATTCACCGACTCTGCTGGCTCTTCATGAGGCTGTATGGCCCTCTCTTCCTGCTGTAATAGTCTAGCAAGTTCTCCAGGCACCTCAAAATCATCCTCACCTTCGTCCTCGGCTTAGTTGATCGGATTTTTGAAGTCATAACTGGCAGTAGCAGAGCTGTTATCAATGGGATCCTGAGTGGATATGGATCTGCAGTATGATACGTGAGTGTGTGTAAGAGAATAGCTGTTTTGATAAAGTGAGAGACAGAAAAGAAAAACAAGGAGCGCAAAATTTGTATGCAAGAAATGTTCAATGCTTTATTAATGATATATGAAATGATAAATAATAGCCCTCACAAGAAAAGCCAAGGTGCCTTGGGCAAGGCACCGAGCCATAAAGTTTCAAACTGTTTTTTACAAATCTTAAAACAGAAGTCAATTATTGCGGAATAAAAGAAACAGGTATGAAGTCCCACGCCGTCCAGTTATTCGGTCCACCGTTGGTTATTGGGTAGATCCAACTGTCAATGCCCGAATCCTCTTCACTGTCTTCAATTTCATTAATTCCCCGACTGCTGATGTGTAGAGGATGTCTTCCAGCCCGAGCATGCCTAACAGCCCTTTGAGCCCCTGTAGTAAATCCCAAACCAAATTTGTCAGTTTTGTGAGTGAAATCAGGGAGCTGACCCCAATTGGTACACCCACCTTCTTGAATCACATCCCTAGCGTCCTTGAGAGAAGCCATCTTCAACGGAGGTTTGCCGGTAGTAACTTCAGTTAATGCCAAGATCTGAGGGACCTCTTTGAAATTCTGACAAGGAGTTTCTATGAATTCCCCGTCCATCTCTACGTAGAGGAAGGAATTGAGGTGACTCACCATATATTCTTCTTCACGTCGCACTGTGACAATCTTTCCCTTCACCGGATACTTCAGCATTTGATGGAGGGTGGAAGTAACTGCCCCAGCCTCATGGATCCAAGGACAACCCAGCAAGCAAGAATATGACGGCCTGATATCCATCAGGTAGAAGGTGGACCCAAAAGTATGAGAACCCACTTTAACAGGGATGTCCACCTCCCCGTGCACCATTCTCTTCGATCCATGAAAAGCCCTTACCACAATGTTACTAGGCTTTAGAATCAAACCCTCACAATCCAAACAGCCTAACGCTTTCTTCGGCAGAACATTCAGTGAAGATCTGGTATACACCAGCACATGCGCCATAGTGGTGCCACTGCGCTCAATCGAGACATGCAGAGCATCATTATGATTCCTTCCATTCGGTGTCAGATTCACGTCTGAAAAACCCAGCCCATTGTCAGCAATCAGGCTGGCTACACAATCTTTGAATTGATCTGCTGAAGTTTCCTGCGGCACATGCGCAGTCTTGAGAAATGCAATCAGAGAGTTCGCATGGGCTTCAGAATACAATAGCAGAGACAACATGGATATCTTTGATGGGGTCTGCCCCAACTACTCGACTACATTGTAGTCGCTCTTCTTGATAATTTTCAGTATTTCCTCTAATTCTTGTTTAGAGGCTTCCACAACGATTTTCTTAGGTGCCTTCGTCTGGGAAGGCTCACTTATCATTTCCTTGCCCCAAGTCCCAGATGACTCAGCAGCAAGGGTGATAACTGGAATAGGAACATGAGGAATGTCAGGAGTGCTGGTTGGAGCAGTAGTTGGAATAACAGTAGGCTTGATGATCTTCAGAGAAATCTCATGAGAGAAAATTCTTCCACTTCGGGTCACCTTACTAGTCTCGACAATATTACTGATATCAGTACCAGCTTCTTCATTCTTCATATCTTGCTTAATGCCATGATAGTACACATCAGCACCATAGTGCCATGGGACAACCTTGTCTGAGATGTACGGGATAGGACCAGGAACAATGATTATTAGCGGAGCAATTCATTGAACAGGTGTAATCCTAACAGGTCTTCTCGAGGAAACCTTGGAAGGATTGGAGGAAATGGTTATAATAGCGACGTCTTCAATGGGAACAACGGGAATCATAGTCTTCTCGAACAAAATCTCTTTATTATCCATCAGGCGCTGAACACCTGACTTCAACAAACGACAACCAAAAGGTAGAATCGAACACATGTGGTAACCTTGACCATAACCCGTAAATAAACCGACCAACAACAAATTCTTCTTAACAGTCATAAGAGGAGTAGAAATTTCTTCAACAGAGGTCACAAACAAATCAGTGTTAACAACATTAACTCCACGACCATGTTTGGGCATGGGAGCAATTATAACATTCGGATTTTCTGGAGCATCAAACTCTATCTCCTTGGCTTCAAGAAAATCTTGTACTTTTTTCTCACAGCCCAGCAATCATTTGTATCGTGGCCAGGACTCTCAGAATGGTAGGCACACCGCGCGTTGGGATTGTATCTGGGAGATGTAGTGTTTGGATTCTTGGGACCCTCTCTCAAGGTCGCCAAGTTGGATTTCAACAGATGAGGCAGAATTTCAGCCAAAGTCATGCTAATGCGGGTAAATTTCCGCTGTGGTCTTTCTACCCTTTGTTGATTGTTGCATTGTGAAGCAACTGTGGGTATTGGTATCACTACATCATTTACTATTTGACGGTGTTCAGATATGCTTTGGCCCCTCGGGATATAGATTGCACTGGCTTCCTTCTTACCAGCGAAAGGCTTCTTTGCTGAACTCGAGGAGGCATCCTTCTGTATTTTGCCACTCTGAATTCTAGCTTCTACTCTTTCTCCAGTTAAATACAACTCGGTGAAACCAGACGACGAGCTGCCGGTTAAGTGATTGAAAAATGGACCAGACAGTGTACCAAGGAACATATCCACTAACTCCCTATCAGACAAAGGGGGTTGAA
Source organism: Vicia faba (assembly GCA_948472305.1). Lineage (NCBI taxonomy): Eukaryota > Viridiplantae > Streptophyta > Magnoliopsida > Fabales > Fabaceae > Vicia > Vicia faba. Next base: position 1,729,757,493 of record OX451736.1, on the reverse strand, counting down.
CTCTTCCATCCAAATCTCTCCATTTTTGAGCATAATCTTTAAAACCTTCACCTGCACCCATGGACATACTCTAGAGTTGAGTACGAGTAAGAGCAAGGTCGGAATTATACTTATACTGCTTGTAGAAAGCAACAACAAGATCTTCCCAGTTTCGGACACTGGCTCCCTCCAACTGGTAGAACCATTCAAGTTGAGTCCCTGATAGACTATCTTGAAAGAAATGCACCCAAAAATTTCTATCAGCGGTGTGGGGTTGAATCTTCCTGACATATGATCGGAGATGGAGTTTTGGGCATGACACTCCATCATATTTGGAAATAAATAGAGATTTGAATTTATGAGGGATGACCACTCCCGATACCAACCCCAATTCTCCGAAATCCAAACTAGGTATTTTCTGAATTTCCATAGCGCTCAGGCGGTCTTCTAGCTGCTTGTACCTATCCTCAGCAGGAGGATATTGCTCATTGTTGTAATCAGTATCATCATTAGAAACTGCAGGACTAGGGTCTGATGATGTAAAAAACACAAGAAGGGGGGGGGGGGGGGGGGTGAATTGAAAAACTTAGATAAAAAACAGCTTAATGACACAATATTTTTATCCTGGTTCGTTTGATCTCAAACTACTCCAATCCACCCGTCAAGGTGATTTCGCCTCTCTCCAACGAGGTCTTAATCCACTAATATTCAAAGGATTACAACAGCTACTTTAACAACTGTTAAAGTCTTCTTGAGTACAACCACAAACCGGTTAATCTCAAGGAAATCTTTTACAAATAATTGAACAAGAGTGTGTTGTGTTTTCTAAGAAAACAATATATCACAACTGTGATAATTACACAGATTAACCTTAGAATAGAATAAACTTGCTAGAGCTTGAATATGTGTGGTTTGGAATTCTCTGCAAACTGATTTGTGCATACGTACGTGCTTCTTTCATAAGCAGACTTGTTTATATAGGCAAGGCAAAGACGTTTTCCATAAACAAGTTAATGTTAATAACACACTTTCCTTTTGTAGAAGATCTTGTCTGAAGAAATCCATTAGCATTTAATTCTGTCTTGAATAATTAATAATGCTTCAGAGTCTTCTTTGCTTTAACTGCTGATAACGCTTCAGAGTGTTGATGACTTGGTTGAGATGTCTTTTTTCAGAGTCAGAGTGTACTTGTTTAGGTGCAGATTCTGGTCATCAAACTTCAGCGTAAAGCATGTTTTGCTTTCAGCGTGTAATACTTTATTGCTTATCTTCTGATGCTGATCCCATCAGAACTTCTTCATATACAGGACATAATTTTTAGGAGCATATTTGTTATTTGTATATATATCTTTGGATTTATTTATTCTTTGTATTTTGTTATCATCAAAACTCTAATCAAGGGTTGTAGAAACAAACTATGTTATAACAGGGTCCTTTTCCCCTTCTTGGTTCTCCCCTTCCTTGGATGAAGAGGTCAGATCAGTTTGATGATTCAACCTTTCTCCGAACCTTCTGCCCATATTCAGAATACCAGTCTTCTTATTCTTCTTTTCTTTCAGAATGAGGGCTTTCAGATCCTCTTGCCCCTTAGCCAGACTTATTAACATCTATTGGAATTGGGTGTTCTGCGCCTGAAGATCTTTGATGGCTTGATCGGAAGACATTTCTGCTGAAATAAACAGCAAAGAAGATGAGAAACATGTGGTGGTACATGTAATGATGTGTATGACAATGTGATGCGCATGTAATGATTTCAAAGACTTTGGGAGATTTAAATTTTCAGACCAAAATAAACGAAAACTTTCTTAGCTTTAACTTTGAAGGTTCAAAATTCCTTTAAGGCTTTACAAAATAAGTAAATAAAACAAAACTAAAACTAGAAATAGAACATCAAAAGTCCCATGGACTCTTCCTCTTCGTGTTGATATAATCATTGATCACTCTTTCTTCCTCGAGCTTCCTGGTGAGCTTCAAAACCTTCCTCTCTTGTTCATGGAACTGCTCCCGGTAGGTATCCCGCTCATTCCTCAGCTGAATCCAAGACCTCTGTAGCTCCCCAAGATCAGTGGGCATGTAAGGATAGAGAACCGTGTAAGGAATGCCTTCTTCATTAGTGGGCTCCATGATCACTGGTAATACGGCCACATAAGGCATCATAAGCTTCTGGGCACGAGCTCAGACCCATTTGAGGTAAGGCTGCATAGGAAGGGAAGTCTTTGGTCCCAACGCTTTGGGGTCAGATCTGTTTACCATGCCCCAAGCTCGTATGAACCTCCGGCGATGCTCCTTAACATCATCCTTATAGTTGAATACAATGTCCTCGAGAAGTAACTCATGGGGACCATCCCTTCGAGCACGACCAAATTGTCGCAAAGCTAGACAAGGGTTGTAAGTTATACCCCCTCTGATACCAAGTAATGGGACATTAGGTTACCCCCCACGACGGTCAATAATAGCAGTATCTTCCATAGCCTGGGAACACCAAATAATATCCGTATGAGCGAGTGACATTATTTTGTGCGACCAACCCAAACCTTCTTCGTTCTTCAGCATAGACCTAAGGAGGTGAGAAATAAACCACCTCGACAACAACGGCATGCAGCACATAAGAGTTCATCTTCCCTTCATGGTACGAGTATGGAGAGCGTGCAAAATATCTCCAAGCAAGGTAGGCACAGGGTTGTGAGAAAGGAAAATCTTGATAGCATTCACATCTACAAAGGAGTCCGGATTAGGGAAGAGAACTAAACCATAGATAAGAAGATCCAAGACATCCTCAAAAGCCTGAAAATCCAAATCATCCCAAAATAGTTGAGCCTGGTCTATCAGAAATTTGGCTAGAAAACCCTCGACTCCGCTTCGAGTTTCCCAATTAGATACCACATCGGCCTGTTTCAAATGCAAAGCTGAGGCAATGACTTATGGCTTAGGAACTTCTTCCATACCTGTGAAGGGTACCTGTTCAAGAATGGATATGCCCAATCGATGAGAGAATTCTTCCAAGGTGGGTACCAGCTGGTAATCTGGAAAGGTGAAGCAGTGATGCTTGGGATCGAAGAACTGAAAAAGTACGCTCATCATCTGTTCATCAAGGTTTGAAGTAACCATGCTGAGAAGTTGACCGTGTCTCTTAATGAAAGTATAAGTTTCAGAAACTCTTGATGCTAACTCCTTAAGTTGGGCAGGTATCTGCACGAAGTTGATTTGGATGGTATTTCTACGCACGGAAGCCATGATCTGCAAAACAGAACAAAGATAAATTCCCTTGGTCTTTGAAATAGTTAGTGTAATAAAGCATGAATGCCATGTTATGGTGCATGATGTCATGATAAACCACAGGTATAGCAAACACAAGTATTGCAAACACAGTTAAATCATACAAAGCCCTTAGGTTTAAGGCTTGCATAAGGTCAAAGGTAATACCCTCTTGAAGTTAAGTTGGTTCAACCTGTCCTAGAAAAAGTAACCAGGTTCTAGAGGATCTCAATATCACTGACCATCCTCCATCGGTCATGGTTTCAGCTTACGTAATCTTTTCTTGCAGCCGAAATATTCCGAGAGTATGATCTCAATGAGTGTAGCATCAAGTATCAACCAGTTCTCAGCTCAACACTGAGGCCGGTTATCTAGCTACTTTCTAATGGCCAAGTTGGGCGATTAAAGGTTCTAAGGTCAGTTGATGCTTAACGACAGCATGCAGCGGCCCCGTATTCTCCTCGTTTCTCCACAAGGGATACCAGTACCAACCAAAGTGCCACATCAACGTAGCTACTTCTTCAACCGTATTGGTCTATGTCGTACAGTTCCCTCACAGTCTATTGCTACTTACCTAAAAGGTATTCCCCATATTCGGGTGTAGGATCTATAGTAACCCCAGACAAAACCTTTAAAAGTAAAGCAATCAAGACAATCAAGAAAAGCAATTATGATGACCTAGATCCTAAGGTATACCCCACTTATTATTATCCCCAGTAGAGTCGCCAGTTCTGTGGTACGGTGACAGAACTGACTGTTTTATACTAGTTTGCATTTTGCGTTTTGTGTTTGAAAAATGTCGCGGTAAGAAAGAGTCGCCACCGTCTTTTATTTCATCCAACCGGAAAGGAAAAAAGTACAGAAAAAAATCATTTTTCGAGATATTTTGAGTACGGGCGGTAGATTATAGAAAGGGAAGGTGTTAGCACCCTTTCTATCAATGGTTTCCCATGGGCTCTTAGGTACTTGCTCATTTTTAAATTTCTTTTGTGTGTACTTTGTTTTGAAAATATTTTACTTTGTGATAACCCTTGTATCAGTCCTCAAGGATGTGACGAAGTTGTTTTGAAATTTTGTTTTGAAATGTGTAAGTGTGAAAAGTTTTGATTTGAGCAAGTACCTAATAACATCTACTTACTCGAAAAAGATCGTTTCTATTCTTGTTTCATTTAGACAGCGTTATCCCATTATTGATAAATAGGTAGCACAGTCATTGGAATTTGTAAGGGTCAATTCGAAAGGGATGTACGATCACTAAAGCAAATTTAGGACACCTTAGTAATAACCCTAGAGTCTTAAGATCTTATTCGAGGCAACATTTCCGAGGCAACATTCGAATGGGACATTTGATCTTTTTTAGACAGGAGGGCAACCACTAAAACACTCTATACTCAATGATCGTTTACCGAAGGCAACCGAAGTGAGAGTATACCCTAAGAGTGATATGTGCGAGTGATCCATTTTCAGTTATTTTATCTTTGCACATTAGGGTTTTCTAACCAGTTTAATTTTGTCATGCATTCTTGTCATACAATCCTATTAGCATACATCTAGACAGTTAAATATTTACAGGAATTAAAATGCGAGAAAATAAACCTACGCTATTACAAGGCTTCGGGGAGGGGGATTAATTACATAGCCAAAAAATCGGGGATTTAAACAGTAAAATAAACCCTAAATTAACTATTACAAACCATGAGCAATTACAAAAATATTGGCAAAAATAAATTACAATTGCGCGACGAATTAAATGTGAAGCGATTAGGGTTTTGATCCTTGACTAAACCTAGTTGGAATTTAAAGGAAAAACATTTTTCTGTCGTTTTTGTTATTTTAAGAAAATAATAAAATAATTAAATTAAAAAGAAAATCCCAAGTTCTAATTAATTTTAAATTAAGAAAAATAAATTAATTAAGTCTAAACAACCTATTTTGTATTTTTATTTATTTGAGAAAAAGGAAAACAATTAAATCAAGAAATTAACCTAATTTTCTATTTGATTTTAATTGCAAAAACAAGTCAAAATTTCCCTAAATTAAATTAAACTAAATTAAATTTGATAAAAAAAAACCTAATTCTAATATTTTATGATTTCTTGATTTTATGATTTTATAAAAAAAATGATAAATGGTGTTAATTAAAATAATTAAAGGAAATATTTAAAAGAATTAAAGAAAAAAAGAAAAAAAAAACAAGTAGAGATGGGCCTGATTGTTAGCAATCCTGGGGGTGCCAATCTGATTTCTGGGTGCAAACAAATCTCATCCTGTTTGACCATGTTGGTTCCCATGCAATGTTGACTTTGAGGTGTATGGTGGTTCTCTCATGGTTGGCACGTTGGATATGATTAGCTAAGCATCCAATGGCCAGGCATTGAGGGTGTATGGAAGGCGTATGATGTTGTATTGCATGGGATTCTCCTGAAACAAACAAGAAAATAATAAAATGCACACGCCTGGGATCAAACCCAGGGCGTGTGCATCAAAATCCTTTCCCCCAACCATCTGAGCTAGCGGACCAGTCCCACGCTGCCACGCCTCATCTTCTTCCCCAGACTATCGCTTTAGACTATGGCACATTTACCTACGAACATCTTGCTGTAACTACAAACCTGTGAAATTCAAAAATCCTATACAAGCAATATAAATGAAAGGTAAGGGTACCAATCAACTCGTCTCATCCTCACGAGCATCATGGTACCAGAATCAAGGCCTAATTTTGCCTATATTGGAAACCCCTAAAACGAGCAAAGGAACCCTAACAATGGCATATCGTGATTCTTGCACTCCAAATGCAATTAAGTGATACCAATAGCTTGCAAACAAAATGATGAACAAGAATATATAAATCAAAAGTGCTAATGATGCGTAAATTGCAATAATCAAATTTGAAAAATAAACCAAACCGCGTGAGTTGTAGAACGAGTTTTCTGAGTGTATCAGGCCCTGGGAATGATTGGAATAGCTTCCTGGGATTTCTAGCAAGCGATTGGAATGGCTAGTACACCTTAAATTGGCCTGTAGAGTGAAATTCGTCTCACACTTTTCTTGGAATTTTTAAACTTTGTTATGCCCTTATCATGACTTATAACCTTCTTCTTTTGCTTTGTTCTTGTTCATTATATATCCCTCAATGAATTAGGGTTGCAAAACAGATTGAATCTTGAAGCTTTGATGAGATTTGATTTGATTTTCAATTTGTATGATATCTTTCTATTTTCATGCCAATCATGCCTTTCTTGTACCAATTGTCATTGATTCGAATTGATCATCCAAGCTTAGCATATTTTGATTGCCAATCTGTAAAAAAAACAAATCAAATCATATATTTGATAATTTTCATCATATATTTGATTTAATTCACTTTTTAATTAATGAAAAATCAAAATAAATTGAAAAATGAAGAAAATAATGTGTGGATAAGTATTTGAGTCGTGGACCACATTATAATTGAAGTGCAAGCATAAAAAGTTGGGCCCATTTAGCAAAAAATGCAAATTTGAGCACATTTGACTTTTGGCAAATTTGCAAAAATGGTCAACTTGGCCAATGCATTACTCTCTCAATTTTGACCCTAGATAGGTGTTCTTGGACTTTTAAGAAAGCTTAGGATGTCCTCTAAGCAACACCTTTGGTCTCATCTAAATTGATTCTTCCATGTTCATGTATGAAGCTTTGACCCAAAAGGTGTTTTTGTTGACTTTTCAAAAGGACCTATAATGTCAAAATTCATATCTTTTTGTGGGTGCATATTCTGAACTTGGGAGTGGAATATGAATTGTAGGGAATTTCATCCTCCTCAAAATGAGCTTTGGATGGGTCATTTATAATAAAGTATGAGAAAGTTATGCTTGGTCAAAGTTGAGTTGATTTTTCCTGTAAAACCCTAATTTAGCAACTTTTGGGTTTTGATGAATTGTGAGCAATCCTTGAGGAATCATGATCAACCCTTGATCAAATGATGAATAATATTTCAAAGTGAGGATGTTGACCAAAATTTTTGAAGTTTGACTGTATGTGGGCCACATTTGACTTTTGACCTAGTACAGTTGATTATCAAGCATTTAAGCAATTGACTGAGCAAACTTCTTCTGCAAGGCTTGAAAATTGACATGGATGATTTTGAGAACATGTTAGGAAAATGGTGATAATTTGAGTCTTTTGTGGTTCACACATCTTGATGAAGATGGAAACCCTAATTTGAGGTATGCTGCCTTAGGAGAGAGTTTGTCTGGTCAACTCTTTAACTTCCTTGAGCAATTTAGGGACCTCACTTGACATTTGTTGAGAAATATGGGAGGGAAAATTTTGGGGTACAACAACGGGGTTACCTTAGGGCTAGATCACCTTTACTTACTTCTTTTGTTTTTTATTCTTTACATTATGGTTCCTTGTTTAGGCTTGTTTTGATCCTCTACCCGGATCTGGGGCACCTTTTTAGGTAATTAGCAATAAGTTATGGAAACTGTGCGGGGTATACCGACATGGTCTAAGCAATAGCTATGTTAGTGTGACACATTTGTTGGTACCGATAGCCCTTGATTAGTCAAGGAGAATACAGGGCCGCTGTGTGGTGTCATGAAGCACTAACTGACTTTAGAACCTTTACTAGAACAACTTGGCCATTCATAAGTAGTGAGATAGCTGGCTTTGGTGCAGTTTAAAGTTGGTTGTTACTCGATGCTATTCTCATTGAGATCGGAATTTCGGGATATTTCAGTCGCCAATAAAGAGGCTTGCGCTGAAACAATGTCCAATGAAGAAAGATCAATGATATTGAGATTCCCTAGAACCGGTTTACTTTCTAGGACAGGTTGAACCAACTAAAATTCAAGAGGGTACTTACCTATCAAACTCCATGCAAGCCTAAGCATAAGGACTTGTCTGCTTTGTGTGTATATGACTATTTGTACATAATAACTTTCTTGCTTTGCATACTTGTACATAAAATCATGACATCATACCATAGCATTTTCAATAACCTTTTCAAGGATCTCGAGGGCCTATGATGTAGGGTCACATTGAACCAGAATACTATCAAGGGGCAAGAGGATTTATTTTCCTCTAACCAAACACCGTCAAAGATCAAAGTACAACAACTTGAGTCAAGGGCTATGACCCACTTGACATGGTGAGCTTGATGCTCGAGGAAGGACATCCACCGATACGAGGTTATTCAGTCAAAGTTGTAGTAAAAGTTTAACTTATAACATCTTCTTGTGTTTACCCTGTGAGATCCTTGAAAACCTACATTCACATACCATGCATCATATCATGACAGGTTTCTCCCACACAGGTTTCCTTATCTTCCTACTGTTTATTTCAGTAAAGATGACTCTAGAACAGACTATCAAGGACATTCAGACTCAAAATGATCAACTTCAGGAAATGTTCTTGAACCTATCCAAGGGGAAAGAAGAAGTGAAAGCACTCCTCACTATGGGCTTGACCATGGAGAATCCTAAGGACGACAGGGATGACCAGTTGGAACAGATACAAACTGAAATGGCAACAATGAAAGTCCAGATGATGGGGCAATTGGTGGGCCAGATGGCTCTTATCCAAAACTTAGCTCGGGGAGAAGAGGAGCTAAGGACCGTCGTCAACAAACTTCATCAAGACAGTTGCAACCATATGAAATAAACCGTCGAGATTGGGGATCAAGACATCATTCAGCGTCTCATTAGACAAGGAGCCGATTTGATAGAAATTAGACCTTTCCAATTTACTGCCACATCACGGGCCCGACAACAACCTCGCCAACAACAACAGATGAATCAACGCAAAAAGGTCGCGCCTAAGAGACAATTTACCAGGATAGGCATGTCGCTATCTCAGGTACTACAACACATGTTTAAGGTGGAGCTAATTACATTAAAGGCTCCTCCTCAGAATCCTAACACTCCTGCTCCTAGTTACCGTCCCAATGAGAGGTGTGCATACCATTCTAATGGTCTTGGGTATGATACGAACATTTGCTGGGATCTGAAGAACGGGATTCAAGACCTAATCAATGAAGGAGTGTTGGAATTTACACAAGACGATCAATTGGAACTCTTCTATCACCCCTCAAAGGCATCCATATGAATTAACAGTCTGGGCGAGGAAATTTTCTCTTTATTCGAAATTTCAATTGTAATTTCTTTGTTTGTTTAAACACTTATCTATATGTCAGACTTTGGTTACTTTCATTAATGCATTAAATATGTTTGTCTTGAATCAATCCATTCATTTTCATTCTATTTACACTATGCTTTTTATTCCCTTTATGATATTCAACTCTTGTTTCTAAAAGTTGAAAGCCTTTAGAGGGAGGATGACGAAAACAATGCCATATTATCATGTAATATGCTTTTAGACAGACCTTGCTAATGATGTTCGGGCGTTCTTTCAATTCCTAAACACTGGAGTTATAAGGAGGATAATCCTTAGTCAACCCCTTCGAGCCAAAGAAGTAGAAGTTTTCTTTTTTACACAAATCGAAACCTTTAATCAAAACATGGGGCAGGGTAGTCTCTCAGTTAAATCAAACTCGCGTTCAGTCGCAAACTTTCACTTTGTAATGACATCAAAAACATTCCTTATGAACCAAAAGATGGTGATGGTTCCCTATCAAATAGGCAGTCATTATCTCTCAAAAGAAATGCCCACTAAGTCAAGACCTACGAAGGAGACTTAAGGAAAACTGGGGCATCCCACTGACTGTAATCTCAAAAACAAGAACAGTCAGGCAAAATCAGGGATAATAAATTAAAAGGAGGTCACTGCAAATCCTCAACAACATGGAAAATATGGAAAAATGACTGCCTTCCAACAAACTTAACTTGTCTGAACCATCACCAAAATGCCATTCCAGATTCAATTAGAGTTCAAATGCACAATTAGTCGAGTTTAGGATTGAAGAACATCACGAAGAACGGGCAGGTACAATTACACTTTGAGCTTTATCCTTTGTTTCTTAAACCGTGAACCTAGACCACGATACAACCTTTCAAAGTCCTAATTGAAGCATGGGTTAGTTCGAAAGCATATTGTTACAAAAGGTATTCTAACTTTTGTAAGGCTTACTCTAAATCCTGATTTAAATTCACATACTTGCAAAATTCTTTTTTCTACTAAAATGCATTTTCAAAACTTCAAGACAAGCATAAACTTTTCATTATTTTGAATACCGCTGTTTGCATATGGCTAATTATTTGACAACAGATAAATTCATACGACGAATATTCAGCAAATGAAAGCTCTCTCAATAAACAGAATCACTTCAAATGGAAAGACGTTTCGAATAACAAATCTCTCATAATCAAGGGGCACATAATGACCATTGTCCAACACATTTGGGGCAGTCAAGTAGAGATTCAAATGATCTCTCAAAGAGTTGTTGAATAACCAGGGGCAAATCTCCATCTGAATCACTCAAGGGGAAATGTTACATTGATCATGGGCTTGAACAAAATCCACTATGAAGATCTTGGGTACCACCAATTTTTTTTTCTGTGCCAGTAGTATCAGATGGTGTCAGTATCATGTCTTCGGATCCTCCCATGACAATTCTTAGAAAATTCTGAGACTTGACCAAAGATCTTGGGTACCACCATTTTGTTTGTTTATGCCAGTAGAACCAGATGGTGTCAGTATCAGGTCTTCGGTTTCTTCCACAACAATCTTAGAAAATATCCCTTGGAAGTTCAAGGCTATAGGAAATGTGATCAAAATCTCAAACGTTGAGGTGCACCAGATTAACTCTAGGGGCAAACAGGTTCCCACGTATAAAGGGTCATGTGCGACCAAGCAAACATTTTCTGGCATTACTACGACACTTATTACTATAAACAGTGACAAATCCCCACAAAGCACCCTTCATAAGGTGATCCCCAGTGAAGTCGTCAGAGTCACGAGGCTATCCCCGACAAGTGCAGAAGCATCTTTAAACAAAATTGGGGCATCCTCCAGCCGATGACATAGTCAAACTCACCAGCGAAAAGAGGATTTTTAATCTTCTCCCAACGAACGCATACATCACACTAGTTCCCAAACAGAGGGAGAATGCCAACAGTTTTCCATCTTCTTAGATATAGTTCAGACACAATCTATATGCAGATTCATTTTGATATTTATTCCAGATTCTCCTGAAAATACCATACAGATACAATCCAGAGAAAGATCAATTTTGATACTTATTCAAGTGCATCTTCTTAGATATAGTTCATACACAATCTACATGCAGGTTCATTATGATACTCATTTCAGATTCTCTTGCAGATATAGTATGGACATGATCCAGACAAAGATCAATTATGATACTTATTCAAGTGCATCTTCTTAAATATAGTTCAGATACAATCTACATGCAGATTCATTCTGATACTCATTTTAGATTCTCTTGCAGATACAGTACGGACACGATCCAGACAAAGATTCATTCTGATACTTATTCAAAAGCCTCTTCTAGATACAACGCAGATACAATCTAAATACAGATTTATTCTGACATTTATTCCAAACTCTCCTCAGATACAGTTCAGATACGATCCAGATATGGATATCACTCTGATACTCGTTCAATATCTCCTCAGATATCATCAATGCTTAGAACTATTTTGACATTCCCCAGTTGAGCTGGTCTTAACTGAGTTTTAAAAAAAACTTTACGGAGTTTCTGTCAAAAGCGCCCCTCCAGCAGATTGGAGACAGGGTTTATTTCCCCAATAAACGATAAGATTCCCAAGCTTGAATTTTCTTCCCAGACTATCACAAATTAAGGGACCACAACTCCTCTTCCCCAATAGACTGCTCTACAATCCCCAATAGCTACCCAGTAGAGCAATTGACAACGAAGACTTCTGAACTCTTTTCCCCAAGCGGAAATCAATACTCTCTATAGAATTTTCTTTTCAAGCAAAATCAACACTCCCCAATGGAGTTCTCCTCAAACAACAAAACAAAAATCTCCAGCAGAAACATTCTAAAAAACAAGGTCTGGAAAGGTGTGCATACTCTTCATCCCCAACGGCCTCCTGGAAATTTGGCTGCCCAAAGCTCCCCAACATTTTTCAATGATTTATTTTCCAAAGACAAAAGTATATTCCAACAACATTTCATGAATCATATTTTATACATGATAAATGCATACAACACAAATGCATGCGTCATAATCTCATTTATTTTGAGAACATAATTATGCCATGCATTTCATACATCATGAAATTGCATGCAACTAACTCTTTACCTTTTTAGGAAAGGTCAATCAATAGAGAATTATCATCAACAAATTTTTGACAAGTCAGAACAACTATCTGTGAACAAATCAATTGTAGATCAATTCCCGAAACAGGACTGGGGGACTATCTACATAACAAACATTATATTCAAGACCTCTGCTGGTTCAATTTAAATTTATCAATGGTTTATCCTGATTCTTTTTCGTAGACATTTTCTCTGGTTCAGATAAATCGCTCTAAGATTTATTCGGATTCTTTCCAGTTAAAGAATATTCAAGACCTCTGCTGGTTCAGTTTAAATATCTCAATGGTTTATCATAATTCTTTCCTGCAGATATTTTCTCTGGTTCAGATGAATCGCTTCAAGATTTATTCTAATTCTTTCTAGTTAAAGAATATTCAAGACCTCTGCTGTTTCAATTTAAATCTATCAATGGTTTATCCTGATTCTTTCCCGCAGACATTTTCTTTGGTTCAGATAAATCGCTCCAAGATTTATTCTGATTCTTTCCAGTTAAAGAATATTCAAGACCTCTATCGGTTCAGTTTAAATCTATCAATGGTTTATCCTTATTCTTTCTCGTAGACAATTTCTCTGGTTCGAATAAATTGCTCCAAGATTTATTCTGATTCTTCCAGTTAAAGAATATTCAAAACTTTTGCTGGTTCAATTTAAATCTCTCAATGGTTTATCCTTATTCTTTACCGCAGACATTTTCTTTGGTTCATATAAATTGCTCCAAGGATTTATTCTGATTCTTTTCTAGACCTCTTCCATTTCAATTTAAATCTCTCAACATTTCATCCTGATTCTTTCCCGCAGACATTTTTCTCTGGTTCAGAAAAATAGCTCTAAGATTTATTTTGATTCTTTCTGGTTAAAGAATATTCAATACTTCTGCTGGTTCAGTTCAAATCTCTCAATGGTTTATCCTGATTCTTTCCCATATACATTTTCTATGGTTCAGATAAATCACTCCAAGATTTGTTCTAATTCTTTCCAGATAAAGAATATTCAAGACCTCTGATGGTTCAGTTTAAATCTCTCAATGGTTTATCCTAATTCTTTCCTGTAGAAATGTTCTCTGGTTCTGATAAGTCGCTCTAAGATTTATTTTGATTCTTTTCTAGACCTCTGCTGGTTCAGTTTAAATCTCTCAACGGTTTATCCTGATTCTTTCCCGCAGACATCTTCTCTGGTTCAAACAAGTCGCTCCAAGATTTATTCTGATTCTTTTCCAGACCCTTGTTGGTTCAGTTTAAATTTCTCAATGGTTTATCCTGATTCTTTCCCGTAGACATCTTCTCTGGTTCAGATAAGTCGCTCCAAGATTTATTCTAATTCTTTTCCAGACCCCTGTTGGTTTTGTTTAAATCTCTCAACGGTTTATCCTGATTCTTTCCCGCAGACATCTTCTTTGGTTAAGATAAGTCGCTATAAGATTTATTCTGATTCTTTTCCAGACCCCTGCTGGTTCAGTTTAAATCTCTCAACGGTTTATCCTGATTCTTTCCCGCAGACATCTTCTCTGGTTCAGATAAGTTGCTCTAAGATTTATTCTGATTCTTTTCCAGACCTCTTCTGGTTCAGTTTAAATCTCTCAACATTTTATCCTGATTCTTCCCTAGTAGACACTTTCTCTAGTTCAGATGCATCGCTCTAAGGTTTATTCTGATTCTCTCCAGTTAAAGAATACCCAATACCTCTTTTGGTTCAGTTCAAACATCTCAAAAGTTTATCTTGATTCTTCCCCAGTAGAAACTTTTTCTGGTTAAGATAAATCACTCTAAGATTTATTTTGATTCTCTCCAGTTAAAGAATACCCAAGACCTCTTTTGGTTCAGTTTAAACCTCTCAACGGTTTATCCCGATTCTTTCCAAAATAAACTCTCTCTGGTTCGGATAAATCACTCCAAAGATCCATCCTGATTCTTCCCAATTAAAGATTATTCAAGATTTCTGCTAGATTCGGTTTTAATTCGACCTAAGGTTCATTCTGATTCTTGCCCCAGTTGAAGTCAAGCTTAGACTTAGTCTAATTTATATCAACAATCACCTTTGGATGGAATCTATAAGCCCATCTCCGCCAACTCTCCAATATTTCTCCAAATGGCATCTTTAAGCCCATTCCTTACACCTCAACCACAATATCATCAAGTGCAAATTTCTGGGCACTCTAGTGTTCAATCATATTCCACCTTCAAGTCACGAGTGGCAGATTCGCCCATCTAACTCTTCAGGTTTAAGAGGATTGAATAGGGGCAGCTGTTGTACCCCAAAATTTTCCCTCTCATTTATCAAAGGATCATCCTAGACCCTCAGGTTTGCTTCTATCAAGTTTCAGGTCTTGGATTACAATTTTCCAAGAAAGTCATTCACAAGGGAAAAATGGTCAAAAGCATACTGAAAAGTCAAACTTTGACCCCTCTTTCTCATCCCTTTTCATATCATGCCTTTCTTATTACACTAAGTGTTATTGGAGCATGATCTCTATATCATGTCTCAAAATAAATGGTGCATAGATTTCTATTGACCGACCTCAAAATAGGTGCGACTTCTATATAAGTCCACTTGCGATTTCTTAACATAATGCTAAATTTTGTCCCGATTCGCATAAATGATCGTTCGTGGCCCAAAATTATGTTTGGAAGCCCAAGTATGTTAATTGATCTCTTTGATCCAATTACCTTGAGATTAATTATGTGGAGGCTTTGGTTCTACCAATCCTCGAATGGATCTACAACACTTTTGGTCAATGCAGATCACTTAAACATCGTTGATCATTAAATGGTACTTTTAAGAATTCCAAATGGATGATATACTTGACAAAAAGAAAATGCAACTTGTTGTGTGGAGGCTTTGGTTCTACCAATCCTCTAATGAGTTCCAAATGAAAGTTTTAAGATGTTCATCCAACTAACCACTAATTATTAAATTTCTTTTTACTTTATGATTTTATTTTTTATGCTTTATGTACCATTTAATTTATGCATTACATTTCATGTTATTTGTATTTTGCTCACTTGAGAATTTATATTCTTGTTACTTTTATTTTGCTCACTTGAACCTTTATGTTCTTTTTCAAGACACCTAATAATAAACATGAACCCTAAAAAACCCTTTAATGAAACTTGGACTATTTGGCTACTACCCTTGGTATTATGGAGTATTGGACTTCTTGGACTTAGGATTAGAAACCTTTGCCTATGTTGGAGACCTTGTGACCTTAATTAATATTTTTTTCTGGAGTTCTTAAGGTTTACTTCAAGACATTGGGTTGTTTGTTTGTTTTGTGTGCATGTTATTGTGATTACATTCTTTGTTTTTAATCTGGAATTCACCCGTATACAACCAATACTCTGCCCAATTTTTGTGAAGAGTTAATACACTTGAAGTTTAGTTCTCTCAATAGGTCTAGTATCTTTTCTTGCTTGGTTTCAATTCAAAGAATGAGAATTCTATCTTGACTCATAATGTCAAGTATTGGCTTCTTGTTGGTTAGATGGTTCTTATCCCTAGCTTTTACCTTATGCTTTAGGATAGTCTCTTCTTCTCCTCCCATCTTCTTTAACTTTAAAAAATCTCCTCCCTCCTTTTGAAAACCCTTCTTGTTTTTAAACTTGAACCACTTTCATAATAAACATGGACTGAGGTCCATGCATTTTCAAAACATTTTTATAAACAAACTTCAATCAACTTAATAATACCTTGACCTTTTTTTTTGCGAGAAGACTAAAAGTCAATCAATCCCATTTCAAACCATTTTGCCACTTTGACTTTTATTTTAAAATCTTTCTCAAAAGATTGGACTCTTGTCAATCCTTGTAGTGATGAAAATAACTATCCTTCTATAATATATAGTGAAGAGAGATATTTTCCACTTGGGTGTTGAGTGAGGCATTGTTGATTTTAAAATCCAAGCCATGTCCTCCACTTTGAGATGATGCAACTTCTCCTTTCTCATGATTGTGGGTAGTAAGTATGTTTTCCACACGGACAATGATGATAATGTCTTATCCCATAAAATTAACCAACATACTTGTGTTTTAAAATTTTTAAAGAGGAACTACGTGTACCCTAATACCCTATTGCATGAAAGGTGGTACATAGGCACTAAAGATTCGCAATCACGGCGGGTGCAAAAATCATAAAAAATACTTCTTTTCTCACCCATACCATCTATTTTTATACAACATTTTATAGCCAAAATATACAGATTTTATAAAAGAGGTTTCTGTGGAGTACCGTAGATGTTTAGGGTGTTAATACCTTCCCTTTGCATAACCAACCCCCTTACCTTGAATATTTCCCCCTCTTTTGGGTTATTCGCTCTTTTCCCATTCTTTTGGAAACAATAAAGCGCGGTGGCGATTTTTATTTTGATATGTATAAGTCTAGTCAATCCAATGATTTAGTCTTTAACATTTCAAGTTTTTGTTGGATAATGGAACCATCAAGGTTACATGTCAAAGGGATGATTAACATGAAGTTGATATGATTGAGTTTTGTTTGGATGAAAAAGAATCGGATGATGAGTATGCCTCTGCATATGAGTTCTTCTCCTCGGATGAAGATTTATTTTCCAGGGATGACTCTGTAATGACTAATTATGTTGAAGAGGGAGTAAATGTTATTGTGTCTTGCTTTGGTGCACCTACCCCTTTTGAAGTTGAATATCATAACAAGCCAACTGTTACTCCATTGGTGATTAGTTTGTTGGGTCCTGTCCCCTACAAGTCAGATAATGTTGTACCCTACAAATATAATGCTACAATCTTAGAGGATGGTGTGGAAGTTCCCATCCAGCCAATGCCTAATGTTAGAAATATTGTTGAGACTAGCAGGGTGACCCGCAGTGGTCGAGTATTTGCACCAGTTGTTCGTGGAGATGTTAGTACTGGAAAGAAAGTTGTTGAAGATGTTGAACCCCTGAAGGCAGTGGGTGAATCTAGTGGAGCTACGCTAGAAAAATAGGTGGACGATATTTTGAAGATAATTAAGATGAGCGACTACAGAATCGTAGATCAGCTACTACAGACTCCTTCAAAAATATCTATCTTAGCTTTATTAATGAACTCCTCTGCTCATAGAGAATCTTTGATGAGGGTATTGGACCAAGCTTTTGTGGAAAGTGATATGCATGTAGACCAATTCAGTAGTGTAGTAAGGAACATTATGTCATGTAATAACCTGAGTTTCTGTGACGATGAATTTCCTGATGAAGAAAGGAATCATAATTTGTCCTTCCACATCTCTATGAACTGCAAGAATGATTCATTATCCAATGTGTTGATTGATAATGAATCTGCATTAAACATTATATCGAGGAGCACTCTTATGAAGTTGAAATATCAAGGACCACCCATGCGCCCAAATGGAATTATTGTGAAAGCATTTGACGGATCAAGGAAGTATGTTATTGGTGAAGTGGACTTGCCTATTCATATAGGCCCACATTTGTTTCAGATTACTTTCCAGGTCATGGATATTGTACCCGCTTATAGATGCTTGCTGGGACGACCGTGGATACATGAGGCAGGGCTGTCACTTCGAATTTACACCAAAAGCTAAAGTTTGTACGTGAAGGAAAAGTGGTAATTATAAATGGAGAACAAGCATTATTGATATCTCATTTGTCCTCTTTTAGAATTGTGGAGGCGGATGAAGATGCTGTTTGAACCCAATTCCAAGCTTTATCCATTTATAACATAAGAGGAAATGAGAATTTTATGGTTTCGCTTAGGGATGTGCAACAGGTGATGCATAATGGCCATAGTGAAGTATGGGGATAGATTGTTGATCCACCTGTAAACAAGAATAAAGCTGTCTTGGGGTTCTCTGTGAAGAATGATAAAGGTAAGAGCGTGAAGCCAAAGTCTGCTGCGGGCAAGTATCAAGACATCTTTCGTAGCGGGGGTTATCTTCATCCAACTGTTACCGGGATTAATGCCATTGTGGAAGGTGAAGTAGAGCCAGAGATTCTGAATTATGTGACGTACGAAGTTAGGGTTTAGAACTGGATCACCATTGATGTTCCCTTTTGCATACATGTCTCAAAGTAATTTGTTTGTGTTAATCTTTTTGAAAAAACTTTCACTCTGCCCAAGGTGAAAGTATTAATATTGTATGGGCTTATCTGTTTGCTGTGATTTTAAAATCAATAATAAAAGTTGTCTTTTGTTTCCCAAATAGCATCTTTATTTTCATCTTTTTCTTGGAAAATGGTAATCAGAAAAAACCTTTCAAAATAAATAATAACTGAAAATTCAATATGCATGATCACTTGTTATATGTGTCAGTTTCTAAAAGAAATCATAAATCATATGTGTAGATTAATTAAAAAAATCGTTGAATATAATGACCCTGCACCTTCTCCCAGCTTTAACTTCCTGTGTATGGGGCCGAAGAAGAAGACAATGATGAGATTCCAGAAGAGGTATCATGGTTTCTTGAGCACGCGGAGAATGCCATTCAGCCATATAAAGAGCCATTGGAAGTAATCAATTTAGGTTCTGAAGAAGATCTGAAGGAAGTCAAGATTGGAGCATTATTGCATCCTGATGTGAAGAGAAGGTTGATTGAGACGTTGAAAGAGTATGTGGATATTTTTTTCCTGGTATTACCAAGATATGCCTGGTCTAGATACAGATACTGTAGAGCACCATTTGCTGCTGAAGCCAGAGTGTCCTCCAATCAAACAGAAGTTGCTAAGAACTCACCCAGATATGGCAGTGAAGATCAAAGCAGAAGTTCTAAAGAAGATTAATGCCGGTTTTCTTGTGACATCGGTGTACCCTAAGTGGATTGCCAATATTGTCCCAGTACCGAAGAAAGAAGGAAAAGTTCGCATGTGCGTAGATTACAGAGATCAAAATAAAGCTAGTCCAAAAGATGATTTTCCATTGCCACACATTGATATGTTAGTGGGTAGCACAGAAAAATTCAAAGTTTTCTCGTTCATGGACATATTTTCGGGTATAATCAAATAAGGATGGCTCCTGAGGACATGGAAAAACAACATTTATCACACCCTGGGGAACATTCTGTTACAGAGTGATGCCCTTCGGGTTGAAGAACGCTGCCGCAACGTACCAGAGGGCTATGACAACCCTATTCCATTATCTCATGCACAAGGAAATTGAGGTATATGTTGATAATATGATTTATAAATCCCATACTAAAGAAGGGCATGTATAAGATTTGTTGAAGTTGTTTTTATAGTTTGAGGAAGTATCGTCACCGCTTGAATCCAAATAAATGTACCTTCGGTGTTAGGTCAGGGAAATTGTTGGGTTTCATTGTTAGACATAGAGGGATTGAAGTTGACCCTGATAAAGTCAAAGCAATTCAAGAAATGCTAGCGCCGAGAACTGAAAAGCAAGTCAGAGGGTTCCTCGGGCGTTTGAACTATATTTCCATATTCATTTCCCACATGACTGCAATGTGTGAACCGATCTTTAAGTTGTTAAAGAAAGATTAAGGTTATGTGTGGACATATAACTGCCAAAGGGCATTTGAAATTATTAAAGAATATCTGCTTTTAACTCCTATCTTGCTCCCTCTTGTCGAAGGAAGACCATTGATTATGTATCTGACAGTGTTAGATAATTCCATGGACTGTATTCTGGGACAACAAGATGAAACAGGGAAGAAAGAGTATGCCATTTAGTATCTCAGTAAAAAGTTTACTGATTGTGAGTCGCGGTATTCTATGCTGGAAAAGACATCTTATGCTCTGGCCTGGGCGGAAAAACGTTTGCGGCAGTATATGTTGAATCACACTACTTGGTTGATCTCCAAAATGGATCCAATCAAGTACATTTTTGAAAAGCCTGCTCTTACTGGGAGGATTGCCCGCTGGCAGATGCTGTTATCTGAATATGACATCGAATACCACACTCAAAAAGTTATTAAAAGTAGCATGTTGGCAGACTACCTTGCTCACCAACCAGTTGATAATTATCAGTCTGTGAAGTATGATTTCCCTGATGAGGATGTGATGTTTCTGAAAGTAAAAGATTGTGATGAACCATTACTTGAGGAAGGTACTGATCCTAAATCTCACTGGAATATGATATTTAATTGGAGATGTGAATGCTTATGGTAAAGGAATTGATGCTGTGATTGTCACTCCACATGGATCACACATTCCTTTTACTGCAAGGTTGACATTTGATTGTACTAATAATATGGAAGAATATAAGGCTTGCATCGTGGGTCTCGAGGAAGTTATTGATCTCAGAATTAAAAATCTAGATGTGTATGGCGATTCAGCTTTGGTAATAAATCAGATTAAAGGAGAGTGGGATACTCGTCACCCCAGCTTGATCCCTTACAAAGATTATGCTAGAAGATTGTTACCCTTCTTTAATAAAGTTGAATTCCATCACATCCCCAGAGACAAAAATCAAATGGCGGATGCTCTAGCAACTATGGCTTCTATGTATCAAGTGAATACTTAGAATGATATACCTCGAATTATAGTTCGGAGATTTGATAGGCCCGCTCATGTGTTTACAACAGAGGAGGTAGCAGATGAGAAACCTTGGTATTATGATATCAAGCATTTTCTCCAGACTCAGGAATACCCGATTGGTGCATCGAATAAAGATAGAAAGACATTGAGAAGATTGGATGGCAGATTCTTCCTCAGTGAAAATGTGTTGTACAAGAGAAATTATGACATTGTCTTGCTCAGATGCATGGATAGACACGAAGCAAACATGTTAATGCATGAGATTCATGAAGGTTCCTTTGGCACTCATGCCAACAAACATTCGATGGCTAAAAAGATGCTAAGGGCAGGTTACTATTGGCTGACAATGGAATCTGACTGTTACAAATTTACAAAGAAGTGCCCTAAATGCCAGATTTATGGGGACAAGATTCATGTGCCTTCGACACTTCTCAATGTTATTTCTTCCCCATGGCCTTTCTCTATGTGGGGTATTAACATGATTGGGATGATAGAACCCAAGGCTTCAGATGGACACCATTTTATCTTGGTAGCAATTGATTACTTCACCAAATGGGTGGAAGTTGCTTCATATGCTAATGTTACTAAGCAGGTGGTAGTGCGCTTCATTAAGAATAATCTTATATGTCGGTATGGTGTGCCAAGCAGGATTATCACCGACAATGTCTCGAATCTGAACAACAAGATGATGACAGAACTTTGTGAAGAATTCAAGATTATCCATCATAATTCATCTCCGTACAGGCCGAAGATGAATGAGGCTGTTGAAGCTGCTAATAAGAATATCAAGAAGATTATCGAGAAGATGGTTGTTACTTATAAAGAATGGCATGAAATGCTCCCTTTTGCTTTACATGGATATTAGATATATGTCCGCACTTCAACAGGAGCAACCCCGTTCTCCCTTGTGTACGAAATGGAAGTTGTGCTCCCAATCGAGGTCGAGATTCCCTCTTTACGTGTGATAATGGAAACCAAGTTGTCAGAGGCTGAATGGGTCCAGAACAGGTTTGTCCAATTGAATTTAATCAAAGAGAAGAGAATGATGGCTTTGTGTCATGGGCAGTTATATCAGAAGAGAATGAATAAAGATTTTGATAAGAAGGCTAAACCTCGTGAATTCAGAGAAGGCGACCTCGTGCTTAGAAAGATCATGTCTTTTAATGTTGATTCTAGGGGAAAGTGGACTCCCAATTTTGAAGGCCTGTATGTTGTAAAGAAAGCCTTCTCTGGCGGTGCATTAATTCTTGAAACTATGGATGACGAGGAGTTCCCACGTCCCATGAATGCAGATGCAGTCAAGAAATGCTTCTCCTAAAGAAATAAAAGAACAGCTTGCTAAGTTGAAAACCTGAAAGTGCGGCTTAGGAAAAAAAAGGGTGTCTCGGTAGGCCGAAAACCTGAAAGGGCAGTATAGGAAAAAATTAGAGACATAAACAGAATAAAATTTCCCGCTAAGTTGAAAACCCGCAAGGGAAGTGTGATATGGTGGCAGAATTGACTGTTTAATACTGGTTTGCGTTTTGCATTTGGTGTTTGCAAAATGTCGCGGTAAGCAAGAGTCGCCACCGACTTTTATTTCATCCAATCATGGAAAAGGAAAAAGAACAGAAAAAACCTTTTTTTGAGATATTTCTAAGTACGGGGGGTAGATTATAAAAAGGGAAGGTGTTAGCACCCTTTTATCCATGGTTTTCCATGGGCTCTTAGGTACTTGCTCATTTTTCAAATTGCTTGTGTGTGTTTGTCTTTAAAATGTTTTTACTCCGTGATAAACCTTGTATCAGTCCTCAAGGATGTGACGAAGTTATTTTGAAAACTGTTTTTGAAAAGGTTTTGTGTGAAAGGATTTATTTTGAGCAAGTACCTACAAGCATCTACCTACTTGAGAAAAGATCGTTTCTGTTCTATTTCCTTTAGATAGCGTTATCCCACTATTAAGGAGTAGGTAGCACCGTCGTTGGAGTTGTAAGGGACATTCGAAAGGGACGTACAGTCACAAAAGCAATGTTAGGACACCTTAGTAATCATCCTAGAGTCCTAAAGATCTTTTCCGAGGCAACATTTCTGAGGCAACATTCAAATGGGACAATTTGATCTTTAAGGACATAGAGGATAGCCTCTAAAACATCCTATGCTTCATGACCGTTTACCGAAGGCAACCGGAGTGAGAGTATACCCTAAGAGTCAGCATGTGCAAGTGTGCTTTTTCAATTAATGCTATCTTTGCACATTAGGGTTTTCTAACTGTTTTAATTTTTCATGCATTCTTGCCATACAATCCTATTAGCCATACATCTAACAGTTAAAGATTACGGAAATTGAAAGTGTGAGGAAGTAAAACCTAGATATTACAAGGATTTGGGGAGGGGGATTAATTACATAACCAAAAATCGGGGATTTAAAGCAAGAAACAAAACCGTAACTTAACTATTACAAACCCCGAACAGTTACAAAATAATGGGAAAAATAATTAACAAGCGCGCGGCAAATTAAATACGAGGACGGTAATTAATAACTTAAAACCCTAAATGAGAGAAAGAAATTTTATGGATTTTTATTTGAGAAAACAATTAAATCACAAATTAATTGAACCTAATTTCTAATTGTTTTTAATTATGAAAGAAATTAAAGTTGCCCTAAATTAATTAAACTAATTAATTAAAAATAATATTTATTAAGAAAATAAGTATTTTTGTGATTATTTTGATTTGTTAATTTAATAAAATAATTTTTGTGTTGATTAAAGAAACCAAAATAATTAAAGAAAATAAAATAAAGAAAAATAGTAGAAATAACCAAATGGGCCTCTGTCAGCAGATCTAGGGGTGAAGAACTTCTGAAACCCAGAAGGATGGCTCAGAGTCTGGCACCTGATCAAATGAGACCATCTTCTGGGGACTCATGGTGGACCTGTGTATGCTGGCGTTGGATCTGGCTGGAGATGGATCTAGAAGATGATGATCCTCAAGAGATGATGGGCCCTGGATCTGGCTGGAGATGGATCCAGAAGATGATGATCCTCAGAAGGTGAGGTGTATGAACCTGCAAGGAAATTGGAAGAAAAATAGAAGATGTTGGAGGCATGGGTCGAACCCCTGACCTCTCATATACAACGCCTTATCAACCTTCCTGCACGTCACTGGGCCATCTGGCCTTTTGTTAACAAAAATAAACAAAATATAATATGATAAAAACGCATTATGCCCAAAACAAAAACGTGCCAATATTCAAACTAGCCAGTGGGACGTTGCCACATCACTGTCTTCTTCCCAGAAACTATCGTTTTAGGTTTCTAAACCGTTACCTACATACGCAAGTCTGTTGCTAAAAACCAGTGTTATTCAATAATCAAGCACACACAATATAAATTCAATTGGGGACCATGAATCAACTGGGTTTGAAGCTCTGATCATCATGGTACCCATTATCAGGCCTAATTTTTCTTAAATCACAAAACCCTAAATTGGAGCCCGAAACCCTAGCAATGGAAAAAGTTTGTTCCTGCATTGTAACTTAAATCAAACTATCCAAAAACATTGAAAACATGATGATGAACACAAATATATGGGTAAAATACATTTATAATGCGTAAATCATAGAAATCTAATTTGAGTTCTTAGTGCAAATCGTGATGCTTATGGAACGTGATTGTGGTTGCTTCAGAGCTTGGAAAGGGTTGGAAAAGCTTCTGGAGGTGTCTAGGAACGTGTTGCAATCCTTAAATCTCCTTGAGGATGGTTGTGGTATGGAATCCGATTTGAGATTTTTTGACAAATTTGAAACTTGCCCTTGCTGTTTCACACGATCAACCCTTGTTCTTGTGCCTTGGAATTGTTATGTATATATAGTGAACTGAATTAGGTCAACAAAAAGTATTCAAATCTTGGCGAATTAGGAAGATTGGATTTGATTTCCTCGTGTATGATTTCTTTCCAAAACTTGATTCAATCCAATCTTTTTCAAACCTAATGAAACTTGAACGATTTGGTTGGCATGCTAGCTGTACATGGACTCAGAATATGCATAAAAATCTAAAGATTTGATTTGTTTTCATTTTTTTGCCATTTGATTTGATTTATTTTGAATTAATTGAATAAAAAATCAAAATAAATGATAAAAGTAATGGACAAATAGGTGAAAAAGCTCAGGGGTCGTGGGTCCTATTAGAAACATGTTTCAAGCAAGAAAACATGGGCCCCTTTGGAAAAAATGCAAATTTGATCAATGTTAACTTTTGACAATTTTGCAAAAAAGGTCAACTTTGACAAGGCATATCTCCTTCAATCTTGACCCTAGGAGAATGTTCTTGGACTTTTTAGAAATCTTGGGATGTTCCCTAACAATCATTTTGGTATCATCTCAATTGAGTCTTCCATGTTCATGTATGAAGCTTTGACCCAAAAGGTATTTTTGTTGACTTTCCAAAAGGACCTATAATGTCAAAATTCATATCTTTTTATGGGTGCTTATTTTGAACTTGGGAACTGAATATGAGTTATAGTAAATTGTATCCTATTCAAAATGAGCTTTGGATGGAAAATTTCTGATAAAGTATGAAGAAGTTATGACTGGTCAAAGTTAGGTTGACTTTTACTAAGAAACCCTAATTTAGCAACTTTTGGGTTTTGATGAATTTGGAGCATTCCTTGAGGAATCATGATCAACCCTTTATCAAATGATGGATATAACTTCGAAATGTTGATGTTGACTAAAAATCTTGAGGTTTGACTGTATGTGGGCCATAGTTGACTTTTGACCTAGTACAGTCGATTCTCAAGCATCTGAGCAGTTGACTGAGCAAACTTCTTATGCAAGGCCTGAAACTTGGTATGGATGATCTTGGAAACATATTAGGGCCTTGGTGAGTATTTGGGATCCTTTGGACTCAAGCATTTTGATAAAAAATGAAACCCTAATTTTGAGGTGCACTGCCTTAGGAGAGAGTTTGTCTAGTCGACTCTTGGAATTCCTTGAGCAACTTGGGGACCTCAATTGAAATTTGTTGAGTAAAATGAGAGAGAAATATTTGGGGTACAACAGCTTCCCTTGTTCAATCTTCTTATACCTGAGGATGTAGATTGGTTGCGCTACCTTTCTTGATCTGAAGGTGGAAGATGATTTAACACTAAAGTGCCCAGAAATTTGTACTCGCATGAAGTGGAACTTGACTTGTGATATCGGGAATGGACTTACAGATGCCATTCGGAAGTCAATGATAGAAGATTATCGGAGGCGAGCTTAAAGATGCCATCCTGGAGGATGTCGATTTCCTGTCTTGGGAGAAATAGAGTTTTAGGAGCTTTAGTTATCCGTTACTCTACTGGGGAATAACTCCGGCTTGAGGAAGTGGAAGTGTACTGCGTATCTGGTCAGAGTATATGTTGCACTGCGACTTAATGGGGAAACACGAAACCAATCGTGTTTGATCAGGCTCTAGCCTTACAGTGTTATGGACCGCTATTTGGGGATAAGAGAGGAGGAACCTGGATAGTAAGGTTATGAGAAGGAACCTGGATAGTAGGGTTGTTTCAATATGAAAGCCTGGATAGTAGGGCTGAGAGAAGGAACATGGATGGTAGGGTTACCACGGTATGAAAGCCTGGATAGTATGAATACTGAGAAAGAACCTGGATAGTGGGGTTACTTCGATATGAAAGCCTGGATAGTAGGGCTGTAAGAAGGAACCTGGATAGTAGGGTTACTTTGATATGAAATCCTGGATAGTAGGGCTATGAGAAGGAACTTGGATAGTAGGGTTACTTCGATATGAAAAGCCTGGATAGTAGGGTTGTGAGAAGGAACCTAGATAGTAGGGTTACTTCGGTATGAAAGCCTGGATAGTAGGGCTGTGAGAAGGAACCTGGATAGTGGGGTTACTTTGATATGTGAAATTCTGGCTGCAGATACTCAATGTCACGTCCAATGTTATGACACCGTATCTGACTTACTATATGACAGTAAATACAAAAAGCAGTAAATAACACAGTCAATTGTTTACCCAGTTCAGTGTGCAACAACACCTACTCTGGGGGCTACCAAGCCAGGGAGAGAATCCACTATAAGAGATGTTAATTCAGGAATAAACCAACCAGTTTATCTCCTTCACTTAAGACCTACCCAATGCAATTCTAATCTAAGTACAACTTAAACCTGAGTTCCTACTCACTCCCCCTCAATCACAGCAGTGATACATAAACCAATTTGACTTAAGAATATGATGAAGACACTCTTCAAAAACACACACTTGATTAAGCTTCACAGCTTTTTAATCAAGCAACACAATCACTCGTGCTTCACAGCTTTGAGTGATGTACACAACTAACTTGACTCTGCTTCACAGCTTTAGTCAAGGGAAATTCAAACACTCTTGCTTCAAAGCTTTGAGTGCAACACAACCCTTACAATTGAAACCTATTCCAAGGCACTTATCACAATGATAATTGCTTGGAGTACAATTAAACAAATCTATACAGATTACAAATTGATCTTCTAATAAAAAATAGCAGGGATATCTTGAAAAACAGCAGCTCTGTTGAATATATAGCAGCTGCAACTTCTGTCAGGGTTTCCAAAAACCTAGGGTTAATTCCGTTTGACCTAAAGACCAGGTCACAGGACTTTATTAACCAGGTTAGGGTTGAGCTAGGTTGCCCCTCAGAAAACGCAGGATTCTGTTTAGAAAGGACTGAGTTATTTCCTGAAAAAACTCAGACTTATCCAATCCTGCAAACCTGTTAGTTCAGAACAGGATGTCATAACATCTGTTATGACATCTGAGAAAACCTGTCTACTGACTTAGCAAAATGTGATCATTTTGCAAAATGCTCAGATACACACTTATAAACACCAGTATTTGAATTACAATATTTTTCTGCAATGTACCTAATGAACCAGTACAAACTGAACTAGAATGTTATGACATCAGTCATGACATTCACACATACACTTGGGTTTTACCAAAAATGCAAGCCAATACCTAAACACCTACAAACTCCCCCTTTGGCAGATTTTTGGCTAAAGACCCTAAACAATCAGAGATAGATAGCAGCAGAAAAAGTGACAGCAGAAAAATAGAATGTCAAGTACTAATTAAATAAGTACCACAATATTCTCCCCCTCTTTAGTCACAAATGGGCCAAAGATACATGTTCAGAAAATTTTTACAGTTATCCAAAACAAAATAATAAGATCAGCAGCAGAAAACAACAATCAACCTTCAAGCACTGTCATCAGACTCAGAGGATTCAGGCTTCTTTCTTTTCTTGTGAGCAATGTCAGCATTCTTCTCTTTGTTTGATGTCTCAACATTCTTAGAGACATCTGGATTTGTTTCAGCATTTGAGCTTTCTTGGTTCAGAGGAACAGAAATGCCAGGAACTGAGTGGTTCTCGTTCAGAATTCTTGAAACAATTTTTGCTATTGCTTGATTAACATAGGCTGTCCCTTCCTTATTTGCAATTTCAGGGGGAACTGAAGAAGAAGGATGAGAAGCTTGGGGTTTTCCTGCATGTCTTGTTCCCAACTCTTTGACCTTGGTGGGGTTAGTTCCTACTTTTCTCTGAGAGGAGATCTCCAGAACGTCAGAGTCCAGACAAGAAGAGATTGTCCCAGAATCTTGATCAGAGGAAGAGATTGAAATGGTCGTATTGGATGATGATGGTGTTTGAGACATGTTGACAGTTTTAGAGGACCAACAGCAACTGAGGAGAAATTTCTGATTGAGAGACTGGGTTTTGATGAGGAGATGAGAGAGGAAGGAAGCAAGGGGGTGTCTATTCAACTTCTTAAAAGAATTGTAGGAAATGAGAAAATACAATTTTAAACCAATCAGAACAGGCATAAGTCCTTTGATCCTTGTTTTAAGCAAAATTAATTGCTACAATTCCTCATGTTGGCAAATACCCAGCTTACCCCTTAAGTTTTCAAATTGGTTTGCATCCAAAGCCTTGGTAAAAATGTCAGCCAGCTGTAGCTCAGTGGCAACATGTTCCAATTTGATTGTCTTCTTTTCTACAAGGTCTCTGATAAAGTGATGTCGTATGTCAATATGTTTGGTCCTGCTATGCTGAATGGGATTCTTGGATATGTTGATTGTACTCAGATTGTCACAGTACAATGTCATAACATCTTGTGTGACATTATACTCAGTGAGCATCTGTTTCATCCATATCATTTGAGAGCAGCTACTACCAGCTGCAATGTATTCAGCTTCAGCAGTTGAAAGAGACACACAATTCTGTTTCTTGCTGAACCAGGAAACCAGATTACTTCCCAAGAAGAAACATCCTCCAGAGGTGCTTTTTCTATCATCAGCACTACCAGCCCAATCAGCATCACAGTATCCAGTCAGATCTGGTTCACAGCCATGAGTATACATCAATCCATAGTTGTAAGTACCACTTACATACTTCAAAATTCTCTTCACTTGATTGATATGACTGACTTTGGGATCAGCTTGGTATCTAGCACAAACTCCAACTGCAAAGGCAATATCAGGTCTGCTGGCAGTTAAGTACAACAAGCTTCCTATCATGCTTCTGTATAGACTTTGATCCACCTTAACCCCACTTGAATCTTTGGAAAGCTTTAGATGAGTAGGAGCAGGAGTCCTTTTGTGACTTGCATTCTCCATACCAAACTTCTTTACAATATTCTTAGCATACTTGCTTTGAGATAAGAAGATTGAGTCCTCCATCTGTGAGACTTGTAGTCCAAGAAAATAAGTTAGTTCTCCCATGAGACTCATTTCAAATTCAGCCTGCATCTGGTCAGCAAAGTGTTTAACCATATGTTCTGACATTCCTCCAAACACTATGTCATCAACATATATTTGGGCAACCATCAACTTCCCTCCTTCAGTTTTGACAAAGAGAGTCTTGTCCAAGCCTCCTTTCCTGTAGCCTTTGTCTGAGAGAAACTTTGTTAACCTGTCATACCATGCTCTAGGAGCTTGTTTCAGGCCATATAGAGCTTTTCTCAGTTTGTAGACATGATCAGGATGGGTTGGATCCACAAAACCTTTAGGTTGTTCCACATAAGCTTCCTCATTTAAGTATCCATTTAGAAAGGCACTTTTCACATCCATCTGAAACAACTTGAACTTCAGAAGACAAGCAATTGACAACAAGAGTCTGATTGATTCCAACCTGGCTACAGGTGCAAAAGTTTCATCAAAATCAACCCCTTCAACCTGGGTGTATCCTTGAGCAACAAGTCTTGCCTTATTTCTGGTGACAACTCCTTCAGCATCAGATTTGTTCTTGAATATCCATTTTGTCCCAATGATGTTAGTTCCTTCAGGTCTAGGAACCAGCTCCCAAACTTCATGTTGCTTGAATTGGTTCAGTTCATCTTGCATTGCACCAATCCAATATTCATCAGTTAAGGCTTCCTTGACATTTCTTGGTTCCATTTTGGACACAAAACAAGAGTTTGAGATGATTTCTCTAGATCTTGTGATGACTCCACTATTGGGATCTCCTATGATGAGCTCTTTTGGATGATCCTTCTGAATTCTGATGGAAGGAATCTTGCTAGCTTCCTTTGATTCAGATTCTATTGTGGTGGAGTTGGGTAGGTCATCCTGTTGGGTTGAAGTTTCAAAGAATGTCTCAACAGTACAAGGAACATCTATTTCTTCATGATAGTCATCAATTACAACATTTATTGATTCCATCATGGTTTTGGTTCTGGAGTTGAATACTCTATAAGCTCTGCTGTTTGAGGAGTATCCTAGAAATATGCCTTCATCACTTTTGGGGTCCAGTTTTCTTCTTTGTTCACGATCAGACAGAATATAGCATTTGCTACCAAACACATGGAAGTACTTCACAGTTGGTTTTCTTCCTTTCCAGAGTTCATATATGGTGGATGAGGTTCCCTTTCTCAAGGTGACCCTGTTATGAACATAGCAAGCTGTATTCATAGCTTCAGCCCAAAAATACATAGGAAGTTTTTTGGCATGTAACATTGCTCTGGCAGATTCTTGTATGGTCCTGTTTTTTCTTTCCACAACTCCATTTTGCTGAGGTGTTATGGGAGAAGAAAACTCATGACTGATTCCTTCTGAAGCACAGAAGTCATCAAACTTGCTGTTTTCAAATTCCTTGCCATGATCACTTCTGATTCTGACAATAGATTCTTCCTTCTCTCTTTGTATTCTCTTGCACAGTTCTCTAAAAACTTCAAATGCATCTGATTTTTCCCTAATGAAATTAATCCAGGTGAATCTGGAAAAATCATCCACAACCACATAGGCATATCTTTTACCACCAAGACTTTCTACTTGCATTGGTCCCATCAGATCCATATGGAGGAGTTCTAGAACCTTAGAGGTGGTCAGATGTCTCGACTTTGGATGTGACATCCTCGTCTGCTTACCTACTTGACATTCACCACAAACTCTTCCTTCATCAATTTGCAGTTTTGGAATCCCTCTGACTGCCTCCAAGGAGATAATCCTCTTCATACCCCTTAGATGAAGATGGCCAAGTTTTTGGTGCCACAGTTTCACCTCTTTTTCTTCCTTTGCAATGGAACACACAGATGAGAGATTAGTGTTCTCAGCCTCCCACAGGTAACAGTTGTCTTTGGACCTGACTCCTTTCATTACTGTCTCTTGTTTGTCATTGATTACAAGGCATTCAGATTTTGAGAAATTGACCTTGAATCCTAGATCACACAGTTGACTGATACTAATGAGATTAGCGGTCAGTCCTTTCACCAGCAGTACTTCATTTAGACTTGGAACTCCAGGGCAGTCCAAATCACCAACTCCTTTGATTTCACCTTTAGCCCCATCTCCAAAGGTCACAAAACTGGTGGTGTGAGGCTTAACATTATTGAGGAGGTTCTTGATTCCAGTCATATGTCTGGAACATCCACTGTCAAAGTACCAGTCTTCCTTTGCAGAGACCCTCAGGGAAGTGTGAGCTATCAGTGCAGTAGTCTTTTTCTTCCATTGAGGAGCATGTGGTACCCTTTTAGACTTAGGTTTGATACCTGAGTTCTGATTAGGGTATCCATGTAATCTGAAGCAGAAGGGCTTTATGTGGCCATATCTACCACAATGATGACATTTCCATCTTTGGTACCTTTTCCTCATGTGTTTCTTTTCCTGATGTCGAGGGTTGTGTTGAGACATCTGTTTTGACCTTTGCTTATCAGAACCAGATTTCGTTGCTTCCATAAATCCTAGACCAGATTTATTTCCCACATTTTGTCCAACCTGTAGGATCTCTTCCAATTTGTCTGTCCCATTTGTCAACATCTTGACAGATTTGGTCATTTGATTTAGTTGTGAGTTCAGCAATTGAACTTTTCCTTCCAGATGACTTATAGTTTCAAGATTTGCCCTTTTTTCAGCCTCCATCTTTATGATAAGTTTTGATTGTTTCTCATTCTGCATACAGACTTCAGTACTTCTGATACATAATTTTTTGTAAGTATCATCCAGTTCTTCAAAAGTCACCTCTTCATCACTGATGTCACTTTCAGAGGTACAAACACCAGTTAAAGCAGTAACTCGTTTGGCAGTCTCTTCTTCAGAATTACTTTCTGAATCACAGTCAGACCAAGTAACTGTCATTCCTTTTTGTTTCTTAAGAAAGGTAGGACATTCAGCTCGAACATGCCCATATCCTTCACAACCATGGCATTGAATTCCTCTGCCTTGAACTCCCTTCTCTTCTGGCCTTGGTCTTCTGCTGGAACTGTCAATGTTAGAGGGAATGTTATGAACATTAGACCTTGACTTTGGATCTATTCTTTTGATGAGTTTGTTGATCTGTCTTCCAAGCATGGCTACAGCTTCTGAAATGTTTTCTTCAACATCAGTGTTGGACATAAGAGCTATGCTCTTGTTCTTTTTGACACCATTATCAGTGATTCCCATCTCAAAAGTCTGAAGAGACCCAATAAGTTCATCCACTTTCAACTTGCTAATGTCCTGGGCTTCCTCTATGGCAGTTACTTTCATTGCAAATCTTTTGGGCAATGATCTGAGAATTTTTCTCACCAATTTTTCTTCTGCCATTTTTTCTCCCAGTGCTCCTGAGGTGTTGGCAATCTCCAAGATGTTCATGTGAAACTCATGAATGGTTTCATCTTCCATCATCTTTAGATTCTCAAATTTGGTGGTCAGCATCTGAAGTCTTGACATTTTCACTTTGGAAGTGCCCTCATGAGTAGTTTTGAGAGTGTCCCAAACTTCCTTGGCCAGTTCATATTGATGTACTAGTCTGAAAATGTTTCTATCAATTCCATTGAACAGGGCATTCAAGGCTTTGGAATTTCCCAGAGCTAGCTCGTCTTCTTCTTTACTCCAATCTTCCTCAGCCTTCAGACTGATTGTCCCATCTACCTCAGTTATTGTGGGATGAATCCATCCTTTGTCAGCAGCTCTCCAGGCCTTTTTGTCCAGAGATTTTAAGAAGGCAATCATACGAGGTTTCCAGTAGTCATAATTAGTTCCATCCAGAATGGGTGGTCTATTTCCAAAAACTCCTTCTTTGTCCATAGTGCCAGAAAGTGATATCCCTAGATCTCACCCAGTAATACAGGCAGGGTGCCTGCTCTGATGCCAATTGAAATTCTGGCTGCAGATACTCAATGTCACGTCCAATGTTATGACACCGTATCTGACTTACTATATGACAGTAAATACAAAAAGCAGTAAATAACACAGTCAATTGTTTACCCAGTTCAGTGTGCAACAACACCTACTCTGGGGGCTACCAAGCCAGGGAGAGAATCCACTATAAGAGATGTTAATTCAGGAATAAACCAACCAGTTTATCTCCTTCACTTAAGACCTACCCAATGCAATTCTAATCTAAGTACAACTTAAACCTGAGTTCCTACTCACTCCCCCTCAATCACAGCAGTGATACATAAACCAATTTGACTTAAGAATATGATGAAGACACTCTTCAAAAACACACACTTGATTAAGCTTCACAGCTTTTTAATCAAGCAACACAATCACTCGTGCTTCACAGCTTTGAGTGATGTACACAACTAACTTGACTCTGCTTCACAGCTTTAGTCAAGGGACATTCAAACACTCTTGCTTCAAAGCTTTGAGTGCAACACAACCCTTACAATTGAAACCTATTCCAAGGCACTTATCACAATGATAATTGCTTGGAGTACAATTAAACAAATCTATACAGATTACAAATTGATCTTCTAATAAAAAATAGCAGGGATATCTTGAAAAACAGCAGCTCTGTTGAATATATAGCAGCTGCAACTTCTGTTAGGGTTTCCAAAAACCTAGGGTTAATTCCGTTTGACCTAAAGACCAGGTCACAGGACTTTATTAACCAGGTTAGGGTTGAGCTAGGTTGCCCCTCAGAAAACGCAGGATTCTGTTTAGAAAGGACTGAGTTATTTCCTGAAAAAACTCAGACTTATCCAATCCTGCAAACCTGTTAGTTCAGAACAGGATGTCATAACATCTGTTATGACATCTGAGAAAACCTGTCTACTGACTTAGCAAAATGTGATCATTTTGCAAAATGCTCAGATACACACTTATAAACATCAGTATTTGAATTACAATATTTTTCTGCAATGTACCTAATGAACCAGTACAAACTGAACTAGAATGTTATGACATCAGTCATGACATTCACACATACACTTGGGTTTTACCAAAAATGCAAGCCAATACCTAAACACCTACAATATGAAAGCCTGGATAGTAGGGCTATGAGAAGGAACCTGGATAGTAGGGTTACTTCGATATGAAAGCCTGGATAGCAGGGCTGTGAGAAGGAACCTGGATGGTAGGGTTACTTCGATATGAAAGCCTAGATAGTAGGGCTGTGAGAAGCAACCTGGATGGTAGGGTTACTTCGATATGAAATCCTGGGTAGTAGGGCTGTGAGAAGAAACCTAGGTAAGGCTGATTTGTGAGGAGTTTGGGTAAAACTGCATCTAAACCGAGAAGGAACCTGGGTAAGGTTTCTTTGGGATAAGTTCGTGTAAAACTTCAGGATGAATCGGGGTAAGGTTATAAGTTTGTGTAAAACTTAGGGATGAACCGGGGTAAGGTTATAAGTTTATGTAAAACTTCAGGAGGAACCGGGGTAAGGCTATTTTGTGATAAGTTTATGTAAAACTTTAGGAGGAACTAGGGTAAGGTTACCTTGATATGATAATGTAGATTAGTTGACCCGTTTGATTTCGGGAACTTAGTTTCCATTAGTTGTTCGTAGATGTGATCTGTGTAACTGTTGGATTTGTTGAAGCTAACCGTCTTTTCCTAAAAAATATCAGGGTCAGTTGTATGCGATGCATGAAATGCAGGGTGAGATGATGTTCTCAAAATAAATGAGATTATGATGTATATGATATGTATGCGTATGTCATGATGTATGTTAATGAAATGTTGTCGGGCTATGCTTGTGCCTGGGAAAATAAATCCCTGACTGTTGCTGGAGAGTTGTAAATATTCCGTCGGGAAGAAGATGCTTGAGAATAAACTCTGCGGGGACCAAACCTTGGGGGAAGAGATACTCTGTTGGTAGACCTGCTGATATGGAGAGATAAACTCAGCTGGGGATGAAATTCCACTGTTGGAGCTGATGAGCTCTGTTGGAGATTGAGCTTCTGTATCTGTAGAAATAGACTCTGCTTGGGGAATGAAATTTATTGACTCTCCTGCGATTACGAACCTCGGCTGGGGATAGTTATGTCCTGTCTCGGGAAAGCTGACATCAATTCCTTTGGATATTTTTACTCTATGGGGAGTGCGCCTACCAATAATTATGTTCCCAAGCATGACTCTATCCTGATGCCTACGGGGCAAAGTGACTGTAGGGTTCGGTACTTCTTATTTTCCTTGTTTCTGGAATTATGAGTAATTGTCTTTTGTTTCTTATGCAAATATTTATGAGCAACAATCATTTTCAAATGCATATATCAAAAACAAATCATTGGACGTTCTTGCAAAACAAAACAGAAAAAGAAAATCAGATTGAAGTTTTGTAAGAATGACTTGTATTGATTTTGAAATTGGCCTGTAATAGGCGCTTTGTACAAAGAGGCTGACGTCCTAGTAAGAGAACTCCGCCGAAAGAAATTAAAATTTGCGCCAAAGAAAGAAAAAGAGCTATGTGAAACAACCCCATTAGGTTTCAACTCTGTTATTGCCTTTATATCTTCAAGCGTCTCATCACTTTGCTACTTGGCCGAAGGTTGATCAGATTGATTGGCGCTGTCCGAGCTTGATAGCTGATACCGAAGTCTGGTCGCAAGATGATCCAATGAGACACAGTGATACGCTTTAATCCCTAACTTTTGCCTGGACCGCCCTTTCGAGTTTTCAGTCCACCGGGATACCCTTTTTTTCCCAAGTCGCCCTTTCGGGTTTTCGACTTGTCGGGTATACAGATTTTTTTTTAATTTTCATCCCTTACTTTTGCCTGAACCCTTTTGGTTCGCCGGGAAGCCCTTATTTTTTCCTAGGCCAGTCAACCTAGCGGGTCTTTGATTATGCGTAGTATCTTTTCACTATGTCTGCATTGACAGGGTGAGGAAGGTCGTCACCATCCATGTTGGTTAGAATCATGGCTCCTCCCGAGAAAATGTTCTTAACCACAAACGGCCCTTCGTACGTGGGGGTCCATTTTCCCCTGGGACCACGTTGCTGCAGTATGATGCGTTTGATCACCAGATCCCCGACTTGATATTCTTGGCGTCTGACTTTCTTGTTAAAAGCCTTGATCATTTGCTTTTGATACGTCTGACCATGGCAGATAGCAGTAAGTCTCTTTTCATCGATTAGATTTAACTGATCAAGTCGAGTTTGGATCCAATCGTCTTTGTTCAAACCCACATCCTTCATAATTATGAGAGAAGGTATCTGGACTTCTATGGGTAGGACTGCCTCCATGCCGTATACCAGAGAGTAGGGTGTTGCTCCTGTCGACGTCCATGCTGAGGTACAGTACCCATGAAGAGCGAATGGTAACATCTCGTGCCAGTCTTTATATGTCACAGTCATCTTCTGTACAATCTTCTTGATATTCTTGTTAGCCGCTTCAACAACGTCATTCATCTTCAGCCGGTAGGGAGAAGAATTATGGTGTTATATCTTGAACTGTTTACAGAGCTCGGTGATCATTGTGTTGTTGAGATTCGTACCATTGTCAGTAATAATCCTCTCTGGTACACCATATCGACAGATCAGATTGTGTCAGATGAACCGCGCCACAAAGTTCTTGGTTACTGCAGCAAAGGAATCTTCCTCAACCCACTTTGTAAAGTAATCAATTTCTACCAGAATGAAGCGATGCCCATTAGACGCAGTAGGTATGATCTCTCCGATCATATCAATACCCCACATAGCAAAAGGCCAAGTAGTTGTCAAGACATTCAGAGGAACTGGAGGCACATGCACCTTATCAGCATAAATTTGGCATTTATGACAGGTTCGAGAGTACTGATAACAATCGGCTTCCATAGTGGACCAGTAATATCCTGCCCGTAGGATCTTCTTAGCCATGGTATGTCCACTTGATTAGGTTCCGAAAGTGCCTTCATGGAGATCTGTCATGATCCTCTCTGTTTTGCTCTTGGCTACACACCATAGTAATGTAGAGTCATGGTTGCATTTATAGAGGATCCCATTACTGAGGAAGAACTTTGCAACGAACCTCCTTAGGATCTTTTTATCGTTGACAGACGCCCCTTCGGGATATTCCAGAGCCTCGAGATACCTTTTGACTTCGTGAAGCCAGGGTTTGTCTACCACTTCTTCGGTATCGATCTCACAGTAGTGTGCTGGTTCATCCAACCTCTCAATGGTAATCTGGGGAGCTTCATTGTCCCACCTAACCTTGAACATAGAAGACATGGTAGCTAGCGCGTCCTCTAACTGGTTCTCCTCTCGTGGGAAATGCTCAAAGGTTATCTCCTCAAAGTGTGGGAGAAATGTCAGTACATACTCTCTGTAAGGAATGAGATTCGGGTGCTTCGTATCGCACTCGCCCTTGATCTGACTTATCACCAGAGCGGAATCCCCAAATACACTTAAGAACTTAATCCTTAGGTCAATAGCAGCTCGAAGACCCATGATATACGCTTCACACTCTTCCATGTTGTTGGTGCAGTTGAAACATAATCGGCCGATGAACATAGTATGACAACCCTCGGGAGATATGATTACAGTGACAATGTCGTTACCCAATGCGTTCGAGGCCCCATCAAAATACATAGACCATCGGGATCCTTCCTCAGGTCCTTCATCCGGTTCAGGCTCTTCGTAGTCAGTCACCAACATGATATTCTCATCCGAGAACTCAAAATTCATGGATTGGTAGTCATCCACGGCCTGGTGAGCCAAATGATCAGCCAATACACTCCCCTTGATTGCTTTTTGGGTCGTATATTGTATGTCGTATTCAGTTAAGATCATTTTCCACCTTGCTATCCTTCCGGAGAGAGCGGGCTTCTCGAAAATATACTTGATCGGATCCATCTTTGATATCAACAAGGTAGTGTGAGTCAGCATATACTATCTCAGCCGGCGAGCAGCCCATGCCAAAGCGCAACAAGTTTTCTCGAGCAATGAGTATCGGGTCTCACAGTCGGTAAACTTTTTGCTAAGTTAATAAATGGCGTGCTCTTTTCGGCCAGACTCGTCATGCTGCCCCAACACGCACCCCATTGAATTGTATAGCACTATTAAGTATAATATCAAAGGTATTCCTTCCAATGGAGACATCATAATTGGTGGTTCTTAAAGGTATTCCTTGATTCTCTCAAAAGCGGTCTGGCATTCATCATTCCACTTTACCACTTGATCTTTCTTCAAAAGCTTGAAGATTGGCTCACAAGTAGCGGTCAGATGTGAAATGAACCCGGCGATGTAATTCATACGTCCCAGGAAACCTCTAACTTCCTTCTCTGTGCGGGAAACAGGCATCTCTTGTGTGGACTTCACCTTTGCAGTGTCTACCTGAATACCCTTGTCACTGACGACAAAACCCAGAAGTTTACCGGATCTTACCCCGAAGGTACACTTGTTCAGATCCAACCTCAGCTTGTATGTCTTCAACCTGTCAAACGATTTCTGGAGATGATCAAGGTGCTCTTACTCAGTCTAAGACTTGGCTATCATGTCATCAACATACAATTTGATCTCATGGTGAATCATATCGTGAAACAAAGCGACCATGGCGCGCTGATAGGTTGCCCCAACATTCTTCAACCCAAAAGGCATCACCTTGTAGCAGAAGGTGCCCCACTGTGTGATGAAGGTTGTCTTCTCCATGTCTTCAGGAGCCATATTGATCTGGTTTAGCCTGAGAAACCATCCATGAAGGATAATACTTTATGTTGCGCAGTGTTGTCGACCAGGACATCAATGTGAGGTTAAGATGCAAGATGTAAAAGAAGGAAAAACAACTAAGAGAAACTATCCTAGTACTATCCCTAGTGTTATCATACAATGATTGATCCTAAGGTTGAGGATAAAGGAAAACCCTTCCTTAATTAACATGTTAAAGGAAGCTTAACAAAACTATCCTATAGGGAACATGCAATGAGAGCGAAGTCGTGATCTCAATATCTAAATTGAGTGACTCATCAATCAACAATTAAAGAAGAAAAGCAATAAACATCCTATAGGGAACATGCAATGAGAGAGAAGTCGTGATCACAATTTCTAAATTGAGTGACTCATCGATCAATAATTAAAGAAGAAAAGCAATAAACATCCTATAGGGAACATGCAATGAGAGCGAAGTCGTGATCTCAATTTCTAAATTGAGTGACTCATCGATCAATAATTAAAGAAGAAAAGAAATAAACATCCTATAGGGAACATGCAATGAGAGAGAAGTCGTGATCTCAATTTCTAAATTGAGTGACTCATCGATCAACACAAACACAACATATGTATTAGACAAAAAACAGAGGGCCTCCTGACATATATCAACAACAGAGGTCCCATCATGCAATCAGAGAACTATGCAAAATGAAAATGGAAGAAAGGAGATAATGCAATACCAAATGGATAACTATCCGTAGCAAACGAGCAAGAATAAAAAGAAACCCAGAGAACTTCAAGCAAGCTGGCATCAGTAGACGAATCAAGTCAGAAATTACTCCATAAGGATGTAAGTAATGAGATTATCAAATATGAACAGATCCCCATGGGCAATGTATAGTATTCACAATATCATGTATATCCTGCATGGAATATCAAACATGCCAAATACAAAAGCAGTGTCAGCGTAATAAGTTGTGTTCCACAAATAAAGTGGAACATAGTAGCCTCAGGCCAAAAGTAGGATGCTACACACTGTCACAAAGTCTCCAAAATAAGCCAAGGTCTCTAATCCTAAGTCCAAGAAAATGTCTCATGCTCCATAATGCCAAGGATAGTAACCAAGTAGTCCAAGTATCATTAAAGTTTTGTTTTATGGTTTATGTTGATTATTAGGTGTCTTTAAAAGGAAAAGAAAAGCTCAAGTGAGCAAAATAAAATAAAAATGACATAAAAATAAATGCTCAAGTGAGCAAAAATGAAAATAGCATGAAATGTAAAATGCTAAAAGTAAATGGTACATAAAGCATAAAAGCACAAGGTAAAGTCAATTGTTAGAAATTAGTGGTTAGTTGGATGACCATCTTGAAACTTGTCAAGTATATCATCCATTTTGGAATCCTCAAAAAGTAACATGTAATGATCAACGATGTTTAAGTGATCCGCGTTGACCAAAAGTGTTGTAGATCCATTAGAGGATTGGTAGAACCAAAGCCTCCACATAATGAATCTCAAGGTTATTGGATCAAAGAGATAAAATTAACACACTTGGGCTTGCAATCATAAGTTTGGGCCACAAATGATCATTTATTCGAATCGGGACAAAATTTAGCGCTATGTTAAGAAATCGTAAGTGGACTTATGTAGAAGTCGCACCTATTTTGAGGCCGGTCAATAGCAATCTATGTACTTAATGTTTGGATAAATGATATATAGATCACCATCCATTAACATATAGCACAATAAAAAAGGAAAGGGATAAGATGAAGAGGGAGGGGAATGATAAGCTAATTTGGATCACCATTTCAAAATACTTTCATCTTTAAATTCAACCACTCCTCTAGATGGATTAAAGCACTAAACATATCATTAATCCAAAGCACCAAAAATGAATTAAATAATTCATTCTTAGGTAGATTTTAATTGATGAACATTTATCCAACTTCATCTACATCACAAGGTCCATTGAGTTTAAAAACAAATTGAACATTTAAAATTGCAATCCAAATTATCCATCAAAGAGAGTGTGCAGAAAAATATTTGAGTCAAAACAGCCCCAAAACAAGGCATAAAAAGTATTTTTGGCACTGTTACAACCAATTGTGCTTAGGAAGCAACCTATTGCATCAGTGCAGTTTTTTATCAAATCAATTTTCTGTGAGAATCAATTGCAATAACTATTGATTGTAACCTGTAAAAAAAATCAGTAGAAAACAACATTTCAAAGATCAAGTTCTTGTTCCCACTTTTCATCAAACACCTTATGATCATGGATCCAATTGAGCATGAAAATTCTAGCAAGTTTTGAGAAAATAACATTAATGGAGTCATAAAAGCAGTGTTCAATGAATCAAAACCAGAAATCTGCAAGAGATCAAATTATGAAAGATGATGATCCAACTTACCAAAGGTAGAATTTGAGAATTATCAAACAACTTCAGAATTTGCTCCAATTCAACCACAAGAATCAATTAATCAAGCTTGGATGTAGAGAATTGATGGAGAAAAAGTGTTTGGATGAAGGTTTAGCTCAAATATTAGTAAGCTTAAATGCAAAGCTTACTATCTTTTTAAAAATGGAGCTTTGAGTGTATTTGGTAGATGGAGAGAATTGAGAGATTTTTTAGCAAAGTGATTTTGGCTATCAAAAGCTTGAAATTTGAATGAAATGAGGGTTCTATTTATAGAGTTTTAGGATTGGGATTAGTGGTAATTTGGTAATTGATTCTTGAAGCCAAATTTGAATTAATGATATAATTTCAAATTATGCCGAAAAAATTGGAGCCAAAATGATAAAAGTTTGAATTTGCTGGCTTTTTTTAAAAAAAAACACGTGCATTTTTCTGTTATGTATTGATACATAGGTGGTATGTGTCGATACATCCTGGCTGTATAACACAGCATGTGTCGATACATGCCTCTATGTGTGGATACATACTGTTAATCCAACTCATTACAGAACCACACAAACTGCATGAGTCGATACATAACACGTATATGTCGAAACATGCAATTTATTCAAACAGGATGAGTTGATGCATACATGCATGTGTCGACACATGCTAGTTTTTCAAGAAGGATGAGTCGATACATACATGCATGTGTCGACACATGCTGGTTATGCTCAACAAGATGAGTCGATACATAGGTTTATGAGTCGATGCATACCTTCTTTTGCCACAAACAGAATCAGATCAACTTTTGGATGAGCTTATTTGTTGGATACTTGGTACCTAAAACAAAAATTGTGTAAAGACAACGACAAATGCATTTTTTTTATTAGAAGTTAGTCAACAACACATAAACAAAATACACAACTAAAGTGCTTGGAGAAAGCTGATCAAGCTTCAAAACCCCAATTTGACTGGTGAATCAAAGGAGTGATTCCTCCATATAATAAAACACAAACTCCAATCCTCTGAAGATCCAAAGAGAAGGATGAAACAACTTGAGATATGTAATTAAATTTGAGCTTGAAAGATCCAGAGGTCCAACTGACAAGGTTCCACTTGAGCAACTTGTCAAAGCAACCAACCTTCAAAGCTTAAGGAAGACTTGATAACCAAAGTACTTTGATCCCATTATAATGTATGAATGCAATGCAATATAATATTCATGATGAAACATAAGCCTAAATCAAGAGGGTAAATTTTGGGGTGCAACAACTGCCCCTATTCAAATATCTTCAACATAATAAGTGAGAAAAGCGACAATTTTCGAGCGTACAAGGTTGAAGATGTTTGAATACGAAAGAACCCGAAAATTTACACTCTTGAAGAGAAAAGAAACAGAAACAGAAAACTCCCAAGACGTGCGTCAGAATGAGGCTGTAACGCGGGTTGAAACAGAACAAAAACAAAGAAGAGTAGACGCGACTAAACTTCCGGACAGATGTGCCAGGGCAAAACTGGGCTTCAAAAGGTACGAGACAAAACTCAAACCACCGAGTATAGGCGAAACTAAGCTCTGGAAAAGAAAACGTACGCGAGTGAGGAGACAGAACTCTGAGCTCGACCCAAAGCAAAAGTGGCTAGAGTGCGTGATTATAGGAACATTTTCTTATCTCAACTAAGATAGACAATATGAAGGAACTGAAAGAATCTCAGAAATGAGGAACAAAAGCGAGACGAAACTCGACTCAATAACCAGTTATACGAAACTAAACCAGATGAGTAGCAGGACGAAACTGGATTTCACGCACGGGTAACGAGGCGAAACTCGACCCATAGCAAAGTGATGAGAGTGCACATTTCTCAGAGCACCTGCTAGTCTCATATCAAAGGATAGACAATGAAGAAAATTGATAGAAGAATCCAAGGAACAAAAGAGACTGATTTCAAACCAGGGACGCAGTACGAACACTGCACTCGGTAAACAAACACCGTCAAAGGGTCCAAGGTATGAAAGAAAAAACGAGACGAAACTCGACTCAATAACTAGTTAGGCGAAACTAAACTAGATGAGTACCAGGACGAAACTGGATTTCATGCACAGGCGACGAGGCGAAACTCGACCCAAAGCGAGAGTGATGAGAGCGCATGTTTCTCAGAGCACCTGCTGGTCTCAGATCAATGGATAAATAGTGACGAAAACTGATAGAAGAATCCAAGGAACAAAAGAGACTGATTTCAAACCAGGGACGCAGTATGAACACTGCACTCGGTAAACGAACACCGTCAAAGGGTCCAAGGTACGAAAGCAAAAACGAGACAAAACTCGACTCAATAACTAGTTAGGCGAAACTAAACTAGATGAGTACCTGGAAGAAATTGGATTTCATGCGCAGGGTGAGGAGACGAAACTCTAAGTTCAACCCAAAGCAAGGAGATTAGGGCGTACACCTAAAAACCCGCTGAAAGCGAATATCAGGACGAGACTGGTATTCGAAAGGTGCATCAATAGAAATTGGAATGAACTGGAGAGGGTAGTGAAGACTAAACCAGAGAAAGATCGTGTCAGGGTGAAACTGAACAACGGTCAAGAGTAGACACTTGAACAAACAAATGATTGACATCAAAAGAATATTGGTATGGGGAGGAAACTGAGATAATGAGGAAAAAGACCTCGCTGGGGATTTAATTCGAAGTATTAGCAGAATCACTGGGGATGACGGAAATAAAAATGGCTTATGTTCCGGTGCATGTTTGAATTCTTTTTTATAGCGCAATGCTCCATATAATGGAAATGCTACGCGTTTTGGTAGATGCAAATGTAATGATGCATGTTTAAAATTTCCACTGGGGAATGGCCAATTGAGAAGCCAATAACCAAGAAGTCAGGATCTGACATGACTTGCGAAAATAAATTGCAAAATCCAAAGGAGAGAAGAAAATATGGGGAACCACTAGAGAGGGAACCTTGAAGATAAAGCTTCGCGGGGAATAAAAACCGAGCAACCAGTAGAAACGAGCCACAAACATTGAGGAGAGCTGCAAAAATAAATTGCAAACTCCGGGGAAAATCAGGTCGACACCGCAACTTCCGAAAAGGGACGAAAGCTTTTTGCTGGGAAATAAAACTCTGCTGAAGATGTGGGACTTCACCGGAGAGATAGAACCTCGTTAAAGATTATCTTGCTAGAGAGATACTCTCTTGGAATGCAACC
Source organism: Vicia faba (assembly GCA_948472305.1). Classification (NCBI taxonomy): domain Eukaryota; kingdom Viridiplantae; phylum Streptophyta; class Magnoliopsida; order Fabales; family Fabaceae; genus Vicia; species Vicia faba. Next base: position 1,729,712,673 of record OX451736.1, on the reverse strand, counting down.
AAAGGACGAATCACGCAGATAGTCACATGGTATCAAGACCTTACTAGGAAAAAAGCAGACCCTTAACAAAGGATGCCCCGGTCAATAGATCGGCTGGGAAATGAGAGGTCAAAGCGAGGGCTCCCGGCTTAACAACTCTATTGGGGAAAGGCGACATATCCGAACCTGAAGTCTTCGAGCGAGGCTTCTAAAAGAAGATTCCTGGGGTAACAAAATTTCGCTGTAGAAATGAAACATCACTGGGGATAGGAAATTTCACTGGGGAAACGAAACTCCACGGGGATACGAAACTCCACGGGGATAAGAAACTTCACTGGGGATAAGAAACTTCACTAGGGATAAGTAAAGTCCTAAACATACATGGGTCCTGTCTAGCAGAAGAAAATCGAATTTCCCTTCTTGACTATCATTAAGCTCTTTACAGGTGTTCAACGTGTAAACTCTCTTTTGATGCCAAACAAATGTTTTGCATGCAGGAAGATGTTTATTTTGAGAACGACAGACCTGATGTGATGATTATTTAAGCCTTGAAGTTGAAAATTTTAACAAAAATGTCGCATCTCTGTTGTGAACGAATCACTGGCTAGAGTGCAAAAAGGTTTTAAAACTTTTCTTCTTCTTTTGAAAAACAAGTCAAGATACGGGTGACAAGATAACAACACGGCCATGCAACACACTTTCAGAGAGTTTAGGAAGTATTATCCTGTTGCAGTATGCTTTCGAGTTAAACCCTTGTTTTAGTTAGGACTTTTAAAGGTTGTAATGTGGCCTGGTTCAAGGTTCTTTTGAAAAAAAGTTTTCAAGGCTCAAGTTATTTGGTTCCCACCCCCTTCATGATATTCTCCTATCCTAAGTTCAGCTGACTTATCACAAGCATTCATCTTTCAAAAGGTTTTGTAACGGATGAGTGATCACGACAAATCCTCCCTCATGATCTTCACTTATCTTCTACTGCTTTTGTTTTTTGATATTATCGTTCCTCTTCTTTTGATGAAGATTTTATTGGATAATCTTTTTCGGCCTTTTAGGCTCTCTTTTCCCTAACTTTTGCCTGGACAGAAATCTCTTGAATTTCCATTTTTGGGAGTCCAGCGGGATGCCCTAACTTTTGCCTAAGCGACTTATTTTCAAGTTTCGACTTAGCGGGGCATTTTGTTTCTTTTTTTTATTCATGCTTTTCACCTTAAACAAGTCAACATGACTTTTGAACTCTTTTTTTTTCTCTTTTTTTTCAAAGAAAATAAATGCCTCATTCCTTGGTCGGCGAGGGATAGCCTTTATTGTATCCGTTCGATCTCGACCTTAGGATTTTGTGAGGAGATGAACGTCGTGGTTCAGACACACATCTCTTTTTTTTTATCTCATGATGTGAAAGATAAAATGTAGTGATCCTCAGACGGGACATTCCTTCTGAAATTTGAGTGCTTGGGCAAATCAACTGAACATCTACCCTGCCCCTGGTTAAAAGGTTTTGTTTTATTTTTTGAACGGAAAAGAAGCTCTTACTTCGAAGGCTCAGAGGGGTTAACAAGGGTCTAACTCCCTTATATCTCCGGTGTTTGAGGATTGAAACAATGCCTGTACATCGTCAACAGGGTTTTACTCAAAAGCATACCACTACAGTCATTGTTTTTTAGCTAAACTCCTTCCTCCAAACTTTTGGCTAAGCAAAAGAATTGGCACAACTGGTATCAAAATGCCCGAAAAACAATTGAAAAGTGATTTTGTATGAAAAATTATTTCAAGGCAAAAACATTCAATGCATCAAGGCTGACATTCATCTATAAACAAAATCCTATATGCAAACAATGCTAAAACAATCAATCAAGATGACACATGAAAGTGCAACAAAGAAACGTAATAAAAGCCATTATGGGGAAGCAGTATCTCCATCCAGGTTCACCGGTCCTGCCGACCTGTCGTAACCTTGATATTTACCCTAACTCATGACTTTTACCGACAGCACGGAGTTGTGAAACAAAACGGCATGGCACCCTCCAGTAAAGTGAAAGAGAAGTCTATCAAACAGAGAAACAAACATGCACCTCGCACAGTGGATATTGCATTTGTTATCCGTATTTCAAGCGATCAACCAATCGTGACTTAGATTATCATATCTATGTAAGGGCCACGATGTTTATATGCTCATGCTTATAAAAAATACTGGACGTTTTTTCAAACAAAATAGTAAAAAGGGAGAAAAGAAATGCATTCGCATACTTGAAAGAAGATATTTTATTGATTTTGAGAGATTAGCCTGTGAAAAAGGCATTTACATTGGGAAACATGAAATTGCAAAATTAAAACAAACAAGTGTTTACAAATGGCAATGTGAGTGTGAATATCCATCGAGTCCCAACTTTGCTATGACTCTGATGACTCTCATCTTCCTGCTTTCAGGCAAATCATTCTTGGATTAGCCTCGAGCTTATGCCAGGTGAAAGAGTGAAGGAAAGAAACAAAGGATCCCATGCTGAGCGTAGTCATTTGCCTTAAGTCCCTAACTTTTTCCTGAATCGCCCTTTCGGGTTTTCGATTCACCAGGACACCCTCTTTTTGCCTAAACCGCCCTTTCAGGTTTTCAGTTTAGCGGGTTTTTATTATTTTTTATGCAAAGTATTTTTTAACTACGTCATCATTCACAGCGAGAGGGAAGTACTCTCCATCCATAGTCGTGAGCATCATCGCCCCTCCAGAGAAAACTTTTCGGACCATGAAAGGACCTTCGTAAGTCGGAACCCACTTGCCCCTGGGATCTCCCTGGGGAATAATTATCCTTTTGAGCACAAGGTCTCCTGGTTTGTAACACTGAGGTCGCACCCTTTTATCAAAAGCTTTTCTCATCCTATGCTGATATACCTGACCGTGGCCAACGGCCGTCAATCTCTTTTCATTAATAAGCTCCAGCTGATTCAGCTGATTCTGTACCCATTCACTTTCATCCAGCTCAACATCTCTCATGACCCTAAGAGAGGGAATCTCGACTTCTACCAGCAATACTGCTTCCATGCTGTAGACCAATGAAAATGGGGTTTCCCCAGTCGAAGTACGCACCGTGGTGCTATAACCATGCAAGGTGAAAGGCAACATCTCATGCCAATCTTTATAGGTTACCACCATCATCTGCACAATTTTCTTGATATTTTTATTGGCCGCTTCGACAACGCCGTTCATCTTTGGTCTATATGGGGAAGAATTGTCATGCTTGATTTTGAAGGACTCACAAAGCTCCTTCATCATCTTGTTGTTCAAGTTAGACCCATTATCGGTAATGATCTTTTCAGGCACCCCGTAGCGACAGATAATGTTATGCTTAATGAACCGAGTTACCACTTTCTTGGTGACAATCGCATAGGATGCTGCTTCGACCCCTTTGGTAAAATAATCGATGGAAACCAGAATGAAACAGTGCCCGTTGGACGCAATCGGTTCAATCTTTCCGATCATATCAATTCCCCACATCTCAAACGGCCAAGGGGAGGTCAAGACATTCAAAGGCACTGGCGGAACATGCACCTTATCAGCGTAGACTTGACATTTGTGAAAAACCCGTGCATGATTGTAATAGTCAGTCTCCATGGTGGACCAATAATAACTTGCTCGCAAGATCCTTTTAGCCATGGTGTGCCCGTTGGAGTGGGTCCCAAAATCACCTTCATGTATCTCCTCAATGATTCTAGCCGCTTCTTTCTTGTCAACACATCTGAGCAGTAGGCCATCATGATGCCTTCTGTACAACACACCATTACTGAGAAAGAACTTGGCTGAAAATCTTCTCAAGAACTTCTTATCTGTGACAGATGCCCCTTCAGGGTACTCTTGCCTCTCCAGATATCGCTTAACGTCATAAAACCAAGGATTACCATCTGACTCCAAGCTGGCCTCAAAACAGAAAGCCGGCTCACTCAAACTTCTGATAGTAATGGAAGGTGCCTCATTAGCCCACTTAACCTTGAACATGGAGGACAAAGTTGCCAGTGCATCAGCTAGATTATTTTCTTCTCTGGGAATATGTTCAAACGTGATCTCTTTGAAGTACAGAATCGGCTTCATAACATGATCACGATATGGAATTAGGTTCTGATGGCGGGTCTCCCAATCTCCATTGATCTGGATGATAACAAGATTGGAATCCCCATACACTTTCAAGAATTTGATGCGCAGGTCGATTGTTGCTTCAATGCCATAAATGCAAGCCTCATATTCGGCCATGTTATTAGTGCAATCGAAACAAATACGAGTCGTGAAAGGAATGTGGTATCCCTCAGGGGAAGTGATAATAACCCCGACGCCGTTGCCCATGGAATTAGAGGCACCATAAAAAACAAGTGTCCAACGTGATCCCGGCTCGGGTCCTTCGTCTGGGTCTGGTATGTTACAATCCCGAATATACACAATTTCCTCATCTGGAAAATCAAACTTCATTGGTTTGTAATCATTCATGGGCTGATGAGCAAGATGGTCAGCCCGTACACTACCCTTAATTGCTTTTTGAGTAGTGTATTGGATATCATATTCAGTGAGTATCATCTGCCAACGAGCTACTCTGCCTGTAAGAGCTGGCTTCTCAAAAATGTACTTGATAGGATCCATTTTGGATATCAAGTAGGTGGTGTGAGTTAACATGTATTGCCTCAAACGTTTAGCGGCCCAAGCAAGTGCACAACAAGTCTTTTCCAGCAATGAACCTTGACTCGCATTCCGTAAACTTCTTACTCAAGTAGTAAATAGCCTGCTCTTTCTTCCCTGTTTCGTCATGCTGACCGAGGACACAACCCATTGAGGTTTCTAACACAGTTAGGTACATGATTAGTGGCCTTCCTTACAATGGCATCATGAGTATCAGAGGTTCTTGCAAATATTCCTTTATCTTGACAAAGGCCTTCTGACAATCCTTATTCCATTTCACTGTCTGACTTTTCTTCAACAACTTGAACATAGGTTCACAGGTGGCTGTGAGATGAGAAATAAATCTGGAAATATAGTTTAACCTTCCCAAGAAACCACGTACTTCCTTCTCTGTCCTAGGTTCAGGAATTTCCTGTATCGCTTTGACTTTGGTCGGGTCCACCTCGATACCTTTCTCACTTACAATAAAGCCCAAAAGCTTGTCGGATCTCACCCCGAAGGTGCACTTATTCGGATTCAACCTTAGCAAGAACTGCCTCAGTCTTTCGAACAATTTCTCCAGATGAACAAGATGTTCCTATTCCATGTCGGACTTAGCAATCATATCATCTACATATACCTCAATCTATTTGTGAATCAAATCATGAAAGAGAGTGACCATGGCGCGCTGATATGTTGCCCCGACATTTTTCAAACCAAACGGCATCACTTTATAATAGAAGGTTCCTTAAGGCGTGATGAATGTTGTCTTCTCCATATCCTCCGGAGCCATCTTAATTTGGTTATAACCTGAAAAACCATCCATGAACGAGAACACTTTGGAATGAGCAGTATTACCAACCAACACATCAATATGCGGAAGAGGGAAATCGTCTTTAGGGCTGGCCCTGTTCAAATCCCTATAATCCATGTACATCCTGACTTTACCATCTTTCTTGGGCATAGGCACAATATTTGCGATCCATGGCGAATAATTGACAACTTTTAAGAAATTTCCGTCCAACTACTTCTGGACCTCCTCCTTGATCTTCTTGGACATCTCAGGATTAGTTCTTCAGAGCTTCTGCTTGACAGGAGAACAACCTTCTTTGAGTGGTAGTCTATGCACCACTATGTCTGTATCCAACCCAGGCATGTCCTCGTAATACCAGGCGAAGATATCAAAATACTTACGGAGTAGCTCAATCAGTTTGGCTTTTACACTGTCTTTGAGATCGACCCCTATCTTGACTTCTCTTCTTACCTCTTCTGTACCAATATTCACCACCTCAATTGAATCCTGATTCGGCTGGATAACCTTCTCCTCTTGTTTCAACAGTCTTGCTAATTCCTAAGGAAGATCACAATCCTCATATGCTTCTTCTTCAGCTTGATAAATAGGAGTATCAAAGTCATAATGAGCCATAGCAAAGTCGTTATGAATAGAATCGGGGGTGGAAGTGCATCTGCATGAATGACATTTTTGCGTTTTTAGTGACTGTGTGTGGAAAGAGAAACATTGCCATTTAAAAAGAAAAAAAAGAAAAAAAGAAAAAAGATTTTGAATGCAAAAATGTCCTTTATTTCATGATAAACGTGTAAAATAAACATGGTGGCCCTACACAAATGATTCACTACGCCTTGGGCAAAGCGTAGGAATTATGATATGATAAAAAAAGAAACAAGAAAATTAATCCTCAGAGCTTGAAACTTAGATAACATCCACATAAGTCCAATTGTTGAGTGTCTGGCCTGGAACGCTCGGACGAATCCAATCTTCAACATTGTAGCCATCAACCCTATCATCGCCAACTGCATTGGCGTGTCCTTCTTGAGTAGCACAAGGACGGGAAAACTTCACATGAGTAGATAAACTGGGTGCTCTGGGAGCTGCACTTTGATGACCTGGGCTAAAACCAAGACCAAATTTATCAAGCTTCGGAGTAACGTCCAACACCTGACCCCAACCCTCAGGGTTACCACCTTCCACTACAGCTTTCACATCTTTGAGGGAAGACATAAGAATTTCTGATTTCTTTTTCTGCTCTGGAGGAGGAATATTGATAACATGAACTGTCTCGAATGCCTGAAATGGAGTTTCATGAATTTCTCCTTTAACTTCAACATAGTGGAATGATGTCAAATGACTCACGATGTACTCTTCTTCGCCGCATACAGTTATCACCTTTCCCTCTGCAGGATACTTGAGCTTCTGATGAAAAGTAGAAGTGACTGCTCTTGCTCTATGAATCCACGGCCTCCCTAATAAGCAACAATATGCTTGATGTATATCCATCACGAAAAACGTGGCCATGAAGGTACGAGGACCAACCTTAATAGGTAGCTCCACTTCCCCAAACACTGATCTTCGAGACCCATCAAACGCCTTCACCATCAAGTCGCTTGGGTGCAACTCCAGCCCAGAATAGTCAATCTTCATCAATGCTGACTTGGGAAATACATTTAAAGATGAACCTGTGTCTACCAAAACCCGAGATAAAGTAGTGCCTCTGCACTCCATCGAAATATGCAACGCTTTGTTATGGTCTGGTCCCTCTGGAGGAAAATCAAAATCGGTGAAGCCCAAGCCATTCCCAGCGGATATATTGGCACAAACATTTTCAAACTGATTGACTGTTATCTCATGTGGTACGAACACATTCTTTAACAACTTCATCAAAGCATTTTTGTGAGGTTCTGAATAAATCAACAGGGATAAGATAGACATCTTGGATAGAGTGTGGCTCAAATGATCAATTATGCTATAATCACTCTTTCTGATAATTTGCATCAACTTTTTAACCTCATCGGGAACTGAAGAAGCTTCTGGTATCAAAATTGGTTGAGTCACATTGGATGGCATGACCCTTGGATTGCTAATCATTACCTGTTGTTTCCCTTTTTCTCTCGAAGAAGCATCTGCCACACCTTGCACATTGGAAGGACCAAATACTCTCCCGCTTCTAATCATTCGACCCACACCAGAAAAGTTAAGGACTTCCTCTTTATCACCTTCAGCATGTTCTTTCTCAGACAAACGAGAATTAACCTCCTGCTTTACCCCGTGGTAATAAACATCGGCACCGTAATGCCACGGGACAACCTTCTCACTAGTATACGGCATAGGACCAGGTACCGTAATCATCAGAGGGGGTGCCCTCGAAGGGGCAGGAATGCGTGCAGGGGTGTAAGGAATAGATATTACAACAACATCTTCTTCAATAATCTCTCGGTAGCTCGATCTTCTATCAAATTTTAGGGAGCCATCGCTTATCAACAACTGGATACCTTCTTTCAAATCATCACAGCCCTTCAGTTGCTTTTTACACTTGACACACTCAGAAGTACAACCTGGGAAAACAGAATTGTCAAGCAAATACCTCTTAACACAACTCAACAGAGTAGTTACTTGTTCCACATCCATGATTAAATTCAACATTTCACCATTATCATTAATCATGTTAACAACACCCCCTCCATGCCTTGGCATTGGGTTTTGAGTAACATTCGGACCGGTCACTGGAGTAAACTCATTCGCCTTTGCATCCAAGAAATCTTGTACTTTACATTTCAACGCAAAACAATTGTCAGTAGAATGACCAACTACGCCTGAATGGAATTCGCATCTTGCATTAGCATCGTAGTTAACAGGGAATCTCGCAGGTGGCGGTGGCATATTTATCAAACTGATCAACTTTAAATCAAGCAAATGGTGGAGCGCTTCAGTAAGAGTCACCGACAAGGGGTCGGATTTTCTGGGTTGTCTCTGCTGCTGGTTATTATACTGACGGGGAACATCTTGCTGCCTTCCTTGCTAAGGCACTGCATTTGGTCTCTGCTGCAGAAGAGCATTAACAGGAATAGAAACATCATTGATTTGTTGATACTGACGATCCTCTCTTCGTCCTCTATGGGAGTAAACCACGCTTGCGTCGCCTTCCCTTTTCTTAGGGTAATTTTTGAAGGGTTTCTTACTGCCCCCTGATGAGCTACAAGAACCTCCAACCTGAATCCTTCCCAGTTTCAAACCCACTTCAATTCTTTCACCAGCCGTGACTAAGTATGCAAATCCTGCCGAAGTGCTTCCTATCATGTGCTCATAGAAAGGCCCTTGCAGGGTACTCATAAACATATCAATGATTTCTCTCTCCAAGAGTGGAGGTTGAACCCTCGCAGCCAACTCACGCCACTTCTGACCATATTCCTTGAAAGATTCTCTTGGTCCTTGCGACATATTTTGTAACTGAGTGCGATTAGGTGCCATATCCATATTGTACTGATAATGTTTGACAAAAGCCCGAGCAAGATCATTCTAGCAGCGAACATGAGTTTTTTCCAGCTTCATATACCATTCCAAGGATGCCCCAGACAGACTATCCTGGAAAAAGTGAATCAAAAGCCCCACCCTGATCCTCTGTATGCACTGACATCTTCAGGAAATAAGCAGTTGCATGAGTAATAGGACACGACGTCCCGTTGTACTTTTCAAAAGTAGGAGGCTTGAATTTCGGAGGGACCTTCACCCCAGAGACAAACCCGAGATCGTTAGCATCCATACCAAGGACTCCTTGCCCTTCCACGGCCTTCAGACGCTCTTCCAACAAACGATACTTCATATCCTCAATCTGAAGCCCCGACTCTGAATGCTGCACAGAAAACCGATCTTCATCCTGGTCAAAGTCAAAATCCTGATCCTGATAATTCCTTACACCACCCTGATTAGCTCTCCTGTTCCCCACAAGACGGGGTCCAGGAGATGGAGGAAACTGCCCTACATTGCGCACAAAAGGATTTCCCGGCATCCCGTGAAAATTTGCAGCTGGCTGATCTTGTACGTCCCTCATTCCTAAAGAGATATCCTGATAAATCCCTTGATTTCCAACATCCCCTGGATGGAGGTGTTGGTTGTTGACAATAGTAGCTAGCTCTTCCTGTCGACGATTCACGTTGGTGATGACCTCCATGAACTGAGTCATCTAAGTAGCCATCTGAGCCCTCATTTCAGTGAGTTCAGCTTGAACCTGTTCCATCTGTCTTGGAAAGTTGGTTCTGGTGGAATATTGATGAGTAGTCGTCTTGAATTCTGAATAAGAAAAGCAGTAGAATAAGAAAACCGTCTTGAGATAACCTGTAATGTTATGAAATGCATGATGTGCATGATATGTTTGTCATTTCCAAGTATCCAAGAGTCCTTTTATTCATCAGTCACGACGTGCAACCATACAATCAAAAATAGAAAGGATAATAAGATGAACACTTCAATCATTTACAAACAAAGAAACGATGTCTAAGTGTCTTCGGACAGTTAAGAGTAAAATGAAAAACAACTAAGTACATGTCTTAACAATAAAGCAAAAAGAACTGAATAATAACAACAATCAACTGGCCCCTTCCAACAATTCTGGGGGTGACCAAATACACCAAAAGTAAATAACAGAACTAAATCTCCAGAACTAAGCGCGCTTCAAGGTGTTGATAGTACTCTTCCAGTCTGGCTTTCTCCTTCAAGAGTCGAGATGCAACTATTTTACTTTCTTGGAACTGATCTTCCGCGACACGCTTCTGGGTCATTTCCTTCTCAAGTTGAGCATCTTTGTCCTCGAGCTATTTTTCTAAGTTCTGAATCTTCTTCTTGTAGCTATTTTCTGAGGCCTGAAGCTTCCGACACTCTCGCTGAATCTTACTCAATTCTTCTTCCATTTCAGAATAAGACTTCTTCCTAGAACCGGTTGCATCTGAAGTTTCCCTTTGACCTTCCTTGAGTTTACGAGCTAAGTCGGCCATTTCTTGATCTGCCCAATAAAGTTTCATCCCCGCCTCACGGTCTTTTGCACGAAGCTGAATATTCTCTACATGAACCTGGGCGATCATCTTGGTAGGCACCGTGTTACTTATAACAGCAGGAGGTTGCTCGTATAGAGGAGCCGACCTTGCAAATGGTAATCATAAGATCTTAACCCTGGATTTAACCCACTCCATGTAAGGAACCCTAGAAATAGGAACCTTCTTACCCAAAGTAGTTCTATCCTTCATGTGAATGCCTTTCCAAGCACTTGTCACCTTTCTCAACATCTCAGGACCACTTACCCTAGCGAAATATACTGATTCAGACACCTCCTTAACCTTTGGCGGTCCATCCATTGCATATCCCAATTGATGATAAGCAAGCACCGAATTATAGTTGATGCACCCCTTAGTTCCTATGAGGGGAACATTAGGGAAATCTCTGCAACTAGTGATAACACTTCGCACTTCCCCCATATCATAATTCCACCGGATATCAAAAGAAGTAAGGTTAACAAGCCTTGATGACCATCGGAGAGAAAGCCTGGTATCTATGAAAGGGCCACTCACTGGTAGATGCAACTTAAGCCGTTGATACAACATCGAATGGCATAAACATACATTACCACCTTTTCCGTGCCGGGAATGAATGGTGTAAAGAGTGTCTGCCAGGAGTGTCAGTATCGGGTTCTTGTTTCTGAAAACACAAATAGCCATCAAATCCACAAAATTTCTCTTGTGAGGGAAGAGGACAATCTCGTATATCATGAGAGCGAACAAAGAGCTGAAGTCACTCCAATTGCCTTTCTTTGCCCAATCTTCAGCTTTCTTCACTAAGAAACCCAAATAAAATCTTGCAATACCCTCACTGGACTTGCAATTGTCTTTCACCTCTTTCAAACTCAAACGAAGAATCTCAACGACAACTTAAAACTTTGGCTTTTCCGGCACTTGGACAAAAGGAACTTCATCGGTCAATCTGATATTAAGCAGGTGCGCATACTCTTCTAGGTTAGGAACCAGTTGGTAATCTTGGAAAGTAAAGCACCTTAATTCTTTGTCATAGAACTGGAAAAGAGTGATCAAAGCCATCGGGTCAACTGGAGTGTTAAGGACTAGTAACAAGTTGCCATAATTTTTGTTGAAGTTGTTCAGAACATCACCCTTCAAATAAGAACTCAACCTCTTCAACTCGCCCACATCAATGGTAGGAATCTGATAAGAGAAAGTATGCCGGGTAAGCTCTTTAACCTGAACTGAAACGGACTCAACTGGAAGGAGATCATCCATTCTGACGGAAAGAAAACTCTTGAATGTCACTGGAAAATGACATGTGTATGCTAGTTATTATTATTTTTTTTTACATAATTTTTCAGAAATAAATATGCTATGATGCAGTATGACAGGATCAAATTTCACACTAGATCGTGGTTGGACCATTACAGAATAACACCCATCAAGATCAAAGGAGAATCTTGAGGCTTCGAAACTAACATGGGAACCTGAATCATCTTCACAACACAAAGTCACCAACAGTACCTGTACCTACAATGAAAAGTTCTCCCGCCCCTCTCACGGGTGTAGTCTAGGTCAAGGTAAGGTTAAAATCCAAATCAGAGTACGAGAGCTCGAATGTCGGTATTATCATCCGATAACACCTATCCGAACTACCTCTGAAGTCATGGATCTCATGGTCAGGTCTACAAAGCATCCTTTTCATAGCTGCCATGGCCATTCTATTCCTAGCTCCTATGGGATTCACTCATAGCCTGGGTATGAGGCCTTTTACCTCATGGAACAACCCACCCACCAAGAAAATCCAGAAACCAAACAGTCCAGCCAAATCCAGTATGCAGAAAATAAAGCGCACATAGGATGCAATGCAAACAGATAAATATGCAAAGCGGTAAAATAAACCCCAAAAGGAAAACAAACAAGAGCTAGGATCGACTCCGAGATGGACCAGCAATAGGTCAATCTGTCCCCAGTGAAGTCGCCAGCTGAAACCGCCGGCTGGAAATCATCGAAACAATGAAGTCGCCATCGAACGTCTTTTATCCCAATATGGAGGGAAAGGTAAACATCGAGAAAACCTGAAAAGGGAGAAATCACGGTCTTTCGACCGAGAGATCAAGTAAGGGAGTCGGTTACGCGAGGGGAAGGTATTAGCACCCCACGCGCCCGTAGTACTCTACGGTATCCACTCTTGTTGTCTAATCTAATGGGTGTGTTCAAATCCTATGTCTATGGCTTAAAACTGAAAAGGGAATGCATGCAAAAGGAAGAAGAAAATAATGTAGGGAAAATAAAAGATATGCTCGGTTTGGCCCTACCCCAATGCCTACGTATCCCTTTTAAGGAATCAGAGCAGCCGTAATTCGGCTTATGTGTTTTGGTTGGTTTTTGTTTTTTAGTTAAGACGAACAAAGATAGTCAAGATGGCAAAACATCAAATAAAACAACAAACAAATGAGATGGTAAAACATCGGCTAAATAATAACAAGATAACATGTCAAAGATGGCGAAACATCAAATGAAACAAATGAAAAAACAATCACACCTAACAATGATATTGAGAATCAAAGTAGAATAACAAACATGCACGATGGCGAAACATCGGCTAAAAGGTAACAAAGATATCATGGCAAAAGATGACGAAACATCGATAAAAAAAAGATGACAAAACATCACACCTAACAATGATATTGAGAATCAATGTAGGATAACAAACATGTGCAATGGCGAAACATCGGCTTCAAGATAATAAGATATCATGGCAAAAGATGACGAAACATCGATAAAAAAGATGACAAAACATCACACCTAACAATGATATTGAGAATCAATGTAGGATAACAAACTTGTGCGATGGTGAAACATCGGCTTCAAGATAACAATATATCATGGCAAAAGATGACGAAACATCGATAAAAAAGATGATAAAACATCACACCTAACAATGATATTGAGAATCAATGTAGGATAACAAACATGTGCAATGGTGAAACATCGGCTTCAAGATAACAAAGATATCATGGAGAAAGATGACGAAACATCGATAAGACGGATGGCAAAACATCACACCTAACAATGATATTGAGAATCAATGTAGGATAACAAACATGTGCGATGGCGAAACATCGACTTCAAGATAACAAGATATCATGGCAAAAGATGATGAAACATCGATAAAAAAAGATGACAAAACATCACACCTAACAATGATATTGAGAATCAATGTAGGATAACAAACATGTGCGATGGTGAAACATCGGCTTCAAGATAACAAGATATCATGGCAAAAGATGACGAAACATCGATAAAAAAGATGACTAAACATCACACCTAAGAATGATATTGAGAATCAATGTAGGATAACAAACATTTGCGATGGCGAAACATCGGCTTCAAGATAACAAGATATCATGGCAAAAGATGATGAAACATTGATAAAAAAGATGACAAAACATCACACCTAACAATGATATTGAGAATCAATGTAGGATAACAAACATGTGCGATGACGAAACATCGACTTCAAGATAACAAATATATCATGGAGAAAGATGACGAAAAATCGATAAGACGGATGGCAAAACATCACACCTAACAATGATATTGAGAATCAATGTAGGATAACAAACATGTGCGATGGCGAAACATCAGCTTCAAGATAACAAAGAAAAAGTAAGATTGGTTTGTATCTTTTACTTTGAAGAAGAGTTTGGGTTCATTAGAGGTGTCTTATGATTTGACAAGAAAACAATTTTTGTTTTAAGATGCAAGATGCAAAAGAAGGAAAAACAACTAAGGGAAACTATCCTAGTACTATCCCTAGTGTTATCATACAATTATTGATCATAAGGTTGAGGATAAAGGAAAACCCTACCTTAATTAACATGTCAAAGAAAGCTTAACAAAACTATCCTATAGGGAACATGCAATGAGAGCGAAGTCGTGATCTCAATATCTAAATTGAGTGACTCATCGATCACCAATTAAAGAATAAAAGCAATAAACATCCTATAGGGAATATGCAATGAGAGCGAAGTCGTGATCTCAATTTCTAAATTGAGTGACTCACGATCAATAATTAAAGAAGAAAAACAATAAACATCCTATAGGGAACATGCAATGAGAGCGAAGTTGTGATCTCAATTTCTAAATTGAGTGACTCTCGATCAATAATTAAAGAATAAAATCAATAAACATCCTATAGGGAACATGCAATGAGAGCGAAGTCGTGATCTCAATTTCTAAATTGAGTGACTCATCGATCAACACAAACACAACATATGTATTAGACAAAAAATAGAGGGCCTCCTGACATATATCAACAACAGAGGTCCCATCATGCAATCAGAGAACTATGCAAAATGAAAATGGAAGAAAGGAGATAGTACAATACCAAACGGATAATCATCCATAGCAAATGAGAAAGAATAAAAAGAAACCCAGAGAACTTCAAGCAAGCTGGCATCAGTAGACGAATCAAGTCAGAAATTACGCCATAAGGATGTAAGTAATGAGATTATCAGATATGAACAGATCCCCATGGGCAATGTATAGTATTCACAATATCATGTATATCCTGCATGGAATATCAAACATGCCAAATACAAAAGCAGTGTCAGTGTCAGTGTAATAAGTTGTGTTCCAAAAATAAAGTGGAACACAGTAGCCTCAGGCCAAAAGTAGGATGCTACACACTGTCACAAAGTCTCCAAGATATACCAAGGTCTCTAATCCTAAGTCCAAGAAAAAGTCTCATGCTCCATGATGCCATGGATAGTAACCAAGTAGTCCAAGTATCATTGAAACTTGTCAAGTATATCATCCATTTTGGAATCCTCAAAAAGTAACATGTAATGATCAACGATGTTTAAGTGATCTGCATTGACCAAAAGTGTTGTAGATCCATTAGAGGATTGGTAGAACCAAAGCCTCCACACAATGAATCTCAAGGTTATTGGATCAAAGAGATCAAATTAACACACTTGGGCTTGCAATCATAAGTTTGGGCCACGAATGATCATTTATTCGAATCGGGACAAAATTTAGCGCTTTGTTAAGCAATTTTGAGGTCGGTCAATAGCAATCTATGTACTTCATGTCTGGATAAATGATATAGAGATCACCATCCATTAACATGTAGCACAATAAAAAAGGAAAGTGATAAGATGAAGAGGGAGGGGAATGATAAGCTAATTTGGATCACCATTTCAAAATTATTTCATCTTTAAATTCAACCACTCCTCTAGATGGATCAAAGCACTAAACATATCATTAATCCAAAGCACAAAAAATGAATTAAATAATTCATTCTTTGGTAGATTTGCATTGATGAACATTTATCCAACTTCATCTACATCATAAAGTCCATTGAGTTTAAAAACAAATTGAACATTTAAAATTGAAATCCAAATTATCCATCAAAGAGAGTGTGCAGAAAAATATTTGAGTCAAAACAGCCCCAAAACAAGGTAGAAAAAGTATTTTTGGCACTTTTACAATCAATTGTGCTTAGGAAGCAACCTATTGCATCAGTGCAGTTTTTTATCAAATCAATTTTTTGTGAAAATACATTGCAATAACAATTGATTGCAACCTGTAAAAAAATCAATAGAAAACAGCATTTCAAAGATCAAGTTCTTGTTCCAACTTTTCATCAAACACCTTATGATCATGGATCCAATTGAGCATGAAAATTCTAGCAAGTTTTGAGAAAATAGCATTAATGGAGTCATAAAAGCAGTGCTCAATGAATCAAAACCAGAAATCCACAAGAGATCACATTATGAAAAATGATGATTCAACTTACCAAAGGTAGAATTTGAGAATTATCAAACAACTTCAGAATTTGCTCCAATTCAACCACAAGAATAAATTAATCAAGCTTGGATGTAGAGAATTGATGGAGAAAAAGTGTTTGGATGAAGGTTTAGCTCAAACATTAGTAAGCTTCAATGCAAAGCTTACTATCTTTTTGAAAATGGAGCTTTGAGTGAATTTGGTAGATGGAGAGAATTGAGAGATTTTTTAGCAAAGTGATTTTGGCTATCAAAAGATTGAAATTTGTATGAAATGAGGGTTCTATTTATAGAGTTTTAGGATTAGGATTATTGGTAATTTGGTAATTGATTCTTGGAGCCAAATTTGAATTAATGATATAATTTCAAATTATGCAGAAAAAATTGGAGCCAAAATGATAAAAGTTTGAATTTGCTGGCTTTTTTAAAAAAAAAACACGTGCATTTTTCTATTATGTGTCGATACATCCTGGCTGTATAACACAGCATGTGTCGATACATTCCTCTATGTGTGGATACATACTGTTAATCCAACTCATTACAGAACCACACAAACTTCATGAGTCGATACAAAACACGTATGTGTCGACACATGCAATTTATTCAAACAGGATGAGTCGATGCATACATGCGTGTGTCGACACATGCTAGTTTTTCAAGCAGGATGAGTCGATACATACATGCATGTGTCGAAACATGCTGGTTATGCTCAACAAGATGAGTCGATACATAGGTTTATGAGTCGATGCATACCTTCTTTTGCCACATACACAATCAGATCAACTTTTGCATGAGCTTATTTGTTGGATACTTGGTACCTAAAACACAAATTATGTAAAGACAAAGACAAATGCATTTTTTTATTAGAAGTTAGTCAACAACACATAAAAAAATACACAACTAAAGTGCTTGGAGAAAGCTGATCAAGCTTCAAAACCCCAATTTGACTGGTGAATCAAAGGAGTGATTCCTTCACATAATCAAATACATACTCCAATCCTCTGAAGATCCAAAGAGAAGGATGAAACAACTTGAGATATGTAATTAAATTTGAGCTTGAAAGATCCAGAGGTCCAACTGACAAGGTTCCACTTGAGCAACTTGTCAAAGCAACCAACCTTCAAAGCTTAAGGAAGACTTGATAACCAAAGTACTTTGATCCCATCACAATGTATGAATGCAATGCAATATGATATTCATGATGAAACATAAACCTAAATCAAGAGGGTAAATTTTAGGGTGCAACAATGGGCCCAACTTTTTATGCTTGCACTTCATTTATAATGTGGTCCATGACTCAAATACTTATCCACACATTATTTTCTTCATTTTTCAATTTATTTTGATTTTTCATTAATTAAAAAGTTAATTAAATCAAATAAAGGATGAAAATTGTCAAAGACATGATTTGATAGAGGGCATGCAAGATAAATTATCAACACATAAGAGTTCCTATTCTCCTCACAGTACGAGTATAGAGGGCATGCAAAATATCACCCAGCAGGGTAGGCACAGGATTGCGAGAAAGGAAAATCTTGACAACATTCACATCTACAAAGGAATCCGGATTTGGGAAGAGAACCAACCCGTAGATAAGGAGAGACAAGATATCTTCGAAAGCCTGAAAATCCAAATTATCCCAGAATAGCTGAGCCTGGTCTATCAGAAATTTGGCTAGAAAACCTTCGACCCCGCTTCGTGTTTCCCAATTGGATACTACATCAGCCCGTTTCAAATGCAGAGCTGAGGCAATGTCTTCTGATCTAGGAACTTCTTCCATACCTGTGAAGGGTACCTGTTCAATAATGGATATGCCCAATAGGTGAGAGAACTATTCCAAGGTGGGAACCAATTGGTAATCAGGAAAGGTGAAGCAATGGTGCACAGGATCGAAGAACTGGAAAAGTACACTCATCATCTGCTCATCAAGATTTGAAGTAACCAGGCTGAGAAGTTGACCGTGTCTCTTAATGAACATAGAAGTCTCAGAAACTTTTGATGGTAGCTCTTTAAGTTGGGCAGGTATTTTCACAAAGCTGACTCAGATGGTATTTCTGTGTAAGGAAGCCATAATCTGCAAAATAGAACAAAGATAAATTCCTTTGGTCTTTGAAATGGTTAGTATAATGAAGCATGAATGCCATGTTATGATGCATGATGTCATGGTAAACCACATGTATAGCGAACACAGATATTGAAAACACAGTTAAATCACACAACACCCTTAGGTTTAAGGCTTGCATGATGTCAAAGGTAGTACCCTCTTGAAGTTAAGTTGGTTTCAACCTGTCCTAGAAAAAGTAACCGGGTTCTAGAGGACCTCAATATTACTGACCATCCTCCATCGGTCATGGTTTCAGCTCACACAATCTTTTCTTGCTGCCGGAACTATCTCGAGAGTATGGTCTCAATGAGTGTAGCATTGAGTATCAACCAGTTCCCTGCTTTACACCGAGGCCGACTATCTCACTACTTCCTAATGGCCAAGTTGGTCGATTAAAGGTTCTAAGGTCAGTTGATGCTTAACGACACCATGCAGCGGACCCGTATTCTCCTCGTTTCTCCACAAGGGATACCAGTACCAACCAATGTGCCACATCAATGTAGCTACTGCTTCAACCATATCGGTCTACGCTGTACAGTTCCCTCACAGTCTATTTCTACTTACCTAAAAGGTGTCCCCAAATCCAGGTTAGGATCTATAGTAACCCCAAACAAAACTCTTAAAGGTAAAGCAAACAAAGTAATCAAGAGAAGCAATTATGATGAACTAGATCCTAAGGTATACCCCACTTATTTATTCCCCATCAGAGTCGCCAGTTCCGTGGTACGGTGGTAGAACCAACTGTTTTGAAGTGCTGGTTTACATTTTACGTTTTGTGTTTGCAAAATGTCGCGGTAAGCAAGAGTCACCACTGACTTTTATTTTATCCAACCGGAAAGGAAAAAAGTACAGAAAAAAAATCCTTTTTCGAGATATTCTGAGTATGGGGGGTAGATTATAGAAAGGGAAGGTGTTAACACCCTTTCTATCCATGGTTTTCCATGGGCTCTTAGGTACTTGCTCATCTTTGAAAATTGCTTGTGTATGTGCTTTGTTTTTGAAAACTGTTTGACTTTGTGATAACCCTTGTATCAGTCCTCAAAGGTGTGACGAAGTTGTTTTTGAAAATTATTTTGAAAATATGTATGTGTGAAGAGTTTTGATTTGAGCAAGTACCTACTAGCATCTACCTACTCGAAAAAACATCGTTTCTATTCTTGCTTCCTTTAGACAGCGCTATCCCACTATTGATAAATAGGTAGCACCTTCGTTGGAGTTGTAAGGGTCAATTCAAAAGGGACGTACAGTCACTAAAGCAATGTTAGGATGACTTAGTAATAACCCTAGAGTCTTAAGATCATATTCGAGGCAATATTTCCGAGGCAACATTTCCGAGGCAACATTCCGAGGCGATATCCGAACGGGACATTTGATCTTTTTTAGACAGAAGGGTAACCACTAAGACACCCTAAGCTTAATGATCGTTTACCGAAGGCAACCGAAGTGAGAGTATACCCTAAGAGTGATATGTGCGAGTGATCTGTTTTCAGTTATTTAATCTTTGCACATTAGGGTTTTCTAACCATGTTAATTTTGTCATGCATTCTTGCCATACAATCCTATTAGCATGCATCTAAACAGTCAAATATTTGCGGGTATTAAAATGCAAAAAAGTAAATCTGCGCTATTAAAAGGCTTCGGGGAGGGGATTAATTACATAGCCAAAAACTAGGGGATTTAAACAGTAAAATAAACCCTAAATTAAGTATTACAAACCATGAGCAGTTACACAAATATTGGCAAAAATAAACAATAGGCACGTGGCGAATTAAATGCGAGACGATTAGGGTTTTGACCCTTGACTAAACCTATTGACGACTTGATTAGAGAAAACATGTTTTTTTGTCATTTTTGTTTCATTATTTGAGAAAGAAATAAAAATTAAATCAAACAGTTAACCTAATTTCTGATTGAATTTTAATTATGAAAGAAATTAAAATTGTCCTAAATTAATCAAACTAATCAATTAAAATATTTATTAAGAATTTTTTTTTTATTATCTTGATTGGTTGATTTAAAATTAAATGATTCTTATGTTGAAAAAAAAAACAAAATAATTAAAGAAAAGAAAATAAAGGAATATAAATAACCGAATGAGCCTGCTGTCAGCAGATCTAGTTCTGACTGATGGGATCAGAAGATGCTGCTCTCAGAAGATGGGGCGTGCTGGGTCTGATTCTGGCTGGTGGATCAGAAGATGGTGACCCTTAGAAGATGGGCGGCGTTGTATCTGATCCTGGCTTGGTGTATCAGAAGATGGTGACCCTCAGAAGATGGGAGGCGCTGGATATGATTCTGGCTGGTGGATCCAGAAGGTGATGTGCCTCAGGAGATGCATGTGCTGGATCTGGTGAAAACAAAAGGAGGAAATACCAAAAGCTCACGCCTGGAATCGAACCCAGAACAATGAGCTTCTAACTTCCTTCTTCTGACCAACTACGCTGGATGTTAATTTATTAATACATTAAAAACAAATTATATATATAAGAACAACAGGTTTATGGCCAGCATAACGCGCCAGAATTTGAATCAGCCAATCAGGCTATGACACACGATTGTCTTCTTCCCTGGAACCGTCGTTTTAAGTTCTGATTCTTTTACCTACAGACGTAGGTCTGTTGCTGAAACCCGTGTCATTCAAAAATCAAGTATATGTAATATGAATTCAATTGGGGACCATGGATCGGCTGGATTTGAAACTCTGATCATCATGGTACCCATTATCAGGCCTAATTTTGCTTGAGAATCAAAACCCCAAGTTGGAGCACGAAAACCTAACAATGGCAAACGCTTATTCCTGCACTGTAACTCAAATCAAACTACCCAGAAACATTGCAAACATGATGATGAATATAAATACGCAATTAAAACATGCTGAATATGAAAGAATTACAACAATTGAAGGTGGATAATTTTGCAAACCATGAGAATGATAGGAGGAGATTCTGGATGTTCTGACGCGTGCAACTGCTTGGGAATGCTTCCTGAAACATCAAGAAATTGATTTCTGGATTTTAAACTCCTTGATTAGCATTTTATTCTAGAATTTGGATATAACTTTTTATCAAGAATTCTGAGTTTCTTTTCTGGAAGTTTCACGTCCTTCACCTTTTCTTTGATCTGCAAACCTTTCTTTTATAACCTAGAATGAACCAGGTCAACAAATTTGGATTAAATCTTTGCATTTACCCAAGATTTCATTTAATTTTCAATGCATAAGATATCTTTCTATTTTCATGCCAATCGTGCCTTTCTTGTACCAATTGCCATTGATGTGATTTGATTCTGATATGCCATCATTATGAGCTTGTGATCCTGTCCAAAAATCCAATCAAAGCAAATTTTTGCCATTATTTACCAATTATTTGATTTAATTCAATTTTTAATAAATAAAAAATCAAAATAAAATAAATAATGAAGCAAATAACATGATAGTGATCATTTGGGTCGTGGACCATGTTATAAGTGAGGTGCAAGCATAAATAATTGGGCCCATTTAGCAAAAAATATAAATTTGAGCATATTTGACTTTTGGCAATTTTGCAAAAAATGTCAACTTGGCCATTGCATATCTCTATCTATTTTGACCCTAGAGAAGTGTCCTTGGACTTTTTAGAAAGCTTAGTATGTCCTCTAAGCAACCCTTTTGGTCTCATCTCAATTGAGTCTTCCATGTTCATGTATGAAGCCTTGACCCAAAAGGTGTTTTTGTTGGCTTTTCAAAATGACCTATAATGTCAAAGTTCATATCTTCTTGTGAGTACATATTCTAAACTTGGGAGCTGAAGATGAATTGTAGGGAATTAAATCCTCTTTGAAATGAGATTTGGATGGGTAAATTATGAGAAAGTTATGCTTGGTCAAAGTTGAGTTGACTTTTCCTACAAAACCCTAATTTAGCAACTTTTGGGTCTTGATGAATTATGGGAAATCCTTGATGGATCATGATCAACCCTTGATCAAATGATGAGTGATACTTAAAAATGAAGATGTTGATCAAAAATATTGAAGTTTGAGTGTATGTGGGCCACAATTGACTTTTGACCTAACACGGTTGATTTCCAGGTATTTGAGCAATTGATTGAGCAAACTTCCTCTGCAAGGCTTGAAACTTGACATGGATGATCTTGAGAACATATTAGGACAATGGTGAGAATTTGGGATCCTTTAGAATCAAGCATCTTGATGCAAAATGAAATCCTAATTTAAGGTAGACTGGCTTATGAGAGAGTTTGTCTGGTCAACTCTTGGACTTCCTTGAGCAATTTGAGGACCTCACTTGACATGTATTGAGAAATATGGGAGGGCAAATTTTGGGGTACAACAAAAGGCATGATTGGCATGAAAATAGAAATATATCATACAAATTGAAAATCAAATCAAATCTCATAAAATCTTTAAGATTCAATCTGTTTTGCAACCCTAATTCATTGAGGGATATATAATGAACAAGAACAAAGCAAAAGAACAAGGTTAGAAGTCGTGTGAAGGGCAAAACGAAGTTGAAAAATTCCATGAAAACTGTGAGACGAATTTCACTATACAGGCCAATTCAAGGTGTACTAGCCATTCCAATCGCTTGCTAGACATCCCAGGAAGCTATTCCAATCATTCCCAGGGCCTGAAACACTCAGAAACTCGTTCTACAACTCACGCGGTTTGGTATATTTTTCAAATTTGATTATTGCAATTTATGCATCATTAGCACTTTTGATTTATATATTCTTGTTCATCATTGTGTTTGCAAGCTATTGGTATCACTTAATTGCATTTGTAGTGCAAGAATCACGATATACCATTGTTAGGGTTCCTTTGCTCGTTTTAGGGGTTTCCAATATAGGCAAAATTAGGCCTTGATTCTGGTACCATGATGCTCGTGAGGATGAGACGAGTTGATTGGTACCCTTACCTTTCATTTATATTGCTTGTATAGGATTTTTGAATGTCACATGTTTGTAGTTACAGCAAGATGTCTGTAGGTAAAGGTGCCATAGTCTAAAGCGACAGTCTGGGGAAGAAGATGAGGTGTGGCAGCGTGGGACTGGTCCGTTTGAAATTTCGCGCATTTGGCTGACCCCTTTAGCTTGTTTTGAATATTATGTTTTATGTTTATTATACTTAAACTAATCACGCTAGCTCAGATGGTTGAAGGAAAGGCCTTTGATGCACACGTCCTGGGTTCGACCCCAGGCGTGTGCATTTTATTATTTTCTTGTTTGTTTCAGGAGTATCCCATGCAATACAGAATCATACGTCTTCCATACACCCTCAATGCCTGGCCACTGAATGCTTAGCTAATCAGATCCAACGTGCCAACCATGAGAGGACCACCATACACCTCAAAGTCAACATTGCATGTGAACAAGCATGGTCAAACAGGCTGATATTTGTTTGGGCCCAGAAATCAGATTGGCACTCCCCAGGATTGCTAACAATCAGGCCCATCTCTACTTGTTTTTTTATTTTCTTTAATTCATTTAAATATTTCCTTTAATTATTTTAATTAACACCATTAATCATTTTTTTTATAAAATTATAAAATCATAAAAAAAAATTAGAATTAGTTTTTTTTAATCAAATTTAATTTAATTTAGTTTAATTTAATTTAGGGAAATTTTGACTTGTTTTTGCAATTAAAATCAAATAGAAAATTAGGTTAAGTTCTTGATTTAATTATTTTACTTTTTCTCAAATAAATAAAAATACAAAATAGGTTGTTTAGACTTTATTTATTTATTTTTCTTAATTTAAAATTAATTAGAACTTAGGATTTTCTTTTTTATTTCATTATTTCATTATTTTCTTAAAATAACAAAAACGACAGAAAAATGATTTTCCTTTAAATTGCAATTAGGTTTAGTCAAGGGTCAAAACCCTAATCGCTTCACATTTAATTCGCCACGCGTTTGTAATTTATTTTGCCAATATTTTTGTAACTGCTCATGGTTTGTAATAGTTAATTTAGGGTTTATTTTACTGTTTAAATCCCCAGTTTTTGGCTACGTAATTAATCCCCCTCCCCGAAGCCTTGTAATAGCGTAGGTTTATTTTCTCGCATTTTAATTCCTGCAAATATTTAACTGTCTAGATGTATGCTAATAGGATTGTATGGAAAGAATGCATGACAAAATTAAAATGGTTAGAAAACCCTAATGTGCAAAGATTAAATAACTGAAAATGGATCACTCGTACGTATCACTCTTAGGGTATACTCTCACTTCGGTTTCCTTTGGTAAATGATCATTGAGTATAGGGTGTCTTAGTGGTTACCCTCCTGTCTAAAAAAGATCAAATGTCCTATTCGAATGTTGCCTCAGAAATGTTGCCTCGAATATCATCTTAAGACTCTAGGGTTATTACTAAGGTGTCCTAAATTTGCTTTAGTGATCGTACGTCCCTTTCGAATTGACCCATAAAAATTCCAATGACGGTGCTACCTATTTCTCAATAGTGGGATAGCGCTATCTAAAGGAAACTAGAATAGAAACGATCTTTTTCGAGTAAGTAGATGCTAGTACGTAGTTGCTCAAATCAAAACTTTTCACACTTACACATTTCAAAACAAAATTTCAAAACAACTTCGTCACATCCTTGAGGATTAATACAAGGGTTATCACGAAGTAAAACATTTTCAAAACAAAGCACATACACAAGCAATTTAAAAATGAGCAAGTACCTAAGAGCCCATGGAAAACAATGGATGGAAAGGGTGCTAACACCTTCCCTTTCTATAATCTACCACGTACTCAGAATATCTCGAAAAAGGATTTTTTTATGTACTTTTTTCCTTTCCGGTTGGATGAAATAAAAGTCAGTGGCGACTCTTACTTACCGCGACATTTTGCAAACACAAAACGCAAACAAGTATAAAACAGTCGGTTCTGCCACCGTACCACACCCACTTTTAAAATGTCCCTAGTTACGTCGCCAGTTCTGTAACACGGTGGATGAACTGACTTGGGTGTTTTGTGTTTGATTGGAATTGTTGTGGATAGCAAGAGTCGCCACCGACTTTTCTTTTATCCAAAAAGAAAGGTTGAAAAGAACAGGAAAGACCTTTCGATATATTTCTTGAGTTCGGGGGGTAGGTTATGAAAAGGGAAGGTGTTAGCACCCTTTTCATCCGTAGTTATCTACGAGCTCTTAGTTTCTTTCTAGATCAATTGCTTTTTGTTTGAAAATGTGCTTGTGGTGTGGGTTTTGAAAGTATTTTGAAAATGTCTTTGAAATGGTTCTCGTTTCTATAAGAACACATACAAAGTGTTGTTTTGAAAATAGTTCAAAGAGGTGTTTGTGGAATTTGTTTTTGAAAATGATTCTAAAAAGTATCTTTGTAATGGTTCTCGTTTCTATAAGAACGCGTACAAAGTGTTTTAACTTTTGAAAAAGTTTCAAATGAAAGTGTTGGTGTATAAAAATGTTATTGTTGTGAGCAAGGGAGCAACTAGGAGTATCCTACCTACTCCAAAGGTCTTAAATTTTATTTTCCTCCTCCTTTAGATGTTTCTATCTTACCATTGATTTGGTAAGAAGCCCCGTCGTTGGATGTGAAGGGACAGACATGGGTCAATCGTACAATCATAGAAGGCAACTTTTGAGATGCTTTAGCAATTTTTGCAAGGGACTAGATCGTTTACTGGAGGCAACATCGAGGGACATCGAGGGACTACGATCTTTTATCGAGGAGCTTTGCTAAAACGCCCATATTCGAGGGACATGACTATTTTCCGAAAGGCAACAAAGTGATATTACCCTGGAGGTGATAGTGTGCAAGTGTGTTTAATTTACATGCATTTAGTCTTTGATTATGGTTATTTATTTATTGATTTTATCTTGCCATACATCCTAATTACTAACAATATATGAAAGCAAAAATAAAATGCGAAAAATAAAATCCTAAGCTATTACATCATTTCAGGGATGGGGGTACATAATTACAAATGGGGATTTGCAAGAATTTAAATCCTAATTATCTATTACAACCATATTGAATTCTACAATATAAGAAAAGGAAAGGATTTGTTCTGAAAATGGTTTTTTTGTCTTAATGAATTAAAAGAAAAAAAGAAAAAATAGTTAATAAAAAGAAAATATTTTTATGTCTTTTTTATATTAATAAAAATAGTATTAATGCTGAAAATAATAAGAATAAGAAAGAAAAAGGAAAAAATAATGAAAATAGGATCAGCACGTTGCTGAAAACAAAAATGAAAGGGACCCGAAGCTTTGATTCTAGGCGTGTTGTAGTTCGGAAAGAAATGTTAGAGGGGACCAGAAGTTCTGGGTTGCTGCACGCTGAAGCTCTGAAAGAAATATTAGAGGAAACCAGAAGCTATGTGTTGTGTTATAATCAGTGAGTATAACCTAAAAGTTCTGTGTGTTGTGTTAAAACAATAAGAAAACCTAGAAGTTATGTGTATGTTGAAACAATGAGAAAAAGTCTAGAAGTTCTGATGTTTTGCTAACAGTGAGAAAAAATCTAGAAGTTCTGATGCTGTGCTGAAACAATGAGAAAAAATCTAGAAGTTCTGATGATGTGCTAAAACAGTGAGAAAAAATATAGAAGTTCTGATTTTTTGCTAAAACAGTGAGCAAAAATCTAGAAGTTCCGATGATGTGTTAAAAATAGTGAGAAAAAATCTAGAAGTTTTGATGATGTGTTAACAGTGATAAAAAAATCTAGAAGTTCTAATACTGTGTCAAAACAGTGGGAAGGATAACTCAGAAGTTCTATGTTACACTTCACTTCTTTCCTTACATTAGCCAGAGCATCTACAACTTATTCATTTCTTAACAACAGCAAAACAGGAAAATAAAAACACGACATTTTATAGAAGTTCTAATCCTAATTCTGAGCCTAGTTTTCTTCAAGAAGTTCTGATCCACAGTTTTTCCCACTTAGGTAATAATATGTGCAGTCTCAATAATCTGATATCTATATATTCAATGATGTTCTGAATGAAAAGTTCAAAGTCATAATGACTTACCTTGAATCTGAAGTGTGTGTTTGGGACCTGAGCTGCTGTCTTTGAATGTTCTGGGGTCAGTAAGAAACAACACAGAAAATGTTATGTTCTTTGATTCAAAGGGAAGAACAAAAAATATTGTTTTGAGAATTATGGGTTTTTAGAATGCTTGGATATTTCTTTTCTCTTTTTTTTTGTATTTGATTACTCTCTGCTTTCCAAAGCCAGCCCCTTGAACGTGTGATGGAACAACTTATTTATATATGAGTTTGTTGTGGTTTTGGGGGGAAAAACAAATGGGATTTAAACCCTTTTTGCATACTGTTCTATTGCTTTTTAAACATAACTTTCATATGCTAATTTGGTGCAAATATAGGGTTTGAGAAAAATGCAAGTGTGGACTAGATTTGCAGCAATTTTGAGTGTTGTGGCAGTTGGTTGCAGGATTGTGCTATAGCAGTGCAGCAGGCTGCTCAAACGATGTTTTGGGGCTTTGTGATGTTTAGATCGAAGAAGACCAGAATGAAACTCGAAGGGTGATATTCTAATCGAAGCGTAAAAAATAGTCTCCATATGATGAAGAGTCATGTTCTGATCGAAGAATACAATTTCCTTATGTTCTGATTAAAGAGTCATATTTTGAATCGACTTTGCAAACTCTAATTGCACTGGCGTGAAATCTGGCGTGAAATCTTTGCAATACTTAGAAAATTTTCCAACTGTTTAGAAATTTGATTTTTTTCAAAGTAATTTTTGATTTTTGATTTCTTGATGAACCAATTTTATGTCTTGATAAAATATGATTGTTGAAACTTGATTTTTGATCTAAAAGTTAAAGTTTGAATTTTCAATATAATTTTGACCATTTTGCCCTTGTGAATGACTTTCTTGGAAAATTGTAATCCAAGACTTGAAACTTGATAGAAGAAAACCTGAGGGGCCAGGATGATCCTTTGAGAAATGAGAGGGAAAATTTTGGGGTACAACAACTGCCCCTGTTCAATCTTCTTAAACCTGAAGAGTTAGATGGGTGAATCTGCCACTCGTGACTTGAAGGTGGAAGATGATTGAACACTAGAGTGCCCAGAAATTTGCACTTGATGATATTGTGGTTGAGGTGTAAGAAATGGGATTAAAGATGCCATTTAGAGAAATGCTGGATAGTTGGAAGAGATGGGCTTATAGATGTCATCCAAAGGTGATTATTGACAGAAACTAGACTAAGTCTAAGCTTGACTCCAACTGGGGCAAGAATCAGAATAAACCTTAGATCGATTTAAAACTGAATCTAGCAGAAATCTTGAATAATCTTTAACTGGGAAGAATCAGGATGAATCTTTGGAGTGATTTATCCAAACCAGAGAGAGCGTTTATTTTGGAAAGAATCGGGATAAATCGTTGAGAGGTTTAAACTGAACCAAAAGAGGTCTTAGGTATTCTTTAACTGGAGAGAATCAGAATAAATCTTAGAGTGATTTATCTGAACCATAGAAAGTGTCTACTGGGGAAGAATCAGGATAAATCATTGAGAGGTTTAAACTGAACCAAAAGAGGTCTTGGGTATTCTTTAATTGGAGAAAATCAGAATAAATCTTAGAACGATTTATCTGAACCAGAGAAAGTGTCTACTAGGGAAGGATCGGGATAAATTGTTGAGAGATTTAAAATGAACCAGCAGAGGTCTAGAAAAGAATCAGAATAAATCTTAGAGCGACTTATCTAAACCAGAGAAGATGTCAGTGGGAAAGAATCAGGATAAATCGTTGAGATATTTACACTGAACCAGCAGGGGTCTGGAAAAGAATTAGAATAAATCTTGGAGCGACTTATCTGAACCAGAGAAGAAGTCTGCGGGAAAGAATCAGGATTAACTGTTGAGAGATTTAAACTGAACCAAGAGGGGTCTGGAAAAGAATCAGAATAAATCTTGGAGCGACTTATCTGAACCAGAGAAGATGTTTGCGGGAAAGAATCAGGATAAACTATTGAGAGATTTAAACTGAACCAGCAGGGGTCTTGAAAAGAATCAGAATAAATCTTGGAGCGACTTATCTAAACCAGAGAAGATGTCTGCAGGAAAGAATCGGGATAAACTGTTGAGAGATTTAAACTGAATCAGCAGAGGTTTGGAAAAGAATCAGAATAAATCTTGAAGCGGCTTATCTGAACCAGAGAATATGTCTACAAGAAAAAATTAGGATAAACTATTGAGAGATTTCAACTGAACCAGCAAAGGTCTTGAATATTCTTTAATTGGAAATAATTAGAAAAAATCTTGGAGTGATTTATATGAACCAGAGAAAATGCCTACGGGAAAGAATCAGGATAAACCATTGAGAGATTTAAATTGAACCAGCAGAAGTCTTGAATATTATTTAACTGGAAAGAATCAGAATAAATCCTAGAGCAATTTATCTGAACCAGAGAAAAATGTCTGCAAGAAAGAATCAGGATGAACCATTGAGAGATTTAAATTGAATCAGAAGCGGTCTGGAAAAGAATCAGAATAAATCCTTGGAGCGATTTATCTGAACCAGAGAAAATTTCCATGGGAAAGAATCAGGATAAACCATTGAGATATTTAAATTGAACCAACAGAAGTCTTGAATATTCTTTAAATGGAAAGAATCAGAATAAATCTTGGAGCGGTTTATCTCAACCATAGAAAATATATGCGGGAAAGAATCAGGATAAACCATTGATAGATTTAAACTGAACCAGCAGAGGTCTTGAATATTATTTAACTGGAAAGAATCAGAATAAATCCTGGAGCGATTTATCTGAACTAGAGAAAATGTCTGCGGGAAAGAGTCAGGATAAACCATTGATAGATTTAAACTGAACCAGCAGAGGTCTTGAATATTCTTTAACTGGAAAGAATCAGAATAAATCTTGAAGCAATTTATCTAAACTAGTGAAAATGTCTGCGGGAAAGAATTAGGATAAACCATTGAGTGATTTAAACTGAACCAGCGGAGGTATTGAATATTCTTTAACTGGAAAGAATCAGAATAAATCTTGGAGCTATATGAACTAGAGAAAATGTCTGCTAGAAAGAATCAGGATAAACCATTGATAGATTTAAACTGAACCAGCAGAGGTCTTGAATATAGTTTTTGTCATGTAGATAGTCCCCCGATCCTGTTTCGAGAATTGTTCTACAATTGATTTGTTCACAGATAGTTGTTCTGTCTTGTCAAATATTTGTTGATTATAATTCTCTATTGATTGACCTTTCCTGAAAAGGTAAAGAGTTAGTTGTATGCAATGTCATGATGTATGAAATGCATGGTGTAATGATGTTCTCAAAATAAATGATATTATGACGTACGCATTTGTGCTGTATGCATTTATCATGTATGTAAATATGATGCATGAAATGTTGTTGGAATGTATTTTTGTCTTTGGAAAATAAATCCTTGACAAATGCTGGGGAGCTTTGGGTAGCCAAATTTACAGGCGGTCGTTGGGGATGAAGAGTAGGCACACCTTTCTAGACCTTGTTTTTTAGAATGTTTCCGCTGGAGATTTTTGTTTTGTTGTTTGAGGAGAACTCCTTTGGGGAATGTTAATTTTGCTTGAGAAGAAAATTATGTGGAGAGTATTGATTTTCGCTTGGGGAAAAGAGTTCAAGAGTCTTCGTTGTCCATTTCTCTATTGGGTGGCTATTGGGGATTGTAGAGCAGTCTACTGGGGAAGAGGAGTTGTGGTCCCTTGGTTTGTGATAATCTGGGAAGCAAATTCAAGTTGGGGAATCTTGTCGTTTGTTGGGGAAATAAACCATGTCGCCAATCTGCTAGAGGGACGCTTTTGACAGAAACTCTGTAAGGTTTTTTTTAACTCGTTAAGACCAGCTCAACTGGGGAATGTCAGAATAATTCCAAGCCTTGATGGTATCTGAGGAGATATTGAATGAGTATCAAAGTGATATCCATATCTGGATTGTATCTGAACTGTATCTGAGGAGAGTCTGGAATAAATGTCAGAATAAATCTATATTTAGATTGTATCTGCATTGTATCTAGAAAAGGATTTTAAATAAGTATCAGAATGAATCTTTGTCAGGGTCGTGTTCGTATTGTATTTTCAAGAGAATCTAAAATGAGTATCAGAATGAATCTGCATGTAGATTGTGTCTGAACTGTATCTAAGAAGATGCACTTGAATAAGTATCAGAATTGATCTTTGTCTGGATCGTGTCCGTACCGTATCTGCAAGAGAATATGAAATGAGTATCAGAATGAATCTGCATGTAGATTATGTCTGAACTGTATCTAAGAAGATGCACTTGAATAAGTATCAGAATTGATCTTTGTCTGGATCGTGTCCATACTGTATCTACAAGAGAATCTGAAATGAGTATCAGAATGAATTTGCATGTAGATTTTGTCTGAATTGTATCTAATAAGATGCACTTGAATAAGTATCAGAATTGATCTTTGTTTAGATCGTATCCGTACTGTATTTGCAGGAGAGTCTGGAATGAGTATGAGAATGAATCTGCATATAGATTGTGTCTGAACTATATCTAAGAAGATGGTAAACTGTTGGCAATCTCCCTCTATTTTGGAACTAGTGTGATGTGTGCATTCGTTGGGAGAAGATCAAAACTCCTCTGTTCGCTGGTGAGTTTGACTATGTCATCGGCTAGAGGATGCCCCACTTTTGTTTAAATATGCTTCTGCACTTGTCGGGGATAGCCTCGTGACTCTGGAGACTTCACTGGGGATCACCTTATGAAGGGTGCTTTGTGGGGATTTGTCACTATTTATAGTAGTAAGTGCCGTAGTAATGCCAAAAAATGTTTGTATGGTCGCACATGACCCTTTATGCGTGGGAGCCTGTTTGCCCCTAGAGTTAATCTGGTGCACATCGACGTTTGAGATTGTGATCAGATTTTCGGTATCCTTTTACTTCCTAGGGATATTTTCTAAGATTGTTGTGGAAGAAACTGAAGACCTGATACTGACACCATCTGGTACTACTGGCACAAACAAACAAAATGGTGGTACCCAAGATCTTTGGTCAAGTCTCATAATTTTCTAAGAACTGTCATGGGAGGATCCAAAGACATGATACTGACACCATATGATACTACTGGCACAGACAAACAAATTGGTGGCATCCAAGATCTTCATAGTGGATTTTGTTCAAACACATGATCAACGTAACATTGCCCCTTGAGTGATTCAGACGAAGATTTGCCCCTGGTTATTCAACAATTCTTTGAGATATTCTTTGAATCTCTAGTTGACTGCCCAAGATGTGTTGGACAATGGTCATGTTGTGCCCCTTGATCATGAGAGATTTGTTATTGGAAGCATCTTTCCATTTGAAGTGATTTTGTTTATTGAGAGAGCTTTCATTTGCTGAATGTTCGTCGTGTGAATTTCTCTATTGTCAAATAATTAGCCATATGCAAACAGCGGTATTCAAAATAATGCAAAGTTTATGCTTGTCTTGAAGTTTTGAAAATGCGTTTTAGCAGATAAAAGAATTTTGCAAGTATGTGAATTTAAGTCAGGATTTAGAGTAAGCCTTACAGGAGTCAGGATACCTTTTGTAACAGTATCCTTTTGAACTAACCCATGCTTCAATTAGGACTTTAAAAGGTTGTATCATGGTCTAGGTTCACGGTTTAAGAAACAAAGGATAAGCCTTAAAGTGTAATTGTACCCGCCCGTTCTTCGTGATGTTCTTCAGTCATAAACTCAGTTAATTGTGCGTTTGAACTCCAATTGAGTCTGGAATGGAATTTTGGTGATGGTTCAGACAAGTTAAGTTTGTTGGAAGACAGTCATTTATGCCATATTTTCCATGTTGTTGAGGATTTTTAGTGACCTCCTTTTGATTTATTATCCCTGATTTTTCCTGACTGTTCTTGTTTTTGAGATTACAGTCAGCGAGATGCCCCAGTTTTCCTTAAGTCTCCTTTGTAGGTATTGACTTAGTGGGATTTTCTTTTGAGAGACAATGATTGCCTATTTGATAGGGAACCATCAACATATTTTGGTTCATAAGGAATGTTTTTGTTGTCATTCGTTGTGTACAAAGTGAAAGTTTGCGACTGAATGCGAGTTCGAATTAACTAAGAGACTACCCTGCCCTGGGTTTTGATTAAAGGTTTCGATTTGTGCAAAAAAAGAAAGCTTCTACTTCTTTGGCTCGAAGGGGTTGACTAGGTATTATCCTCCTTATAACTCCAGTGTTTAGGAATTAAAAGAACGTTTGTACATCATTAGCAAGGTCTGTCCAAAAGCATATTGTATGAGATTATGGCATTGTTTTCGTCATCCTCTCTCCAAAGGCTTGCAAATTTTAAAAATAAGAGTTGAATATCATAAAGGGAGTAAAAATCATAGTTTAAATAGAATGAAAAATGAATGGATTAATTTAAGACAAACATATTTGATGCATTAATGAAAGTAACCAAAGTTTGACATATAGATAAGTGTTTAAATAAATAAAGAAATTACAACTGAATATTAGAATAAATAGAAAATTTCCTCGCCCAAACTGTTAATTCATATGGATGCCTTTGAGGGGTTATAGAAGAGTTCCAATTGATCTTCTTGTGTAAACTCCAACACCCCTTCATCGATTGGGTCTTGAATCCTTTTCTTCAGAGCCCAACAACTGTTTGTATCATGCCCATGACCATCACAATGGTATGCACACCTCTCATTGGGACTGTAACTAGGAGCAACAGTGTTAAGATTTCGAGGAGGAGCCTTTAATGTAATTAGCTCCGCCTTCAACATGTGTTGTAGTACCTGAGCTAGCGACATGCTGATCCTGGTAAATTGTCTCTTAGGCGCGACCTCTTTGCGCTGATTAACCTGTTATTGTTGGCGAGGTTGTTGTCGAGCCTGTGACGTGGAAGCAAATTGGAAAGGTCTACTTTCTATCAAACCGGCTCCTTGTCTCATGAGAGGCTGAATGATGTCTTGATCCCCAATCTCGACAGTTTGTTTTATATGGTTGCAACTATCTTGATGAAGTTTGTTGACGAGGGTCCTTAGCTCCTCTTGTGCCCGACCTAATTTTTGGATAAGAGCCATCTCACCCACCAGTTTCCCCATCATCTGGACTTTCATTGTTTCCATTTCAGTTTGTAGACGTTCTAGCTGGTCATCCATGTCGTCCTTAGGATTCTCCATGGTCAAGCCCATAGTGAGGAGTGCTTTCACTTCTTCTTGCCCCTTCGATAGGTTCAAGAACATTTCCTGAAGTTGAGCATTTTGAGTCTGAATGTCCTTGATAGTCTATTCTAGAGTCATCTCTACTGAAATAAATAGTAGGAAGATAAGGAAACCTGTGTGGGAGAAACCTGTCATGATATGATGCATGGTATGTGAATGCAGGTTTTCAAGGATCTCGCAGGGTAAACACAAGAAGATGTTAGAAGTTAAACTTTGACTACGACTTTGATTGAATAACCTCGTATCAGTGGATGTCCATCCTCGAGCATCAAGCTCACCATGTCAAGTGGGTCATAGCCCTTGACTCAAGTTGTTGTGCTTTGATCTTTGACGGCATTTGGTTAGACGAAAATAAATCCTCTTTCCCCTTGATAGACGTCCGGTTCAATGTGACCCTGCATCATAGGCCCTCGAGATCCTTGAAAAGGTTATTGAAAATGCTATGGTATGATGTCATGATGTTATGTAGAAGTATGCAAAGGAAGCAAGTTGTTATGTACAAATAATCATATATAAACAAAGCAGACAAGTCCTTATGTTTAGGCTTGCATGGAGTTTGTAGGTAAGTTCCCTCTTGAAGTTTAGTTGGTTCAACCTATCCTAGAAAGTAAACGGGTTCTAGGGAATCTCAATATCACTGATCTTTCTTCATCGGACATTGTTTCAGCGCAAGCCTCTTTATTGGCGACCGAAATATCCCGAAAGTCCGATCTCAATGAGCATAGCATCGAGTACCAACCAACTTCGGACTGCACCAAAGCCGACTATCTCATTAATTCCTAATGGTCAAGTTGTTCTAGTAAAGGTTCTAAAGTCAGTTAGTGCTTCATGACACCACACAACGGCCAAGTATTCTCCTTGATTACTCAAGGGCTACTGGTACCAACAAATGTGTCACACTAATGTAGCTATTGCTTAGACCATGTCGGTATACCCCGCATAATTTCCACAACTTATTGCTACTTACCAAAAAAGGTGCCCCAGATTCGGGTAGTGGATCAAAACAAGCCCAAACAAGGAACCATAATGTAAAGCAAACAAAACAAAAAAGCAACTAAAAGTGATCTAGCCCTAAGGTAACCCCACTTTTAAAATGTCCCCAGTAGAGTCTCTAGTTCTGTAACACAGTGGGAGAACTGACTTGGGTTTTTGCGTTTGATCGCAATTGTTACGAATAGCAAGAGTCGCCACCGACTTTTATTTTATCCAAAAGGAAAGGTTGAAAAGAATAAGAAAGACCTTTTGAGATATTTCTTGAGTTCGGGGGGTAGTTTATGAAAAGGGAAGGTGTTAGCACCCTTTTCATCCATAGTTATCTACGGACTCTTAGTTGCTTGCTAGATCAATTGCTTTTTGTTTGAAAATGTGCTTGTGGTGTGGGTTTTGAAATTATTTTGAAGATGTCTTTGTAATGGTTCTCGTTTCTATAAGAATGCGTACAAAGTGTTGTTTTGAAAATAGTTCAAAGAGGTGTTTGTGGAATGTGTTTTTGAAAATGATTCTGAAAAGTATCTTTGTAATGGTTCTCGTTTCTATAAGAACGCGTACAAAGTGTTTCAACTTTTGAAAAAGTTTCAAATGAAAGTGTTGGTGTATAAAATGTTTTTGTTGTGAGCAAGCGAGCAACTAGGAGCAAACTACCTAATCAAAAGGTCTTAAATGTTCTTTTCATCCTCCTTTAGATATTGCTATCTTACCATTGATTTGGTAAGAAGCCCCATCGTTGTAAGACGCTTTAGCAATTTTCGTAAGGGACTAGATCGTTTACCGAAGGCAACATTGAGGGACTACGATCATTTATCGAGGGTCTTTTCTAAAACGCCCATATTCGGGGGACATGAATATTTTCCGAAAGGCAACAAAGTGAGATTACCCTAGAGGTGCTAGTGTGCAAGTGTGTTTGATTTACATGCATTTAGTCTTTGATTATGGTTATCTATTTATTTATTTTATCTTGCCATACATCTTAATTGCTAATAATATATGAAAGCAAAAATAAAATGCGAAAAATAAAATCCTAAGCTATTACATCATTTCAGGGATGGGGGTATGTGATACAGTGGGAGAACTGACTTGAAGTTTTGTGTTTGTGTTCGCATTTGTTCGGTTTAGCAAGAGTCGCCACCGAATTTTTATTTTATCCAAAGGAAAGGTCAAAAAGCACAGGAAAGACCTTTGAGATGTTTTCTTGGGTTTGAGGAGTAGATTATGAAAAGGGAAGGTATTAGCACCCTTTTCATCCATGGTTTTCCATGGTCTCTTAGTTACTTGTTTAGATCACTTGCCTTTGCTTTTCAATTGTTTGAAATGGTGCTTTTGTGTGTGTGGTTTTGAAAAATTCTTTTGAAAAAGAAGCCTTGTCTAGGAAACCTTTGTAATGATTCTTGTTCGAATATATACAAAGGTGTGTGTCTTTTTGAAAAGATATTTCAATATTTTGAAAGTTGTTTTGAAATTGTGTTGTGAGGTGTGTTTGAAAATGGAAAGGATGTTTTGCAAGCTTTTGATCAAGTAACTAAGAGTTGCCTACCCTATTTTACTAAAAGATCTTTCTTGTGTTTTTAACCCTTTTAACAGTGTTGTTTCACCATTGTATTTGGTGAACAACTTTGTGTTAGGATGTTAAACGGGACAGGCGCGGGTCATCGCATGCAATCATTGAAAGCAACTTGTGAGACGCTCTGGCAATTTTGTAAGGGACGAAATCGTTTTATCGAAGGCAACATCGAGGGTCATCGAGGGACTACGATCTTTGTTTATTGAAGGGGCATTTGCTTGAGTGTCTCATATTCGAGGGACATGATTGCATTTTCCGGTGCAACAAGCGAGGTTACCCTAGAGGTGCAAGTGTGAATTGTGTATTGATTTTCATGCATTTATCTTGTATTAGGTCATCTAGCGATTAATTTTGAATCTTCGCATACAAACCCTAATTACTATACAGTATATTGAAAGAAATAAATTGCGGGAATTTAAAGTCTAAGTTATTACAAATGAGTATCCGGGGATGGGGGTACAATTATTTACAAATGGGGATGAGTCTTATCAGAATAATAATGTCCAAATATGTGTTACAACCAAATCGAACTGTCACAATTCAAAGTAAAATTATAATAAATTAAGGAAAATAAAAAGAACTATGAGTTGCATGTATTTATTTATAAATAAATAAAATTTTAACCTAATAAAGATTTAAGTATGATTATTATTTGTGTTTTATTAGTTTTTTAGGAACTTATGTAAAGAAAGATTAATTAAACAAAGATTCTAGTATTTTTTTGTATTTAATTAAATGTAACAAATATTAAAGAAAATTATATTGAGAAAATCAAAATAAAAATTAAGCTATTAATTGTTTCTTATTATTAACAAAATAAATCATTTAGAAAGAAAATAAATGAAAGAGTATTAGTTTAAAATGAAAGGATGGAAATTAAGTCAAGAAAGGGGTGGGATTAGTTTGTTTGATTTGGCCCTAATTAACAAATTAGAAAGAAAAAAAGGGGGGTGCGTTGGAAAATGCTGTGGGCTTAAGGCAATCTGGGAGCGGGTCAGGCCCAAATGGCGTTGTATAATGTTTGTTAGGGTTAATGTTTGGTGTGCTCAGAATTAGGGTTTGCAATTTTGGCTTTTACAGCGGCGCCGTTTCTCTTACTCTCTTCTTCTTATCCACTTCATCTTTCTCTGGCCATGACGTTGATTCCCTCTAGCCCTTAGGTTGCCAGAGCGCCACCTTAGCCTTCTCCTCTCCACGACGGTCAACGCCATTTGTTTTGAATAGTACAATGTCGTTTCAAACGCGTTTTAGGTTTTTACAGTTTTGCATGTTTGATTCTCTTAATTGTGTTTAGATTTATCTTCTAATCTATAGTTGTTATGAACATGATGCAGTGTAGGGGGTGAGGAAACTTACCTTGAGAGGTCTTTCTGGAAAATGGAGGGAGAGGGGAAATGGGTTGGACCGGCGGCGCTCTTGGTGGCCAGAGGGCGGAGGATGAAGATGATGTTTGGTAACCCTCTTTCTTTCTTCTTTGAAGGTTAGTGATGAACTTGGTTTCTGAAACCATTTGGTATTCTTTGAATGTTTGATGATGAACGTGTTTCTGAAGCTTTTGGTTCTATTTCTGAAACTCTTCCTCTTCTTAATGATGAACGTATTACTGAGCTTGATGATGAACTTATCTTCTGAAAACTGCTTGTTTTTCTTTTTTTGATGATGGACTAAAAACTTTCTATTGTTGTTTGCTTCGTTGATATTGTTGATGATGAGTTTATTTCTGAGACTCGTTGTGTTTTTGTTGATAAGCTTGATGATGTTGAATAAATCTGAAACTCTATATTGTTTTTCTTCTAAAACTTTTCCTTTCTCCCTTTTGGATATTGATGATGAGTTTATCTCTGAAACTGTTTTTGTTTGCTGTTAGTGATGAAGAACATTCTGAAAATGTCTTTTTGTTGGCTTGAACTTGTTGGTGATAGTTTTTGTGATCTTGAGTAAGCTTGACTAGCAGGTTTATGCAGGTTTTTGTTTGGCCTGTGAGTTTTTTGAACTGGATTAGCTATGCAGGTTGTTTTGGTTTGGCCTTTGACAGGTTGGCTTGGCTGTGGTTTTGACAGGTCTGTTGAGCTTAAGTTTGTTAAGCTTGGCCTTTGGAACTGTAATTTGCAGTTTTTGACAGGTTCTGTGTTTGAAAACTGTTTTGGTTGTTTTTCTGAGTTTTTGTGTTTAGGCTTCGTTAGGTTGGCAGTTTGTTTTTGGGCAAGCTGCAGGTTTACAGGCTTGAGCAAGTGGGTTGAGTTTGTTTTGGCCTGAGTGTTTGGCCTTGTTGAGCTTGTGGTTTTCAGGCTTGTAAGTTTTTGTGCAGGTTTTTAATGCAGGCTTGAGTTGACTTGAGCCAAGCAGGTTTGGCCTTTGTGCAGGCTTGACAACAGGTTTTGGCTTACAGGTTTGAGCAAGCAGGTTGAGTTTGTTTTGTTGTTTTTTGCCGGTTTGAGCAAGCTTGAGTTATGCAGGTTTTTTGCTCAACATTTTTTCTTCCTCTTGGATTGTTATATATCTTTTTTGTTATATTTACTGCCTTTTACAGCCTGCCTTAGCCAAAACTGCAAACCTCTTCACTAGTTCTTCTCTTTCTCTCCCTCCCTCATAAGCATTTTTGCTTATTATTTTAATTCTGAAAAGTTTTGTCTAGTGCTGGAAAGTGATGATGGCTTTGACAAGTCCCTTTGGCTTGTAACTTGGTTTATCTCTCTGCATTGTTGTACTTTCTTGTACTTGTATGCTTTGACAGTTTGCATACTTTCTGCATTGTACTTTTTCTAGTTTCTATGCTTGACAATTCTACATTCAGTTTGGTTAATGCATTGTTTAGTTAGCTTGCCATGCTTGCTTATGTTTGCCTTGCTGACTTGGTTAGACTACTGCAGTTTGGTTTAGTTTGCATGTACACTTTTCTTTGCCTTGCAACTTGCCTATGTTTTTTGTATTTGAACCAAATATATGCTTATATTTTATATATTTTGTTTTTCTCTCTATGAACCGAGAAGAGCGATCTTCTTGTGATTTGCAGAGAGGAAAATAAAATATGATGAACATAGCATTCTGATTCCAGCCGACAAACTTTAATGATGATTTCTTTTTATCTGCTTGAAAATTCTTTTCAGTTAATTGTGTTGATTTCTTTTTCTTCTGTCTTTTGCAGGTAAGTACCAGTTGGATGATAAAGGAAACAGTAGAAGTCAAAGATCTCAGGAGATTAGGCTTAGATTTATATATATATTTCATTTGTTGTAAACCAAAATTATTGTAAATACTATAAGTTGTAAATTTACAATATTCAGATAAATTTTGTAACAACATTTGAAACGAATAAAAAAGTCTTTATCCAAAAGAAATTTCTACTGTCAAAAATCTTCCAATCTTTCCTTGCATTGTTTATTTAATTATTTAAGACTCTCAAATCAAAATAATTGGAACTGTATCCAAATAATTTTAATCTAGATAAAATAAATAATCAACAAACTTTGCAGTCTCGTAACCTTGCATTACTCACAATACGCATGGTATTCCAATTAACATATGCCTTGTACAGTTAAACAAACAAACATTCCATTAAACGGTAAACCTTTCACTCCACTAATCAAGCAGATGCCTTAATGTCCCAAACAAAAGTCTCAGCTCTTATCCCAGATAATTAGGTTTTGAGAAACAAGCGTGAAAACAATGTAATAGTTAACTAAATTTCTGAGGATTCAGTTTCTTCTGAGAAATACGAGCAAAAACCCTAATTCTGGATTGTCTGCTAAAGAAAGATATGTCTGATCGATTCCTGAGTCAATCTTAACAAATCAGAGAAAACTCTAATTCTGGATTGACTGATAAAGAAAAGTTTGTTTGACCGATTCTTGAGCCAATCTTAAAAATCAGAGAAAAACCTTAGGGTTATGAATTTCTTATGAAAAAGGGAGGGAAAATTTTGGGGTACAACAGTTGCCCCTGTTCAATCTTCTTGAACCTGAAGAGTTAGATTGGAAATTTTTCCGTTCGTGAATCGAAGGTAAAAGATGATTGGACACTAGAGTGCCCATAAATTTGCGCTCGTCAAAGCCTAGTTGAGGGAATGGGCTTAAAGATGCCATTTAGATATGTGACAGAATCGTGTCGGAGATGGGCTTAAAGATGCCATCCAAGAATGTTTGTTGAACAGTATGTTATAGGTGAAAGAATGAGTATCAGAAAGGTATCCGTGTTTGGAACATCTCTGAGCTGGGGGTCTGAATAAGCAATAGATTAGCATCCGTGTCGGGAGGCATCCGTAAACTGTTTTCAGAAATCCTTGAAGTTTGAAACTTGCTAAACTTATCTTGCGACGGGTAAAATATTAGCTGAAACACAAAGTTATGATGTATGATGCAATGTATGTGTTATATCAATGCTTATGATATATGCATGTAATGAATGCACATGTAAGCTGATTAGCCATCTTGCTGAGGAAGATAAATCCTGGATAGTTGGAGATAATAAAATCTTTGACCGCTGTCAGGGAGAATAAATCCTTGACTGTTGCTGGGGATTGAAAGTCCTTTGATCGTTGAAAATGAGAAGTCCTGGGACCACTGTTGAAGAGTATGTGTGTCCTCAAGCTTTTTGACAACCTCTGTGGGGAGAAGTTATATTGCTGGGGAAAGTCAGGAGTTTGGGTTGTATGCCAATTGTTGTACCCCAAAATTTGCCCTCCCATATTCTCCAAGAGATTGCCATGTCAAGCTGCAAAATTCCCCAAGGGTTGCACAGTGCAAAGGTCTCCCATACAGTCAAAACTAGGGTTTGTGTTCTGATCAAGAAAATGGAGTTTCCAAAGGTCCAATCAAGTCTCATATGCCTACAAACATGGTCAAGTATCCTCATATCAAGTTTCAAGACATTCAGCACAAAATTGCACAGTCAAAAACCCTAATTGCACTACAGTCAACTGTAGGGGCAAAATGGTCATTTGGCAGTCAAAAGTTCAAAATTTTGGTCAACATATCATTTTGAAGCCACAAACATCATTTGATCAATGCTTGATCATGATTCTCAAAATTTGGCTCAGAAATCATCAAAATGCAAAAGTTTCCTTATTTGGACAGTTGAAAAAGTCAACTGAAATTGACCAGGGCATAACTTTCACATGGATTATCAGAAAAATTCCATCCAAAGCTCATTTTGAAGAGAAAGACATTTCCTACAACTCATCTTCATACTTCAAGTCCAAGAAATGCTCTCACAAAAAGTTATCAATTTCAACATTATAGGTCATTTTCAAAAGTCAACAAAAAGGGACTTTAAGTCAAAGGCCATAACTTGAGATTGGAAAATCAAAATGACATGGGACCAAAGACATTGGTTAGAGTACTCAAAGTCCTTTCCAAAATGTCCAAGAACATGAGAAAAGCTTTAAAATTGAGCAAGTTATGCCTTGTGGAAGTTGGGAAATTTTTGGGTATTTTGAAAAGTCAACATTACTTCAAATGACCTAAAATTGCTAATGGGCCCATTTTTCTTCCATAATTCATCATCCATGACATGTACACGACCACTTGGCCCAAAGGGAAGTATTTTCTCATATTTTATTTATTTATTTGAATTTTTATTTATATTAATTCATTTAAATCATTTAAATATGTGAAAAATATTTAACTTAACCTAACAAATCTTTTTGTACATGTTTTAGCCTCAATAATTCGTGCACATTCAAATATGGGAAGATTTGGTTTGATTGGATCCTAATTGATACAAAATTGTATGGAAAAGATTGAAAAAGCAAAGCTTGAAAATCCAATCTCCAAAACCATCATTGCATTGGATTTGTTCTACTTTTCTTGACCTAATGGACTCACTACATAAGCCTAAAGGAAACCTTGATGAGAATACACGCGCAGCTGCTCAAAAGCTTGAAGAACAAACTTGAAAATTTTGTCTAAAAACTGGATTCTGAAAACTCCCTTTCAAGGCGATTCAAGACGTAATTTTTGTTCCATTGGCTTGCTAAAGGTCCATTGAACGTGCCTCAATCAAAAACAGTCATCCAAACCTCAAGAATCGCTGTACAGAACCCAAAATTTTCTCATAAAATTGCATACTCGTATCTTGATTTTAAGGCATTTCCATGACATTTAGTTTATGTATTCTTATTCAATGATGCATTCTGATGCTTACCATGTGATTTAATTGCGTTTTTATGCGTTGTATACAAATATGCCATGTTTGATTTTTAGGGTTTTGCAAGCTTCAGATTAGGGGTTCTTAAATGAGGAAAAATTGGCCCTCAAGACCACCACCATTCAAGTCAGCGTGCCTGGACGATCTTGAACCCACCCTCGCGCTCAATTTATGAGCGTCAGAGGGCCATTCGCTATTTTCTCATATCTTACTTTCAGCAATGTTTGAAAACCGTTGCTCTTTGCTTATGTATTTCAGGAAAATAAAA
This sequence comes from Vicia faba, assembly GCA_948472305.1. Taxonomy (NCBI): domain Eukaryota; kingdom Viridiplantae; phylum Streptophyta; class Magnoliopsida; order Fabales; family Fabaceae; genus Vicia; species Vicia faba. Next base: position 1,729,669,230 of record OX451736.1, on the reverse strand, counting down.
ACACGAGGAAGAAGATGAGTATGTGGCTGCCTGTGAGTGGAGCGTTCAAACCTGCGCGCGCGTTTCCAAGCCACTAACCCACTTTCTTTTATATTATTTGCTTATTATTATATATTAACAACGCGCATTTGGTTCAGCTGGCAAGTGATAGGGTTGGCAAAGCACATGACCTGGGTTCGAACCCCAGTTCTTCAATATTCTCAATATCATTTTTCCAATGATCTTCCCATGCAGTACCAACGTTCAAGTCCACCATACGCCTTCCAGAATCCAACATACACGTGCCACTGGAGATCAGATCAAAGGCTGAGAATTGATGAACACCATGGGGTTGAGTCAACGCACATGCACGTGTCTGGCCAAAGTCAAACAGGCCAAGGTTATTGGGCCAGAATTTCCATGATCTAACCTCCATATTGGGGTCTGAACCCCCAGGTTTGCACATTCTTTTTATTTTCTTTACCTTTTTGTATTATTATTTTTTATTCCTCTTAATTATTATTTGTCCAATTTAATTAAATATTTTCATAAAATACAAAAAAACATCCTAAAAAATCAGAAAAAGAATTAAATAATAAATATTTTTGTTTTGATATTTTCTTGTAAATAAATGCATGTAAATTAATTAGTTTAAATTAGGATTTTAATTTTAATTCCTTTCATAACAAAAATCTAAAAAATATAGAACTAGGTTTAATAAATGTTTTATTCCTTTTTAATTTTTCTTTTTCACAATAATATTATTTATTTTATTTATTTTCATAATTAAATTTGCATGTAAAAATTAGGTTTAATTTAGGTTAAATTCTAGTGTTTTCTTAATAAATTAAAATAAAATAGAATTAGGGTTAATATTTTAATTTCATTTAATCTTTCTCATAAAAATACATAAAAAACATAAATACCAAAAACTCAAAAAAAAATAATAATTTCTTTTTTCTCTTTAATTTCATTAGTTTAATCATTTAATTTAATTTCATTAAAAAGGGTCCAACGCCCTCGTTTCCAATTTTAATTCCTATTCGCGCATTTTTATTTATTTCCTTCTTTTAAATATTTATGTAACTCTCCCAAAGCCTTGTAAACTTAATTTCTCGCACTTTTATTTTATTTCTTTATTTTTCTGTCAAATCGGGTCCTGGATTAAATTTGGCGATGTGGACCCGCGCCTTTGTAATAGTTTAGGAATTTTATCTTTCTGCAATCTTTTTAACTATTAATAATGGCATGCAAGAATGAATGACGAAATAAAAAACAAACGCGTAGATCACCTTTGACATGAACAAGACATAAATAAATGAAAACGACACACGAATCACACACACCACCCCTAGGGTACGCCTCACTGTTGCCTTGCCTCGAAAGGTGATCGTCGAGTAGAGGACGTTTTAGTAAGTCCTCATGATCCAGGAACCTGGCATGAGGGTAGCTTCTAAGGTGTCTTCCCATTACTCTGGTGATCACACTGTTGCCTTGTCCCTCGAAACGTGGCCGTCGACTATAGGACGTCTTAGTGAGTCCTTGTGTCCATTGATCTAGTTGCCTAAAACAAAGTTGCCTCGAATAAGTTGCCTCGGAATGGTTGCCTCGAAATAAAAGATCAATGGCATAAGGGTAGCTCCTAAGGTATCTTACCTTTGCTCGGTGACCACAATGTCCCTATAATCGAATTGACCCGAACACCTCCAACGGTGGTGCTACCTACCTCTCAATGGTGGGATGGCACTACTTTAAAGGACATTTACACAGACGAATTCCTTAGGGTAAGTAGACGACTCTAGATACTTGCTCAAATTTCAAACAAAAATTCAAAAATACTTTTCACACCAACACATTTTCAAAAAAGCTTTCGAAAGCAATTTTTCAAACACTCTTGAGGACCGATACAAGAGTCGAACTGGAATTTTCAAAGAAACTTTTTTTAAAACCCACAGTTGAAAAGCAAACAAACCAATTTTGAAAACACAAGTGAGCAAGTATCTAAGAGCCCATGGATAACCATGGATAGAAAGGGTGCTAACACCTTCCCTTTCTATAACCTACCTCCCGAACCGAGAGCAATCTCTATAAGGAATTTTTCTGTGCTTTTGTCCTTTCCATTTGGAGAAAATAAAAGACGGTGGCGACTCTTGCTTCTGCGACATTTCGCGAACCAGCGTTAAACAGTCAGTTCCAGATCCACCGATCACAGAACTGGCGACTCTGCTGGGGACAATTTTATAAAGTGAGCTGTACCTTAGGACTAAGATCACTTGTGTTTTCAATTGTATGAATTGTTTTCTTTATTATTGTGGGTACTGTCTTGGGAGTTCTATAGATCCTAACCCGAATCTGGGGGATACCTTCTTAGAAAGTAGCAACAAGGCTGTGAGGGAACTGTGCGGGGTATACCGACATGGTTGAAACAGTCTGCTACGTTGATGTGGCACTTTGGTGTGTACCGGTAACCCTTGAGTTCAGTCAAGGAGAGTACGGGGCCTCCGCGTGGTGTCGTGAAGCATCAACAGACCTTAGGAACCTTAATTGAACAATCTTGGCCTCTTTAGGGTAGTGAGATAACTGACTTTGGTGCAGTCCGAGGTTGGTTGATACTCGATACTACACTCAATTGAGGGTTGCTTTCCTGGAATATTTCGGTCGCCAGTTCAGTGGCTAAATCGAAACGATGAACAATGAAAGCAATCCCGTGATATTGGGACCCTTAGAACCCGGTTACTTCTAATAGGACAGGTTGAGCCCACCAACTTCAAGAGGGTACTACCCAGACCCCATGCTGGCCTTAAACTCTAAGGGCTTGTCTTGTGTGCCTTGTGTGCCTTACATGTTTGTCTTTGTAAATATCTGTGGTGTGTTTAATCATAGCATCATGACATCATCCAGCATCATATGCATTGACTAACCATTTCAGGGGTTCGAATCTTCATCTTTGTTCTTGTTTTGTAGGACATGGAAACTGTTCGTAGAAAGACCATTCAAGTCGGTCTTGTAAGGGTCCCTCCTCAGCTTAAGGAACTCATATCCAGGATTCCCGAGAACTCTTCATTCAGTGAAAGACATGGAAGCCTCATCAGCTTGGTCAATACCAACATTGAGGAAGATATGATAAAGGTCCTGTTCCAGTTCTTTGATCCTCTGCATCACTGTTTCACCTTCTTGGACTATCAGTTGGTACCTACATTGGAGGAGTTCTCCCGGCTCCTGAAGATCCCTATCCTTGATCAGCTACCCTTCAACGGTACGGAAAAGGAACCTAAGCTTGAAGAGATTGCTAAAGCCTTGCACCTACAGTCATCTAACCTCAAGGGACATTGGGAAGTTAGAAGTGGTATCAAAGGGTTCTTAGCCAGGTTTCTGTTTGAAAAGGCCCATGAATGTTGGAACTCCCTTGACTTGCAAGCTTTTGAAGAAGTGGTAGCCCTCCTTGTCTATGGTTTGGTGTTGTTCCCTAACCCAGATCAGCTTATTGATATCAATGCCGTCCAGATCTTTATGTCCAGGAATCCTATACCTACATTGCTGGGGGACATCCTTCACTCATGTTACACTCGAACCATGAGAAAAAGAGGTGTCCTTATGTGTTGCACTCCTCTCCTGGGAAGGTGGTTTATTTCGCACCTTCCACAATCAGTTTTGAAGAACGAGCGAGGTTTGAGATGGTCACAACGGTTGATGACTCTTACACATGCTGATATACATTGGTGCCCTCGGTCCAGAGGAGATGTCACTATCATTGATCGTTGCGGAGAGTACCCTAATGTTCCTTTACTTGGAATCAGAGGAGGTATTACTTACAGTCCATGCCTGGCTTGGAGACAGTTTGGTTATGCTCGGAGGGATGGTCCTCATGACATGTTAATTCCTGACATAGTTTTTGACTTCGACAATGATACTCAAGGACTTCGCCAGAGATTTATCAGAGCTTGGAGGATGCCAAGTAGGATAGACAACAAGACACTGGGGCACAGGAGCTCCATCCCGTTGGAACCTTATCTCAAGTGGGTACGCGCCCGCTCCCAGAAGTTAGTGATGCCTTATCCTCACATGCTCCCAGTAATCAAAGAACCAGCCTTAGAAGGAGAAGTGTCCTACACTATTCAGCACCCTGATATGCCCACATCCTGGGAAGAGATGCAAAAGAGCTGGATCCAGCTTAAAGAAGAACAGAATTCTCTTGAAACTAGTCTACATGCCAGTGAAAAGAAGGTCTTGGAGCTTACCCGCCTGTTGCATGAGGAGAGGAATCTCAACACTTACATAGCTCCAAAGAGGATGCGCAGTGTATTTTGGGATTGATTTGCTTTTGTATTATTGTTGCCCACGAGGCTTTGATGTACTAAACAATTATTTCCTTAATGATAACGTGTGTTCCTTTTTGTCTACAACAAATTTGAACTTTCGAACCCTTGAATGCATTGCATAAACACATCTCATTCATCATATGCATAGCAGGTTTTTCCTCTTTTCAGGTTGCTTACAGTTCTTCGCTGTTTATTTCAGCATCATGAATCCCGACTCGTCAGCAACTGAGACGACCATCAAAGCTCTTCAGGCGCAGAATGCGCAGTTTCAGGAATTAATCATGGGTTTGGCTCAAGGCCAGGAAGAATTGAAGACTTTGCTCCTGAAGAAGGAGAAGAAGAAGAAGAGAAGGACTGTTCTGTTCAACTCGGGCCGAAGGTTCGGCAATACCTTGCAGCAAGAAGAGGCTGGTTCTTCTGTTGGCAAGAGTGCTCCTCAGGTAGAGGCAAGGGTTCCTAGTCCGGTAGTCTCCGACAACAAGACTGATTTTGATGAAGAGCAGTACCCTCCTGCAGAAGACAGATACTAGCAACTGGAGGATAGGTTGAAAGCTATGGAAGTTCAACAGGTACCTGGGCTGGAATTCGGAGATCTGGGTTTGTCAACTGGTGTGATCATCCCTCACAAGTTCAAAGCACCATCCTTCTCTAAGTATGACGGGGCGTCTTGTCCCAAGCTGCATCTAAGGTCCTATGTTCGGAAAATTCAACCGTACTCTGCGGATAAGAATTTGTGGATCCACTTCTTCCAGGAGAGTCTTTCAGGGACTCATCTCGAATGGTTCTATCAGCTGGATGGGACCAAGGTTCGTAACTGGGAGGAGTTGGCTACTGCTTTCTATAAGCAGTATCAATATAATGCCGACCTTGCCCCTACACGTACCCAACTCCAGGGTATGTCGTTAGGCGCAAGTGAAGGTTTTAAGGAGTACGCTCAGAAGTGGAGAGACCTGGCTGGCAGGGTGCAGCCACCATTGACTGATCGAGAGTTGGTAGACATGTTCTTGGGGACCTTATCTGGGCCATTTTTCAACCATCTTATCGGGAATTCATCTGCAGGGTTCACTGATTTGATTCTGACTGGAGAGAGAATTGAGGCTGGGCTGAAGTCTGGTAAGATTCCGAAGGGTGCATCATCAAGTTCTGAGAAGAAGCCCTTCAAGAAAGAGGCTGGTGCTGTGTATGGCCCAAGAAGGCAAGACAAACCTGAACGCCGCCAAGCTGTTAACGCGGTGTTAATCTCTAAACCTGCTACTGCTCCACAACAGTACAACCTACCCAGAGCTGAGAGACCCAAATGGCAGTATACTCGACTCAGCATGACTCTCTCTCAGATCCTGCCGCAACTGTTGTCAGCCAGCTTGGTGACCCTTAGGGAAGCCCCGAAGGTTGTGAACACTACATCCCCCAGGTACAATCCAAATGCCCGTTGCGCTTATCACTCCGATAGCCCGGGGCATAACACAGATGACTGTTGGGCCCTAAAGAATAAGGTGCAAGACCTTATTGATGCAAAGGAGGTACAGTTCGAGGCACCTGAGAAGCCCAATGTGGTTTCAGCTCCCCTGCCTGCTCATGGAGTGAATGCTATTGGGGACGAAGATGAAGTGGATGAAGCTGAGTTTGATAGCTGGATCTACCCGGCAACCGACAGTGGACTTAGCAATTGGAGTGCAAAGGACAATCTATCTGTTTCTCTTGTTACTAAGTAATGAACTCCTATGTTTTTGGTATCTGTAATAAACAATAATAAACTCTATGGCCCGGTGTCTTGCCCGAGGCACCGTGGTTTCATTTGCAAGGGCATATAAATTGTCATTTCATATATCATGAATAAAAATCTTGGACGTATTTTCGCATTGCAAATCTTGTGCTCCTTTTCTGTCTTTCTTTCCTTTACATATTTTTCAAGATAGCTGTATTTACACACACACTCACTCATACAGGTTTCAATCCACTCTGGATCTCAATGATAACAACTCTGCTACTGCCAATTATGACTTCGAAAATCCGATCAACTTAGCCGAAGACGAAGGTGAAGATGATTGCGAAGTGCCTGGCGAGCTTGCGAGACTGTTACTTCAGGAAGAGAGGGCAATTCAACCCCATGAAGAGCCATTGGAAACAATAAACTTGGGTACTGAAGCAGACAGGAAAGAGGTAAAGATTGGTGCCAACCTAGAGCTCAGCGTGAAGCAACGGTTGACTCAAATGCTGCATGACTATGTGGAGATATTTGCCTGGTCCTACGAAGACATGCCCGGGCTGGATACCGATATTGTGGTCCATCATTTGCCAACTAAGGAAGACTGCCCTCCGGTTAAACAAAAGGTCTGTCGGATGCGCCCAGAGATGTCCGAGAAGATTAAAGCCGAGGTCATGAAACAGTTTGATGCTGGGTTCCTTGCAGTGACTTCTTACCCTCAGTGGGTTGCTAATGTGGTGCCGGTACCTAAGAAGGACGGTAAGGTCAGAATGTGTGTTGACTACAGGGATCTGAATAGGGCCAGCCCCAAGGATGACTTCCCCCTACCTCACATTGATGTCCTCGTGGATAATACTGCTCAGCACAAGGTGTTCTCTTTCATGGATGGTTTCTCAGGTTATAATCAGATCAAGATGGCACCTGAAGACATGGAAAAGACTACATTTGTCACTCAATGGGGCACCTTCTTCTACAAGGTCATGCCATTCGGGTTGAAGAACGCTGGGGCAACCTACCAACGTGCCATGGTTGCTTTATTTCATGATATGATCCATCATGAGATAGAAGTGTATGTGGACGACATGATCGCAAGATCCCAGACTGAGGAAGAGCATCTAGATCATCTGCAGAAGTTGTTTGACCGGTTGAAACTGTACAAGCTGAGGTTGAACCCGAACAAGTGCACCTTCGGGGTAAGATCTGGAAAGTTGCTAGGCTTCGTGGTAAGTGATAAGGGTATTCACGTGGACCCTGCCAAGGTCAAAGCTATTCAAGAGATGCCAGTTCCCAAGACAGAGAAAGAGGTCAGAGGCTTTCTAGGACGCCTGAATTACATTGCTCGATTCATCTCACACCTGACTGCTACCTGTGAGCCAATCTTCAAGCTACTGAAGAAAGATCAGGTAGTACGTTGGAATGACGAATGTCAGGCTGCTTTTGACAGAATCAAGGAGTACCTCCAAGAACCACCTATCCTTATGCCACCAGTTGAAGGGAGACCTCTGATACTATATCTAACAGTGCTTGACAACTCAATGGGGTGTGTGCTGGGGCAGCATGACGAGTCTGGCCGAAAAGAGCACGCCATTTATTACCTTAGCAAAAAGTTTACCGACTGTGAGACCCGATACTCACTGCTTGAGAAAACTTGCTGCGCTTTGGTATGGGCTGCTCGCCGGCTGAGACAGTATATGCTGACTCATACCACCTTATTGATCTCAAAGATGGATCCCATAAAGTACATATTCGAAAAGCCTGCTCTGTCTGGGAGAATAGCAAGATGGCAAATGATCTTGACGGAATACGACATTCAGTACACAACCCAGAAAGCCATCAAGGGAAGTGTGTTGGCAGACCACTTGGCTCATCAAGCTGTAGATGATTATCAGTCAATGAACTTCGAGTTTCCAGACGAGAGCATCATGATTGTGACTGATTGTGAAGTACCTGGACCGGATGAAGGACCTGAACCAGGATCCCGATGGTCTATGCACTTTGACGGAGCCTCCAACGCTTTGGGAAATGGTATCGGCGCCATAATCATATCACCTCAAGGTACTCATACTCCACTCACTGCCCGGCTGTGTTTCAACTGTACCAACAACATGGCGGAATATGAGGCGTGCATCATGGGTCTTCAAGCTGCGATCGATCTAAGAATCAAGTTTCTGAGTGTCTTCGGAGATTCCGCTCTTGTGATCAATCAGATCAAAGGAGAGTGGGATACGAAACATCCGAACCTGATCCCTTACAGAGAATGTGTGTTGACCTTGGTCCCCCACTTTACAGAGATAACCTTTGAGCATTTTCCAAGAGAAGAAAATCAGTTAGCGGACGCGTTAGCCACAATGTCCTCTATGTTCAAGGTCAAATGGGATAATGAGGCTCCCCAGATCATCATCTGGAAACTGGACGAACCGGCATACTGTTGTGATCTCGAGACTGAATTGGTGACTGAGAAGCCTTGGTATCATGAGGTAAAGAGATATCTGGAAGCTCAGGAATACCCTGAAGGTGTATCTGTCAATGATAAGAAATTCCTGAGAAGGTTCGCAGCCAAGTTCTTCCTTAGCAACGGCATCTTGTACAAGCGAAACCATGATTCAACCTTACTGCGTTGTGTGGATAAAATTGAAGCAGAAAGGATCATGGAAGAGCTACATGAAGGGACCTTTGGTACGCATTCCAGTGGACACACTATGGCTAAGAAAATCCTACGGGCAGGATACTACTGGTCCACAATGGAAGCCGACTGTTACCAACATTCCAGGACATGCCACAAGTGCCAGATTTACGCAGACAAAGTGCATGTTCCTCTAGTTCCCCTGAATGTTCTGACTGCGCCTTGGCCGTTTGCAATGTGGGGTATAGACATGATCGGCGAGATTAAACCTACGGCATCTAATGGGCATCGCTTCATCCTAGTAGCGATTGATTATTTTACGAAGTGGGTCGAGGCAGCTTCCTACGCTACGGTAACCAAGACTGTTGTGGCACGGTTCATTCGGCATAATCTGATTTGTCGATACGGCGTCCCAGAGAGGATCATTACAGACAACGGTACCAATCTGAATAACAAGATGATTGCTGAGCTCTGCGAGCAGTTCAAAATACAGCACCACAATTCTTCTCCTTACAGACCAAAGATGAATGGGGCTGTAGAGGCAGCGAATAAGAACATAAAGAAAATCGTGCAGAAGATGACAGTGACCTACAAATATTGGCACGAGATGTTACCGTTCGCTCTACATGGGTACCGTACCTCAGCTAGGACGTCAACCGGGGCAACTCCTTTCTCTCTGGTTTATGGCATGGAGGCAGTCTTGCCAATCGAAGTGCAAATACCTTCTCTCCGGATAATGAAGGATGCAAACCTGAACGAAGATGATTGGATCCAGACACGACTTGATCAGCTCAACCTCATTGATGAAAAGAGACTCGCTGCTATCTGTCATGGTCAGACGTATCAGAAACGGATGATCAGAGCATTTAACAAAAAGGTCAGACCACAGGAATATCAAGTTGGGGATCTGGTAATCAAGAGAATCATCCTTCCTCAGAGTGATCTAAGGGGCAAATGGACCCCTACATACGAAGGTCCATTTGTGGTCAAGCATGTGTTCTCAGGAGGAGCAATGATATTGACCAATATGGATGGTGACGACCTTCCTCACCCCGCCAATGCAGACATAGTAAAAAGATACTACGCATGAAAAAGACCCGCTAGGCTGACATGCCTAGGCAAAAATTAGGGCTTCCCGTCGAACCAAAAGGGTTCGGGCAAAATGAAGGGATGAAATGAAAAAAAATCTGTACACCCGGCAAGTCGAAAACCTGAAAAGGCGGCTTGGGAAAAAATGGGTATCCCGGTGGACTGAAAACCCGAAAGGGCGGTCCAGGCAAAAATTAGGGATAAAAGCGTAATACTATGTCTCATTGGATCACTTTGCATCCAGAATCCGGTATCTACATCAAGTTCAAACGGCATCGATCAGTCAGCTTCACCTTCAACCAAGGTCATCAAGTGATGAGACGCTCGGAGATATAATGGCAATAGCAGAGTGGAAACCCAGTGGGATCATTCATTTCACACAGCTGTTTTATTTTTTGTTGTACAAAACTTGTATAAACTCTATTGTTCGGCGGCGTTCTCTTACTAGGACGTCAGCCTCTTGTATACAAAACGCCTATTTTCAGGCCATCCAAAATCAATACAAATATATCTTTCAGTTAAAAGTGCCAATGCTTTTTCTTTTTCTGTTTTGTTTTGCGAAGAACGTCCAAGGTTCAATTTGTGATATGTGCATTGACAATAATTTGCTAACTCATAAATATTTGCATACGAAACAAAGGATTAATTACAGGTGACACTAGAAACAGGGGCAATAAAGAGTTGCCTAAAGCAATCTAAATGGTCTATCCTCCAAGGTACCAAGGTAGGTTCAGCTAAAAAACATGACCAGTACATCTCAATTCCCCAGAGAGTCAGCAATCAGTACATTCTTCTCCGAGCAGAGTTATCAAATCTCAAGGAAGTTGGGTATCCTCCAGCAGATATCAACATTCCCCAGCAACATGTATGTCTTTAACAAGCATCCCCGGCAGTCTTGGTCTAAAGATTGTTCCCCGGCGGTATATCAAACATTCAAAGGAATCACTTCCCCCGCAATTCAAATCTTCCCTCAGAAGAGTCCAATCTAGTTCCCCAGGAAATTTGGAATTCATATCCCCAAGCAGTAAGCTTATCCCCAGTAAAGTCTGGAAGCTTATCCCTCGCAGAGCACGAACGCATCTCCCGGCTTTATTCAAAGAGTTATTTCCCTACCAGGATATAACTGGGTTATCCTCAGCCAAAAGCCACGGAAGGAGCGTCCCCGACGAATTTCTCTTATCCCCAGCGAAGTCTATCAACACTTCTAACACAACAAAGATATCCTCAGCAAGTCATTCTCAACAATTCAGCAAAGCATCTCTATCCCCACAGAGTATCACTCCCCAGCATGGTCGCTAGAGTACTTTTCTCCCCGCAGAGTTATTCCATTTTGCCAAGTTTATTCCTCAACGGAGTCATCTTCTCCTACCGGTATTCTTGCAGTTATCATCCCCAGTGGGAGCAAAAGCTTATTCTCCAACATCAGCCCAGGATGTAACTTCCCGGCACCCATCAAGGATTTACTTTCCTAGACGAAAAATACATTCATAAACATCTTCATACATTATAGCATGCATATACGCATCATGAACATACAATATCACATATTCAGAGAGCATCTCGCATGTCATACCACATGACATCGCATACAACTAAACGCTTGTCTTTTCAGGACAAAAGCCAGTACAAAATTGATTACCATGAATGGTCGCAACTAAAGATCCGATTCCTGAATCTTGCCAGGGTGTATCTGTTGATGAGCATTACCAGATCCGATTCCTGTATCTTGCCAGGGTGTGTCTGAAGAGTTCGAGGATCCGATACCTGAATCTTGACAGGGTGTATCCGTTGAAGACTAGCATTACCAGATCCGATTCCTGTATCTTGCCAGGGTGTGTCTGAAGAGTTCGAGGATCCGATACCTGAATCTTGACAGGGTGTATCCGTTGAAGACTAGCATTACCAGATCCGATTCCTGTATCTTGCCAGGGTGTGTCTGAAGAGTTCGAGGATCCGATACCTGAATCTTGACAGGGTGTATCCGCTGAAGACTAGCATTACCAGATCCGATTCCTGTATCTTGCCAGGGTGTGTCTGAAGAGTTCGAGGATCCGATACCTGAATCTTGACAGGGTGTATCCGCTGAAGACTAGCATTACCATATCTGATTCCTGTATCTTGCCAGGGTGTGTCTGAAGAGTTCGAGGATCCGATACCTGAATCTTGACAGGGTGTATCCGTTGAAGACTAGCATTACCAGATCCGATTCATGTATCTTGCCAGGGTGTGTCTGAAGAGTTCGAGGATCCGATACCTGAATCTTGATAGGGTGTATCCGTTGAAGACTAGCATTACCAGATCCGATTCATGTATCTTGCCAGGGTGTGTCTGAAGAGTTCGAGGATCCGATACCTGAATCTTGACAGGGTGTATCCGCTGAAGACTAGCATTACCAGATCCGATTCCTGTATCTTGCCAGGGTGTGTCTGAAGAGTTCGAGGATCCGATACCTGAATCTTGACAGGGTGTATCCGTTGAAGACTAACATTACCAGATCCGATTCCTGTATCTTGCCAGGGTGTGTCTGAAGAGTTCGAGGATCCGATACCTAAATCTTGCCAGGGTGTATCCGTTGAAGACTAACATTACCAGATCCGATTCCTGTATCTTGCCAGGGTGTGTCTGAAGAGTTCGAGGATCCGATACCTGAATCTTGACAGGGTGTATCCGTTGAAAACTAGCATTACCAGATCCGATTCCTGTATCTTGCCAGGGTGTGTCTGAAGAGTTCGAGGATCCGATACCTGAATCTTGACAGGGTGTATCCGTTGAAGACTAACATTACCAGATCCGATTCCTGTATCTTGCCAGGGTGTGTCTGAAGAGTTCGAGGATCCGATACCTGAATCTTGCCAGGGTGTATCCGTTGAAGACTAACATTACCAGATCCGATTCCTGTATCTTGCCAGGGTGTGTCTGAAGAGTTCGAGGATCCGATGCCTGAATCTTGCCAGGGTGTATCCGTTGAAGACTAACATTACCAGATCCGATTCCTGTATCTTGCCAGGGTGTGTCTGAAGAGTTCGAGGATCCGATACCTGAATCTTGACAGGGTGTATCCGTTGAAGACTAACATTACCAGACTCGATTCCTGTATCTCGCTAGGGCACGTCTGAAGAATTCAAAGATCCAACTCCTGTAACCAGTCAGGACACTTTGAGAATGAGAATCTTCATTCTGTCGGGAATATCAGAAATTCAGGTGTTATACCACTTTGAGAATGAGAATCTTCATCCTGTCGGGAATATCGGGAATCTAGGTTATATGCCACTTTGAGAATGAGAATCTTCATTCTGTCAGTAATATCAGGAACTTAGGAACTCAAGTTATATACCACTTTGAGAATGAGAATCTTCATTCTGTCGGGAATATCGGGAGGTTGGGTGTATGCCAATCTACAGGGGATGCAAAAATGAGAATCTTCATTCAGGCGTTTGGGTCAGAAGGTTGGGAGTATACCAATCTACTGGGGTTTCAAGGATGAGAATCTTCATTCTGTTAATGGTATCAGCAGCTTGGGAGTATACCAATCTTCTGAGGTTTCAAGGATGACAATCTTCATTCTGTTAAGGGTATCAGGAGCTTGGGAGTATACCAATCTTCTGAGATTTCAAGGATGAGAATCTTCATTCTGTTAAGGGTATCAGGAGCTTGGAAGTATACCAATCTTCTGGGATTTCAAGGATGATAATCTTCATTCTGTTAAGGGTATCAGGAGCTTGGGAGTATACCAATCTTCTAAGGTTTCAAGGATGAGAATCTTCATTCTGTTAAGCGTATCAGGAGCTTGGGAGTATACCAATCTTCTGAGATTTCAAGGATGAGAATCTTCATTCTTGAGAGAAACGGAATTTTAGGAGCTTCATTTGTCCATTATTCTGTTGGTGGGTTGTTTCTGTTGAGATTTAGGAACTCGTCCGGAACTCGACTGAAGTAAAGCTTTGTCGCTTGAATTTGATTGTACCTTTCCTGAAAGGTAAAGGTTAGTGGCATATATCAAACAATGATGTTCTCAAAATAAATGAGATTGCGTTGCATGATGTCCTGATGCACAGAGGTATAATGTTTTTCAAGATGACCTTTCGCTGGGGAAAATAAATCCCGAGCTGGTGAAGGAGAAAAGAGTTGGATTCTTCATTTCTAATAGTGAAGAAAATAATAATAAATCGCTGAGAGATTTATCTGAAATATCAAAAACCCGGAAGATCTTCCACTGGCATAAGAATCAGGGAGATCTTAGTGTCGATGTGACCAAAACATAGAGGGTCTTGGATTTAACCGGATTATGGAGGAAACTTTAATGACTGTAAATCCAATAGGTGATGAAGGAATCTTCGACGACCGTAACTTCCAACAGGTGATGAAGGAATCTTCGACGACCGTAACTTCCAACAGGCGATGAAGGAATCTTCGACGACCGTTACTTCCAACAGGTGATGAAGGAATCTTCGACGACCGTAACTTCCAACAGGTGATGAAGGAATCTTTACCTGCCAATCAATCTGTGTATGTTATGAATGATGTTGAGATGTAATTTTTTTCGGATCATAAATCCTTGACAAATGTTGGGGAAATAAACCCATGATTGCTGGTCTGCTAGAGAGGTGATGAACTTCTCGAGGATGCTTGAATTTCTTTTCAGAAAGACTTTGGAGAGGTTCGTCATTGCCCCTAGTATCAAATGTTTGTGGTATTTCCAGGAAATTTGGACTGTATGTAACCCCTTGATGGGATCGGCGTTTTAATGCCCCAAGTGATGGTGATGGAGACTTGCCCCAGGTTAATCTGCAATTGAGAGATTTCTTGAAATCTTGACTGGACTGCCCCATGTTTACTGGACAATACCATATCATGCCCCCTTTTGTTGATGGGAGATTTTTGCAACGCGAGTATAATCCCACTTGAAGTGATTTTATTCACTGAGAGAGCTTTCGTTCCTCCTAACATTCACTGTGTGACTTTCTTCGCTGTCAAACAAATAAACATGCGCAAATAACTATATTCAAATAATGCAAAGTTTATGCTTGTCTCGAAGTTTTGAAAAATGCGTTTTTTAGCAGAAAATTTTTATAAGACAAATTCAGCTCAAGATTTAGAGCAAAGCCTTACAAGAGTCAGGATACCTTTTGTAACAGTATGCTTTTGAACTAACCCATACTTCAATTAGGACTTTTGAAGGGTTGTAACGTGGCTTGGTTCACGGTTTAAGAAACAAAGGATAAAGGCTCAAAGTATATTTGTACCCACCCGCTCTTTGTGATGTTATTCAATCCTAAACTCAGTTAATTGTGCGTCAAACTTTGTTCGAGTTTGGAACGATGTTTTGGTGATGGTCCACACAAGTTGAATTTGTTGGAAGGCAGTCATTTTTGCAACATTTTTCATGTTGTTGAGGATTTATAATGCCCTTTTTCTTTTGATTCATTATCCCTAATTTTTGCCTGACTGTTCCTATTTTCGAGATTACAGTCAGCGGGATGCCCCAGCTTTCTTAAGCCTCCTTTGTAGGTTTTGGCTCAGTGGGCTTTTCTCTTTTGAGAGATAATGTCTGCCTATGAGATAAGGAACCATCACTGTCTTTTGATTCCCAAGGAATGTTTTTGATGTCATTCATTGTATTACGAACTGAGAGTTTGCGACTTCAATGCGCATTTTTTTTGAATTAACTGAGAGACTACCCCGCCCCATGTTTAATCAAAGGTTTCAATTTGTGTTTAAAACAGAAAACTTCTACTTCTTTGGCTCGAAGGGGTTGACTAGGGATTATCTTCCTTATAACTCCAGTGTTTAGGATTTGAAAGAAACTCCTGTACATCGTCAGCAAGGTCTATCCAAAAGCATACTGTATGAGATTATGGTATTGTTTCGTCATCCTTCCTCTAAAGACTTGTAACTTTTAAACAAGATTTAAATATCATAAAAAAAAGTAGAAAGCATAATTCAAGAATAGTGAAAAAGAATGGATGAATTCAAGACAAACATATGTAATGCATTAATGAAACAAAGTTTGACATCAACAGATAATTTTTTGAATAACAAAGGAAATTACAACTTGAAAATTCAAATGAAACAAAAGTCTCTTAGTTCGAACTTGTCATTTCAGGTGGAGAACCCTCAGCGGAAAATTTTCATCTCGCCATCCGGCATGAATTTCAGCACTCCATTGTCAATCAAATCTTGAATTTTGTTTTTCAAAGCCCAACAGTCGTCGGTGTCATGTCCAGGACTATAGGAGTGGTATACACAAAATGTGTCGGGGTTATAGCTAGGAGCAGAGGTATTGGGATTCCGAAGAGGATCCTTTAAAGCAGTCAGATTGACCTCCAACAAGCATTCCAGTATTAAAGATGATGGTATATCAGTCTCAGTGAAATGTCTTCCAGATGTATTTTGCTTACGCCGATTACCCCGTTGACGCTGGCGAGGTTGTTGTTGGGCTTGTGACCCTGAAGCAAGCTGGGGAGCCTTTCCCTTGTATTCTTGTCTCAAAGGAGGTTGAATGATGACTTGATCTTCAACCGTAGTTGTTTGCTCCACTTGGTTATCTTGAAGCAGTTTGTTGATGAGGACCCTGAGCTCCTCTTGTCTTTGAGCCAGGTCTTGAATGAGAGCCATTTGGCCCACCAGTTGTCCCATCATCTGGATCTTCATTGTTGCCAACTTAATCTGTAGCCCTTCCAACTGATCACTCCTGATGCAGCCTAGATTCTCTAGGACCATGCCCCTTGTGAGGAGAGCTTTCACTTCTTCTTGCCCCTGGGACAGGTTCAAGAACATTTCTTGAAGTTGAGCGCTTTGAGCCTGGATCTCTTTGACAGTCCTCTCTAGAGCCATCTCTATTGAAATAAACAGTAGGAGAATAAGGAAACCTAAAAGGGAAAACCTATCATGATACAATGCGTGATATGTGGATGCATGTTTTCAAGGATCTCATGGGGTAAACACAAGAAATGTTAGAGGTTGAACTTCGATCAACATTTTTGATTGGAGAACTTTGTATCGGTGGATGTCTTTCCACGAGAATCAAGCTCACCATGTCAAGTGGGTCATAGCCCCCGATTCAAGTTGTTGCACTTGATCTCTGACGGTGTTGTGTTTATAGGAAAATGAAACCTCTTGCCCTTTGGTAGACGTCTAGTTCAACGTGACCCTGCATCAAAGACCCTCGAGACCCTTCAAATGGTTATTGAAAATGCTATGGTATGATGTTATGATGTTATGTATAGGTATGCAAAAGTAAGCGAGTGTATATACAGATAATCACATTCACAAAAATCAAACAAGTCCTTAGGTTTAGGCTTGCATGGGGTTTATATGGAAGTACCCTCTTGAAGTTAGTTGGCTCAACCTGTCCTATAAATAGTAACCGGGTTCTAAGGAGCTCAATATCACTGGATTATTTTCTATGTTCATTGTTTCGGTTTAGCCACTTAACTGGCGACCAAAATATTCCAAGAAAACAATCCTCAATGAGTGTAGTATTGAGTATCTACCAACTTCGGACTGCACCAAAGCCGGTCATCTCACTACCCCTAAAAAGGCCAAGATGGTCAAGTAAGGTTCTAAGAGTTCGTTAGTGCTTCATGACATCACTCAGCGGCCCCCTATTCTCTTTGATTAACTCAAAGGCTACCGGTACCCACAAATATGTCGCACTAACGTAGCCACTGCTTCAACCATGTCAGTATACCCCGCACAGTTCCCTCACAGTTTATTGCTACTTACCTAAAAGGTGTCCCCAAATCCGGGTGTAGGATTTAAAACAAACCCAAGCAAGGAACCAAAAAGTAAAGCAATCAAAGAAATCAAGGTAAGCATGTAAAGGTGATCTAAACCCTAAGGTAACCTCACTTTTAAAAATTATCCCCAGCAGAGTCTCCAGTTCTGTGATACAGTGGGAGAAATGACTTGAAGTTTTGTGTTTGTGTTTGCATTTGTTCGGTTTAGAAAGAGTCGCCACCGACTTTTTATTTTATCCAAAGGAAAGGTCAAAAAGCACAGGAAAGACCTTTGAGATGTTTTCTTGGGTTCGGGGAGTAGATTATGAAAAGGGAAGGTATTAGCACCCTTTTCATCCATGGTTTTCCATGGGCTCTTAGTTACTTGTTTAGATCACTTGCCTTTGCTTTTCAATTGTTTGAAATGGTGCTTTTGTGTGTGTTGTTTTGAAAAATGCTTTTGAAAAAGAAGCCCTGTCTAGGCAACCTTTGTAATGATTCCTGTTCGAATATTAACAAAGGTGTGTGTCTTTTTGAAAAGATATTTCAATATTTTGAAAGTTGTTTTGAAATTGTGTTGTGAGGTGTGTTTGAAAATGGCAAGGATGTTTTGAAAGCTTTTGATCAAGTAACTAAGAGTTGTCTACCCTATTTTACTCAAAGATCTTTCTTGTGTTTTTAACCCTTTTAACAGTGTTGTTTCACCATTGTATTTGGTGAACAACCTTGTGTTAGGATGTTAAACGGGACAGGCGCGGGTCATCGCATGCAATCATTGAAAGTAACTTGTGAGACGCTCTAGCAATTTTGTAAGGGACGAGATCATTTTATCGAAGGGGGATTTGCTAGAGTGTCTCATATTCGATAGACATGATTGCATTTTCCGAGGCAACAAGCGAGGTTACCCTAGAGGTGCAAGTGTGAATTGTGTATTGATTTTCATGCATTTATCTTGTATTAGGTCATCTAGCGATTGATTTTGAATCTTCGCATACAAACCCTAATTACTATACAGTATATTGAAAGCAATAAGTTGCGGGAATTTAAAGTCTAAGTTATTACAAATGAGTATCCGGGGATGGGGGTACAATTATTTACAAATGGGGATGAGTCTTATCAGAATAATAATGTCCAAATATGTGTTACAACCAAATCGAACTGTCGCAATTCAAAGTAAAATTATAACAAATTAAGGAAAATCAAAGAACTATGAGATGCATGTATTTATTTACAAATAAATAAAATTTTAACCTAATAAAGATTTAAGTATGATTATTATTTGTGTTTTATTAGTTTTTTAGGAACTTATGTAAAGAAAGATTAATTAAACAAAGATTCTAGTATTTTTTTGTATTTAATTAAATGTAACAAATATTAAAGAAAATTATATTGAGAAAATCAAAATCAAAATTAATCTATTAATTGTTTCTTATTATTAACAAAATAAATCATTTAGAAAAAAAATAAATGAAAGAGTATTAGTTTAAAATGAAAGAAAGGAAATTAAGTCAAGAAAGGGGTGGGCTTAGTTTGTTGGATTTGGCCCAAATTAACAAATTAGAAAGAAAAAAAGGGGGGTGCGCTGGAAAATGTTGTGGGCTTAAGGCAGTCTGGGAGCGGGTCAGGCCCAAATGGTGTTGTATAATGTTTGTTAGGGTTAATGTTTGGTGTGCTCAGAATTAGGGTTTGCAATTTTGGCTTTTACAGCAGCGCCGTTTCTCTTACTCTCTTCTTCTTCTCCGCTTCATCTTTCTCTGGCCATGATGTTGATTCCCTCTAGCCCTTAGGTTGCCAAAGCGCCACCTTAGCCTTCTCCTCTCCATGACGGTCAACGCCATTTGTTTTGAACGGTACAGTGTCGTTTCAAACGTGTTTTAGGTTTTTACAATTTTTCATGTTTGATTCTCTTGATTGTGTTTAAATTTATCTTCAAATATATGGTTGTTATGAACATGATGCAGTGTAGGGGGTGAGGAAACTTACCTTGAGAGGTCTTTCTAGAAAATGGAGGGAGAGGGGAAATGGGTTGGACCGGCGGCGCTCTTGGTGGCCAGAGGGCGGAGGATGAAGATGATGTTTGGTAACCCTCTTTCTTTCTTCTTTGAAGGTTAGTGATGAACTTGGTTCTGAAACCCTTTGGTATTCTTTGAATGTTTGATGATGAACGTGTTTCTGAAGCTTTTGATTCTATTTCTGAAACTCTTCCTCTTCTTAATGATGAACGTATTACTGAGCTTGGTGATGAACTTAGCTTCTAAAAACTGCTTGTTTTTCTTTTTGTTGATGATGGACTGAAAACTTGCTATTGTTGTTTGCTTCGTTGATATTGTTGATGATAAGTTTATTTCTGAGACTCGTTGTGTTTTTGTTGATAAGCTTGATGATACTGAATAAAATCTGAAACTCTATATTGTTTTGCTTCTAAAACTCTTCCTTTCTCCTTGATGGATATTGATGATGAGTTTATCTCTGAAACTGTTTTTGTTTGCTGTTAGTGATGAAGAACATTATGAAACTGTCTTTTTGTTGGCTTGAACTTTTTGGTGATAGTTTTTGTGATCTTGAGTAAGCTTGACTAGCAGGTTTATGCAGGTTTTTGTTTGGCCTGTGAGTTTTTTGAACTGGCTTAGCTATGCAGGTTGTTTTGGTTTGGCCTTTGACATGTTGGCTTGGCTGTGGTTTTGACAGGTCTGTTGAGCTTAAGTTTGTTAAGCTTGGCCTTTGGAACTGTAATTTGCAGTTTTTGACAGGTTCTGAGTTTGAAAACTGTTTTGGTTGTTTTTTCTGAGTTTTTGTGTTTAGGCTTTTGTAGGTTGGCAGTTTGTTTTTGGGCAAGCTGCAGGTTTACAGGCCTTAGCAAGCAGGTTGAGTTTGTTTTGGCCTAAGTGTTTGGCCTTGTTGAGCTTGTGGTTTTCAGGCTTGTAAGTTTTTGTGCAGGTTTGTAATGCAGGCTTGAGTTGACTTGAGCCAAGCAGGTTTGGCCTTTGTGCAGGCTTGACAACAAGTTTTGGCTTACAGGTTTGAGCAAGCAGGTTGAGTTTGTTTTGTGGTTTTTTGCAGGTTTGAGCAGGCTTGAGTTATGAAGGTTTTTTGCTCAACATTTTTTCTTCCTCTTGGACTGTGTTGTACCCCAAAATTCGCCCTCCTATTTTTCCACAAGAAATCACAGCTTCGGGATTTTCCTGATTTTTCAGATTGGCCTATGAATCAGTCAAGCAGACTTTTTCTTATCAGTCTATCCAATTTATGGTTTTCATGGACTTTGGAACAGTTCAGGCAGATTATTAGGGTTTGGTTGAGTTTGGCTCAGGGTTTGATCAGGAGGACGCTTCTTTGGCATTAAATCAAGAACTAGGGTTTGTGCGCGCATTCTCAGAAAGAATTAATTCTACAGTTCTTTTCAATTTACTCTGAGATATGGATTGAGGCTTTTGATTGAGAGTTTGCTGTGTTTGATTTAATCAGTAAAAGGAAAGGACATATGGGCATTTGTTGTGATTAACTGTGCATTGCTTATGGTTAATTGGAGCGCCGGGTTTACTATTGATTAATGCTAAGTGGCAAGACTACAGTGTTATTAATTATTTATTTTTTCTAAGTCAGAATAATTGGATTTACTTCCAGTTATTTTAATTTAAGAAACTCAAATAATTAAATGGACAGTGAATTGAAAGAAGAATTAACTGACAAAGAAGGATTTTTATTCATCTTTAATTGTTTGTTACAAATTATTATTTGAACACTGTAAATTTATTTACATTTTGTTTACAATAATAATATTACAAATGGTTAAAATAAAATAAAACGGTATCCTAATTATCCTAAATCTTCATCCTCTATTGCTGTTCCCCATTGCTCAATTGATTTTCATCTGCAAAAACAAAAGAAGAAAAGAAGTCAAATGCAGATGAAATAAAAAGGCAGACAGTTAATCATAAAAAAGCTCATCATTAAAAGTGATTGGCCGGAATCAGTTTATTCACCCTCTCTGCAAATCACAAGAAAATTCTTGGTTCACAAAGAGGGATAGAAAATGTTTGCAAACAATTAAATGCACAAAGCTACATGGAAATTTACAATGCTGCATAATTCCAAATTGTCAACCAAAGAGGCAAACTGAACAGCCAAGTGAATATGCTAAAACAAGTTACAAAGTTCAAAAACAAGTTGCCCAAGTCACAGTTTCAAACTAATCAAACTGTCAAAGAAACTAAACCAAGTCCAATGCCAACTGAACTGTCCAAAAGCTGTCCAAAAAAGATATAGAAAGATATCAAAAGCCAAAAGCTGTCAACAAGTACACAAATGCAGAAAATCTGAAGAAAGAAGATATGCAGAGCAAAACCAACAATGCAAGCAATATATTTCAAAAAATCATCATTTCCCAAGCCAAGACTTTTTCAGAAATAGTACAGATAAGCAATAAAAAATGCTTTTCTGATAGAGAGAGAAAGAGAGTAAAAGAAGAGGGGCTTACAGTTTGTTGAGGCAAGCTGAAAAGATATAAAACAAACATATCTTAACACAGTACAAAGAGGCAGAATATAAAAAAAAACAAGTTCACACAAACCGTAACATTGCTCAAACATTGCAAACTGCCTCCAACACAAACAAACAGTACCAAACCTGTAAAGAACAAGCCAAAATCCCAAAAAGCCTTTCAAAACCTGTGTCAAGAACTTCAAGCCTGAAGCCTGTCAAAACCAGAAATGGCCACAAACCTGCATAATACATCAAACCATGAAAACCTGTCAAAAAGCTTCAAGCCTTAACCTGCCTAAAAACCCAGTTTCCAACTAACAAAATGTAACCAGCAAGCCTGAAGCCTGTCAAAACCAGAAATGGCCACAAACCTGCATAATAAATCAAGCCATACAAGCCTGAAGCCTAAACCTTAAGCTTTCAAACCAGTCAAAAGCCATACAAACCTGTTACAATTTCAAAGTTGCTTGCCTGCATAGAGCTTATTTCAAGCAAGCCTGTAACAAACCAAAGCTGCCTCAAGATGGTTTGAAGCACAAGCCAAGCCTGTAACCTGCTTCAAATACAAAGTCTTCCAAAACCTAAACTCAGTTTCAAAAGCAAGCATATCAACCTGTCAAAACTGTCTTCAAGCCAGAAGAACCCCCCACAAATAAAAACCAAAATAACCAACAAAGCATTCAAGCCAAAAACACCCTCAGAGCAACCTCATCATAGGGCCAACAAAAATAACAACATAAACATACTCAGAAGCTATCATTATTGATAAGAAGGAAGAGGAAAAAAGGCAATAGCAACTAAGAAATCTCAGGGCCAATATCATCATTGACAGAAGCTCAATCAAACTCAGAAGAGTCAAACAAATAAGCATATCAAGCATCTCAGAATCTCAAATCCAAACTCTCAGAACTAAAAGTTCATCATTGAGTAACACAAATCAAGTATCTCAGAGAAAGCAAGCAAAAGAGAGGAAAAGAAGCGAGCAAGCTAGGGTTTTCAGTGTTCATCACAAAACCATCAAAAAGTAAATAATACAAGGAATACCAGCAAAGCCCACAACATCATGTTCCTCCGTCCGGCCGCCTGAGGACGCCCCCTATCCATTTCTCCTCCTCCATTTCCAAAAGCCAACGAAGGTATAATTCTTCTGCCTTTTTCTTTCACACCTCACACAACAATAATAATAATCAAAGATCAGAAATTGTCAAAGATTAAAAAAAACATGCGAAACTTGAAACCCTAAAAATGCGTTAAGACAGAAATCACATACCTATTGTGTCATCACTGCCTGACTAATCCATGGAGGGAGGAAGAGATGGACGGTGGCGCCTGGTGGCCACAGGCGGAGGCGTTCAGAAAGCTTGAAGATGCGAAGAATGAAGACGAAGATGAGAGCGCCGTTTCTCCACACAAACCCTAGTTCTGAGGCAAAACCCATTGAACCCTTACAAAATGTTATCAAAACCGTCTGGGCCTTGCCCCATCATCTGCTTAAGCCCATAAATTCCAGGCGCATACCCCCCTTTTTTCTTAACTCTGCCTATTTTTGATTGGGCCAAGCAAATTCCTTTAAGCCCATTTCCTTTTCTTTACATAAACCAATATCCTTTTTTACTTATCATTTTATTTTTATTTTTTAGACTAATATATTTTATTTTTGTTTGTAAATAAAATAATACCTTAACTCTTTTTTATATAAAACTTTCTTAATTACTTTAGTTAGTATAATTAAAAATACATAAGAATAAAATTTGGAGTTAAATAATTTTCTTGTATATAAAACATTAAAAGATACATAAGTAATTAGTTCGTTTTAAGTTAAAAACTGTTTCTTTAAAACCCTTTTTGTTTATATAACATTAACTAAAATGTATAAATATTAATCTTCTTTAACTTAAAACTTTTTTTTTCTTTAGAACATTTGTTTGTACATATTTAACAAAAAAGCACAGAAAGAATAATAATACTTAATTTTGCATTAAGTTAACATCTTGCATCATGTGTAAATAATCACATACACTTTCACAAATACTTTTGATACATTGCTTTTTATTCTTGTACATTGCTACATTGATATTGAGAATGCGATTCGATTTGGTTGTAAATATTATTTGGACACTACTCTCCTATTAAGTCTCATCCCCATTTGTAAATATTTATACCCCCATCCCCGGATACTTATTTGTAATAGCTTAGACTTTAAATTCCCGCAATTTATCGCTTTCTATATACTGTATAGTAATTAGGGTTTGTATGCGAAGATTAAAAATCAACCTTTAGATTACCTAATACAAGACAAATGCATGACAATCAATACACAATTCACACTTGCACCCCTAGGGTAATCCCGCTTGTTGCCTTCAAAAATGGGCCATGCTTGCATGTTGAGTTTCTTTGGAAAACAAAACAAATCAAATGATCATAGTCCCTCGATGACGCTTTCTCAAGTTGCCTAAAAAATGATCATAGTCCCTTCAAGAAAAATTGCCAAAGACACTTGGCACCATTGCATTCATGGTCCATACGATGACCCGTGCCCGTCCCGTTAACATACTAACACAAGATTGTCCACCAAATACAATGGTGGAACAATACTGTTAAAAGGGTTAAAACATAGAAAACAATCTTTGAGTAAATTTAGGGGTAGACAACTCTTAGTTACTTGATCCAACTTGCAAAACACACTTACCTACTTTCAAAACCCACTCCACAAACACAATTTCCAAACAACTTTTGAAAAACATTGAAATATCTTTTCGAAAAGACAAACACCTTTGTAAAACATTCGAGTAAAGAATTGTTACAACGGTTGCCTAGACAAGGCATCTTTTTCAAAACATTTTCAAAACCTTGAAACATCTTTTCAAAAAGACAAACACCTTTTGTAAAACATTCGAGTAAAGAATTGTTACAAGGGTTGCCTAGACAAGGCATCTTTTTCAAAACATTTTCAAACCCACACACAAAGCACCATTTCAAACAATTGAAAATGCAAGGCAAGTGATCTAAGCAAGTAACTAAGAGCCCATGGATAACCATGGATGAAAAGGGTGCTAATACCTTCCCTTTTCATAATCTACCCCCCGAACCTACGAAAACATCTCAAAGGTTTTTCCTGTGCTTTTTAACCTTTCCTTTAGGATAAAATAAAAAGTCGGTGGCGACTTTTGCTAAACCGAACAAGTGCGAATACAAAACGCAAAACCTCAAGTCAGTTCTCCCACAGTATCACAGAACTGGCGACTCTGATGGGGATAAATTTAAAAGTGGGGTTACCTTAGGGTTTAGATCACCTTTACATACTTGCTTTGATTGCTTTGATTGCTTTACTTTTTGGGTCCTTGTTTGGGTTTGCTTAATCCTACCCCCGGATTTGGGGGCACCTTTTTAGGTAAATAGCAATAAAACTGTGAGGGAACTGTGCAGGGTATACCGACATGGTTGAAGCAGTAAGCTATGTTAGTGTGACATATTTGTGAGTACCGGTAACCCTTGAGTTCAATCAAGGAGAGTACGGGGCCGCTGAGTGATGTCATGAAGCACTAACGAACTCTTAGAACCTTACTTGACCATCTTAGCCTTTTTTGTGGTAGTGAAATGACCGACTTTGGTGCAGTCCGAAGTTGGTAGATACTCGATACTACACTCATTGAGGGTTGTTTTCTTGGAATATTTTGGTCGCCAGTTAAGTGGATAAACCAAAACAATGAACACAGAAAATAATCCAATGATATTGAGCTCCTTAGAACCCGGTTTCTATTTTAGGACAGGATGAGCCAACTAACTTCAAGAGGGTACTTACCTACAAACCCCATGCAAGCCTAAACCTAAGGACTTGTTTGCTTTGTGTGAATATGATTGCCTGTATATACACTTACTTGCTTTTGCATACATGTACATAACATCATGACATCATACCATAGCATTTTCAATAACCATTTCAAGGATCTCGAGGGTTCTTTTGATGCAGGGTCACGTTGAACCAGACGTCTACCAAAGGGGCAAGAGGTTTCTCCTCTAACAAATGCCATCAAAGATCAAGTGCAACAACTTGAATCAGGGGCTATGACCCACTGGACATGGTGAGCTTGATTCTCGTGGAAAGACATCCACCGGTGCAAGGTTCTCCAATCAAAGATCGAAGTTCAACCTCTAACATTCTCTTGTGTTTACCCCGAGAGATCCTTAAAAACATGCATCCACATATCATGCATTGCATCATAACAGGTTTTCCTTTTCAGGTTTCCTTATTCTCCTACTGTTTATTTCAGTAGAGATGGCTCTGGAGCAGACTATCAAGGGCATCCAGGCTCAAAATGCTCAACTGCAAGAGATGTTCTTGAACCTATCCCAGGGGCAAGAAGAGATAAAAGCTCTCCTCACAAGGGGCATGGTCTTGGGGAATCTAGGAGGCATCAAGAATGATCAGTTGGAAGGACTGCAGATTGAGTTGGCAATAATGAAGATCCAGCTGGGGGGCCAGCTGTCTCTCATTCAAGACTTAGCTCAAAGACAAGAAGAGCTCAGGGTCCTCGTCAACAAGCTGCTTCAAAACGACCAAGTGGGGCAAACACCAAGGGTTGAAGATCAGGTCATCATTCAACTTCCTTTGAGACAAAAAGACAAAGGAAAAGCTCCTCGGCTTGCTTCAGGGTCACAAGCCCAACAACAACCTCGCCAATATCAACAGGGTAATCGACGCAAGCGAAATGTACCTGGAAGACATTTCTCTGAGACTGAGATACCGTCATATTTGATACTGAAACGCCTATTAGAGGTCAACCTGCTTACTTTAAGGGATCCTCCTCGGAATCCCAACACCTCGGCTCCTACCTATCACCCCAATGAAAGGTGTGTATACCACTCCTTTGGTCCTGGACATGACACCGACAACTGTTGGACTCTGAAGAACAAGATCCAAGATTTGATCGACGAAGGAGTGCTGGAATTCATGCCGGATGGTGAGATGAAAATCTTCCACTTTGGGTGCTCCACCTGAAATGACAAAGCTCAAACTGAGAGACTTTTGCTTCATTTGAATTTTCAAAGTTGTAATTTCTTTTGTTATTCAAACAATTATCTTTTAATGTCAAACTTTGTTTCATTAATGCATTGCATATGTTTGTCTTGAATTCATCCATTCGTTTTCACTACTCTTATGCTTTCTTTATGATAGTTAACTCTTGATAAAAAGCTGCAAGCCTTTAGAGGGAGGATGACGAAACAATACCATAATCTCATACAGTATGCTTTTGAACAGACCTTGCTGATGATGTACAGGCATTTCTTTCAATTCCCAAACACTGGAGTTATAAGGAAGATAATCCCTAGTCAACCCCTTCGAGCCAAAGAAGTAGGAGTTTTCTGTTCTAAACAAATTAAAACCTTTGATTTAAACCTGGGGCAGGGTAGTCTCTCAGTTAATTCAAAAAAAAAAGGTGCGCATTGAAGTCGCAAACTCTCAGTTCATAATACAATGAACGACATCAAAAAAAATAAAGACATTCCTCTGGAATCAAAAGACAGTGATGGTTCCTTATCACATAGGCAGTCATCACATCTCAAAAGAGAAAAGCCCACTAAGCCAAAACCTATAAAGGAGGCTTAAGAAAGTTGGGGCATCCCGCTGACTGTGATCTCAAAAACGGGAACAGTCAGGCAAAAGTTAGGGATAACAAATCAAAAGAAAGAGGTCATTACAAATCCTCAACAACATGAAAAAATGTTGCAAAAGAAAAAAGGAGAGGATGACTGCCCTCCAAATTCAATTGGTGAACCATCACCCAAAAGTCGTTCCAAACTCGAATAGAGTGCGACGCACAATTAACTGAGTCCAGGGTTGAATAATATCACGAAGAGCGGGTGGGTACAAATATACTTTGAGCCTTTATCCTTTGTTTCTTAAACCGTGAACCAGGACACGTTACAACCCTTCAAAAGTCCTAATTGAAGCATGGGTTAGTTCAAAAGCATACTGTTACAAAAGGTATCCTGACTCCTGTAAGGCTTTGCCTTAAATCTTGTGTTGAATTTGTCTTATAAAAAGTTTTCTGCTAAAAAACGCATTTTCTCAAAACTTCAAGACAGACATAAACTTTGCATTACTTGAATATCACTGTTTGCATTTGGCTATTTGTTTGACAGCGGAGAAATTCACACAACGAATATTCGATGAACGAAAGCTCTCTCAGTGAACAAAATCACTTCAAAAAGGATGACACTTCCATTGACAAATCTCCTATCAGCAAGGGGGCATGAAATGTCACCATACAATTAACCCGGGGCAGTCCAGTCAAGGTTTCAACAGATCTTTTAAAGTTCAGTTAACCTGGGGAAGTCCAGTCAAGATTTCAAGAAATCTCTCAATTTGCAGAGTAACCCGATTCAAGACTCCTTCACCATCACTTGGGGCATTCGAATGTCAATCTCAAGAGCGTTCAAAATTTCATTCATCACCTGCTGGGAATTGCGGTCATTATCAAATTTTTCTTCATCACCTGCTGGAAGATACAACCACCAACAGAATAACGGACAATTGAAGCTCCTAAAAATATGTTTCTCTTAAAAATGAAGATTCTCATCACCCCAGAAGATTGGTACACTCCCAATTTATGACTCCCAACAGAATGAAGATTCTCATTCTCAAAGTGGCGTATAACCCAAGTTCCAGATTAATACCTGTAGCAAGCCAGGAAAATATCTGTGGACGACTGATTATGGATTAATACCTGAAACCAGCCAGGAAACCATCTACGTGAAGAGATTGAAGATCAATACCTGTAACAAGCCAGGAAAACTATCTTTCTTTCTCAGGTCAGAGATCAATACCTGAAACCATCCAGGACAGTATATCCTTGACCAACCTTTCTTAAGTTCCAGATTAATACCTGTAGCAAGCCAGGAAAATATCTGTGGACGAATGATTATGGATTAATACCTGAAACCATCCAGGAAACCATCTACATGAAGAGATTGAAGATCAATACCTGTAACAAGCCAGGAAAACTATCTTTCTTTCTCAGGTCAGAGATCAATACCTGAAACCAGCCAGGACAATATCTCCATGACCAACCTTTCTTAAGTTCCAGATTAATACCTGTAGCAAGCCAGGAAAATATATGTGGACGGATGATTGTGGATTAATACCTGAAACCAGCCAGAAAATCATCTACATGAAGAGATTGAAGATCAATACCTGCAACAAGCCAGGAAAACTATCTTTCTTTCTCAGGTCAGAGATCAATACTTGAAACCATCCAGGACAGTATCTCCTTGACCAACCTTTCTTAAGTTCCAGATTAATACCTGTAGCAAGCCAGGAAAATATATGTGGACGACTGATTATGGATTAATACCTGAAACCAGCCAGGAAACCATCTACAAGAAGAGATTGAAGATCAATACCTGTAACAAGCCAGGAAAACTATCTTTCTTTCTCAGGTCAGAGATCAATACTTGAAACTAGCCAGGACAGTATCTCCTTGACCAACCTTTCTTAAGTTCCGGATTAATACCTGTAGCAAGCCAGGAAAATATCTGTGGACGACTGATTGTGGATTAATACCTGAAACCAGCCAGGAAACCATCTACATGAAGAGATTGAAGATCAATACCTGTAACAAGCCAGGAAAACTATCTTTCTTTCTCAGGTCAGAGATCAATACCTAAAACCAGCTAGGACAGTATCTCCTTGACCAACCTTTCTTAAGTTCCAGATTAATACCTGTAGCAAGCCAGGAAAATATCTGTGGACGACGGATTATGGATTAATACCTGAAACCAGCCAGGAAACCATCTACATGAAGAGATTGAAGATCAATACCTGTAACAAGCCAGGAAAACTATCTTTCTTTCTCAGGTCAGAGATCAATACCTGAAACCAGCCAGGACAATATCTCCTTGACCAACCTTTCTTAAGTTCCAGATTAATACCTGTAGCAAGCCAGGAAAATATCTGTGGACGACTGATTGTGGATTAATACCTGAAACCAGCCAGGAAACCATCTACATGAAGAGATTGAAGATCAATACCTGTAACAAGCCAGGAAAACTATCTTTCTTTCTCAGGTCAGAGATCAATACCTGAAACCAGCCAGGACAATATCTCCTTGACCAACCTTTCTTAAGTTCCAGATTAATACCTGTAGCAAGCCAGGAAAATATCTGTGGACGACTGATTATGGATTAATACCTGAAACCAGCCAGGAAACCATCTACATGAAGAGATTGAAGATCAATACCTGTAACAAGCCAGGAAAACTATCTTTCTTTCTCAGGTCAGAGATCAATACCTGAAACCAGCCAGGACAATATCTGCTTGACCAACCTTTCTTAAGTTCAAGATTAATACCTGTAGCAAGCCGGGAAAATATATGTGGACGACTGATTGTAGATCAATACCTGTAACAAGCCAGGAAACCATCTACATGAAGAGATTGAAGATCAATACCTGTAACAAGCCAGGAAAACTATCTTTCTTTCTCAGGTCAGAGATCAATACCTGAAACCAGCCAGGACAGTATCTCCTTGACCAACCTTTCTTAAGTTCCAGATTAATACCTGTAGCAAGCCAGGAAAATATCTGTGGACGACTGATTATGGATTAATACCTGAAACAAGCCAGGAAACCATCTACATGAAGAGATTGAAGATCAATACCTGTAACAAGCCAGGAAAACTATCTTTCTTTCTCAAGTCAGAGATCAATACCTGAAACCAGCCAGGACAACTATCTCCCCGACCAACCTTTTTAAAGATCCCAAATCAATACCTTCAGCAACCAAAAGATTCTTGCAATCCCCAGCGGAGCTGAAACTTCCAACTATCAATCCCCCAAGCAGGATGAAGACTCTCATTCTCAGTTTCCTCACAGAGTATTCAGATATTCCCCAGTGAAGATCTCCTCAAGACAGGAATCCCCAGTAGATTGGCATACAACCCAAGCTCCTGATCCCCCAACAGTGGTCCCAGAACTTCTCATTTTCAACGATCAAAGGATTTTCAATCCCCTGCAGCAGTCAAGGATTTCTTTCCCCGACAGCAGTCAAGATGCTTTTATCTCCAGCCATCCAGGAATCATCTATCCTCAGCAAGACAGCTCATCAGCTTACATGTGCATTCATCACATTCATATCATAAACATTGATATAACATACATTGCATCATGCATCATGACATTGCATACAACTAACGCTTTACCTTTTCAGGAAAGATCAGTCAACAGACAAAGATCATCATCTTCCGAGATTCTTTCTAGAAATAGTTCAGATGTGACCCAGACATGGCGATATTCTGATACTTATTCCAGATTCATCCAGATGCAGTTTTACACGGACTCATCATCAGGAAACCCTACACTGGTTCCTTCTCAACTTTTGAAAACAGTTCACGGACGCTTCCCAACATGGATGCTGCTCTATTGCTTATTCAACCCCAAGACCTCTGAAAACGGTTTACGGATTCTCCAAACATGGATGTCAATCTATTTCTTATTCAGACCCCCAGTTCAGAGACATTCCAAAACATGGATACCTTTCTGATACTCATTCACTCACCAATGACATACAGTTCAACAAACAACTTCCAGATGGCATCTCTAAGCCTATCCCCCGATAAGATTCTGTCACATCCCCAGATGGCATCTCTAAGCCCATCATCCTACCAGCAATTTCCAGATGGCATCTCTAAGCCCATCCCCCGACAAGATTCTGTCACATCCCTAGATGGCATCTCTAAGCCCATCACCAAATGGCATCTTTAATCACATTCCCTCTACCATCACATCACCGAGTGAAAATTTTTTGGGCACTCTAGTGTCCAATCTCCTTTTACCTTCGAGTCGCGAAAGGCAAACTTGCCAATCTAACTCTTCAGGTTCAAGAAGATTGAACAAGGGCAACTGTTGTACCCCAAAATTCGCCCTCCTATTTTTCCACAAGAAATTACAGCTTCGGGCTTTTCCTGATTTTTAGGATTGGCCTAAGAATCAGTCAAGCAGACTTTTTCTTATCAGTCTATCCAATTTAGGGTTTTCATGGACTTTGGAACAGTTCAGGCAGATTATTAGGGTTTGGTTGAGTTTGGCTCAGGGTTTGATCAGGTGGACGCTTCTTTGGCATTAAATCAAGAACTAGGGTTTGTGCGCGCATTCTCAGAAAGAATTAATTCTACAGTTCTTTTCAATTTACTCTGAGATATGGATTGAGGCTTCTGATTGAGAGTTTGCTGTGTTTGATTTAATTAGTAAAAGGAAAGGACATATGGGCATTTGTTGTGATTAACTGTGCATTGCTTATGGTTAATTGGAGCACCGGGTTTATTATTGATTAATGCTAAGTGGCAAGACTACAGTGTTATTAATTATTTATTTTTTCTAAGTCAGAATAATTGGATTTACTTCCAGTTATTTTAATTTAAGAAACTCAAATAATTAAATGGACAGTGAATTGAAAGAAGAATTAACTGACAAAGAAGGATTTTTATTCATCTTTAATTGTTTGTTACAAATTATTATTTGAACACTGTAAATTTATTTACATTTTGTTTACAATAATAATATTACAAATGGTTAAAATAAAATAAAACGGTATCCTAATTATCCTAAATCTTCATCCTCTATTGCTGCTCCCCATTGCTCAATTGATTTTCATCTGCAAAAACAAAAGAAGAAAAGAAGTAAAATGCAGATGAAATAAAAAGGTAGACAGTTAATCATAAAAAAGCTCATCATTAAAAGTGATTGGCTGGAATCAGTTTATTCACCCTCTCTGCAAATCACAAGAAAATTCTTGGTTCACAAAGAGGGATAGAAAATGTTTGCAAACAATTAAATACACAAAGCTACATGGAAATTTACAATGCTGCATAATTCCAAATTGTCAACCAAAGAGGCAAACTGAACAGCCAAGTGAATATGCCAAAACAAGTTACAAAGATCAAAAACAAGTTGCCCAAGTCACAGTCTCAAACTAATCAAACTGTCAAAGAAACTAAACCAAGTCCAATGCCAACTGAACTGTCCAAAAGCTGCCAAAAAAGATATAGAAAGATATCAAAAGCCAAAAGCTGTCAACAAGTACACAAATGCAGAAAATCTGAAGAAAGAAGATATGCAGAGCAGAACCAACAATGCAAGCAATATATTTCAAAAAATCATCATTTCCCAAGCCAAGAATTTTTCAGAAATAGTACAGATAAGCAATAAAAAATGCTTTTCTGATAGAGAGAGAAAGAGAGTAAAAGAAGAGGGGCTTACAGTTTGTTAAGGCAAGCTGAAAAGATATAAAACAAACATATCTTAACACAGTACAAAGAGGCAGAATATCACCAAAAAAAACAAGTTCATACAAACCGTAACATTGCTCAAACATTGCAAACTGCCTCCTACACAAACAAACAGTACCAAACCTGTAAAGAACAAGCCAAAATCCCAAAAAGCCTTTCAAAACTTGTGTCAAGAACTTCAAGCCTGAAGCCTGTCAAAACCAGAAATGGCCAAAAACCTGCATAATACATCAAACCATGAAAACCTGTCAAAAAGCTTCAAGCCTTAACCTGCCTAAAAACCCAGTTTCAAACTAACAAACTGTAACCAGTAAGCCTGAAGCCTGTCAAAACCAGAAATGGCCACAAACCTACATAATACATCAAGCCATACAAGCCTGAAGCCTAAACTTTAAGCTTTCAAACCAGTCAAAAGCCATACAAACCTGTTACAATTTCAAAGTTGTTTGCCTGCATAGAGCTTGTTTCAAGCAAGCCTGTAACAAACCAGAGCTGCCTCAAGCTGGTTTGAAGCTCAAGCCAAGCCTGTAACCTGCTTCAAATACAAAGTCTTCCAAAACCTAAACTCAGTTTCAAAAGCAAGCATATCAACCTGTCAAAACTGTCTTCAAGCCAGAAGAACCCCCCACAAATCAAAACCAAAATAACCAACAAAGCATTCAAGCCAAAAACACCCTCAGAGCAACATCATCATAGGGCCAACAACAATAACAACATAAACATACTCAAAAGCTATCATTATTGATAAGAAGGAAGAGGAAAAAAGGCAATAAAAACTAAGAAATCTCATGGCCAATATCATCATTGACAGAAGCTCAATCAAACTCAGAAGAGTCAAACAAATAAGCATATCAGGCATCTCAAAATCTCAAATCCAAACTCTCAGAACTAAAAGTTCATCATCGAGTAACACAAATCAAGTATCTCAGAGCGAGCAAGCAAAAGAGAGGAAAAGAAGCGAGCAAGCTAGGGTTTTCAGTGTTCATCACAAAACCATCAAAAAGTAAATAATACCAGGAATACCAGCAAAGCCCACGGCATCATGTTCCTCCGTCCGGCCGCCTGAGGACGCCCCCTATCCATTTCTCCTCCATTTCCAAACGCCAACGAAGGTATAATTCTTCTGCCTTTTTCTTTCACACCTCACACAACAATAATAATAATCAAAGATCAGAAATTGTCAAAGATTAAAAAAACATGCGAAACTTGAAACCCTAAAAATGCGTTAAGACATAAATCACATACATATTGTGTCATCACTGCCTGAGTAATCCATGGAGGGAGGAAGAGATGGACGGTGGCGCCTGGTGGCCACAGGCAAATGCGTTCAGAAATCTTGAAGAGGCGAAGAATGAAGACGAAGATGAGAGCGCCGTTTGTCCACACAAACCCTAGTTCTGAGGCAAAACCCATCGAACCCTTACAAAATGTTATCAAAATCGTCTGGGCCTTGCCCCATCATCTGCTTAAGCCCATAAATTCCAGGCGCATACCCCCCTTTTTTCTTAACTCTGCCTATTTTTGATTGGGCCAAGCAAATTCCTTTAAGCCCATTTCCTTTTCTTTACATAAACCAATATCCTTTTTTACTTATCATTTTATTTTTCTTTTTTAAACTAATATATTTTATTTTGGTTTGTAAATAAAATAATACCTTAACTCTTTTTTATATAAAACTTTCTTAATTACTTTAGTTAGTATAATTAAAAATACATAAGAATAAAATTTGGAGTTAAATAATTTTCTTGTATATAAAACATTAAAAGATACATAAGTAATTAGTTCGTTTTAAGTTAAAAACTGTTTCTTTAAAACCCTTTTTGTTTATATAACATTAACTAAAATGTATAAATATTAATCTTCTTTAACTTAAAACATTTTTTTTTCTTTAGAACATTTGTTTGTACATATTTAACAAAAAAGCACAGAAAGAATAATAATACTTAATTTTGCATTAAGTTAACATCTTGCATCATGTGTAAATAATCACATACACTTTCACAAATACTTTTGATACATTGCTTTTTATTCTTGTACATTGCTACATTGATATTGAGAATGCGATTCGATTTGGTTGTAAATATTATTTGGGCACTACTCTCCTATTAAGTCTCATCCCCATTTGTAAATATTTGTACCCCCATCCCCGGATACTTATTTGTAATAGCTTAGACTTTAAATTCCCACAATTTATCGCTTTCTATATACTGTATAGTAATTAGGGTTTGTATGCGAAGATTCAAAATCAACCTCTAGATTACCTAATACAAGACAAATGCATGACAATCAATACACAATTCACACTTGCACCCCTAGGGTAATCCCGCTTGTTGCCTTCAAAAATGGGCCATGCTTGCATGTTGAGTTTCTTTGGCAAAACAAAACAAATCAAATGATCATAGTCCCTCGATGATGCTTTCTCAAGTTGCCTAAAAAATGATCATAGTCCCTTCAAGCAAAATTGCCAAAGACACTTGGCACCATTGCATTCATGGTCCATACGATGACCTGTGCCCGTCCCGTTAACATCCTAACACAAGATTGTCCACCAAATACAATGGTGGAACAATACTGTTAAAAGGGTTAAAACATAGAAAACAATCTTTGAGTAAATTTAGGGGTAGACAACTCTTAGTTACTTGATCCAACTTGCAAAACACACTTGCCTACTTTCAAAACCCACTCCACAAACACAATTTCCAAACAACTTTCGAAAAACATTGAAATATCTTTTCGAAAAGACAAACACCTTTGTAAAACATTCGAGTAAAGAATTGTTACAACGGTTGCCTAGACAAGGCAACTTTTTCAAAACATTTTCAAAACCTTGAAACATCTTTTAAAAAAGACAAACACCTTTTGTAAAACATTCGAGTAAAGAATTGTTACAAGGGTTGCCTAGACAAGGCATCTTTTTCAAAACATTTTCAAACCCACACACAAAGCACCATTTCAAACAATTGAAAATGCAAGGCAAGTGATCTAAGCAAGTAACTAAGAGCCCATGGATAACCATGGATGAAAAGGGTGCTAATACCTTCCCTTTTCATAATCTACCCCCCGAACCCACAAAAACATCTCAAAGGTTTTTCCTGTGCTTTTTAACCTTTCCTTTAGGATAAAATAAAAAGTCGGTGGCGACTCTTGCTAAACCGAACAAGTGCGAATACAAAACGCAAAACCTCAAGTCAGTTATCCCACCGTATCAAAGACTGTTATATATCTTTTTTGTTATATTTACTGCCTTTTACAGCCTGCCTTAGCCAAAACTACAAACCTCTTCACTAGTTCTTCTCTTTCTCTCTCTCCCTCATAAGCATTTTTGCTTATTATTTTAATTCTGAAAAGTTTTGTCTAGTGCTGGAAAGTGATGATGGCTTTGACAAGTCCCTTTGGCTTGTAACTTGGTTTATCTCTCTGCATTGTTGTACTTTCTTGTACTTGTATGCTTTGACAGTTTGCATACTTTCTGCATTATACTTTTGCTAGTTGCTATGCTTGACAATTCTGCATTCAGTTTGGTTAATTCATTGTTTAGTTAGCTTGCCATGCTTGCTTATGTTTGCCTTGCTGACTTGGTTAGACTACTGCAATTTGGTTTAGTTTGCATGTACACTTTGCTTTGCTTTGCAACTTGCCTATGTTTTTTGTATTTGAACCAAATATATGCTTATATTTTATATATTTTATTTTTCTCTCTATGAACCGAGAAGAGCGATCTTCTTGTGATTTGCAGAGAGGAAAATAAAATATGATGAACATAGCATTCTGATTCCAGCCGACAAACTTTAATGATGATTTCTTTTTATCTGCTTGAAAATTCTTTTCAGTTAACTGTGTTGATTTCTTTTTCTTCTGTCTTTTGCAGGTAAGTACCAGTTGGATGATAGAGGAAACAGTAGAAATTAAAGATCTCAGGAGATTAGGCTTAGATTTATATATATTTTTTATTTGTTGTAAACCAAAATTATTGTAAATACTGTAAGTTTTAAATTTACAATATTCAGATAAATTTTGTAACAACATTTGAAACGAATAAAAAAGTCTTTATCCAAAAGAAATTTCTACTGTAAAAAATCTTCCAATCTTTCCTTGCATTGTTTATTTAATTATTTAAGACTCTCAAATCAAAATAATTGGAACTGTATCCCAATAATTTTAATCCAGATAAAATAAATAATCAACAAACTTTGCAGTCTCGTAACCTTGCATTACTCACAATACGCATGGTATTCCAATTAACATATGCCTTGTACAGTTAAACAAACAAGCACTCCATTAAACGGTAAAACTTTCACTCCACTAATCAAGTAGATGCCTTAATGTCCCAAACAAAAGTCTCAGCTCTTATCCCAGATAATTAGGTTTTGAGAAACAAGCGTGAAAACAATGTAACAGTTAACTGAATTTCTGAGGATTCAGTTTCTTCTGAGAAATACGAGCAAAAACCCTAATTCTGGATTGTCTGCTAAAGAAAGATCTGTCTGATCGATTCCTGAGCCAATCTTAACAAATCAGAGAAAACCCTAATTCTGGATTGACTGATAAAGAAAAGTCTGTTTGACCGATTCTTGAGCCAATCTTAAAAATCAGAGAAAAAACCTTAGGGTTGTGATTTTCTTGTGAAAAAGGGAGGGCAAATTTTGGGGTACAACAGGGTACATAATTACAAATGGGGATTTTCAAGAACTTAGATCCTAATTATCTATTACAACTATATTGAATTGTACAATATAAGAAAAGGAAAGCACTTGTTTTGAAAATTATTTTTTTGTCTTAATAAATTAAAAGGAAAAAAAAGAACGATTAGTTAATAAAAAGAAAATATTTTTATGTCTTTTTATATTAATGAAAATAGGATCAGCACGTTGTTGAAAACAAAAATGAAAGGGACCAGAAGCTCTGATGCTAGGCGTGCTGTAGTTCGGAAAGAAACGTTGGAGGGGACCAGAAGTTCTGGATTGCTGCACGCTGAAGCTCTGAAAGAAACATTAGAGGAAACCAGAATTTATGTACTGTGTTATAATCAGTAGGGAGAACCTAGAAGTTCTGTGTGTTGTGTTAAAACAGTAAGAAAAACTAGAAGTTCTGTGTGTGCTTAAACAATGAGAAAAAGTCTAGAAGTTCTGATGTTGTGCTAGAAGTGAGAAAAAATCTAGAAGTTCTGATGCTGTGCTGAAACAGTGAGAAAAAATCTAGAAGTTATGATGTTGTGCTAAAACACTGAATAAAAATCTAGAAGTTCTGATGTTGTGCTAAAATAGTGAGAAAAAATCTAGAAGTTCTGATGTTGTGCTAAAAAAGTGAGAAAAAATCTAGAAGTTCTGATGTTGTGTTAACAGTGAGAAAAAAATCTAGAACTTCTAATACTGTGTCAAAACAGTGGGAAAGAAAACTCAGAAGTTTTGTGTTACACTTCACCTCTTTCCTTACATTAGCCAGAGCATCTGCAACTTATTCAGTTCTTAACAACATCAAAACAGGAAAATAAAAACACGACAGTTTATAGAAGTTCTAATCCTAATTGTGAGCCTAGTTTTCTTCAAGAAGTTCAAATCCATAATTTTCCCCACATAGGTAATGATATATGCAGTCTCAACAATATGATATCTATATATTTAAGGATGTTCTGAATGAAAAGCTCAAAGTCAAAATGACTTACCTTGAATCTGAAGTGTGTGTTTAGAACCTGAGTTGTTGCCTTTGAATGTTCTGGGGTCAGTAAGAAACGGGACAGTAAATGTTATGTTCTTTGATTCAAAGGGAAGAACAAAAAATATTGTTTTGAGAATGCTTGGATATTTCTTTTCTCTTTTTTTTTTTGTATTTGATCACTCTCTACTTTCCAAAGCCATCCCCTTGAACGTGTGATGGAACAACTTATTTATAGATGAGTTTGTTGTGGTTTTGGGGGGAAAAACAAATGTGATTTAAACCCTTTTGGAATACTGTTCCATTGCTTTTTAAACACAACTTTCATATGCTAATTTGGTGAAAATATAGGGTTTGAGAAAAATGCAGGCGTGGACTAGATCAACAGCAATTTGGAGTGTTGTGGAAGCTAGTTGCAGGAATGTGCTATAGCAGTGCAGCAGGCTGCTCAAATGAGGTTTTGGGGCTTTGTGATGTTCTGATTGAAGAAGACCATAATGAAACTCGAAGGGTGATGTTCTGATCGAAGCGTAAAACATAGTCTCCATATGCTGAACAATCATGTTCTGATCTAAGAACACAGCTTCCTTATGTTCTGATTGAAGAGTCATGTTCTGAACCGTCTTTGCAAGTTCTAATTGCACTGGCGTGAAATCTGGCCCAGAAGTTCAGAAATTGTCATATTTTCTCAACACTTAGAAATTTTTTCAAGTGTTTAGAAATTTGATTTTTTCAAAGTAATTTCTGATTTTTGATTTCTTGATGAACCAATTTTATGTCTTGATGTAATATGATTGTTGAAACTTGATTTTTGATCCAAAAGTCAAAGTTTGACTTTTTAGTATGCTTTTGACCATTTTGCCCTTGTGAATAACTTTCTTGGAAAATTGTAATACAAGACTTGAAACTTGATAAAAGAAAACTTGAGGGTCCAGGATGATCCTTTGAGAAATGAGTGGGCAAATTTTGGGGTGCAACAGCTGCCCCTGTTAAATCTTCTTAAACCTGAAGAGTTAGATGGACAAATCTTCCACTTGTGACTTGAAGGTGGAAGATGATTGAACACTAGAGTGCCTAGAAATTCGCACTTGATGATATTGTGGTTGAGGTGTAAGGAATGGGCTTAAATATGCCATTTGGAGAATGCTGGAGAGTTGGAGGAGATGGGCTTATAGATGCCATCCAAAGGTGATTTCTGACAGAAATTAGACTAAGTCTAAGCTTGAATTCAACTAGGGCAAGAATCAAAATAAACCTTTGGTCGATTTAAAACTGAATCTAGCAGAAATCTTGAATAATCTTTAACTGGGAAGAATCAAGATAAATCTTTGGAGTGATTTATCCGAACCAGAGAGAGCTTTTTTTTGGAAAGAATCTGGTTAAATCATTAAGAGGGTTAAACTGAACCAAAAGAGGTCTTGGGTATTCTTTAACTGGAGAGAATCAGAATAAATCTTAGAGCGATTTATCTGAACTAGAGAAAGTGTTTAGTGGGGAAGAATCAGGATAAACGGTTGAGAGGTTTAAACTGAAACAAAAGAGGTATTGGGTATTCTATAACTGAAGAGAATCAGAATAAATCTTAGAGCGATGTATCTGAACTAGAGAAAGTGTCTACTGGGAAAGAATCAAGATAAACCATTAAGAGATTTAAACTGAACCAGCAAATGTATGTGTTGTCTTTAACATGAAAAGAATCAAAATAAATCTTTAGTTGACTTAAATTGAACCAGATGAAGTGCCTACTAGAAACGTATCAAGATAAATCTTTGGTCGATTTGAACTAAACCAGCAGATGTCTTGTGTCGTCTTTAACTGGAAAAGAATTAGAACAAATCTTTAGTCGGTTTAAATTGAACCAGAAAAGTGTCTACTAGAAAAGTATCAGAATAAATATTTGGTCGACTTAAACTGAACCAGTTGAGGTCTAAAGGAAGTGTTCATCATGTAGATAGTCGCCCCGTCCTGTTTCGGGAATTGATCTTTATCTGAGCAGAGAGAAAGAAAGGAAGATTGTTTTCCTGTCCTGTTTTGGGAGTTATTCTTCAATTTGCTTATTCTTCACAAATAATTTCCATTTCTTGTTTCAGGGATTAATGTGTGGCTGGTTATCCCGATAGTTGCCCCGTCTTGTTTCGGGAATTAATCTGGAACTATTTGAAAATTATTGGTGATATTCATCTGTTGATTAATTTTTCCTGAAAAAGGTAAAGAGTCAGTTGTATGCAATGTCATGACATATGAAATGCAGTGCACAATGATTTTCTCAAAATAAACGAGATTATGCTATATGCATTTCGTATGCATATGTTATGATGAATGAATGTGCAGTGTTGTTAAAGTGTATTTGTCTTGGAAAATAAATCCCTGACTATTATTGGGGATGAAGAGTATGTGTATCTTCGATCTTGTCTAGAATGCTTCCGCTGGGGATTCCTGGTTACTTGTTTGAGGAAATTCGGCAAGGGGATGTATTGATTTATGTTTAGGAAGTAGAGTTTAGGAAAATTGGTCGTCCCTTGCTCTACTGGGGAATTTATTTCTTATATACCCAGACTGGGGATAAAAGAGGTGGTAAAAATTCAAACTCCCTTGGGGAAGATAATTATCATATATCCTGATTGGGAATAAAAGAGATGGATAACCTTCCGACTCGTCTGGGGAAGATAAAGTTAACTGGTATCTGGTAGGATTCTAGGTTTTGCAGCAACTATTTGGGGATAGTTGCAACTTTACTGGGAAGGAGAATTTTGTCAGTGGTCTATAGTAGCCTAAGGAATAGACTCGAGCTGGGGAATTTGTAGGTTGTTAGGGAAATAAACCCTGTTGGGAATAAACTATGTTATTGGAGCAATGCTCTACTGAGGAAACCAATTCTCTTGGGGGTATTGAATTTGCTAAAGAGAAGAAACTTTGTAGGGTATTTTTTTTTCTAGTTTTGGAGGACCAAACTCAGTTGGGGAAGAGAATTTCCATGAAGTGTACTGATTGAAACTCCATAGGTTGGTGATATTACCTGAAAAGAGATTATAATCTCTTATCTACTGGAGTGATTTGCCGGGGAGATTGCGGAAAATGTACCCTTATTTGTGAAGATCACTCTGTGGGGGATAATCTCATAGAAGTGGCTCTGACGAATTCACGGGGATAACCTTATGAAAGGGGTTCTATGGGTATTTATGGACAGCTTAAGTGTCATTCCAGCTTCTAAAATCTTGAGTAAATGTTTATTCCTGTTCTTATGGACACATTTGTTAACAATTAATCATGTTCATATGCATATGCTCATTCAATTTTAGCCATTGGACGTTTTAGTAAGCAAAACAGAAAGAACAAAAAGTTTGGACTTTAAAGTATATTTGTATTGATAATTTACCTATAAACAAGCGATTTTGTACAAAGATATGGAAAACCTAGTAAGAGGAAGTTGTCATGCGATGAAAAGATTACAAAGTGAAAAATGTATAGCCATGTGGAAGTGATCACATTGGGTTCCAACTCTGCTATTGCCCATATGTCTTTGAGAATCTCGTCCCTTACCATTGGAAGAAGTTGATTGAACCATTTGAACTTTCGACTTTGGTAATAGAGTTTGCATGTAAGTGATCAAACGGGGCATAATCGTACGCTTTCTAATCCCTAATTTTTTCCTGAATCGCCCTTTCAGGTTTTCATTCCACAAGGATACCCTTTTTTTCCAAAGCTTCCCTTTCAGTTTTTTGACTTTCCGGGTGTAGAATATTTTGTATATATCCCTTATTTTTCCCGAACCCTTTTGGTTCGACGAAATGCACTAATTTTTGCCTAGGTATGTCAACATAGCGGTTCATTCTCATGAGTAGTATTTTTTGACTATGTCTGTGTTCATAGGATGCGGGAAATTATTGCCATCCATAGTGGTTAGCATCATAGCACCTCCTGAGAATACTTTCTTAACAACAAATGACCCTTCGTATGTGGGAGTCCATATGCCCCTAGGAATGCCTTGTGGTAGAATGATGTGCTTTATTACCAATTCACCAGCCTGGTATACCCGATGCTTGATCTTTTTGTTGAAAGCTTTGATCATGCGTTTCTGGTACGTATAACCATGACAAACAGTCGCCATCCTCTTTTCGTCAACCAAATTCAACTGATCCAACCTAGTTTCGTCTTCGTCTAAGTCTTCTTCTTTCAGAATCCTTAGAGAAGGGATTTGAACTTCGACAGGAATGACAAATTCCATACCGTAGACTAGAGAGAATGGGGTTGCCCTAGGTAATGTTCGCGCCGAGATACGATAGCCATGTAGAGCAAATGGTAACATCTCATGCCATTCTTTATAGGTCACAACCAACTTTTACACAATCTTCTTTATATTCATGTTGGCAGCTTCCACTGCGTCATTTATCTTAGGTATGTATGGAGAAGAGTTGTGATGTTAGATTTTGAATTACGTGCAGAGTTCAGTGATCATGGCGTTGTTAAGGTTAGTACCATTGTCAGTGATGATCCTCTCAGGGATACTATACCGACAAATGAGGTTATGCTTGATGAACTGGGCCACGATGTTCTTGGTAACTG
Source organism: Vicia faba (assembly GCA_948472305.1). NCBI lineage: Eukaryota > Viridiplantae > Streptophyta > Magnoliopsida > Fabales > Fabaceae > Vicia > Vicia faba. Next base: position 1,729,625,817 of record OX451736.1, on the reverse strand, counting down.
AGGCAAATGAAGTTTCTTCAACCCACTTGGTAAAGTAGTCAATAGCGACAAGAATGAAATGATGTCCATTAGAGGCAGTAGGTTTGACTTCTCCAATCATATCGATTCCCCACATTTCGAATGGCCAAGGGGTAGTCATGACATTCAAATGTATTGGAGGCACGTGAACCTTATCATCATAAATTTGGCACTTATGGAAAGTCCTCGAGTGGAGGTAACAATCGGTTTCCATGGTCAACCAAAAGTAACCAGCTCTCAGAATCTTCTTGGCCATAGTATGTTCACTAGAGTGAGTACCAAAGATGTCTTTGTGCATGTCCTCCATAATTTTCTCTGCTTCCTTCTTGTCCATACAATGGAGCAAAGTTGAGTCATGGTTACGCCTGTACAAATCTCGTAGCTTAGGAAAAACTTGGCTGAGAACTTCCACAGGAATTTCTTATCATTGATTGACGCCACTTCAGGATACTCTTGAGCTTTGAGATATCTTTTCACCTCATGAAACTAAGGCTTATCCTCAACACCATCAGTTTCAATCTCATAGAAGTGTGCCGGTTCATCAAATCTTTCGAAAATAATTCTGGGAGCTTTGTTGTTCCATTTGATTTTGAACATAGATGAAATGGTAGCTAAGGCATCTGGCAACTGATTTTCTTCTCTCGAAATGTAGTCAAAGGTAATCTCTTTAAAGCATGGAATCAAGGTTAGCACCAATTCTTTGTAAGGGATAAGATTTAAATGTTTTGTATCCCACTCTCCTTTAACTTGACTGACTACTAAAGTCGATTCTCCATATACACTTAAGAATTTGATTCTTAGGTCAATAGTAGCTTTAAGACCCAAGATGCACGCCTTGTACTCAGCCATGTTGTTGGTACAATCAAAGCAAAGTCTGGAAGTGAATGGCGTATGGCAACCTTCAGGGGAAATGATCACAACACCAATTCCATTACCAAATGTGTTAGAAGCTCCATCAAAAACCATAGTCCATCGGGATCCTTTTTCAGGTCCTTCATACGGTCTAAGCTTTTCACAATATGTAATCAGCATGATATTCTCGTCCAGGAATTCAAAGTTCATAGATTGGTAATCACCCACAGCTTGATGCACCAAATGATCTGCCAGTACACTTCCTTTGACCTCTTTTTGTGTAGTGTATTGAATGTCGTATTCAGTTAAGATCATTTGCCATTGGACTATCCTTCGGAGAGAGCTAGTTTCTCGAAGATGTACTTAATGGGATCCATTTTATAGATCAATAAAGTGGTATGAGTCAACATATACTGTCTTAGCCAGCAAGCAGCCCATGCCAAAGTGTAGCAATTTTCTCGAGCAGTGAATATCTTGTTTAACAATCTGTAAACTTTTTGCTAAGGTAGTATATTGCATGTATTTTTCTACCAGACTCGTCATGTTGCCCCAGCACACACCGCATTAAATTCTCTAACATGGTTAAGTACATGATAAAAGGACTCCCTTCAATTGGTGGCATCATAATTGGAGGTTCTTGCAAGTACTATTTGATTCTTGTCAAAAGCTATTTGACAGTCTTTGTTCCATCTTACCACTTGATCTTTCTTAAACAGCTTGAAGAGTGGCTCACAAGTAGCAGTCAAGTGAGAGATGAATCGGGAAGTGTAGTTGAGTCGTCCTAAGAAACCTTTAACCTCCTTCTAAGTACGAGGAGCTGGAATTTCTTGGATAGCTTTGAATTTGGTGGGATCAACCTCAATTCCTTTGTGTTGTACCCCAAAATTTTCCCTCTCATTTTATCAAGATTTTCCTCACAAAACTTCTTGGACTCAAGTCAATATTAGGTTTTGCTCAGCTCAAGACATCTCCTTGCACTGATATCCTGAAATTAGGGTTTGAGTTTGCACAAGCATTTTTGGACCATCAATGCTCCATGTGACCTTAATACACCATCTTGGACCCCTAAGATTGTTCATACCAAGTTTCAAGCCTTGAATCAGATTTTTGCCCAGTCAATTGGACAGTTGACCTAAAATCAGCTTTATTGGGGAAAAAGTCAACTATGGCAAATTTAAAGTCAAACTTCATAATTTTTGATCCACAACAACATTTTAGACTCATATGTACCATTTTATCAAGTTTGGATCACAACTCCTCAAGAAATTTGATCAGATCATCAAAAGGGTAAAATGGTCAAAATTAGGGTCTTGAATGAGAAAGGGCAATTTCTGATTTTTAACCTAGCCAATGACCAATTGGGTTCAAACATGATTTCAAGGACTCAATAGCATCATATTGACCTAATCACATGGTTCAAAAGATCTCAAATGCATAGGATTGACAGATGAATTTTGCAGTCAACTGATCAAAAATCAACTGTACACTAAAAAGTCAAACTTTGACTTTTTGGTCAAAATCAAGTGCCAAAGGTCATAATTCATCAAGACATGTCAAAATGTGAAACTTGTTTACCAAGAAACCTAAAATTGCAAATTAGGGTTTTAATTTGAAATTTTTCATAACTTAGAATTTTTCTAAGTGTGGAAAATTTCTTATTTTTTCCCAACTTTTTCACCATGATGCAATTGGATTCAAAGAAAACTTCCAACATGAAAGTTGTAGTCCTCCATGAAATCTACAAATTTTATTCACAAAGTTTTCCCAAAAGATGCTTGGATCTCAAGTTATGATTTTATGAATAGGGGTCCATAAACTAAAAGACTTAGTGAAATTTTGCCCTAGTTTAGGCAGGTTTTTGACCTAACTTCATGGAAACTTTTCACCTAGTTCCAAGAGGTATCTCAAGTTTCATTTCAAAGATAGATTGTAGAGAATGTTACAAGCTTTCCAAAATGTCAAAGAACTCTCCAAGATCATTTATGGTTAGGGAGAATCGAAGAAGAGAAAATGGCAATTTGTCACTTTTGTTCAAGCCATGTTTACAATGCTTCAAGTTGCAAATCAGATCCTAGCATGCTTGTACCTTGCATTACAGGTCCTAATCCATTATAAACTCCATAATTGAATTCTAACTCAATGGATAATGGCTTTATTTTGATCTTTGGAGCATTGTACAAAAGATTAATCCATAAATGGCATAAAGTTCACAATACCATTTTGATAAAGCAAGCCTTTTCCACTTTATCAGCCTTGAGCCTTTGACTTGTTCCTTGGATGCAGGCATTTTCCACAGATAACAAGCAACTTGTACTAACTCTATGCAGCTAGCAAGCAAGCCTGTACAGGCCTTTGGCATAAGTCATGTCAACCTTCTTCAAAAGCAAGCAAAGTGGCAAAAGTCAAGATAACTTATGCATCTGATAAAGAGAAGGCTTGGCATTATTCTATACGACTTCAGAAACTTGTCACAAGCCAATACACGATTGCCTAACATCCCAAACACTCTCAAACACCAAAACCACATTTTTCTGCCCAAACAGGGAAGCTTCTTCAAAATCAAAGCCAACTTCATTTTGGCTCGTGTGTTTTGCCTTTCAACATTTGAAACACTTCATCCACATCACATCCAAACTATCCAAGCCATTGCACTGCAACTGTATGCCCTGTTTCAGCCATCACCATTTTCATTTTTAAAGGTTGCAGGTTGACTTCTACAAGGAGTTTCAAGCATCCTCAAGGCAAGATGAGCATTGGAATAGCTTGGGGGAACTTCAAGGAAGCTCACACGATCTTCAGGCCTCACTCAAAGTCCCCACATTGCCATATCCAAATTCAGTTGAACAAGGTATTTTTCAAATCTCTATCTCCTTATTTAGGCATCCTTAAGTCACGATTTGTGAAGCAAAAATGTAGTCCTTAACTTGCTAAAGTTGTACATATGCATAGTTGTCATTTATATTAACTGAGTAGTGAGAATTTGAAGCTTGAAGTTCATAAAAAAACTAGGTCAGAAATTAGGGCCACTGGAATTCTCCCTGGTCTTTTAGAGTTAGGTCATGAATTTTATATCACTGGAATCGTGAGATCATAAGCTATATTTTTTGTGTTATGAGTTTTTGATTTTATGCAAGCTAGAGCAAGTTACAGATTCAAACTCAGAACACGCGCAGGAAGCCAAGGACAGGGATGAAGATGATGGTCTGGGCCTGAGCGCGCCTTTGGGCCTCTTGTTTTACTTCCCATACCCCCTGATCTACTATTTGCACCCCCTGGCCTATTTTCTTATATTTTTGCATTTTTCTTGCATATTTTATATTTTTGACTTGCATTTATTTTTTCTGAACATAAAAAAATCATAAAAATATTTTCTTAATTTTTTGCATTTTTATTTTATTTTTTGCATAACAAAATAGTTTACTAGAATAAATAAGAACTTTATTTTCATAAATAAATTGTAAATATATTTAATAAATACTTAATATTTTTATTTTATTATTTTGCACATAAATATTATTTTCATACATATTTTTAATTTTTAAATATTGTATATAATATTACTTATATTTTCTTATACAAAAAATAGACAAATAAATATTAGAAAACCTAATTTTCTTTTAAAACCAAAAACTAGGGTTTTTCACCCTTCCAAAAATAACAATAATTTTTCTTATTTTTAGAACTTAAATAATTTATTTTTACCTATATAAAATAAATACAAAAAAAACATTTTGCATCCATACATTTTATTGCATATTTAAATAATTGTTTATTTATTTATTGTACAAAAATTCAATTGGGTTGTAATAATTTTTAGGGTTTTATTTTGAGCAATATCCCCCATTCAAAACTTGTATCCCCCCTCCCATAATATTGTTGTAATAGCTTAGATTTACTTTACGCAATTTATCGCATTATATACATGTTTAGTAAAATTAGGGTTAGTATGATAAGACAAAAATCAAACAAATAGCATGACCTAATACAAGACAAACAAATGCATGTAAAATGGCACACATTGCACACAAGCACTCCTTAGGGTTTCACCCACTTTGTTGCCTTAAAAATGGCCATGGTATGCATGCAAGGTATCTTGGCAAAATCAAACAAAACAAAATATCATAGTCCCTCGATGACGCTATCAAAAAGGTTGCCTAAACAAAGATGATCTTGGTCCCTAAAAATTGCTAAGATACTTGGCACCATTGCTATCATGGTCATACGATGACCCACACCCGTGCCGTTTAACATCCAAAGATAGGGCTATTTACCAAATAAATGGTAAATCAACAATGTCAAAGGAATGAAAATATGTAGGAAAGACATTTGAGTAGGTAGATGCTCCTAGTTACTTGATCAATTTGCAAACCATCCTTGCTATTTTCAAACACACACACAACACATTTCAAAACATTTCCAAACAACTTTCAAAACATTGAAACATTTTTCAAAAGACAAACATCTTTGTATACATTCTTACGAACGAGAATCATTACAAAGATTGCCAAAACGATGGCCTCTTTTCAAAATACTTTCAAAAACAACACAAAGCACCATTTCAAACAATTTCAAAGCAAAATCAAGTGATCTAAACAAGTAACTAAGAGCCCATGGAAAAACCATGGATGAAAAGGGTGCTAATACCTTCCCTTTTCATAATCTACCCCCCGAACTCAAGAAAATATCTCAAAGGTCTTTCCTGTGCTTTTTTTCCTTTCCTTTTGGATAAAATAAAAGTTGGTGGTGACTCTTGCTAAACTGAAACATTTGCGACGAAACGCAAAACCTCAAGTCAGTTCTCCCACTGCATCACACTTTGCCACTAACGATGAAGCCTATGAGCTTTTCAGACCTTACCCCGAAAATGCATTTGTTAGGATTCAGCCTTAGCTTGTATTTCTTCATCCATTCAAACAACTTGTGCAGATGATCAATGTGCTCTTCCTCAGTTTGTGATATTTCTATCATGTCTTCCACATAGACTTCAATCTCATGATGAATCATATCATGGAATAAATCCACCACAGCCCTTTGATAAGTTACACTTTCATTCTTCAGCCCAAAATGCATGACCTTATAACAAAAGGTGCCCCACTGTGTGACAAAAGTGGTCTTCTCCATGTCTTCAGGTGCCATTTTGATTTGGTTGTAACCCGAGAAGCCATTCATGAAGGAGAAAACCTTGTATTGAGTAGTGTTGTCAACCAAGACATCAATATGCGGTAGTGCGAAGTCATCTTTGTGGATTTCCCTATTTAAATCCATGTAGCCTACGCACATACAAACCTTATCATATTTCTTCGGCACTGGAACAACATTTCAAACCCATTAGGGATACGATGTTACTTCCAAGAAACCTGCATCAAACTGTTTCATTACCTCAGCCTTGATCTTCTCATACATATCAAGACGTATACGACGAACCTTTAGTTTGATCAGAGAACAACCCTCTTTCGTTGGCATACGATTAACCACGATACCAGTATCGAGCCCTAGCATGTCTTCGTATGACCAAGCAAATACCTCAACATATTCGTGCAACATCTGTATGAATCTGCTCTTGACACTGTCTTCCAATTTAGCGCCAATCTTGACTTCTTTCTTATCTGTCTCAGTGCCCAAGTTTATCACTTCTACCAGCTCTTCGTGCGGTTGGATATCCTTTTCCTCTTGTATCAGGAGTCTGGCGAGTTCTCCAAGTATCTCAAAATCTTTTTCACCTTCATCTTCGGCTTGATAGATTAGATTTTCGAAGTCATAAATGGCAATATCAGAATTGTTGTCAATGAGATCTGGAGTGGATGTGGATCTGCAAATGTGTGTGTGCATGTAAGGTCACATGGCTATTTTGAAAATGCACTAAAATAAAAGAAAGACAAGGAGCGCAAAATTTGAATGCAAAATAGTCAAATGTTTTCATTAAATGAGCATATGATATATGAAATGACAACCCTTAACAAATGGACCATTGTGCCCCGGGCAAGGCACATGGTTTAAAGACATTGTTTTTAAAGAAATTACAAACAAACTTCTTAAAGCATTAAAAATAGGAAATAACAATTACTCTTGGCTGAATGAGATTGAGATGAAGTCTTTGACCTTCCAATTGTTAATTCCACCGTCAAAAGTTTGGAATATCCAATCGTCCAAGTCACCATCACTATCAGTTTCTTCCAGAGCATTGACTTTATTGTTTCTAATACGGAGAGGTAGTCCTCCAGCGCGAACACGACGAACCTCTTTCTGAGCCTTTAAAGTGAAACCCAATCCAAATTTGTCAGATTTATAGGGGATATCAGGAAGTTTCCCCCAGATAATGCAACCCTCATCTTCTACAACAACTCTAGCATCTTTCAGAAAGGCCATTTTTAGTGTGCTCTTAAAGATCTCAATTATAGTAGTTTTAGCAACAGCAATCGTCGGAGGGATTACCTCAAATTCTTGACATGGGGTTTCAATGAATTATCCATCCACTTCAATGTATTTGAAAGAATTCAAATGAATGACCATATATTCTTCCTCTTCACAGACTGTTACAACCTTCCCTCTCACAGGGTATTTCAGCATTTGAAGTAATGTAGAGGTAATCGCACATGTCCCATGAATCCATGGGCATTCGAGCAAGCAAGAATAGGCCAGGCAGATATCCATTACATAAAATGTTGAATTGAAGACTTGAGATTCCACCTTGATCGGGAGATCAACCTCTCCATGGACCATCCTCTTTGACCCATCGAAGGCTCTGACTACAATATCATTGGGTTTCAGCACCAACCCTTCACAGTCCAGTCTATCCAAAACACCTTTGGGTAAAACATTTACGGAGAACCCAACATATACTAACACATGCGCCAAAGTGGTGCCTTTGTATTTAATAGAGATGTGGATAGCCTTGTTTTGATTCTTCCCCGCCGAATTTAAATCTGCATCAAAAAATCCCAAGCCATTATCAACAGTTAGGCTTACAACACAATTCTCAAATTGATTAGCAGTGGTCTCTTGTGGTACATGGGCATTCTTCATGAATTTCAACAAAGCTTGGGCATGTGCTTCGGAGCATTACAACAACAACATGGATATTTTTTAGGGTGTCTGCCCCAGTTGTTCGACTATTTTGTAGTCACTTTTTCAGATGATCTTTAAAATTTCTTCCATCTATTGACTTGATGGATCTTCAATTGTAACATATTTTGTGGGTACCTCCGTCATGGAAGGCTCAGTAATTTTTTCTTTACCTCGAGCATTGGCAGTTGGCCCAACTGCAAGAATGCGAACATGTGTTGTAGTAGTTGTTGGAGGAGAGATCTCCGAAGAGAAGATCCTTCTTGTCCTAGTGACCTTACTAGTTTCGGCAATGTTTGTAATTTCAGGCTCTTCATTTTCAGTAATCCATGGCTCTTTCTTGACGCCATGATAATAAACTTCTACCCCATAGTTCTATGGCACAACTTTGTCAGATGAATATGGGAATGGGCCCGATGTAGTGATAATCAGGGGAGCCACTCTTGGCTCAGTAGGAATCCTTATAGGGACTTTAGAGGTGATCCTAATAGGAACATTTGAAAAGGTGATTATGGAAACATCCTGAAGTATACTTTTAGGTAAACTCTTCATGGACGGAGTTTTCTCGAACATAATTTCATGGCTATCAATCAGACGTTGAATTCCTTTCTTCAGCCACATACAACCATTGGTTTGGGAAGCACAATGGTAACAATTTTCATAGAAGCCAGGAAACAAATCGGTTCTTAACAGATTCTTCTTAATAGTTAATAATGGAGTAGTCAAATCACTGATGGAGAAGACATAGGAAACATAGCCAACAACATTGACACATTTACCATGACTGGGCATTGGAGCAGTAATGACATTAGGGGTTTGTGGAGGGTCATACTCAATCACTTTGTTATCAATCAAATCTTAGATCTTGTTCTTCAACGCCCAACGGTCGTTGGTGTCATGTCTGGGACTATTTGAATGATGGGCGCATTTCATATTCAGGTTATATTTAGGAGAGGCAGTATTGGGATTTGGAGGAGGATCTTGCAGCGTTACCAAATCTGCCTTGAACAGATGTTGTAGAGCTTGAGATAGTGGCATGTTAATCCTAGTGAATTGCCTCCTCAGGGAGTCTGGCCTTTGTTGATTTTTTTATTGTTGTGGTCGTTGAATTGGGGTTGGGTTTGAAATCAACACAGCTCCTACTGACTGATGACGATCATTCTTGATACAACTCCTTTGTCCATAAATAGAATTAGTCTCTTTATTACCTATAAATGGTTTATTTACAGCAACAGAGGTTGAGGCCATAGGGATTTTTCCACTTTTGATTCCACTTTCAACTTGCTCGCCAGTCAAGATCAGCTCAGTAAACCCTGACAAAGAACTCCCAATCAGCAAATTAAAGAAAGGACCAGTCAAGATGCCCATGAACATGTCGACCAATTCTCGGTCAGTCAACGGAGGTTGGACCCTTCCAGCCAGGTCCCTCCATTTTTTAGCATACTTCTTAAAGCCTTCATTTGAACCCATAGTCATATTTTGTAATTGCATGCGGGTTGGTGCAAGATCAGTGTTGTATTGGTATTGTATGTAGAAGGCAACAACCAGATCCTCCCATGTGTGGATATAAGTCCCCTCAAGTTGATAGAACCATTCCAGTTGTGTTCCAGATAAGCTTTCTTGGAAGAAGTGGTGCATCCATAACTTCCTATCGGTGGTGTGTGGTTGAATATTGCGGACATAAGACCTCATATGCATTTTGGGACAGGAGATTCCATCATACTTGGAGAATACAGGAACCTTGAATTTGTGGGGAATGACCACCCCAGGGACCAAACCTAAAGAGATTTAAATTTTCTAGCCAAAAAGGAAACAAACGCAACAATTGTATTAATAAGTTCAAAGATTACAATTTCCCCTTGGGATTACAAAAAAAAAGCAAAGGGTGTTAAAATACAACAAAATGAACTTCTAAAAACAAAAAGGCTCAAGTCTCTCATGGACGCTTCCTCTTTGGTGCAATATATGCATTCATGCTTCGCTCCTCGTGAAGTTTCCTTCTAAGCTCCAACACTTTCTTCTCGCTTGCATAGAATTAAGCTTCGAAGGTATCTCGTTCCCCCCTTGAGTTGAATCCACGATCTCTGCAAATCTTAGATTTCAGTAGGCATGTCAGGATGGAGAATGGAATAAGGAATATCTCCCTCAGCAACAGGATCTACAACTATTGGTAGGATAGCTGGATATGGCATCATGAGACTTCGAGCATGAACTTGTACCCATTTGAGATAAGGCTCTAAAGGCATAGAGTTCTTATGTCCTAAAGTCTTGCTATCAACCTTGTTTACCATGCCCCAAGCTCGTATAAACCTTTGACGATAACCTTGGGCATCGTTCTCGTAGTCGAATATAATACCATGGATAAGTGCATCATGAGGACCATCTCTTGGACATAGCCAAATTTGCATAGAGCCAAAGAAGGGTTATAAGTAATACCTCCACTAATTCCCAAGAGTGGGACATTAGGAAACTCCCCATAATGGTCAATGATAGTAATATCCTCTTGAGATCGAGAGCACCAATGGATATCTGTATGAGAAAGCGATATTATTATTTGCGACCAATTCATACCTTGTTCATTCTTAAAAACTGATCGGGGAAGGTGCAAAGTAAACCACCTAGACAACAACCGTATGCAACACATAAGAGCCCCTCTCTTTCTCATGGTACGAGTGTGAAGAGTATGCAAAATATCTCCGAGCAAAGTAAGCACAGGGTTACGAGAAAGGAAAATCTTGACATCATTCACATCTATGAGTTTGTCTGGATTAGGGAACAGTACTAACCCGTAGATTAGAAGAACCAAGACTTCTTCAAAAGCTTGCAAATCCATGGCCTCCAAAAACAGTTGATCCTTCTCCAATAGAAACTTAGCTAGAAAACCATTGACTCCACTCCTTGTTTCCCAATTATCTACAATGCCAAACCTCTTCAAATGTAAGGCCTTGGCAATGACTTCAGGTTTTGGAATTTCCTCTAAACCAGTGAATAACATTTGATCAAGGACTGGTACTTCTAACAGTTGAGAGAACTCTTCTATTGTGCGAACCAATTGATAATCGGGAAAGGTGGAAAAATGATGTTTAAGATCAAAGAATTGAAAGAGCACACACATCATTTCTTCTTTAAAGCTTGAGGTAACCAGATTGAGAATTCGATCGTATCTTTTGGTGAACAAATAATCTTCAGGAACCCTTGATGCTAACTCTTAGAGTTGAGGAGGCACTTTTACAAAGCTGATTCGGATGGTATTTCTGCGAACAATAGCCATATCCTACAAAACAGAACAAAGATAAATCCCTAGGTCCTTGACATGGTTAGTGAAAATGCTATGGCATGATGTCATGATGTTTATGATGTTATGAACAAATAATAATATACACACAAAGCACACAAGGCCATATGTTTAGGCTTGCATAAGGTTTATAGGTAAGTACCCTCTTGAAGTTTAGTTGGTTCAACTTGTCCTAAAAGAAATAATTGGGTTCTAAGGAATCTTAATGTCATTGATCTTTCTTCACCAGGCATTGTTTCAACACATGCAATCTTTTTTTGCAACCGAAATATCCCGAAAGTCCGATCTCAATGAGTGTAGTATCAAGTATCAACCAAATTAAGTCTTGCACCAAATCCGGCTATCTCACTACTTTCTAATGGCCAAGTTGTTCAACTAAGGTTCTACAGTCAGTTAGTGCTTTATGACACCACTCAGCGGCCCCGTATTCTCCTCGATTTAACTCAAGGGACATCGGTACCCACAAATGTGTCACACTAACATAGCTATCGCTTCAATCATATTGGTCTATGCCGTAGAGTTTCCATAGTCTATTGCTACTTACCTAATATGCCTCATATTCGGGTATAGGATCTTTTCAAGAAATAAACCCAAACATAACCCCAAAATGTAAAGCATAAAAATCAAGCAAGTAAAGCAAATAAAGGTGATCTAGATCTTAAGGTAACTCCACTTTTAGTATTTTCCCAATAGAGTCGCCAGTTATGTAATACGGTGGGAGAACTGACTTGGTGTTTTGCGTTTTATCGCAAATGTTGCAGATAACAAGAGTCACCATCGACTTTTCTTTTATCCAATAAAGGGAAGGGTGAAAAGAACAGGAAAGGCCTTTTGATAATTTTCTTGAGTTCAGGGGATAGGTTATGAAAAGGGAAGGTGTTATCACCCTTTTCATCCGTAGGTATCTATGGGATCTTAATTGCTAGCTCACTTTGAAATAATTTGTGTTGTGTAAGTTTGAAAATATTTTGAAAATGCCTTCGTTCGAAAAACTTTGCAATGATTCTCGTATCGTTGAGAATGTATACAAAGTGTTAGTTTTGAAAATATTTTTTGAAAAGAGAATGTATTGGAGAGATGTTTTGAATATGCCAATGTAAGGCAATTTTGCAATGATTCTCGTATCATTGAGAATGTATACAAAATGTTTGTTTTGACAAATTTTTTGAAAGTTTGAAGTGTGGAAATGGTTTTGTTTGTGAGCAAGAAATTACGAGCAATCTACCTACTAAAAAAACCTTTGTTCTTTTCCTCCTCCTTTAGATAGTGCTTGTCCATCATTAGTTGGTATAGTGCCATATCATTGGATGTTAGGAACAGGCATGACTCGTAGTATAGTCATAGAAGGCAACTTGTAAGATGTTTTAGCAATTTTCGTAAGGGACTAAGATCGTTTACCGAAGGCAACATTGAAGGGTCATCAAGGGACTATGATATTTTAATCGAGGGTCTTTGCTAAAACATCTCACGTTCGAGGGACGTGACTACTTTTATCTGAGGCAACAAGTGTGGGTTACCCTATAGGTTCAAGTGTGCAAAGTGTTTTGATTTCAAATATATTGTCTTTGAATTAGGGTTTTGCTAGGGTTAATTTTATTTTTTTCATGCAAACTCTAATTACTAGCAATATAAGGAAATGATAAATTACGAAATTTAAATGCCCTACGCTATTACAATGCTTTAGGAATTAGGGGTTCAAGTTTGTGAATAGGGGAAGAAAAGAAATAAAGCACTACTTATCTATTACAAACCATTGGATATGAATAATAATATAATGTAAAAAATGTAAAGAGGAAGAAGAAATTTGTTTGTAGGGTTTTTGATAGAAAGGTTTAAAGATTAACCTAACTAATTAATTTTAATTACAAAAGAAGTTAATTAATTTTAACAAAACATAAAATCTAAGTTAATTGAATTTTAAGAACAAAATAAAACATAAGTCTAAATAGTTGGTTTAGAAAATAATATGAATATTAATATTAATTTAGAAAAATATTTTAAAGTATAGAAAACAAGCAAAATCTAATTCTAAATATTAACAAAAATAAAACAAATGTTTAAATTAAAATATTTTTAAGTTAATTATTTAAGAAAATATATTTTTATATTTTTTGGGTTAAACAAAAATAAATAAATAAATGAAATATGGAAAATATAAAAGAAAATAAAAATAATTGGACTGGGTGTTAAAAAAATGATTGGAGGTGAAAAAGAAAATGGGGCGCTAGGCCTAAAAGATATTTTTTTGTAAAAGTCAGGAATGAAATAAAAAGAAGACAAATGGGCCTAGTGGTGTCTTAGAAAAAGGGAGGGTGAGATTACAAAAATAGCTCAGGCCCAAAAGTAGAAATCCAACACCTGTTTTGATTATGTGTTGTTGGTTCATGATGATGCATCCTGGGCTGGCTCATGTGAGGCGTGAGATCCACTTGCACAATTATCTGATGGTTTGGCCATGAAAATGTATGGTATGCGTGCTACACTTGATGCATTAAATTTGAAAGGAAAACATGAAAGCAATACAAAAGGGTACCACTGGGGCTTGAATTCAGGTCCCTATAGGGTAATACCTTACGCGCGCTTCCTCTGCCACTAGGGTGGTTGTTTCATCCGTTAATATTACAACTTGCAATAAATTTTAAATAAACCTCTTCCTAATGGGACGTAATCCCTAACCTCGTACCATCATTGATCCGCTGTCGCGGGCGAATCAAAACGAGTTGTTTTAAAATATGTAGTTAGCGACAATGGCTCGAGTCGTATCGCAAGGATTCTTATCTTTATTAACTAAGAGTAGAAATTATTTATGGGGGTTTTTCGTTTTAGGATTTTTTTTATGAAAACAGAGAAAATAAGTGATTAGAAATAAAATAATTATAAAAATAAGCTAATCTGCTAATTCGGTTCCTACCTATCATTGATTATTATAACATCACTGTCCTAAGCGGGTACTATTTCTGTTCGATCATAATGACATTCAACAAGCGAGAATGATATTATAAGAATTATGTTTTCTGTTTACCGAATTAAGCAAACAGTTAAAAATAAGTGAATTAACGAGTTAAGCAAATGATAACACGCAGTGAAAGTTAGGGAACATAAATCAATCGAACCAAACAAAACTATTCTATAACAATCAGATTAAGCAAACGATGAACATATAATAGAGTTGAAAGGAATAGTAATTAAATTGCAAAATTATATTAACCTCAAGTATCGGAACATGAATGTAGCAGATCAACTCAGAGGAAATTTAGCTCTCCATAAGATTCGTAAAAAGCAAAAGTTCTATCGTGGAAAAAAAGGTTTTTTTATCGTAGCAATGCTAAAAACCTTATAAACAAAATATGGTTTTTCGCTACTAACTCAAACTGGGTCGGAACCTAAACCAGGTCCATAAAATGACCCGAAAAAAATTATTTTCTAACGTCTAAAACTTCAACGAATTACTGGGAATCATGCACTCCGAATCAACTTCCGACTCCAAAATAAAAGTTGTAGGTCTTTCTCTCAGCTTTCCAACGATTATTAGAATGCACCGATCCAATTCCCGAAGCTCCAATTATGATTTTTTCATTGAAATATGCTAATGCTGAAAATAAATACGAAAATCAATTAAAGGTAAAAATAAATTAAATTATAAAAACATAATAAAATAGAAAAATAAATAAAACAAACCATGGAAATGCCTAAGCACAAACATAAGAGAATGTGCATCAATTTGCACTGATCAAGCAGCCTCAACACCATTTTTGAATTTTGTAACTTCCTTATTTCTCAATCAAACCAGAAAATGTAAACATGAAACTTGCTCCATTTTTCAATACGAGTTCAACCATATAAATTTCATGAGCTATAAATCAAAGATGAATGATAATTTTACTGGTACCAAATAAAAATCTAATTTTTTCAGAAAGTTCATCTTCAAAATTCGCATCACTCAAGCAACATAAATGAAAACTAAGGGCATGGTTAACTTCAGGGCTATGATGTTTATATTTTTTATTCACAAAGTAACCATTAATAATGCTTGTAGAGAGAGTTCAAAGTTTAGAAAACTTACCTCAACACTGGAAATCGTGTATGGAGTTTGAGAACCCTGGAAGTGTGATGATGATTTGGATAGCTTCACTGGACTCCTAGGAAGCTAATGCAAATCTTACTTTGTGTTGAAAGTGCCTGAATCGTGTTGGAGAAGTCAATGTGCAAAGTTCTGTTTTTGAGTTTGGAAGATGAAGAACATGATGTTACAGTTGTGAAATAGGGGTAAGGTGAGTTGTTTATGATGTATAGATGCTTTGTAAATTATTAGAAGTGAAAATGCACGAGGGATTTGAGTGTTTGAAGTTTTTGGTCAGAAATGCCAACAATGGAGGTTTGTGTGCAATTTTGAGTTTTAGGAAGTTTGAGTGAGTTTGAGGGAATTGAATCCGTGTCTTGGCTTGAAAATAGTTTCTCTATTTATAGATAAGAGGTTTGGAATGCTCAAGTTGATCAGAATTCAAAATCACATGTTAAGCTCAACATGTGATTTTCTTGAAAAAATCAAGTTTCAATGCCTTGTACCTCTGATCATAGAGTGGTTAAACACTTTAATCACAATGCTTATGAACTTGTAGGTGGAGTGTGATCAGAAGGAACAAGTGAGAGGCTCAAGAATTGACTTTTTGCATAAAGCTTGCTTTTCAAGAATGGCAATGTTAACTTTCTCCCCAAAATGGCAAATTGACTTGGACAATGCTTAAACCACTCGGATCATAGCTCAAAAGTTTGTGTAATCCATAAATAATGGGTATATACACAAGTTAGAAGGCATGCAAATCAATATTATGCAGCATAGTATTGAGATTGGATTATGTGTTCATCAAGAAAATGACTTGTAATTCAAGAATGGATGCCCAACTTCTTCTCTTCGAAACTCTTAGCTAAAGAATGATCTCTTCAAATTCTTTGACATTTTGGAAATCTTGAAACATTGTATACAACCTTAATGTTGACCACTTTGGCTAAATCAAATTGGAACTTGGTGAAAATTGGCCAAGAAGTTAGGACAAAAATCTGCCTAAACTTGCTAAAATTTTCACTAAGTGTTTTATGAAAAATGTCATGACTTTATGAGTTTATATCTTCAAATCTAAGAATTTTTAGACATCAACCATAGGGTACAAAGTTGTAGAATTCATCAAGATATACAACTTTCATGTTGAAAGTTTTCCTTGAATCATCTTATATCTTAGTGAAAAATTGTCATAATGTAGTGAAATTATCAAAGTTAAAAACACTTAGAATTTTTCTAAGTATAGAAAACTTTGACTTTTTGTAGACTTTCTTGAGTTTCTTGATTCTTTTTTACCAAGTTTGATATTTTTGAAGGTATTTATGAATCTTGATCTTTGAAACTCAATGTTGACCAAAAAGTCAAAGTTTGACTTTTTGTGTATCACTTGTGTTTTCATCAGTTGATCAAATTTCAACTATCAATCCATTGATCTTGAGAAATGATTTGAGCCATGAAATTAGGTTAACATATTATGTTTGATTCTTTGAGATCATTATTCAAGCCATTAGGTCATGTACTAGGTCAAAAGTCCATGATCAGTCATTCTCAATCAAAACCTTAATTTTGATAATTTTGCCCCTTTGATGAATGGAATGTTTTTCTTGAGGAATTATGATAAACCCTTGGCCAATTGATAAATATCACTTCAAAATGTTGATGTTGGCCAAAAATCATGAAGTTTGACTGTATATTGACCACAGTTGACTTTTTACCCAAATGTTTTTCTTGAGGAATTATGATAAACCCTTGGTCAATTAATAAATATCACTTCAAAATGTTGATGTTGGCCAAAAATCATGAAGTTTGACTGTATATTGACAATTGTTGACTTATTACCCAATATAGTTAATTTTCAGTCATCTGAGCAATTGACTGAGTAAATTTGTGATGCAAGACTTGAAACTTGGTATGAGAAATATTGGAGACCTATAATGATCCATGAAAATCATTTGAGGCATCAAAAGTCCAATTTTCCTTGAGAAAACCAAAACCCTAATTTTGAGGCTCAGTGCTTAGGAGGTGAGCTTGTCTGATCAAACTCTTGAGAACCCCTGAGCATTTGAGATTTTTGGTGAGAAATGTCTTGAAAGAAATAGAGGGAAAATTTTGGGGTACAATAGGAAGGAAACGACTAAGAAGGACCTTCAGAGAGCACCGAGCGAAGGTGAACTCTACAAGAGAAATAGACTAGCCGAAGGGGACTCTAACAAGGATTGCCAAAACACTTTGGGCTTTTGATAGGTTGCCAATGCACAATAACTACAAAATACCTCAGGCCAAAGGCGGGGTGTAATTCCTCAAGAGTGGAAACTATTTGAATTACCACACACCAAGTATGGATACTCAAATACTTGAGAAATGAGAAAGGTTATACACCAACTCTTATTCGCACTCTGACAGCAAAGAAAACATGAGTAAAATAACCAAGGGCTTGCAAGGGCAAGGAAAAACCACAACATACTGGGAAAATGGAAAGCACCAAATACCCGATTAGTGGTATCAAAATAGACTCTACTAGGGAAACATGATAGGATCACCCTAGGCTTGACGTAGATATAATTCAAATCTGAGCACATAACAATCTGATTACCACAAGTAAACATAATTGGCTTATACATTAATGCATGTTTGAAAATTTTTATAGCGTAATGCTCCATACAATGGAAATGCTACGCGTTTTGGTAGATGCAATGTAATAATGCATGTTTAGCAATGCACTGGGGAAAACACATCAATAATCGACTGTTGAGAAGACCATGAACCTCCAAACGATTATTCTTGCGCATCTGAACTTTTGTAGAGAAAAATCCCTTTGAACTTCAATGGGGAAACAAGATTCAGAACCACCGACCTCTAAAGATTGGGGAAGTAACTTCTGATGAAAATACTACAAAAATAAATTGCAGTTCAGAGAAAATATTGAACTCTGATTCAACTCTTAACTTCCTGGTAAACAAATCCAACATCTCTTTCCAGGGATAAAGAGAACCTTGCTGGGAACTGACTTTGACTGGGGAATCATAGAAATTCTTAAATAAAATAATTCTACCCAGACCACACTGAGATACTACCGTTGGGGTTAGAAATCTTCACTTGGAGAAGAAATAAACGTCCTGGGATAGAAACTCCACTGAGGATATCTCAATAAAATCTTTTATCATCAGGGATGAAAGGGTTATGACCAGCAATCCCATGTACACCACACTGGGGAGACCGGACACTTGCTCCACTAGGGAAAGAAAAATCGCTCCACTAGGGAATAATAGATAAGTTACTCTGGCAGGTCCTCGAAATTCGGCTTCGACCGGGGAATCATAGAAATTATTAGATGAAAGAATTCTACCCAGACCACACTGGGGATACTACCGCTAGGGGGAAAAATATTTGCTTGGAGAAGAGGAGTGAATGTTTGAACCATAAGCTTGAGGTTCAGAACTCCAGTGAGGAAATATTTCAACAATACTCCATTGTTGGGGATAAAAGAGCCTTAAACGGAATTTTTCTATGTACACTGCTTCAAGAAAAATAGGAGACTTGCTCCACAGGGGCATAATAAGCATAATGATCAAGCATCTCTTCAAGAAAACTTGACAAAATGACAACCTCACTAGGGAGATAAATACCCATCATGGAGACGCAGGGTATCAAATTCAATGGGATATAGCAGAGGTATCTAGTCCAATGAAACGATCATTCCCGGATTATTTGAAAAGGGTAGACTGCACTGAAGGAAAAGATTGTACAAAACCATGATGACATGCCTTTCTTTGGATATAATCCCTCTGTAAGGGACAAACTCTTAAACAAACTCTTATCAAGAGTGCTAACTTCAGTGGGGATTACGTATGGATGCTCAAACCTCGCTGGGGAGATACAAGAGACTTCATGGAGAACAAAGGATCTCCCGTTGATGGGATATCTTCACTGGGAATAAAAGGATTATGTCTAAGCGAGAATACGCCTTCACCGGGGATATGGGATTCTGTCTTGAACATAAGTGAGCATTCAATGAGGAAATTGGATTCCGTCATGCAGAAATCATCATGTTGGTCACATACAAACCCTTCTTGATTCATTTGTTGGTATGCTTCTTGTCATAAAAGACCAACAGTACATGTAAAAGTGGAAATTATGGCAATATGCCCCATGTGTGTAATGGAAAACTCTATTTAGGAATAAACAATTTAAACTACCGACCACTAGGTAAAAAATGCGATGCAAGATTGCAACTTCATCATGTCAACTATGAGGAGGAATGCCACTAAAAAGTGGACATTGGAGAGGATACTGCAAAAATAAATTGCAGTTCATTGAGAAGAAATCATCTTTACTTTAAACAACTTCTAAATTTCTGGGGATAAGATCCATTCTCCTCCTGTAGAGAAGTGAGGAATGCTTCGCTGGGGAATAAAGATCTCTAAAGAAAAAACCCTTAGCAGACAGACCTTTGTCAAGTAGCAACATATTCTTTATTGGGGAAAGGAACTCCTTCTAGGAAATAACATTTCTGGCATAAACCTTGTATGGGTAACAACCTCATATGCTCTTTGCGTTCCTGCTTGTATCCTGTTGAGGATAACAATACAAACTTCATTTGGAGATGATGATCGTGACTTCTGATGGAGGAACATCATTAAATGAACATAAGTCTCTGATGAGTCGAGGATAACGATCCTGACTTCCCGACATGCTTTTCAAATTCACAATTTGTTTATCTTGTGCCTGGACTTAATAATATTAACCCTTGAAGATGAGGAAATTCCCCTGCATGATTTCTTGCCCCAGTCTATAGGGCCTTTTGAAGAAAATTTCCTCGAGAGGACTTTTGAGATTTGTTCCAGCAAGATAAACAACCCCAATGTTGTGATCTTTGGAACACGGCTCCTGGCTAACCAAATTTGGATATGGTTTAACCTTTCTTGAGTGAATGCCCATGCATCTTCAGATTCTGAAAAGATTCTCCTCTGATCGACGGATTCTCGGAAAAATTTGTCAAATCTCAACATAACTACCCCATTTTGACTGTACTTTGAGGGATCAAACCCTGACTTGAGTGCCTCAGATTGGATGAACACTTACCCAACGGAGTATTCAACATGCTTGCCCCTGGTCAACAGAGCTTGACATACCTTTTCTTCATCTCATGCTCACAGAGAAATGAGAAGCTCACAAAGTTATGAAGACAACACAACCTTAGGATGGCTGGATTGCGTCTTGAAAGTAGGCTACTTCACATCCATACTTATCAACTTGAAGTTCCTCATGTTTAAGTAAATACTTGAAGCAATATGTCCCTCTGGACCAACTGAAAGTAATGCACCACTGCTCGACTGAGACTTTGGGCAATCATCTTTTACAATCCGCTTCAGATTATTTCTCAAACTGGTATTCTTTTACTCAACACAGTCAATAAAAAGTCAACCCCATATTAAGATCATTCTCAAAAGTGACTTACCTTTCAATGGTATCCTGAAGCAATTTGTCCCTCGAGATCATCAAACTTTCATCTGATGCTTATTATACGAGCTCACTTGATGTTTAAGCACTTGTTTATATGCAAATAATGCTTATTATAAGAATGACAATTCTATTGCAAAGCTTATGATTGTCTTGAATTTTAAAAACTTTTATTAAAAATATTAAACATAAAAAACAAATATGTGTGAAAGGAAGTAAAGAGATGGAGTGATACCAACTCAAAAGTTTTAGCTAGCCTTCTAGGAGTCAGATTACCATACTATCGTTACAGTTTGCTTCAAACTAACCCATGCTTCAGTTAGGACTTTTAAGGGTTATAACAGGGCCTGGTTCATGGTTTTTAGAAAAAAAGGATTTAAGGCTCAAAAATTTTGGTGCCTACCCATTCTCCATGATGTTCTCCAGTCTTACATTCAGTTAAACCAATGCAAGCACTCATCTCTTAAGAGGAGCTTATGATGGTTGAGGAGTCAAATGAGGTTTTTTGAACATGTAAGTCACTCACCTCTTTTGTTCTTGGTGTCTAATTACACGACTTTGTTCTTTGATGAGCATTTTTATTTGGTAATCTCATTCCTCTTTTTGCGCTTGCCGCTTTCCCTAAATTTTTCCCTGACTTTTGCCTAAGCGACTTGTTTTTCAAGTTTCGACTTAACGAGGCTTTTTGTCTCTTTCTTTCATCATTTCCTCATCCTTCCTTTTGAACAAGTCGTTGTTCTTCATGTCGTCTTCAATTTGTTGGAAGTGATTGTGACTGCATGAGTCCTTGGTAGATAAGGGATAACCATTGTTGTATCGTCATCTTTGACTTGACTTCCTGGCGTATGAGAGATACCCATTGGGATATTGTTCTCTTTGGATGCACACTACTGATAAATGAAGGTTAGCCATTATGATTTTGAATTTCCTCAGCCTTTTGATGGATAACCATTGTTGTATCCTTAGATGCACACTCTTGATGAGTTTTGAAAGCTCGATCAGATTAACTGAAATCTACCCTGCCCCAGGTTAAATGTGAGGGTTTTTTTTTCTGAAAAGAAGTGAAACTCCTACTTCAAGGCTCAAAGGGGTTGACGAGGGTTTCACTCCCTTATATCTCCAGTGTTTGAGAATTTGAAACAATGTATGTACATAGTCATCAGGGTTTTACTCAAAAGCACATCATTTGATATTTTTGGTATATTTCTCATCATCCTCCCTCCAGAGGTATTTTTATTTATTTAACAAGAGTTAAGTATCATAAAGCATAGAAAACATTTAAGAGTGAATACGAATGGATTAATTTAAGACAAACATATTCAATGGATCATGATTAGTATTCAAGAATAAGCAAATTTTGCATACAAGATAGTACCGAACAAAACAAGAAAGATTACAAATGAGAATGAGAATGTAATTTGAAATTGTCGTGTTGAGGAGACTAGTCTCTGTATGGACTTGTTGCTTCAGAAGATGCTCTCATAGTCTTGACACCACTGAGTCAAAGGAGACTTCAAATATGACCAGCTGGTGCGAGAATGATGACTTTTGCATCAAGAAAGTCTTACACTCCATGTTTGAATGGTTTATAACCTTCAGTTGAATGGCCAGGTGTCCCCGCATGGTAATCATAAAGGATATTCCCTCAATAAATGTGATGAAAGTGTTTTATCAGGAAAAATTTCATAAACCGCATCACAAAGTATCTTCTACCACAGAGAAGAACTGCCAACCATCTTCTAGTACACAGAAGAGAAAATTAGTCGTTAAATTCCAGAGCATCTCGTACTACACAAAAGAAGCACCATCTTCTACTACAAAAACAAAAATCCAGAAATTGTAACAAGGTCTTCTACTGCACAGAATAAAATGAACTTTATCTCCTACTTCACAAAAGAGAAGTTTTAGAAACTAAATTCCTAGGAATCTCCTTCTTCACAAAAGAATCTTTGTCTTCAACTACACAAGCAAAATCCAGCAACCATACCAAAGGATCTTCTACTACACAGAAGAAAATAAACTTCATCTCCTACTTCACAAAGGAGAAGTTTTGGCAACTGAATTCCGGGGAATCTCCTTCTTCATAAAAGAATCTAGGTCTTCTACTACACATAAGTAAAATCTAGAAACTATAATAGGATCTTTTATTACATAGAAGAAAATGAACTCTGAATGTAGAACTCGACCTTTGAGGTATTTTTATTCTATACAGCAGCATATGTCTAAGAACTCGATATCTTATACTTCTTCATCACAGAAGCATCACCTCATCTTCTACTACATATAAGAAGCACTCAACTGAGGAGAAAGAGTCTAGAACAATTTGCCAAGCATAGACTGGACCTTGGAAAAGAAACCAGACAAGTGTCGAACTTCACACTTCAACCTCTTATGGTTTTCAATAACATAACCAGGTGCCCTTGAATGGGAGACACATCTAACATTTGCATCGACATCAGGGAAGGGGTTTGTGTGAGGATGACCCAAACACGAAGTTTAGACAACTAAGCTTCCAACACACGAGGAAGTAATTGGATGCAAGGTATAAAGATTGCATCAACATGCTTCTCAGTTTTCTTATGTCTTTGCTGATAAGCTTTACCCCATGGGTTCACTTGGAGACCATAAACTAGCTGCTAAAGAGCAAATCCGGGAACATGAAGTTCTGGGTGAGACCCACAAAGTGTCTCTCGATTTGACAAATGTTCCCTAGGCTGGGGATGAATGACAACTTTTGTTGCAACATCATATAAAGGATCACTTTCCTTTGCTGGCACTATCTTCATAACTTCCATTCCCGACTTAACAAAGTCTCTAACTAGTTATCTTTTCCCCTTAAGGATTTATGACCACAGGCCTAGACCTACATGTCTATAATAAATAGCCCCATCTGATTTTTCATCTCATCATCTCATCCAATTCCCCATGAACTTGTTCCATGGTTTTTTCGGATCACAGAGTAGAGAGAAGTCAGGATTTGCAGTTCTGAAAAGAAAATACCGAATTTGAATAAGGATTCCCCATTATGAGTACCTGTTATGAATGCCTGAAGATGCATGAGGTGAATGAGTGGATGCAATGCCATGTTCGATTATTTTCAAGGAACCCACATGCTTCTAATTTTGATTTTGATTTAGTAAGAGATATACAAACACAACATGATTCCTTGAAAATAGAAAGAACATGTGCACTAACTTTTTTTCATGCATACATTTTTTACACATTTATTTTTTTGTGAAAATAAATATGCTATGATACAGGTGCAATACTCATGGAATCAAAAGTTTAGCATAGCAAGTGTACAATCCCCTGGATAACTGTTGTATAAATCTGTTATATAATCCGAATATCATAGGATCAAAGGTTCGACACTAATTTGAGCATATTGAAGAACCAAGTGCCATGAATAAATTGTATAATATCTTAACATGTTGAATATATCAGGATCAAAGTTCCGGAACATAAACCATAGGACCATAATCACCAACAGAACAAAACAGTCACCATCAGAACATAGTCACCATCTGTACCTGTGGTAATCAAGTCCCTTCCCACTCATGGCTTAAAACTATGTCAAGGTGAGCTCGGGTAACCCAGAATCAAGGGTAATTCTGAAAAACTATCGTTGTATCACCTACGTGAAAATGATCGCCCCTCATTCATACCTCATCTGAGCGTGGACGATATGACGGTGTAACACGGTGGGAGAACTGACTTGGGTGTTTTGAGTTTGATCGCAATTGTTACGGATAGCAAGAGTTGCCACCGACTTTTTTTAGCCAATAAGGTAAGGGTGAAAAGAACAGGAAAGACCTTTGAGATTATTTTCTTGAGTTCGGGGGGTAGGTTATGAAAAGGAAAGGTATTAACACCCTTTCCATCCATAGTTATCTACGGGCTCTTAGTTGCTTGCTAGATCACTTGCTTTTGTTTGAAAATATGCTTGTGGTGTGGGTTTTAAAAGTGATTTTGAAAAGTGTCTTTGTAATGGTTCTCGTTTCTATAAGAACGCGTATAAAGTGTTTTGTTTCAAATGGGAGAGTGGGTGTATAAAATGTTTTTGTGATGAGCAAGCGAGCAACTAAGAGCATCATACCTACTCAAAAGGTTTTAATGTTCTTTTCTTCCTCCATTAGATATTGCTATCTTACCATTGATTTGGTAAGAAGCCCTATCATTGGATGTGAAGAGACAGACGTGGGACGTTTGTATAGTCATTGAAGACAACCTATGGGACATTTTAGCAATTTCATTTTGGGACTAGATCGTTTACCGAAGGAAATATTAAGGGTCATCAAGGGACTACGATGTTTTATCGAGGGTCTTTGCTAAAACTCCCATATTCGAGGGACATGACTATTAATTCTGAGGAAACAAGTGAGATTACCCTAAGGGTGCATGTGTGAATAGTGTGTTTTATTTGCATGCATTTAGTCTTTAATTAGGGGTTGTCTACTTGTTGTTTTTATCTTGCCATACATACCCTATTTTACTAGCAATCATACAAAAGTAATAAAATGCAGAAAGATAAAATCCTACACTATTACAACCATATTAAATAGCGTGAAAATATAAAGGCAAAATAAAATAAAAGCAAGAAACTGGGGTCTTTTGATTTAGGAAGAAACACCCTTTAATTCTGCATTTTTTGACCTCTTTCGATTTGTGGCCTGGAGTCAGTGAGGTCATGCCCTTCGATTTGGGTTTAACCTGAGGCATGAGATGCAGCCTTCGATTCTTCCTTTCTGCCTCCTTCGACTGGGGGTTGGAATCAGTGTGGGTGTGCCTTTCAACTGGGGCGTGGGAGTCAGTGTGGCCATCCTTCTAGCTGCCTCTTTCGTTCAGCATGGAATGCCCTCTTCACCTTAAGTCCTTTGTTGCATCCTTCGATTGGGCCTGGAGTCAGTGAGGAAGCCTAAGGCTTCGTTTCATATTCTTGTCCCCTGTTTCTTTCGTTTGAGTTTTTGGATAGCAACATGGCCCAAGGCCACGCTAGCATCACCTTATGGCCAGGTTATTTCTTAAGGCATGTTTAAATAAACAAGAAGCAAAACCAAGAAGGTTATTAATGAAAGCAAGTTAAAATGGTGGAAACTAAAAGATGAAAAATGGTATGTACATGTTTGAAACGAAGAGATATTTTATTCACATATCATGCCCGAAATGAAATATTCAAGGGTAAGAGGGACTTACCTTGCTTCAAGGTGGAGCGTGTGTTGGACCTTGAGTGGCTGCCTTGAGTTCTTCTGGATTCGAAAGGAAGAAACAAAGTGATGTCTCTAAGGATGGATTCAAAGGAGAAGAACAAGTTTGATGTTCCTTCTACTGGATTCGAAGGGTAACAAGGTGTTGGGATGTTTCAGATTCGAAGGGAACAAATGTTGGGATTCTGGGATTGTGTTTGATGAGTGTTTAAGTGTTTTGAGAGTTTGATGATTTTTGAGAGTGTTTGAGAATTTTGAAGATTCGTTCCCCTTGGCCCAAAAGTCCCTCCTCCCCAGCTTGCAAAAAGCATCTCTATTTATAGAGAAAAGAATGAACGTGTTTGAAGTAACCGGGTTTGTAAGATAACAAACCATGGTTTGGTTAAAAACGAAACGAGTCTTGTCCTTTTTCATTGATCCCCAGTTTCCAGTACAATTGGGGGCCTACTGACAGAGGATTTTACATATGCCTTTGGCACTTCTTTTCGTTTAGACATGAATCGGGTTGGAAGCTGATTTTGTGATAAAAGTACTCTTTATAAAAAAAGGGTACGTAGCCTTTTTCTATTCTAACTAAGAATGGTATTATCCAATAGACAAAACTTCAAACCTTTGTACAAGCCTCTAATCATATAAATATTTGGAAGAAACATAGCCTGATAAGTAAGGTAAGGCTATGAGATTTGCTCAAATTTCTTTAAACAAACTTGCTTCGAAGGGCCCAGACTTGGGTTCGAAAGATGCTGATTTGAAGGGAATCAAAGTTACAATAGAAACCTTGTGAAGGTGGTTTTTGTCCAGTCAAAGGATTTCCTGCCTGAGGTCACATGGTCAAATGAAAGGGTGCATGCAGGAGGTCGTTGTTGTGGGGTGCTAGAATAAAGGGGAAATTCTTCCTTGAGAGTTTGCCCAACATGAAAAACCAAAGGCTTCTGAGTCGAAGGGGGATTGCAGGAGGCCTTTGCTTTGTGACTTTAAACGAAACATGTGAGAGGCCTTTGCTCAAACGAAAGTTTTCCTGCCAAAGATCCATATGGCCAAACGAACTTGTATTTGAAGGAAACCACAAGCCCAAACGAAGAATGTAAGCCCAAGCTTGTCTTGAAGAAATTCAAACGCCAAATGAAGAAAGCGTGCAGGAAGTAAAGGGCACAAACGAAGCTTGCAACAAGGGGCCACATGCCCAAACGAAAAAGGCATGCTAGGCTTGCAAAGATGCCCAGACGAAAGAGGCATGCAAGAAGCAAATTTGAGCAATTTAAGGATGCCAAAAGGAGGCTTTTTGCCTTGGAATCGAAGGAGGCTACAGGAGACTTTATGCCTTGTGCATGCTAGCATGGGGGACGCCTTTTAGGCGCAAGAAAGAAGTTATGGCTAAAACGAAGGCTTGTAGGCAGCTAGTCATCAACTTGTGAATCAAAGCAAGTATGGGGGAATATTTGTCCAGTCAACTTAGGTATGCATGCATCAAACATCCAATCGAAGTAGGCACATAGGCAGCCATTGCATTGTGAACCCTGTGAGGGAAAAGGGGCAACCCAAGGTGGCGTGCAGGAAACTCCTGCCTTGTGAATTCAAACTAATAAACCAGAGGCCAACTCCCAGTTGAAGGATGCAAGCCAAGCTTGCATCGAAAGAGGCCAAAAGGCCACTCGAAGGAGTTGAATCAAAAAGATTTGTTTTTCTCCAATTTTGTCAAAAATATTATTTTTATCTATTTTCCTCTTTTTTTGACAGTTTCCTTTTCAACTTGGTACTGAAAAATCCAATTGTACTTGTTCAAGCTTTAACCTTGAGAATCCTTGTGAGAAATGCCTTGAAAAATGAGAGGGAAAATTTTTAGGTACAACAGCTGCCCTTGTTCAATCTTAAACCTGAAGAGTTAGATTGGCGAATCTGCCATTCGTGACTTTAAGGTGGAAGATGATTGAACACTAGAGTTCCCAGAAATTTGAACTTGATGATGTGGTGGTTGACTGTGTAGGTAATGGGCTTAAAGATGCCATTTGGTAAGATGATAGAGAGTTGTCGGAGATGGGCTTATAGATTCCATCCAAAGGTGATTGTTGACATAAATTAGACTAAGTCTAAACTTGACTTTAACTGGAAAAGAATTAGAATAAATATTGGAGTGATCTATCTGAACCAGAGAAGATGTCTACCGGAAAGGAATTAGGATAAACCAATGATTGATTTAAACTGAACCAGCAGAGGTCTTGAGTATTCTTTAATTGGAACGAATCAGAATAAATCTTGGAGTTATCTATCTAAACTAGAGAAAATGTCTACCTGAAAGGAATCAAGATAAACCATTTAGATATTTAAACATAACTAGGATAGGTCTTGAATATTCTTTAACTGGGACGAATCAGAATAAATCTTGGAGCGATCTATCTGAACTAGAGAAAATGTCTACCAGAAAGGAATCAAGATAAACCATTGAGAGAATTGAACTGAACCACTAGGGGTCTTGAATATTCTTTAACTGGGACGAATTAGAATAAATCTTAGAGCGATCTATCTGAATCAGATAAAATGTCTACCAGAAAGGAATCAAGATAAACCATTGAGAGATTTAAATTGAACCAACAGAGGTCTTGAATATTCCTTAACTGGAACAAATCAGAATAAATCTTGGAGATATCTATCTGAACCAGAGAAAATGTCTATTGGAAACGAATCAAGATAAACCATTGAGAGATTTAAACTGAACCAACTGAGGTCTTGAATATTCTTTAACTGGGGCGAATCAGAATAAATCTTGGAGCGATCTATTTGAGCCAGATAAAATGTCTACCAGAAAGGAATCAAGATAAACCATTTAGAGATTTAAACTGAACCAGTAGAGGCCTGAAGGAAGTATTCGTCATGTAGATAGTCACCACGTCCTGTTTCGGGAATTGATCTACAATTAATTTGTTCACAGATATTTGTCCTGTCTTTGTTGAAAATTTGTTGATGATAATTTTATGTCGATTGATCTTTCCTGAAAAGGTAAAGAGTTAGTTGTATGCAATGTCATGATGTATGAAATGCATGGCGTAATGATGTTCTCAAAATAAATGAGATTATGATGTATGCATTTGTGTTGTATACGCTTATCATGTATGTAATATGATGCATGAAATGTTGTTGGAATGTAATTTTGTCTTTGAAAATAAATCCTTGACAAGTGCTGGGGAGTTTTGGGAAGCTAAATCCCGGACGGCCGTTGGGAATGAAGAGTATGCACACTTTTCCAGATCTTTCTTTTAGAATGTTTTCGTTGGGGATTCCTGTTTTTTTATTTGAGGATAACTCCGGTGGGGAATATTGATTTGCTTGATAAGGAAACTCTGGAGAGTGTTGATTCCTGATTGGGGGAAAAGAATTCAAGAGTTTCAGTTGTTTGTTGCTCTACTAGGGAGCTATCTCTAGATGGTAGAGAAAGAGAGTTAACAAATTATTGGGGATAAAGAAATTAACTGTTATTTGGTTGTCTCCCAGGTTTTGCAGCAACTTATTGGGGATTGTAGGAAAGTATATTAGGGATTTATCTCTTAATGGAAGAGAGAAGGAGTTAACTACTTGTGGGGGGATAAAGAGGTTAACTGTTATTTGGTTTGGCTTCCAGGTTTTGCAGCAACTCACTAGTGATTGTAAAGCGGTCTATTGGGGAAGAGGAGTTATGGTCCCTTGATTTGTGATAGTCTGGGAGGCAAATTCAAGATAGGGAATCTTACCGTTTGTTGGGGAAATAAACCATGTCGCCAGTCTGTTGGAAAGGCGTTTTCTTTTGGTAGAACTACTCGAGGATTCTTCTTGATACCAACTCTGAAGGTTTTCCAGAGATTGAAACTCTGGCTGGGGATCATCCTATGAAAAGGACTTTGTAGGAGATTTTTCGCTGCCCCTAGTAGCAAGTGTTTTTAGTATTGCCAGGAAATGTTTGTCTGATTTTACGTAACCCTTTGTTGGAATTCACGTTCAATACCCCCAAGTGATTTAGATAAATAACTGCCCCTGGTTACTCATCACTTCTTGAGATTTCTTGGAATCTTGACTTGACTTCCCTAGGTGAATTTGGAAAATGACATGTCATGCCCCCTTGTTTATAGGGGGTTTGTCATTGGAAGTGTCATCCCACTTGCAGTGGTTCTGTTCATTGAGAGAGCTTTCATTCGCTGGATATTTTTCGTGTGAATTTCTCTACTGTCAAACAAATAGCCATATGCAAACATCGATATTCAAAATAATGCAAAGTTATGCTTGTCTTGAAAATTTGAAAATGCGTTTTAGCAGATAAAAGAATTTTACAAGTACGTGAATTCAAATCAGGGTTTTAGAGTAAGCCTTACAGGAGTCATGATACCTTTTGTAACAATATGCTTTCGAACTAACCCATGCTTCAATTAGGACTTTGAAAAATTGTATCATCGTCTAGGTT
This sequence comes from Vicia faba, assembly GCA_948472305.1. Classification (NCBI taxonomy): domain Eukaryota; kingdom Viridiplantae; phylum Streptophyta; class Magnoliopsida; order Fabales; family Fabaceae; genus Vicia; species Vicia faba. The sequence continues at coordinate 1,729,595,443 of OX451736.1, read as the reverse complement.
CATGGTTTAAGAAACAAAGGATAAGGCTCAAAGTGTAATTGTATCCGCCCATTCTTCGTGATGTTCTTCAATTCTAAACTTAGTTAATTGTGTGTTTGAACTCCAATTGAGTCTGGAATGGTGTTTTGGTGATGGTTCAGACGAGTTAAGTTTGTTGGAAGGCAGTCATTTATGCCATATTTTCCATGTTGTTGAGGATTTGTAGTGACCTCTTTTTTTATTTATTATCCCTGATTTTTCCCGACTGTTCTTATTTTTGAGATTATAGTCAGCGGGATGCCCCAATTTTTCTTAAGTCTCCTTCGTAGGTTTTGACTTAGTGGGCTTTCCTTTTGAGAGATAATGACTGCCTATTTGACAGGGAACCATCTCAATCTTTTGGTTCAGAAGGAATATTTTTGATGTCATTCGTTGTGTACGAAGTGAAAGTTTGCGACTAAATGTGTGTTTGAATTAACTGAGAGACTACCCTACCCCAGGTTTTAATTAAAGGTTTCAATTTGTGTAAAAAAGAAAACTTCTACTTCTTTGGCTCAAAGGGGTTAACTAGATATTATCTTCCTTATAACTCCAGTGTTTAGGAATTGAAACAAATGCTTGTACATCATCAGTAAGGTCTGTCCAAAAGCATACTGTATGAGATTATGGAATTGTTTTCGTCATCCTCCCTCTAAAGGTTTGCAACTTTTTGAAACAAGAGTTGAATATCATAAGGGAGTAAAAATCATAGTTTCAATGAAAATGAATGGATTGATTCAAGACAAATATATTTAATTCATTAACGAGAGTAGCCAAAGTCTGACATAAAGATAAGTGTTTAAGTAAACAAAGAAATTACAACTGAAAATTTGAATAAACAAAAAATTTCCTCGCCCAGACCGTCACTTCAATTGGATGCCCTTGAGGGGTGGTAGAAGAGCTCCGGTTGACCATCTTGTGTGAACTCCAACGCTCCTCCGTCGATCAGATTTTGAATCTTGTACTTCAACCTCCAACAATCGTTTGTGTCATGCCCAGGACTGTTGGAATGATAGGCGCACCGTGCATTGGGATTATAGCGGGTGGAAGCAGTATTGGAGTTTGGATGAGGTCCTATCAACGTAATCAGATTCATCCTCAACATGTGTTGCAATGCTTGAGACAGTGGCATGTTGATGTTAGTAAACTGTCTCTCGGGATTGTTTTACCTTTGCTGATTTTCCCGTTGATGTTGACGAGGTCGTTGTTGGGCCTGTGTCATGGCATAAATTTGGAAAGGTCCACTCTTCATCGGAGGCTGATTAATGACTCGATCCCAAATTCTAGTTGTTTGCCCCATTTGGTTGCATCCGTCTTGGTGAATTTGGTTGACAAGAACTCTCAGTTCTTCTTGTCCTTGAGCCAAGTTTTGGATAAGAGTCATCTGGCCCACCAGTTGTCCCATCATCTAGATTTTCATTATTTCCATTTCAGTTTTTAGCCGTTCCAATTGGTCATCCTTGTTGTCCTCAGGATTCTTCATGGTCAAGCCCCTAGTGAGGAGTGCCTTCACCTCTTCTTGCCCATTGGATAGGTTCAAGAACATTTCCTGAAGCTGAGCGTTTTGAGTCTGAATGTCCTTGATAGTCTTCTCTAGTGTCATCTCTACTGAAATAAACAGTAAGCAGATGAGAGACCTGTGTGGGAAAAACCTATCATGATATGATGCATGGTATATGGATGCAATGTTTTCAAGGACCTAGAAAATTTAAATTTTTTTTAGACAAGAAAGGAGAAAACATCAATTGTATTAATAAGTTAAATTAATTACAACCATATCCCTTGGGCTTACAATGGAGGAAATAAAGAAAAATAAACTCCTAAGACAAAAAGGTCGAACGCATCCTCTTTGGTGCGATGTAGGCGTTCAGATTTCGCTCCTCATGAAGTTGACTCGTAAGCTCCAGGACCTTCTTTTCACTCGCATAGAACCGGGCCTCGGAGGTGTCTCGTTCCTTATTCAGTTGGATCCAAGCTCTTTGTAAGTCTTCAAGAGAAGTAGGCATGGTAGGATGAAGGATAGCATAAGGAACATCTCCTTCAACTAAAGGCTCCATAATGATAGGCAAAGTGGCAGGGTATGGCATACCGAGTTTTTGAGCACGAGTTCGTACCCACTTAAGATAAGACTCTAAAGGAATGGAGTTCTTACGCCCTAATGTCTTACTATCCATTCTCCAAGCTTGTATGAACCTTTGATAGTCTTGTGTGATACGGTGGCAGAACCGACTGTTAATACTGGTTTGCGTTTTTTGTTTGCAAAATGTCGCGGTAAGCAAGAGTCAACACAGACTTTTATTTTATCCAATCAGGAAAAGGAAAAACAACAGAAAAAACCTTTTTCGAGATGTTTCTGAGTACAAGGGGTAGATTATAGAAAGGGAAGGTGTTATCACCCTTTCTATCCGTGTTTTTCCACGGGCTCTTAGGTACTTTCTCATTTTGAAATTGCTTGTGTGTGCTTGTTTTGAAAAGCTTTGTTTTACTTCGTGTTAACCCTTGTTTCTGTCCTCAAGAGTGTTACGAAGTTGTTTTTGAAAACTTTATTTTGGAAAGTGTTAGTGTGAAAAAGTTTGTTTGTTTGAGCAAGTACTTAAGAGTTAATCTACCTACTCGAAAAAGTTTGTTCATTTTCCTTTAGACAGCGATATCCTATTATTAAGGAATAGGTAGCACCATCGTTGGAGTTTTTAGGGACATTCGAAGGAACATGTACAATCACAAAAGCAATGTTAGGAAATGTTAGTAATCATCCTAAAACCTTAAAGATCCTTTTCCGAGGCAACATCCGAATGGGTCATTTTTTATCTTTTAGACTGAAGGACAACCACTAACAAACCCTATACTTCATGACCGTTTAACCGAAGGCAACCGGAGTGGAGTAAATCCTAGGAGTGAGCAAGTGCGAGTGAATTTTTCAGTTAATTTGTCTTTGCACATTTAGCGTTTTCTACCGTTTTAATTTTCATGTATTCTTTCCATACAATCCTATTAGCATACATAGAACAGTTTATAGTTGCGAAAATTAAAAGTGCGGAAAGTTTAAAGTCCTAGCTATTACAAGGATTTCGCAGATACATAATCATTTTTTACTGTAAAGTAAAATGCGGAATTAAAACCTAGTTAAAATTATTACAAACTCGGAGCAGTTACAAAAATAATAAAAAAGTAAATAAAATGTGCGCGACGAATTAAATGCGAGGATAGTTATAAAACCTAAAAAACTAATTGAGAAAATATTTGGTTATTTTTTGAGAAAAATTGAACTATGTACAAATTAACCCTAATTTCTAATTGATTTAAATTATGTAAAAAAGGAATTAAATTGCCCTAAATTAAATTAATCTAATTAATTATGGAAATAAAATATTTTTATGAAAAATAATTTTTGATGTTTTTTGTGATTTTTGATTTAATAAAAAAAGAAATAATTCTTGTGTTATTTTTTAAAAAGAAAATAATTAGAAAATAATTAAAAGAATTAAAATAAAAAAGGGAAAGAGATGGGCCTGTATAGCTGAAAAGGGGGTGTGATGTTGAATTGTTTAGGCCCAATCCTTGCTCAGTCCAGTCCCGTGCTTGATCTTGTGTAGCCACGCTTGGAGGGTGCATCATGGACTTCCCTTTGAATGAGCGTTGGATCTGGATTAGTGATGATCCAGTGGTTGGATGGTTGGATCCATGGTAGGCACTTGGCAAGGTGAGGCATGGGATCTGCAATTGAGTGTTAGGAAAAATATAGAATATGTTGGGACCTGGGATCGAACCCAGGTCCTCTCCACTATTCAACACATGCTTCACCACTAGACCATATTATTTAATCGTTAGTATAATGACAACAACACATATTATGTAAAATAAAGTGGGTAGCTGGAAAAAATAAAAACGCGCACTATTATTTAAACAGGCCAATGGTTATCAGCCACGTTGTCTTCTTCTTCCTCTGTCTGTCGTTTTAGGTATGAGTCTTATACCTACGGGCATCCTCCATGGCTATAGCACTGCAAATTTCAAAAATCAAAAGCAAACATGATAAATTAATTCTAAGCACATGCATCGATTCTTCTTGATGCCACGAGCATCATGTTACCCCTTTCTTGGGCCAATTTAACCTGCATGAAAAATCCCTAAAGCGGCCATGAAAACCCTAGCAATGACAATTATGAATACAGGCATCAAAACATCAATTAAACCATTCAAACATGTTGCAAATATGTCAATGAACACAAATATATCATTAGAACATGTTTATAATGCAATAATTATTGTAATCGAATTTGAAAAAGGAAGCAAACCGCGTGGGTGTTATGTGACGATTCTGGGCTTATGGAAGCTTGTAATTGATCGTGCTAGCTTCTGGGAAGGTCCAGGAAACGATTGAGAGTGTTGAAATGCTTTGAATTTCCCTCTAGGTTGGAAAATAATTCACCACTTTTTATCAATTTTTTCAGTTTTGTTTCCAGCTCTCACGACCTCCAAACGTTGTTCTTGCGCATTGGTTATGTTCAACATATATAGTAGAGCATACTAGGTCAACAAAAATGCTTTTTATCTTTGATAATCATGGAGATTTGATTTGATTTTCCTCTTGTATGATATGTTTCCAAAATAGGTCTAATCATGCCAATTTTTGTTTCCATTTTCTTTGCACGATTTGATCTGATATGCCAACCTAATTGGATTGTGATTCCTACAAAAATCAGATCAAATTTTTATATTTTTTGCAATTTATTTGATTTAATTTGAATTTTAAATAATAAAAAATCAAAATAAAATAAATAATGAAGCAAATAATGTGTGGATGCTGATTTGGGTCGTGGACCATGTCACAAACAAGCTTCAATCATGAAATGCTAAGCCCATTTGACAAAAAATGCACTTTTGAGCACATTTAACTTTTGGCAATTTTGCAAAAATGGTCAACTTTGACAAGGCATATATGTTCCAATTTTAACCCTAGAGAGGTCTTCTTGCACTTTTTAGAAAGCTTAGGGTGTCCTCTAAACAACCCCTTTAGTCTTATCTCAAAGGGGTCTTCCATGTTCATGTAAGAAGCTTTGACTTAAAAGGTGTTTTTGTTGACTTTTCAAAAGGACCTATAATGTGGAAACTCATATCTTTTGATGAGTTCATATTTTGAACTTAAGGAATGAAGATGAATTGTAGGTAATTGCATCCCCTTCAAAATGAGCCTTGGATGGAAATTTTCTGATAAAGTATAAGGAAGTTATGCTTGGTCAAAGTTTAGTTGACTTTTCTTGAGAAACCCTAATTTAGCAACTTTTGGGTTTTGATGAATTTGGGGAATTCCTTGGGGAATCATGATAAACCCTTGATAAAATGATGAATATCACTTCTAAATGTTGATGTTGACCAAAAATCTTGAAGTTTGACTGTATGTGGGCCACAGTTGACTTTTGACCTAGTATAATTGATTTTCAGGCATCTGAGCAGTTGATTGAGCAAACTTCTTGTGCAAGGCATGAAAATTGATATGGATGATCTTGAGAACATATTAGGACCATGGAAATAATTTGGTACCTTTGGAGTTCCCACACCCTAATGAAAATGGAAATCCTAATTTGAGGTACATTGCCTTAGGAGAGAGTTTGTCTGGTCAACTCTTGGGCATCCTTGAGCAACTTGAGGACCTCAATGGGCATGTGTTGAGTAAAATGAGAGGGAAAATTTTGGGGTACAACAGCTTCCCCTATTCAATCTTCTTAAACCTGAGGATGTAGATTGGCTTATCTACCTTTCGTAATCTGAAGGTGGAAGATGATTGAACAATAAGTGCCCAGAAATCTGCACTTGTCTGAAATGATACTTGGTTGTGTAGGTAATATCGGGAATGGGCTTACAGATGCCATTTGGTAAAGATGACGGAAGATCGTCGGATATGGGCTTAAAGATTCCATTCGGAAGATATGACGGAGAATCGCCGGAGATGGGCTTAAAGATGCCATCTAGAGGATATGACGGAGAATCGTCGAAGATGGGCTTAAAGACGCCATCCAGAATAATGTTGATTTTGTGAGATATTCCTTCGATGAGGATTCTTGTTCCTGTCATTGAGGAGGGATCTACTGAGGAATTTAGGTCTCTGTCTTGGGAGAAGTAGAATTTTGGGAGCTTCAGTTGTCCGTTACTCTACTGGGAAATCCTCCCTTAGTCGAGGAGGTGAAAGTGAACTGTTATCTGGTCGTGCTCCAGACTTTACAGTGATTTCCTAAGGATAATAAGATTGATTGCTATCTGGTCGTGCTCCAGGTTTCACGGTGACTTACTCGGGAGATGAGATTAAACTTGCTATTTGGTCGTGCTCCAGGCTTTGCAATCTTAAAAACTGTTATCTGGTCATGCTCCAGGCTTCAGAAGGAATCAAGTGGTTATCCGGTCGCATCCAGGTTTCAACTTGAGTTTAAGGCATACTAATATCCGGTTGATTTCCTGGCTTCATAGTAATTGGCCGAGTAAACTTCTATTTGGTCGAACTCCAAGCTTCGCGGTACTTTATACTGTTATCTAGTCGTGTCCCAGGTTTCACAGTGTCTTTTGTCGCTATCTGGTCTTGCTCCAGTATTCACAGTGTCTTATACCGTTATCTGGTCGTACGCCAGGCTTCATGGTGTCGTATACCACTATCTGGTCGATTCCAAGCTTCATAGTATCTTGTACTGTTATTCGGTCGATTTCCAGGCTTCACAATAACTTGCTGGGGATTAAGCTATTTTCCGGTCGATTTCCGGGCTTCATAGCTTGAACTGGAATAGAAATCTTAGTATCGATTCGACTGAACCAGGGAAAACTTGTGAGAACTTTGACTAGGAGAGAAATCCTAGTATCTATTTGACTGATCCTAGGAGAGGTCTCAGATTAACTTTGACTGGCATAGAAATTAGGGGAATCTTAGTGGCGATTCGGCTGACCCAGACGAAAGTCTTAAAACGTCTTCAACTAGAATAGAAACCTTAGTGTCAGTTTGATTGAACTAGAGAAAACTTGTGAGAACTTCAACTAGGAGAGAAATCTTAGTATCGATTTGACTGATCCTAGGAGAGGTTTCGGATTAACTTTGACTGGCATAGATATCAGGGGAATCTTAGCGGCGATTCGGCTGACCCAGATGAAAGTCTTAAAACGTCTTTAACTAGAATAGAAACCTTAGTGTCGGTTTGACTGAACCAGATAAAACTTATGAGAAATTCAACTAGGAGAGAAATCTTAGTATCGATTTGACTGATCCCGGGAGAGGTCTCGGATTAAGTTTAACTGGCATAGAAATCAGAAGAATTTTAGCCGCGATTCGGCTGACCCAGACGAAAGTCTTAAAACGTCTTTAACTAGAGTGGAAACCTTAGTGTCGATTTGACTGAACCAAAGAAAACTTGTGAGAACTTCAACTAGGAGAGAAATCTTAGTATCAATTTGAATGATCCCGGGAGAGGTCTAGGATTAACTTTGATTGGCATAGAAATCAGGGGAATCTTAGCGACAATTCGGCTGACCCAGATGAAAGTCTTAAAACATCTTCAACTAGAACAGAAACCTTAGTGTCGGTTTGACTGAACTAGAGAAGATTTAGAATATCCTCAACTGGAATAGAAACCTTGGTGTCGGTTTGACTGAACCAGCGAGAACTCTTAAGAACTTGATTGCATCCTTCCGGAAAGGTAAAGGGTTAGTCATATGCAATGTCATGATGTATGAGATGTATTGAGTAATGATGTTCTCAAAATAAATGAGATTATGCTGTATAATATGTATGCGCATGCCATGATGTATGGATATGTAATTCCATTGTGATAATCTCTAGCTGGGGAGAATAAATCCTGGATTGCTGCTAGAGAGTATAAGGAGTTGAGTTCTTCGTTTCCGCTGGGGATAGTGAACGAAGATGATTAGCCGGAGATTTACATACATTCTTCTTGAGAACATTCTACTGGGAGAGACTTTGTCTGAGAAAAATCCTGCGGGGTAATGACTCTATGGGGAAGGGAGATACTCTATTGGAAGATCTGCTGATTTGGAGAAATAAACTCAACTGAGGATGAACTTCCATTGCTGGAGAGAAGAGCGTTGTTGGAGATCGAGCTTATGCCGTCAGAGAAATAAACTCTGCTCGGGAGAAAAACTTTATAAATTGTTTATGGTTATACCGCTCGACTGGGGAATACAGATATTCACTTTATGAAAGAGCCCGCTGGGGAAGGAATTCCTGCTTGGGGACATGGAGGTCGGACATTGGTTGTCTCGGCTCTATGGGGAATATAGATATCACTGGCCTATACTTGATAGTGACTTCGCTTCTGTTGTACCCCAAAATTTGCCCTCTCATTCTTCAAAGTTCTCTCTCACAATGATTCTCAAAGTTCAAGCTTGAACAAGTGCATTGGGATTTTCCAGTACCAAAGTTAAAAGGAAACTGTCAAAAAGGGAGAAAACAAATAAAAATATTATTTTGACAAAAATTGGAGAAATACAAGTGCTCTTCGTTTCAGCTCTTTCGATTGGCCTTTTGACCTCTTTCGACACAAGCTTGGTTGCATCCTTCGATTGGGAACTTTGGCTCCTTCGATGTAGGCTTGGTTGCATCCTTCGATTGGGAACTTTAGCTCCTTCGATGTAGGCTTGGTTGCATCCTTCGATTGGGAACTTTGGCTCTTTCGATGTAGGCTTGGTTGCATCCTTCGATTGGGTGTTGGACTCCTTTTGGGCAAGTTCATTTCTTCTTTCATGGGGACATTGGACTTTGTTGGAATGTTGTATTCTCTTAAGTACAAATATTTCACTTGGCCATATAGCCTCTTTCCTGCGTGTTAGCCAAGATTTACAAGGCAAAATTCCTTACCATGCTAGCATGCACAAGGCCAAAATCACCTTTTAAAACAACTTGTTACAAGCTTCGACTGAGGCAAAGACTTCCTTCGATTCCAAGGCAAAAAGCTCCCTTTTGATGTCCTTCGATCCAGGAGGAAAAAGCCTCTCTTTTGCCCTCTTTCGATCACGCATCCTGCCCTTGCACGCCTCTTTCGTTTGGGGGAGTGACTTCTCCAACGTTGCAAGTTTCGATTGAGCCTTCCATCCCAAGAGCATTTAATTTGTCCCATTCGAAGGATTATCTAGGGAAGTCATTCGAACGTCACTTCGATTGAAAAAAAGGAGATGGTTACTGAAAGTATGTTCGAAAGGTGAGTCTAGGGAGTCAAGACAAAAGGACGAAAGGCCAAAGGCATTTGTGGACCAAGTCACATGCGGTGCCAGGCTCTGGCCATAAAACTCCAAAACTGCTGCACAACAGTCCTGCACAGCCACCCAGTTCCTTGCACCAAAATGGCAATAAACCACTGTCCCCCCAAAGGCTACAAAGAGCAGTTTACCCAAACTGTTCAAACTATTTTGTTTTCCCTCCAAAAGCTTCAGCCCACTTGTACTTTCACGCCACATTATTTTTCTTTGCAAAGCTGGTTGTGGACGAAGATGTCCATTCTTTCTCTATAAATACAAGGACTTTTGCAACGCTAAAGAGGATCATTTTGGCCAGTCGAACGAATCTTCAGAAAATCTCCAAAACACCAAATTTTCTCAAACACTTAAGCACATATCCAGAATCCAAACACATATCCAGAATCCAAACACATATCCAAAATCGAAACACGTGTCCAGAATCCAAACACTTATCCCCTTAGAATCTGAAACATCCATATACCTTGTTACCCTTCGAATCCAGTAGGAAGAACCTCACACTTGTTCTTCTCTTTCGAATCCAGTATCAAGGACATAACCCCTGGTTCTTCCCTTCGAATCCAGAAGCATTCAAGAAAACCACTTAAAGGCCCAGCACACGTTTTAGCCTCAAGCAAGGTAAGTCGTTCTTAACCTTGAACCTTTCATTTCTAGCATGACATGTAAGTAAGATTCCTTTTCGTTTCAAACATATACACAGTGTTTGTTACTTTTTCGTTTCCACCCTTTAGTTTGTTTTTATTGCTTCTCCTTTTTGGTTTGGTTCTCTGGATGGTTACAGATGCTTTAAGAATTAACCTGGCCCTGAGGTAATGATAGTGTGGCCTTAGGCCACGTTGCTATTTAATATCTCAAATGAAATAAACAGGAGACAGGAATATGAAACGAAGCCTCAGGTTTCCTCACTGACTCCAGGCCCAGTCGAAGGAGGCAGAAAGGGAGATTACATCTTGCACAGATTCCAGGCCTGGTCGAAAGGCAGAACATGCTGTCCCGCTGGTCCCAATCGAAAGACACAACATGCTGACTGTGAGGCCTCAGTCGAAAGTCATGCCTTCACCCTCTCCAGGCCCAATCGAAGGAAGTCAGAAAGGGCAGAATCGAAGGGTGTCTCTGCCCAGATCGAAAGGATCATTTTTATTTGTTTTATTTTTGTTTTTTCTTTACATTTCTTGCTCTTCAATATGGTTGTAATAGCGTAGGATCTATTTTCTGCATTTTTATTACTTTCGCACAAATGATAGTAATTAGGATGTATGGAAAGATGAAAACAATAAGTAGACAACCCCTAATCAAAGATTAAATGCATGAAAATAAAACACACTATTCACACATGCACCCCTTAGGGTATCTCCACTTGTTGTCTCGGAAAATGCAATCATGTCCCTCGAGTATGAGACACTCTAGCAATTGTCCCTTTGATAAACAAAGATCGTAGTCCCTCGATGACCCTCGATGTTGCCTTCGATAAAACGATCTCGTCCCTTATGAAATTGCTAGAGCGTCTCACAAGTTGTCTTCAATGATTGCATACAATGGCCCACGTCTGTCCCGTTAAACATCCTAACACAAGGTTGTTCATCAAACACAATGGTGAAACAACACTGTTAAAAGGGTTAAAAAAACATGAGAAAGATCTTTGAGTAAAATTAGGGTAGATAGCTCTTAGTTACTTGATCAAACTTGCAAAACATCCTTGTCATTTTTCAAACACACTCCACAACACAACTTCAAAAACAACTTTCAAAAACATTGAAACATCTTTTCTAAAACATTTTCAAAACCACACACACAAAGCACCACTTCAAACAATTAAAAAGCAAAGGCAAGTGATCTAAGAAAGTAACTAAGAGCCCATGGATAACCATGGATAGAAAGGGTGCTAATACCTTCCCTTTCTATAATCTACTCCCCGAACCCAAGAAAACATCTCAAAGGTATTTCTTGTGATTTTTGACCTTTCCTTAGCATAAAATAAAAAGTCGGTGGCGAATCTTGCTAAACCGCAACATTTGCGCACACAAACGCAAATCCCAAGTCAGTTCTCCCACCGTATCACAGAACTGGCGACTCTGCTGCGGAATTTATTATTTTAAAAGTGGAGTTAACCTTAGGGCTTAGATCACCTTTTGCATGATTAATTGTTTGCTTTGATTGCTTTACATTTTGGTTCTCTTGTTTGGGCTTGAAATCCTCCACCCGGATTTGGGGAAACATTCAAAGATAGCAATACGTTGTGGAAATTGTGCGGGGTATACCGACACGGTTGAAGCAATAGCTATATTAGTGCGACATATTTGTGAGTACCGGTAGCCTTTGAGTCAATCAAAGAGAATACGGGGCCGCTGAGTGATGACATTAAGCACTAATGAACTAGAACCTTACTTGACCATTTTGGCCTTTTATTAGGGGTAGTGAGATGACCGGCTTTAGTGCAGTCCGAAGTTGGTAGATACTCGATACTACACTCATTAAGGGTTGTTTTCTTGGAATATTTTGGTCGCTAGTTAAGTGGCTAAACCAAAACAATGAACATAGAAAACAATCCAATGATATTGAGCTCCTTAGAACCCGGTTACTATTTATAGGACAGGTTTTGAGCCAACTAAACTCAAGAGGGTACTTACCTATGAAACCTCATGCAAGCCTGAAACTAGGGTTTTTGTGTGATTTTCTTGTACATGTGTTTGTGCATACACCATGAACATCATAAAGCATCATATGCATCCACTAACCATTTCAATGGTTTGGATCTTCATCTTTGTTCTTGTTTTGTAGGTCATGGAATCTCTCCGCAGGAAAACAATTCAAGTCAACCTTGTGAGAATCCCTCCTCAACTCAAGGAGCTTACATCCAGAATTCCCGAGAATTCTCTCTTCAGTGAAAGACATGGTAGACTCCTCAGCTTAGTCAACACCAACATTGAAGAAGACATGGTTAAAGTTCTCTTCCAGTTCTTTAACCCCCTACACCACTGTTTCACATTCCCTGACTACCAATTGGTGCCTACTTTGGAGGAATTTTCTCAACTCCTGAGAATTCCTATTCTTAATCAACTACCCTACAACGGTACGGAAAAAGAACCAAAGCCTGAAGATGTTGCTCAAGCATTACACTTGCAATCATCTGATATCAAGGGGGTATTGGGAAACCATAAGTGGTGTCAAGGGTTTTTTGGCAAAGTTTCTGTTTGAGAAGGCACAAGACTGCTGGAATTCTCTTGATCTACAAGCCTATGAAGAAATTGTGGCACTCCTTATTTATGGGTTGGTCTTGTTCCCAAACCCTGACCAACTTATAAATGTGAATGTTGTTAAGATTTTCATGTCCAGGAATCCCATACCTACATTACTTGGGGACATCCTCCACTCATTTCACACACGAACAATGAGGAAAAGGGGTGTTCTCAGGTGTTGTACTCCTCTCCTGGCAAAGTGGTTTATTTCTCACCTTCCACAATCAGTTCTGAAGAATGAGCAGGGTTTAAGGTGGTCACAACGGTTGATGATCCTCACACATTCTGATGTACATTGGTGTTCTCGGTCCAGAGAAAATGTCATCCTCATTGATCGTTGTGGTGAATTCCCTAATGTCCCACTACTCGGTATTAGGGGAGGCATCACCTACAACCCCTGTCTAGCCTTGAGACAATTTGGATATGCTCGGAGGGATGGCCCTCATGACATGCTGATTCCTGACCTAGTTTTTGACTTCGACAACGATGTGCAAGGACTTCGACAAAGGTTCATCAGATCTTGAAGGATGCCTAACAAGGTGAATAGTAAGACACTGGGGCACAAGAATTCCATCCCCCTTGAGCCTTACCTCAAGTGGGTGCGAACCCGCTCCCAAAATCTTATGATGCCATATCCTCATATTCTCCCCTTGATTAAAGAGCCTGTTATGGAAGGAGGGGTTCCATACACCATCCTACATCCTGACATGCCAACATCATGGGAAGAAATGCAAAAGAGTTGGATCCAAATCAAAGAAGAACGAGATACTTTTGAAGCCAACTTCTATGCCAGTGAGAAGAAGGTTTTAGAGTTCACCCTCCGACTTCACGAGGAGGAAACTCTCAACACCTACATCGCACCAAAGAGGATGCACAACGTCTTTTTACATTAAGATTTTTGTAATATTTTGCCCATGGGGCATTTATGTACTAACAAATTTATTCTTAATATGACGTGTGTTCTTTTTGTTTGCAACAAATTTGAATTTTTTGAACCCTTGAATGCATTACATGAATAACATATCATTCATCATGTGCACAAACAGGTCTTCAAGCCAGGATTCCTTATCTTTCCGCTGTTTATTTCAGCAAAATGGATTTGGAGCAAACAGTGAAGGACCTACAGACGTAAAACTCACAATTTCAACAACTCCTCATGACCTTGTCAAAGGGTCAAGGGGATCTCAAAGTTCTGCTAGAGAAAAGTAAAGAGAAAAAGAAGAAGAAAAAGAGGACCATCATGTTTAACACTGGACGCAGGTTTGGAAACGGGCTGCATAATGAAGTTGATCTGACCACCTCATCTGGAGGGAAAGATAGTCCACAAGAAAGAAGGGCTCCTAGCCCTATGGTCTCCGACAATGAGACGGACTATGATGAAGAACAGTATCCTCCTGTTGAGGATAAGTACAAACAGCTAGAAGACCGCTTGAGCACTATAGAGATACAGAAGGTGCCCGATCTGGACTTCGGAGATCTGGGTCTATCGTTTGGGGTGGTGATTCCCCATAAATTCAAGGCACCTGCCTTTACCAAATATGACGGAGCTTCCTGTCCAAAGCTGCACCTCCGGTCATATGTGAGGAAGATCCAACCTTACACTACTGATAAGAACTTGTGGATCCATTTCTTTCAAGACAGTCTTTCAGGGACTCAGCTTGAGTGGTTCTATCAGCTGGATGGAGCCAGTATCCGCAGCTGGGAAGATTTGGCTACTGCATTCTACAGACAGTATCAATATAACTCCGACCTCGCTCCTACGCGTACCCAACTCCAGGGTATGTCAATAGGGACGGGTGAAGGATTTAAAGAATATGCTCAAAAATGGAGAGACCTAGCTGGAAGGGTGCAACCACCTTTGACTGATCGTGAACTTGTTGATATGTTTCTGGGGACCCTGTCCGGTCCGTTCTTTAATCATCTGATTGGAAACTCTTCATCTGGGTTTACATACCTTATCTTGACTGGTGAAAGGATTGAAGTTGGTATTAAGGCTGGGAAAATACAGAAGGGTGCCTCATCGAGCACCGAGAAGAAACCATTTAAGAAAGAGTCCAGTGTTGTCTACAGTTCAAGAAGACAGAATAGACCTGAACATCGCCAAGATGTCAATGCGGTTATTATTTCAAAACCTGCTGGTGCTCCTCAGCATCACAACCAACAAAGGGACGAGAGACCTCGAAGGCAATTCACCTGTCTCAGCATGACTTTGTCTCAGATTCTGCCACAGTTGCTGAAGACCAATCTGGTGACTCTAAGGGAAGCCCCAAAGAATCCAAATACTACATCACCAAAGTATAACCCCAACGCCCGCTGCGCTTATCACTCTGAGAGCCCGGGGCATAATACGGATGATTGTTGGACTTTGAGAAATAAAGTCTAAGACTTGATTGAGGCAAAGGAGATTGAGTTTGAAGCGCCCGAGAGGCCCAATGTTGTAACTGCTCCCATGCCCAAGCATGGAGTGAATGCTGTAGAGGAAGACTTGTTTGTATTTTCTGTGGACGATGTTGTTACCCCTCTGATGACTGTCAAGAAGAACCTATTGCTAGCCGGTTTATTTTCGGGTTGTGGTAAAGGTTGCCATATGTGTGCTGTTTTACCTACTGGTTGCCCATCTTTGAAGTCAGGTATCCAAAACCTGATGGATAGCAAAGAGATCCTGTTTGAAAAGACTATTGTTCCATCCATTCCTACTGAAGAAGTTGCCATCATTACCATTTTTAACAATTCTCCCAAGGCTCCCTCGAGGAAGCCTGTTAGAATTACGCCTGTTCCGAAGATCGCACTTGTAATCATCACTGTTCTGGGGCCCATCCCTTACACCTCTGACAAAGCTGTCCCTTGGCACTATGGGGCAGATTTTTATGTCCTCGGAGTTAAGCAAGAGTTTGATGCTGATACCGGCGTCAGCAACATTACTGGACCTGCTAAAGTCACCCGCAGCGGTAGACTTTTCTCACATGATATTTCTCCACCAACTGTCCGAAGACCTGTTGTCATTACACCTGAAAGTGTACCCACTACCGTTCCTGATCAAGTTCCTATCCTTACCCCTGTCGCCGAGTCCTCCGACGCTCGGGGCAAAGGGATCACCACTGATATGCCTGCCCAGACGGAGGCGCCAAAGACAATCACTATTGAAGCCTCCAAACAGGAGATGGAAGAGATTCTGAAGATTATTAATAAGAGTGATTATAATGTAGTTGAGCAACTGGGGAAAACCCCATCCAAGATTTCTATGTTATCACTGTTGTTGTGTTCAGAGGCCCATGCCAAGGCTCTGATTAACTTCCTGAAGACGGCCCACGTGCCACAAGAGACGTCAACTGATCAGTTTACCGATTGTATGGCCAATTTAACTGTTGATAATGGTTTGGGTTTCTCCGACGCTGATCTGACCGCTAAAGGGAAGAACCATAACGATGCCCTGCATGTCTCCATTGAATACAGGGGCACTACTCTTGCATATGTATTGGTTGACACTGGTTCCTCATTGAACGTCTTGCCCAAGAAAGCTCTAGATAGATTGGATTGTGAAGGGTTAGAGTTGAAGCCAAGTAACATTGTCGTCCGGGCCTTTGATGGGTCTAAGAGGATGGTGCATGGTGAGGTTGATATTCCAATCAAGGTTGGTTCTCAGGTCTTCAATTCTACATTTTACGTGATGGACATTCGGCCATCCTATTCTTGTTTGTTGGGTCGTCCATGGATCCACAAAGCTGGAGCTATAACCTCAACGCTCCACCAGAAACTGAAGTACCCGGTCAGAGGGAAGATCGTGACAGTACAAGGGGAGTAAGAGTATATGGTCAGCCACCTCAACTCGTTCAGATATGTAGAGATGGATGGAGAGTTCATTGAGACCCCATTTCAGCACTTTGAAGAGGTTCCTCAGACACTTGCATCAGCTGAGACTGTGGTTGAAGATTCTCCTATGAAGATGGCTTCCTTAAAGGATGCTCGGGCTGTTATTGAGAAGGGTGAGTATTCAAATTGGGGCCGACTTCCTGATTTCACTCAGAAGACTAACAAGTTTGGTTTGGGTTTCACGATAGAAGCTCAAAGGGCAGTTCGTAGTGCAACGATGGGAAGACCTCCTGTGTTCATCAGCAACTCGGGAGTTAATGCCATTGAAGATGATATGGAGGAGTCTGAATTCGACAGCTGGATCTATCCTACGACCAATGGTGGACCAAGCAACTAGACAGCAAAGGACTTCATCCCTATTACTTTTGTTACCCAGTAATGAACTCTTTGTTTTGAATTTGTAATAGACAATGTTTTGAAACTTTATGGCCCGGTGTCTTACCCGGGGCACCGTGGCTTCATTTGTGAGGGCTTTTGTGTGCCATTTTCATATATCATTAATAAAAGCATTGGACGTTTTTTGCATTTTGCGCTCTTTTTTTTTCTTTATTATATATTGCAAAACAGATATTTTACACACACTCACATATACAGGTCTCCATCCACTCTGGATCTCACTGGTAACGACTCTACTACTGTCGGTTATGACTTCGAAAATCCGATCAACTTAGCCGAAGACGAAGGTGAAGATGATTTCGAAGTGCCTGGAGAACTTGCAAGACTGCTACTCCAGGAAGAGAGGGCCATTCAGCCACATGAAGAGCCAGTGGAAACGGTGAATCTGGGTACTGAGACAAACAAGAAGGAAGTCAAGATCGATGCAAATCTGGAGCTTAGTGTGAAACAACGGTTGATTCAGATGCTGCATGATTATGTTGAGATCTTTGCCTGGTCTTATGAAGATATGCCTGGGTTGGATACTGACATTGTGGTTCATCGCTTGCCTACCAAGGAAGACTGTCCTCCAGTAAAACAGAAGGTTCGCCATATGCGCCCAGAGATGTCCGAGAAAATCAAGGCTGAGGTTATGAAACAATTTGACGTCGGTTTTCTAGCAGTAACTTCTTACCCTCTGTGGGTCGCCAATGTGGTTCCAGTACCGAAGAAAGATGGTAAAGTCGGAATGTGTGTCGACTACAGGGATTTGAACAGGGGAATCCCTAAGGATGATTTCCCTCTGCCTCACATCAACGTTCTGGTTGACAATACTGCTCAACACAAGGTTTTCTCCTTTATGGATGGTTTCTCCGGTTATAATCAAATCAAAATGGCTCCTGAAGACATGGAGAAGACCACTTTTGTTACTCAGTGGGGTACCTTTTGTTACAAGGTCATGCCTTTTGGGTTGAAAAATGTTGGGGCAACATATCAGCGTGCCATGGTTGCTTTATTTCATGACATGATCCATCATGAGATTGAAGTATACATCGACTATATGATTGTGAGGTCCCAAACTGAGGAGGAACACCTTGACCATCTACAAAAGTTGTTTGACAGGTTGAAGTTGTACAAACTGAGGTTGAACCCGAACAAGTGCACCTTCGGGGTGAGGTCTGGCAAACTGCTAGGTTTTGTCGTAAGTGACAAAGGTATTCAAGTGGACCCTGCCAAGGTGAAAGCCATACAAGATATGCCAGCTCCCAAGACGGAGAAAGAAGTCAGAGGCTTTCTAGGACGACTGAACTACATTGCTCGATTCATCTCACACCTAACTGCTACTTGTGAGCCAATCTTCAAGCTACTGAAGAAAGATCAAGTGGTACGTTGGAACGATGAATGTCAGGCTGCTTTCGAAAGAATCAAAGAGTATCTCCAGGAGCCACCCATCCTAATGCCACCAGTTGAAGGGAGACCTCTGATCCTATACTTGACAGTACTTGACAATTCAATGGGGGTGTGTGCTGGGGCAGCATGACGAGTCTGGCCGAAAAGAGCATGCTATTTATTACCTTAGCAAAAAGTTTACCGACTGTGAGACCCGATACTCACTGCTTGAGAAAACTTGTTGCGCTTTGGCATGGGCTACTCGCCGGCTGAGACAGTATATGCTGACTCACACTACTCTGTTGATTTCAAAGATGGATCCAATCAAGTATATCTTCGAAAAGCCTGCCTTGTCCGGAAGAATAGCAAGATGGCAGATGATCTTGACTGAGTATGACATCCAGTACACAACTCAAAAAGCAATCAAGGGAAGTGTATTGGCAGACCATTTGGCACATCAGGCAGTGGATGATTACCAGTCTATGAACTTTGAATTCCCGGACGAGAATATCATGGTAGTGACTGATTGCGAGACACCTGGACCGGATGAAGGACCTGAAGAGGGATCCCGATGGTCTATGTACTTTGATGGAGCTTCAAACGCTTTGGGTAATGGCATTGGCGCGGTGATCATATCTCCTAAAGGCTTTCATACTCTGTTTACCGCCCGATTATGTTTCAACTGCACCAACAATATGGCGGAGTATGAAGCCTGCATCATGGGTCTTCGAACAAAAATTGACCTAAGGATTAAGTTTCTGAGTGTCTTCGGAGATTTCGCTCTCGTGATCAGTCAGATCAGAGGAGAGTGGGATACGAAACACCAAAATCTTATTCCTTACAAGGAGTATGTGTTGACGTTTCTTCCCTACTTTTCGGAGATAACCTTTGAACACTTCCCGAGAGAAGAGAATCAGTTGGCGGATGTGTTAGCTACGATGTCTTCTATGTTCAAAGTCAAATGGGACAACGAGGCCCCCCAGATCATTATTTGGAAATTGGATGAACCTGCACATTATTGTGATCTCAAGACTAAAGAGGTAACAGAAAAGCCCTGGTATCATGAGGTGAAGAGATACCTTGAGGCTCAGGAGTACCCCGAGGGTGCATCTGTTAATGATAAGAAGTTTCTGAGTAGATTCGCGGCGAAGTTCTTCATCATCAATGACATTCTTTACAAGCGTAATCATGATTCAACCTTATTACGTTGTGTGGATAAGATTGAAGCAGAAAGGATCATGGCAGAGATGCATGAAGGTACTTTCGGAACTCATTCCAGTGGACATACTATGGCAAAGAAAATCCTCCGGGCAGGATATTACTGGTCCACAATGGAGGCCGACTGTTATCAGCATTCTCGGACATGTCACAAGTGCCAGGTCTATGCTGATAAAGTGCATATTCCTCCAGTTCCTCTGAATGTTTTGACAGCACCTTGGCCTTTTGCAATGTGGGGCATTGATATGATTGGCGAGATCAGACCTACAGCATCCAACGGGCACCGTTTCATCCTAGTAGCGATTGATTACTTTACAAAGTGGGTTGAAGCAGCCTCCTTTGCTACGGTAACCAAGAACGTCGTGGCACAGTTCATTCGGCACAACCTGATCTGTCGCTACGGTGTATCGGAGAGGATCGTTACGGACAATGGTACCAATCTTAATAACAAGATGATCACTGAGCTTTGCGAGCAATTCAAAATATAGCACCACAACTCTTCTCCCTACTGGCCAAAGATGAATGGGGCTGTCGAAGCGGAAAATAAGAACATTAAGAAGATTGTGCAGAAGATGACAGTGACTTGCAAAGACTGGCACGAGATGTTACCATTTTCTCTTCATGGGTACCGTACCTCAGCACGGACGTCAACAGGGGCAACGCCCTATTCCTTGGTTTATGGTATGGAGGCAGTGTTGCCTATTGAAGTTCAGATACCCTCTCTTCGGATCATGAAGGATGCAAGTTTGAGCGAAGATGACTGGATCCAGACCTGACTTGATCAATTGAATCTAATCAACGAAAAGAGACTTACTGCTATTTGTCATGGTCAAACGTACCAAAAACGGATGATCAAGGCATTTAGCAAGAAAGTCAGACGACAAGAGTATCAAGTTGGAGACCTGGTAATCAAGCACATTATTCTACCTCAAGGAGATCCCAGGGGCAAATGGACCCCTACTTACGAAGGGCCATTTGTGGTTAAGAACATCTTCTCAGGAGGAGCGATGATTCTAACCACCATGGATGGTGACGACCTTCCTCACCCCATCAATGCATACATAGTAAAAAGATATTACGCATAATCAAAGACCCGCTAGGTTGACTGGCCTAGGCAAAAATAAGGGCTTCCCGGCGAACCAAAAGGGTTCGGGCAAAAATAAGGGATGAAAATAAAAAAAATTTGTACACCCGGTAAGTCGAAAACCTTAAAAGGCGGCTTGGGCAAAAATGGGTATCCCGGTGGACTGAAAACCCGAAAGGGTGGTCCAGGCAAAAGTTAGGGATTAAAGCGTAACACTATGTCTCATTGGATCACCTTGCATCCGGACTTCGGTATCAACTATCAGGCTCAGACGACACCAGTCAATCAGATCCATCTTCAACTAAGCAGCAAAGTGATGAGATGCTTGAAGATATAAAGGCAATAGCAGAGCTGGAACCCAATGGGACTATTCACATAGCTGTTTTGTTTTCTTTTCACAAATTGTATAAATTCTATTGGTTCGGCGGCGTTCTCTTACTAGGACGTCAGCGTCTTGTACAAAACGTCTGTTTACAGGCCAAACTTCAAAATCAATACAAATTCATTTTCAGACAAATTTCAAACTGTTTTTCCTTTATCTATTTTGTTTTGCAAAGAACGTCCAATGTTCATTTTTGATATATGCATCTGACATTAATTGCTACTCATAAATATTTACATGCGAAACAAAGGACAAATTACAAGTGATATCAGAAGTAGGGGCAATAAGAATTGTCTGAGCGGTCTAGTTGCTCTGTCCACCAGGTACCAAGGTATATATTCAGCTGAATAATTTGGCTAAGATACTTTCACTTCCCGCAGAGTAAGACAGTAATGATATCTCTCTCAGTTGAGACTTGCAACTATGAACAAATCAGCAATACTCTCCCCAAGCAGAGTTGGTCTACCATCAGCCCTAAAAAGGTTGGGTATCCCCAGAAGATCTTAATATTCCCCAGCGGAGTATACAGATATTCTCCAGCAAGTGTAAAGATCATCACCAGCAAAGTTCCTTCATCCCCAACGAAGTTCATTCTATCCCCAGCGGAGTTCATCATCAAAATCCCCAACAGAGCTTATCAACGGAATCCCCAGCAGAGTTTATCATTAAAATCTCAGCAAAGTATCTCTTCCCCACAGAGTAATTCCCCGCAGAGTAATCTCTTCACCAGTTTATTCCCCAACGGATTCATCCTCTTCTGCAGGTTTATTCTTGCAGTCATCTTCGTTCATCATCCCCAGTGGAAACGAAGAATTTAACCCTACTCTCCTGTAGCCGTTCGGGATTTATTTTCCCCAACTAAAACATCACATTTCCATACATCATGATACATGCATATACGCATCATACCATACAATCTCATTTATGTTGAGAACATCATTGCTTGATCCATATCATGCATTGCATGTGACTGACCTTTACCTTTCAGGAAGGATGCAGTTAAATTCTCAGCCATATCAAAAGGGCTTCTCTGGTCCAGTTAAATAGATTCCTAAATATTTTTCTGATACCGATCTAGTTGAAGATATTCCAAGACCTTGTCTGGTCCATTTAAATCGATTCCTAAAGATTTTTCTGATGCCGATCCAGTCAAAGGCCTTCTCTGGTCCAGTTAAATCGATTCCTAAAGATTTTTCTGATGCCGATCCAGTTGAAGATATTCCAAGACCTTGTCTGGTCCAGTTAAATCGATTCCTAAAATTGTTTCTGATGCCGATCCAGTCAAAGGCCTTCTCTGGTCCAGTTAAATCGATTCCTAAAGATTTTTCTGATGTCGATCCAGTTGAAGATATTCCAAGACCTTGTCTGGTCCAGTTAAATCGATTCCTAAAGATTTTTCTGATGCTGATCCAGTCAAAGGCCTTCTCTGGTCCAGTTAAATCGATTCCTAAAGATTTTTCTGATGCTGATCCAGTTGAAGATATTCCAAGACCTTGTCTTGTCCAGTTAAATCGATTCCTAAAGATTTTTCTGATGCCGATCTAGTCAAAGGCCTTATCTGGTCCAGTTAAATCGATTACTAAAGATTTTTCTGATGCCGATCCAATTGAAGATATTCCAAGACCTTGTCTGGTCCAGTTAAATCGATTCCTAAAGATTTTTCTGATGCCGATCCAGTCAAAGGCCTTCTCTGGTCCAGTTAAATCGATTCCTAAAGATTTTTCTGATGCCGATCCAGTTGAAGATATTCCAAGACCTTGTCTGGTCCAGTTAAATCGATTCCTAAAGATTTTTCTGATGCCGATCCAATTAAAGATATTCCAAGACCTCATCTGATTCAGTTAAATCGATTCCTAAATATTTTTCTGAGGTGAAACCAGTCAATGAAGACAAAATCAATTAAATTAATTCCTAAAGATTTTTCTGAGGCGAAGCCAATCAATAAAGACAAAATCAGTTAAATCGATTCCTAAAGATTTTTTTGAGGAGAAGCCAGTCAATGAAGACAAAATCAGTTAAATCGATTCCTAAAGATTTTTCTGAGGCGGAGCCAGTCAATGAAGACAAAATCAGTTAAATCGATTCCTAAAGATTTTTCTGAGGCGAAACCAGTCAATAAAGACAAAATCAGTTAAATCGATTCCTAAAGATTTTTCTGAGGCAAAGCCAGTCAATAGAGACAAAATCAGTTAAATCGATTCCTAAAGATTTTTCTGAGGCGAAGCCAGTCAACAGAGACAAAATCAGTTAAATCGATTCCTAAAGATTTTTCTGAGGCGAAACCCGTCAATAAAGACAACCTGTCAATAGAGACAACCTGTTAATTGAGACAACCTGTCAACGAAGACAAAACCACCTACCAACAATCTCCAAATGGCATCTGTAAGCCCATTCCCGACATCACAATGCTGATACTACACCATGCGAGTACAAATTTTTGGGCACTCTAGTGTTCAATTATCTTCCACCTTCGGATCACGAAAGGCTCGAAAGCCAATTTATATCCTCAGGTTTAAGAAAATTGAACAGGGGCAACTGTTCTACCCTAAAATTTGCCCTCTCATTCTTCAAAGGTCTCTCTCACAATGATTCTCAAAGTTCAAGCTTGAACAAGTGCATTGGGATTTTCCAGTACCAAATTTAAAAGGAAACTGTCAAAAAGGGAGAAAACAGATAAAAATATTATTTTGACAAAAATTGGAGAAATACAAGTGCTCTTCGTTTCAGCTCTTTCGATTGGCCTTTTGACCTCTTTCGACACAAGCTTGGTTGCATCATTCGATTGGGAACTTTGACTCCTTCGATGTAGGCTTGGTTGCATCCTTAGATTGGGAACTTTGGCTCCTTCGATGTAGGCTTGGTTGCATCCTTTGATTGGGAACTTTGTCTCTTTCGATGTAGGCTTGGTTGCATCCTTCGATTGGGTGCTGGACTCCTTTTGGGAAAGTTCATTTCTTGTTTCATGGGGACATTGGACTTTGTTGGAATGTTGTATTCTCTTAAGTACAAATATTTCACTTGGCCATATAGCCTCTTTCCTGCGTGTTAGCCAAGATTTACAAGTCAGAATTCCTTACCATGCTAGCATGCACAAGGCCAAAATCACCTTTTAAAACAACTTGTTACAAGCTTTGACTGAGGCAAAGACTTCCTTCGATTCCAAGGCAAAAAGCTCCCTTTTGATGTCCTTCGATCCAGGAGGAAAAAAGCCTCTCTTTTGCCCTCTTTCGATCACACATCCTGCCCTTGCATGCCTCTTTCGTTTGGGGGAGTGACTTGTCCAACGTCGCAAGTTTCGATTGAGCCTTCCATCCCAAGAGCATTTAATTTGTCCCATTCGAAGGATTGTCTAGGGAAGTCATTCGAACGTCACTTCGATTGAAAAAAAGGAGATGGTTACTGAAAGTCTGTTCGAAAGGTGAGTCTAGGGAGTCAAGACAAAAGGACGAAAGGCCAAAGGCATTTGTCGACCAAGTCACATGCGCTGCCAGGCTCTGGCCATAAAACTCAAAAACTGCTGCACAGCAGTCCTGCACAGCCGCCCAGTTCCTTGCACCAAAATGGCAATAAACCACTGTCCCCCCAAAGGCTACAAAGAGCAGTTTACCCAAACTGTTCAAACTATTTTGTTTTCCCTCCAAAAGCTTCAGCCCACTGGTACTTTCACGCCACATTATTTTTCTTTGCAAAGCTGGCTGTGGACGAAGATGTCCATTCTTTCTCTATAAATACAGGGACTTTTGCAAAGCTAAAGAGGATCGTTTTGGTCAGTCGAACGAATCTTCAGAAAATCTCCAAAACACCAAATTTTCTCAAACACTTAAGCACTCATCCAAACACATATCCAGAATCCAAACACATATCCATAATCCAAACACATATCCAGAATCGAAACACGTATCCAGAATCCAAACACATATCCAAATCCAAACACTTATCCCCTTAGAATCTGAAACATCCATATACCTTGTTACCCTTCGAATCCAGTAGGAAGAACCTCACACTTGTTCTTCTCTATCGAATCCAGTATCAAGGACATAAACCCTGGTTCCTCCCTTCGAATCTAGAAGCATTCAAGAAAACCACTTAAAGGCCCAGCACACGTTCTAGCCTCAAGAAAGGTAAGTCGTTCTTAACCTTGAACCTTTCATTTCTAGCATGACATGTAAATAAGATTCCTTTTCGTTTCAAACATATACGCAGTGTTTGTTACTTTTTCGTTTCCACTATTTAGTTTGTTTTTATTGCTTCTCCTTTTTGGTTTGGTTCTCTGGATGGTTACAGATGCTTTAAGAATTAACCTGGCCCTGAGGTAATGATAGCGTGGCCTTAGGCCACGTTGTTATTTAATATCTCAAACGAAATAAATAGGAGACAGGAATATGAAACGAAGCCTCAAGCTTCCTCACTGACTCCAGGCCCAGTCGTAGGCAGAAAGGGAGATTACATCTTGCACAGATTCCAAGCTTGGTCGAAAGGCAGAACATGTTGTCCCATTGGTCCCAATCGAAAGACACAACATGCTGACTGTGAGGCCTCAGTCGAAAGTCATGCCTTCACCCTCTCCAGGCCCAATCGAAGGAAGTCAGAAAGGGCAGAATCGAAGGGTGTCTCTGCCCAGATCGAAAGGATCATTTTTATTTGTTTTATTTTTGTTTTGTCTTTACATTTATTGCTCTTCAATATGGTTGTAATAGCGTAGGATCTATTTTCTGCATTTTTATTACTTTCGCACAAATGATAGTAATTAGGATGTATGGAAAGATGAAAACAACAAGTAGACAACCCCTAATCAAAGATTAAATGCATGCAAATAAAACACACTATTCACACATGCACCCCTTAGGGTATCTCCACTTGTTGCCTCGGAAAATGCAATCATGTTCCTCGAGTATGAGACACTCTAGCAATTGTCCCTTCGATAAACAAAGATCGTAGTCCCTCGATGACCCTCGATGTTGCCTTCGATAAAACAATCTTGGCACTTATGAAATTGCTAGAGCGTCTCACAAGTTGGCTTCAATGATTGCATACGATGACCTGCACCTGTCCCGTTAAACATCCTAACACAAGGTTGTTCATCAAACACAATGGTGAAACAACACTATTAAAAGGGTTAAAAAAACATGAGAAAGATCTTTGAGTAAAATTAGGGTAGATAGCTCTTAGTTACTTGATCAAACTTGCAAAACATCCTTGCCATTTTTCAAACACACTCCATAACACAACTTTCAAAAACATTGAAACATCTTTTCTAAAACATTTTCAAAACCACACACACAAAGCACCATTTCAAACAATTAAAAAGCAAAGGCAAGTGATCTAAGCAAGTAACTAAGAGCCCATGGATAACCATGGATAGAAAGGTTTCTAATACCTTCCCTTTCTATAATCTACTCCCCGAACCCAAGAAAACATCTCAAAGGTCTTTCCTGTGCTTTTTGACCTTTCCTTAGGATAAAATAAAAAGTCGGTGGCGACTCTTGCTAAACTGCAGCATTTGCGCACACAAACGCAAATCCCAAGTCAGTTCTCCCACCGTATCACAACTTCCAACTATCTTTTCCCCTCGTACTATGATGGATGGGGTAATTGTCGGTATTTAGATTTTGCACCAATTTCTTTGAGTTCTTAGTAACTGTCTTTCTGTTTTATATGAAGATATTTGTGAACAGTAATTATATTCAAATGAATATGTCAAGAATAAGACATTGGACGTTTTTTTCAAAACAAAACAGAAAAAGGAAAAACAAACACAGAGTTTTGTACTTAAAAGAAGCTTTGTATTGATTTGAAATTTGCCTATAACTGGCGCTTTTTACAAGGAGGTTGACGCTCTAGTAAGAGAACTTCGTCGTAAAAATGGAAATTATTACAGAAATTGTGTACAAAAAGAAAACAGCTATGTGTAGTGATCCCATTGGGTTTCAATTCTGCTATTTCCCCTATGCCTTCGAGCATCTCATCACTTTGTTGCTTGTCCGAAGCTGACTGGATGGATCGGTACCGTTTGAGCTTGGTATCTGATTACTGAAGTCTGATTGCAAGGTGATCCAATGAGGCATAGTGATACGCTTTAATCCCAAACTTTTGCCTGGACTGCCCTTTTGGGTTTTCAGTCCACCGGGATACCCTTTTTTTCCCAAGCCATCCTTTCGGGTTTTCGACTTTCCGGGTGTACAGATTTTTAATTTTTATCCCTATTTTTTGCCCGAACCCTTTTGGTTCGCCAGGATGCCCTTATTTTTGCCTAGGTATATCAACCTAGCGGGTATTTATTATGCGTAGTATTTTTTTACTATATTCGCATTAACAGGGTGTGGAAGGTCGTCACCATCCATGATGGTCAGATCATGGCTCCACCAGAAAATATGTTCTTGACTACAAATGTTCCCTCATAGGTGGGAGTCCATTTGCCCCTGGGATCACCTTGCGGCAGTATGATGCGCTTGATTACCAGATCCCATACTTCATACACTTGTTATCTGACTTTCTTTTGAAAGCCTTTATCATCCGTTTCTGATACATTTGACCATGGCAAACAACATTAAGTCTTTTCTCATTGATTAAGTTCAATTGATCAAGTCGAGTTTGGATCCAATCATCTTCGCTCAAACCCGCATCCTTCATAATCCGTAGAGAAGGGATCTAGACCTATATGGTTAGGACAGCCTTCATGCCATAAACCAGAGAATAGGGTGTTGCCCCTATCGACGTACATGCTGAAGTACGGTACCCGTGGAGAGAAAATGGTAACATCTTGTGCCAGTCTTTGTATGTCACTGTTATCTTCTGTATGATCTTTTTGATATTCTTGTTAGCAGCTTCAACAACCCCATTCATCTTCGACCGGTAAGGAGAAGAGTTGTGATGCTGAATCTTGAACTGCTTACAGAGTTCAGTGATCATTGATTTGTTGAGGTTGGTACCGTTTTCTGTGATGATTCTCTCAGGGATACCATAACGACACACCAGGTTATGCTTAATGAACTGTGCCACTACGTTCTTAGTAACCGTAGCAAATGAGGCAGCCTCAACCCACTTCGTAAAGTAATCAATGGCCACTAGGATGAAGCGATGCCCATTAGACGCGGTAGGTCTGATCTCTCCGATCATGTCAATGCCCCATATTGCAAAAGTTTAGGGAGCCGTCAAAACATTCAAAGGAACTGGAGGTACATGCACCTTACCA
The DNA here is from genome assembly GCA_948472305.1 of Vicia faba. Classification (NCBI taxonomy): domain Eukaryota; kingdom Viridiplantae; phylum Streptophyta; class Magnoliopsida; order Fabales; family Fabaceae; genus Vicia; species Vicia faba. The sequence goes on along the minus strand of OX451736.1, from coordinate 1,729,567,433 downwards.
GCGTAGATTTGGCACTTATGACAGGTTCGAGAATGCTGATAACAGTCGGCTTCCATAGTGGACCAATAATATCCTTCCCGTAGGATTTTCTTTTCCATGGTATGTCCACTGGAATGAGTGCCAAAGGTACCTTCGTGTAGGTCTGCCATGATCCTCTCTGCCTCGCTCTTGTCTACATACCGCAGTAAGGTAGAGTCATGGTTGCGCTTATAGAGGATTCCATTGCTAAGGAAGAACTTTGCAGCAAACCTTCTCAGAAATTTCTTGTCATTGACAGATGCCCCCTCGGGATATTCTTGAGCCTCGAGATACCTTTTCACCTCATGAAACCAAGGTTTGTCGGCTACCTCCTCAGTATCGATCTCACAACAGTCTGCCAGTTCATCCAACCTCTCAATAGTGATTTGGGGAGCTTTATTGTCCCACCTGACCTTGGACATTGACGAGATAGTATCTAGCGCGTCCGCTAACTGATTCTCTTCTCGTGGTAAATTTTCAAAGGTGATCTCTTCAAAATGTGGCAGCAGTGTCAGTACATACTCTTTGTAAGGAATAAGGTTCAGGTGCTTCGTATCCCACTCGCCTTTGATATGACTTATCACCAAAGCGGAATCCCTGAATACACTCAAGAACTTGATCCTTAGGTCAATAGAAGCTCTAAGACCCAGGATACATGCTTCATACTCCGCCATGTTGTTGGTACAGTTGAAACATAATCGGGAAGTGAACGGAGTATGACAACCCTTAGGAGATATGGTACGGGGCCGATACCATTACACAATGCGTTTGAGGCTCCAACAAAATACATAGAACATCAAGATCCTTCCTCAGGTCCTTCATCTGGTCCAGGTTCTTCACAGTCGGTTACTATCATGATATTCTCATCCGGGAACTCAAAATTCATGGAATGGTAGTCGTCCACAGCCTGATGTGCCAAATGATCCGCTAACACACTTCACTTGATTGGTTTTTGGGTTGTGTATTGGATGTCGTATTCGGTTAAGATCATTTTCCACCTTTCTATCCTTCCTGAGAGAGCGGGCTTCTCGAAAATGCACTTGATCGGGTCCATCTTAGATATCAATAGAGTAGTGTGGGTCAACATATACTGTCTCAGTCGGCGAGCAGCCCGTGCCAAAGTGCAGCAAGTTTTCTCGAGAAATGAGTATCGTGTTTCACAGTCGGTAAACTTTTTTCTAAGGTATTATATTGCATGCTCTTTTTGACCAGACTTGTCATGCTGTCCCATCACACACCCCATTGAATTATCTAGCACTGTTAAGTACATTATCAAAGGTCTTCCTTCAGTCGGAGGCATTAGAATATGAGGCTCTTGGAGATATTGTTTGATTCTGTCAAAGGCTACCTGGCATTCGTCATTCCACTTCACCACTTGATCTTTCTTCAGAAGCTTGAAGATTAGCTCACAAGTAGCAGTCAGATGTGAAATGAATCGGGAAATGTAATTTAGGCGTCCCAAGAAACCTCTAACTACATTCTCTGTACGGGGAGCCGGCATCTCTTGTATGACCTTCACTATTTGCAGGGTCTACCTGAATACCTTTGTCACTGACAATGAATCCCAGAAGCTTACCATACCTTACCCAGAAGGTGCACTTGTTCGGATTTAAGCTCATCTTATACGTCTTCAACCTATCAAACAACTTTTGTAGATGATCAAGATGTTATTCTTCAGTTTGAGACCTGGCTATCATATCATTAACATAAACCTATATCTCATGGTGAATCATGTCATGGAATAGAGCTACCATAGCTCGCTGATAAGTTTCCCCAGCATTCTTCAACCCAAACGGCATCACCTTGTAGCAGAAAGTGCCCCACTGTGTAACAAAGGTTGTCTTCTCCATGTCTTCAGGTGCCATCTTGATTTGATTGTAGCCATAGAAATCGTCCATGAAGGAAAATAATTTGTGTTGTGTGGTGTTGTAAACTAGAACATCGATGTGGGGAAGCGGGAAGTCATCCTTAGGGCTTTCCCTGTTCAGGTCTCTGTAATCTAGACACATTCGTACTTTACCATCTTTCTTAGGTACTGGAACCACATTAGCAACCCACTGCAGATAGGAGGTGACAGCTAAGAACCCTGCGTTGAACTACTTCATAACCTCTGCTTTAATATTTTCTGACATCTCATGGCGCATACGGTGGACCTTTTGCTTTACCGGAGGGCAGTCTTCTTTAGTCGGCAGACGATGAACCATTATATCGTGTTCAGTCCCGGCATGTCTTCATATGACCAGGCGAAGATTTCAACATACTCATGTAACATCTGCACCAATCGTTGTTTGACATTAAGCTCCAGATTGGCACCTATCTTAATCTCTTTTCTGTCTTCCTCTGTACCCAAGTTCACTGTCTCAACCGACTCTTCATGAGGTTGTATGGCCATTTCTTCTTGCTGTAATAGTCTAGCAAGTTCTCCGGGTACCTCACAATCTTCCTCACCTTTATCCTCGACTTGGTTTATCATATTTTTAAAGTCATAATGAGAAGTAGCAGAACTGTTATCAATGGGATCCAGTATGGATATGGATCTGCATTTAGATACGTGAGTGTGTGTAAGAGCATAGTTGTATAGACAGATTAAAAGAAAAGAAAGACAAAGAGTGCAAATTTGTATGCAAACGTCCAATGCTTTATTAATGTCATATGAAAATGAAACATGATAACCCTCACAAATAGAACCATTGTGCCCCGGGTAAGACACATGGCTATAGAGTTTATATTGTTTTTAAATTACATATCCAAAAAAATCAAAAAGACAATTACTCCTAAACAAAAGTAATCGGCACAATGTCCTTGGCGGTCCAGTTACTGAGTCCACCGTTGGTAGTCGGGAAGATCCAGTTGTCAATGTCGGAATCACCATCACTGTTTTCAAGTGCATTGACCCTAGGATTGCTGATGCGTAGGGGAGGTCCTCCAGCCCGAGCACGACGAACCACCCTTTGAGCACCTGTAGTAAAGCCCAAACCAGAATTGTCAGACTTGTAATGAATAATCGGGAGTTGACCCCAAATGGTAGACCAACCTTCTTCAACCACTGCTCGTGCATCCTTGAGAGAAGCCATCTTCAAAGGAGGCTTGGTGACTTTCGGAGGACTGTCAATAGTTTCTGTTGTAGCCAAAATCTGAGGTACCTCTTCAAAGTTCTGGCAAGGAGTCTCGATGGACTCGCCATCCATCTCTACATACCTAAAGGAGTTCAAGTGATTGATCATGTACTTCTCTTCACCGCACACAGTGAAAATCTTTCCTCTTACTGGGTACTTCAACATTTGGTGGAGGGTGGAAGTAACAGCCCCATCTCCGGGTATCCAAGGGCGTCCCAACAAGCAAGAATATGATGGTTTGATATCCATTAAGTAGAAAGTGGAGTCGAAGGTCTGGGAACCAACTTTGATAGGGACATCCACTTCCCTGTGTACCATCCTCTTCCAACCATCGAAAGCTCTCACTAATATATTGCTAGGCTTCAAGGTCAAGCCTTCGCAGTCCAATATGTCTAGAGCTTTTTTAGGTAGCACATTCAACGAGGAGCCAATATCTACCAAAACATGGGCCAGAGTCGTGCCACTACATTCAACGGAAACATGAAGAGCATCATTATGATTTCTTCCTTTTGGTGTCAGATCCGCATTAGAGAAACCCAAACCATTATCGGCAGTTAGACTAGCCACACATTCTTTAAACTGATCAGCAGATGTTTCTTGTGGTACGTGAGCCGTCTTCAGGAACTTCACCAAAGCCTTCGCATGGGCCTCAGAGAACAACAACAAAGCCAACATACAAATTTTGGATAGGGTCTTCCCCAGCTGCTCGACCACATTGTAGTCGCTCTTCTTTATTATCTTCAAAATTTCTTCCATTTCTTTCTTGGAAGCTTCTGGTATGGTTACTGAATTAGCCCTTGTCAGGATAGGCTCAATCATTATGTCTTTTCCTCGGGTATCGACCGACTCGATGATGGGAGGGTCAACAGGAGTAATTACTGGAATCGCAGTAGTAGTCTCGGGTGGAACCACAACAGGAATGATCACAGGTCCGGTAGCGGTCTTTGGAGGAGAAATCTCAGGGGAGAACACTCTTCTACTTCTGGTTATTTTACTTGTTCCTGCAATATTGACGATATCGGAATCAGCATTTTCAGCAATCTTGTCTTCAATGGCTAACACATCCTGCTTGACACTGTAGTAACAGACGTCGGCCCCATAGTTCCAAGGAACAGCTTTATCCGAGGAATATGGGATTTTCCCAGGCATGGTTATGATCAACGGAGTCACTTTCGGAATTGATGTAATCCTGACGGGTCTCTTAGCGGAGGCCCTGGGAGGATTGGCGGAAATGGTTATTGTGATCGATGGAAATAGAACTGACTGTTTTTTAGCTGGTTTCGCGAAATGTCGCGGTAAGCAAGAGTCGCCACCGTCTTTTATGTTCTCCAACATGGAAAGGACAAAAGCACAGCAAAATTCCTTCTTTGAGAATGTTTCTCGGTTCAGGAGGTAGATTTATAGAAAGGGAAGGTGTTAGCACCCTTTCTATCCGTGGTTATCCACGGGCTCTTAGGTACTTGCTCTTATGTTTTCAAAATTTGTACTCTTTTCAAGTGTGTGTGGGTTTTGAAAAAGTTTCATTTGAAAGATTTCTAAGTAACTCTTGTATCTGTCCTTAAGAGTGTATGAAAAATTTGTTTGAAAACCTTTGAAAGTGTAGGTGCGAAAAGTTGTTTTGTTTGTTTTGAAAAGAGCAAGTACTTATGAGAATCTACCTACTCTAATGAATTAAGTTGTGTAAGAGTCCTTTGGATAGTGCTATCCCACCATTGAGAGGTAGGTAGCACCATCGTTGGAGGTGTTCGGGTCAATTCGATTATTAGGGACATGTGTGGTCACCTTAAGCAATAGTAGGACATCTTAGAAGTAACCCTAATGTCCTAGATCCTTTTTATCCGAGGAAACCGTTTCGAGGCAACTGGATCTTTTAGACAGAAGGGCGACCTCTAAGACACCCTATACTTGATGACCACGTTCGAGGCAACCAGTGAGGCGTACCCTAGGGGTGGCATGTGCATGTGTGTTCAATTTCAGTTTATGTTTATCTTTGAACATGTTATTTGTGAGCTACGGATTGATTTTATTTACATACATTCTTTCATGCATTGTTAACAGTTAGGAGTGCGGAAAATAAATTGCGGAAATGTAAATCTAACTATTACAAGGTGTGGGTTTATACATCGCCAAAAAACAAAAACCCGTTTTGAAATAAAGTGCGAGAAATAGTAAATAAAGAGATAAACCTAATTACTATTACATATCCGGAAACAGTTACATAAATAATCAAAATAAATATAATGCGCGAAAGAATTAAATTGGAACGTCCTAAGGGTTTTGACCCTTTTTGAATAAGAATGAGATTTTGTCTTTTTTTTTTGTAATTAATGAAATTAAAATTAATAACTAATTAATTAATTAATTAAGAAAATATTTTTTTGTGTTTTTATGTTTTTAATGAAAAAAATAAAAGTAAAAGAAATTAAAAGTTAAAAGAAAACCTAGTTCTAAATTGTTTTTATTTATTATAGAAAAGGTGGAAATTAAACTAATTAAACTAATTAATTTGAGTTAATGCTTATTTACAAAATAATTACCTAAGTGAAATTAATAAAAATAAAATATTTACATTTTTTATTTTTTTCTCTGAATTTTTACTTGTGAAAATGTCAATTATGTTAATTAATTAAATACTAAGAATAATTAATAAATAAAATAAAAAAGAAAAAGGAAAATGGAAAAAAAGAAATTGAAACCAAAGGGGGTGCTGATGGCCCAATGGAGGTTTATTGTTGAATTTCTGGCCCAATAGAAGCAAGCCTGTTTGACTTTTTGCAATTGACTGCGCTGGCTTGACTGGGGAGCATGGTGCTCCTTCATTTCTTGGCCTTTGGATCCATGATTATGGACATGTGGCGCATGGATTGGTGAGGTGTATGATGAAGCCCTTCAGGGAGCCTGCATAGGAATATGTTAGGAAAAATTGAAACAATTATTGAGTGGACCTGGGAATCGAACCCAGGTCCAGTAGCCTTTTTCAATAGCATGGCCACCAACTGAGCTGCGCGTTTCATTTGATCTAAGAATAAGCAATGATTAATATATGTAATAAAAAGCAATATTCCTGGAAATAAAAAAAAACACCCGCGTTATTTTAAACAGGCCAATCAGATGCAAGCATGTGGTCATCTTCTTCCTCAAAAATTGCAGGGTTTTTTACCTGCGGATTTTATCCGCAGGTGGTTTCGTAGGTTGTTTCGAAACTCGTCCCTAGGCCATGAAAATGCTACCTGATACCATGAGCATGTTCGTCTTGGTCCCCTAAGTTCATCCCTGCTCCTTATTTGTTCTGATTTCACCTGAACATAAAATCCCTAAAAACCATACAAACAAAACCTAGGCACGGGATTTGTCACATGAGGCTTAAAAATGAAATTAAATGATGCCATTAGGTTAGAAATCAAACAAGGAGTATGAATGTGCTAAGATTTTTGAGAAATCATGCAAGAATAGAGAAACAAGATTCCATGTTCAGAGGTGATTTCGTGGGTACTTACAGCGCTTGATATGGAGTCTCAGGACTTGGCAAGGGTTGCTTTAGCTTCAGGGAGTGGCAAGGAAGAAAGCCACGTGCTTGCTTTACTCTGAAAAGGCTTGTAACTAGGTTTTAGAACTCTCACTTTTTGGACAATTTTTGGTTTTTCTCTTGGTCGTTTCTGCACACACTAGGTCGTGAATGAGGCTTTGTTACACTTGCATATGTAGTAATGAATGAGAATAGGTCACATTATGAGCTAATGATCCCTTGCAATTAAGTTTTTGGATTCTTCATAACCACCATTAAAGAAACATTCCAAGTTTGTTCAAATTTTGAATTTTTATGCATAAAATGGCCCTAGCATGAAATTGGTAGGTTTTTCATGACACATAAAAGTCATTCAAATCAAAAGATGTTATTTAATTAATTTTTTTGATTTTATTTGAATTTTATGGATTTAAAATGAATTAAATCAAATAAAATTAAATAAAAATAGAAAAATTAATGTTGAATCTTGAAATTGATCATGGGACACGTGGGTGGCATGACAAGGCTGAATCAAGTGGAAAAAAGTGGGCCCTTTTGTCAAAAATTGAAGTTTCAAGGATAGTTGACTTTTTCCATTTCACAAAAATTTCCCAACTTCTCCAATGCATATCTTGCTCAATTTTGATCATATGGACATGTTCTTGGACATTTTGGAAAGGTCTTGAAGTCCTCTAACCAATTCCTTCCTTTGGTCCCATGTAATTTTGATTTACCAATCTCAAGTTATGGTCTTTGACTTAAAATGCCTTTTTGTTGACTTTTGAAAATGACCTATAATGTTGAAATTGATAACTTTTTGTGAGAGCATTTCTTGGACTTGGAGTGTGAAGATGAGTTGTAGGAAATTTCATCTCCTTCAAAATGAGCATTGGATGGGATTTTTCTGATGAACCATGAAAAAGTTATGCATTGGTCAAGTTACAGTTGACTTTTCAACTGTCCAAAAATGGAAACTTCTGCATCTTGATGATTTTTGAGCCATGCTTGTGGAATCATGATCAAGACTTGATCAAATGATGATTGTGGCTTCAAAATAAGATGTTGACCAAAAATTTTGACTTTTTACTGCCAAATGACCATTTTACCCCTACAGTTAATTGTGAAGCAATTAGGGCTTTTGACTGTGCAACTTGACCTTGTGAGCCTTGAAACTTGGCATATAGATGCTTGACAATGTGTATAGGCCTATGGGACTTGATTGAGCCCTTGAAAACCTCAACTTCCTTGTAAGAACCAAAACCCTAATTTGACTGGCTTAGGAGGGTGTTTGAACTGTGCAACCCTTGAGTAGACTTGAGCAAATTGAGATTGACCTTGATAAATCTTGAAGAATATAGGAGGGCAAATTTTGGGGTACAACAGTTTCCCCTGTTCAATCTTCTTAGACCTGAGGATGTAGATTGGCTTGTGTGCCTTTCGTGATCCGAAGGTGGAAGATGATTGAACACTAGAGTGCCCAGAAATTTGCACTCGCATAGTAGAATATCAGCAAGGTGATGGAGGGAATGGGCTTATAGATGCCATTTGAGAGATGGTGGATATGAGGATGGGCTTATAGATGCCATCTGGAGACGTGACAGAACCTTGTCGGGAATGGGCTTAAAGATGCCATCTGGAGATGTGACAGAACCTTGTCGGGAATGGGCTTATAGATGCCATTTGGAGACTGTTGATAGGTGGATAGGCTTATAGATGCCATCTGGAGGTGGTCTGTTGAATTGTAATTTTTGTAAGTTGAAAGAGGGAACCTGTGTAGGGTTGCCTGATGATGAGCTCGTGTAAAACTGCATCTTGGAAAGAAGGACACCTGTGTAGGGTTGACTGATGATGAGCTCATGTAAAATTGCATCTTTGGAGGAAGGAAACCTGTGTAGGGTTTACTGATAATGAGTCCGTATAAGACTGCATCTGAAATGGAGAAGGAACCTGTGTAGGGTTACTTTGATGACGAGTTCGTGTAAAACCGCATCTAGAGCTGAGAAGGAAACCTGTGTAGGGTTTACTGATGACGAGTCCGTGTAAAACAGCATCCTTGGAAATGGAGAACCTGTGTAGGGTTCCTGGGTGACGAGTCCGTGTAAAACTTCATCTTTGGAAAGAGAGAACCCGTGTAGGGTTTCTTGATGACGAGTCCGTGTAAAACTACATCTGGAGAGAGAGAACCTGTGTAGGGTTTCTTTGGGATAAGTTCGTGTAAAACTTCTTGAGGAACCGGGGTAAGGTTACCTTGGGATAAATCCGTGTAAGACTTTGGGAGGAACCGGTGTAGGGTTACCATGAGATAAGTCTGTGTAAGACTTCTGGAGGAATCGGGGTCAGGATACTGCAGGGTAAGTTCGTGTAAAACTTCTTGATGGACCGGGGTAAGGTCATCTTGAGATAAGTCCGTGTAAGACTTATGGAGGAACCGGGGTAAGGTTACTGCAGGATAAGTTCGTGTAAAACTTCTGGACGGACCGGGGTAAGGTCATCTTGAGATAAGTCCGTGTAAGACTTCTGAAGGAAATGGGGTAAGGTTACTGCAGGATAAGTTCGTGTAAAACTTCTGGATGAACCGGGGTAAGGTTATCTTGAGATAAGTCCGTGTAAGACTTCTGGAGGAACCGGGGTAAGGTTACTGCAGGATAAGTTCGTGTAAAACTTCTGGATGAACTGGGGTAAGGTCATCTTGAGATAAGTCCGTGTAAGACTTCTGGAGGAACCGGGGTAAGGTTACTGCAGGATAAGTTCGTGTAAAACTTCTGGATGAACCGGGGTAAGGTCATCTTGAGATAAGTCCGTGTAAGACTTCTTCTGAAAGAAAAGGAACCGGTGTAGGGTTACTTTGATGATAAGTCCGTGTAAGACTTCTTCTGAAAATTGAGAAGGAACCAGTGTAGGGTTGCCTGATGATAAGTTCGTGTAAAACTACATCTGAGGTTGAGAAGGAACCGGTGTAGGGTTTCCTGTTGATGAGCCCGTGTAAGACTTCTTCTGAAAGAAAAGGAACCGGTGTAGGGTTTCCTGAGGATGATCAAGTAGATAATTGTCCTGTTTGGGTTTCGGATATTAACCCACGATCAGTCGTCCACAGAATTTTCCTGGCTTGTTACCAGTGTTGATCTGGAACTGTAAAGGTAGATGGTAATCATCTTTTGATTGACTTTTTCCTGAAAAGGCAAAGTATTAGTCGTATGCAGTGTCATGATGCATGAACTGCATGATATTAAGATGTTCTCAAGAATAAATGAGATTTGTGTTGTATGATGCGTATGCATGCTATAATGTATGAAGATGTGATGTTTATGAATGTATTCTCGTTTGGGAAAATAAATCCTTGACGAATGCCGGGAGTTTGTTGAATCCTGGGCTAATTTTGAAGAGTAGAGTTCTTCGTTTCCGCTGGGGATGATGATTGCAAGAATAAACCGGTAGGAGAAGATGACTCCGTTGGGGAATAAACTTGTTGGAGAGATTACTCTGTGGGGAATTACTCTGTGGGAAGAGATATTTCGCTGAGGTTTGATGATAACTCCGTTGGGGATTCCGTTGATATGTTTCATTGAGGATTCTGATGAACTTTGCTGGGGGTAGGAAGAGCTTCGCCGAGGATGATCTTTCCGTGGTAATTAGCTGAGGATAACCCAGTTATAAGTTATGGTGGGGAATAACTTTGAATAAAGCCGGGGAGAAGCGTTCGTACTCTGCCGGTGATAAGCTTCCAGAATCTACTGGGGATGAGCTCCCAGAATCTACTGGGGAGATTGATTCAACTCTCCCGGGGAGACTTTGGACTGCACTGGGGAGTGGCTCCACTGGATGTCTGTATTCCGCCGGGGAACAATCTTATATTAAGACTGCCGGGGATGCTTGCTTAGGAACATCTGTATACTCCACTGGGGAATATTGAGATTTTCTGGGGATACCCAGCTTCCATAAGGCTGACAGTAGACTAACTCTGCTTGGGGAGAGTGTTGCTGACTTGCAGGAGATACAGTGCCTTGTTAGGGCTGACGGGAGATCAACTCTGCTTGGGGGAGAGTATTTATGATTTTGGTCTTACTCAACGGGGAGTGAAGGTATCTTGGTCAAATTCTTCAACTGAATCTACCTTGTACCTGGAGGAAAGCAGTTGTGCAGTTTGGGCAACTCTTATTGCCCCAGCTTCTGTGGGAGAAGGTACCTGTAGAGGTGCTTGAGGACTGCCGATTGACAAATCTTCTTCTGGTAGGCAAGTGACGAGATGACGGAACATAGTCGTACGCTTTGATCCCTAACTTTTGCCTGGACCGCCCTTTCGGGTTTTCAGTCCATCGGGATACCCATTTTTGCCCAAGCCGCCTTTTCAGGTTTTCGACTCGCCGGGTGTACATATTTTTTCATTTCATCCTTTATTTTTGCCCGAACCCTTTTGGTTCGCCGGGAAGCCCTTATTTTTGCCTAGGTCAGTCGGCCTAGCGGGTCTTTGATTATGCGTAGTATTTTTTCGACTATGTCTGTGCTCAGAATGCAGGGAGTTGTCACTGTCAATAGCGTTGCATCGCCGTACTACCAGAAAATGTTGATCGTGCAAGATTCGTCGCTGGAATTCATGTCCAATGCCCCAAGTGATCCAGATGGAGATTTGCCCCAAGCTGGTTGGCCTTTTGAGAGATTCTCCGAATCTTGACTTAACTGCCCCAGATGATGGACAATGATCATGCCATGCCCCTTGATTGGAGGTGCTTTTGTTCATTAGACATTCGTCGTGCGAACTTCTATGTTGTTCAAACAAATAGTCATATGCAAGCAATGTTATATTAAAATGCAAAGCTCATGTCTGTCTTGAAGTTTTCGAAAATGTGTTTTTTCAGTAAAACCAGTGAATTTTGTAAAACGTGATATCAACTCAGTATTTTATAGCAAACCTTATGGAGTCAGGATACCTTTCGTAACAGTATGCTTTCGAACCAACCCATGCTTCATCTAGGACTTTTAAGGGTTGTAACGTGGCCTGGTTCACGGTTTAAGAAACAAAGGATAAAGGCTCAAATTTTTATTTGTACACACCCAATCTTCGTGATGTTCTTCAAACCTAAACTCAGTTAATCGTGCGTTGGACCTTGTTTGAGTCTTTGCCTTTGATATTCCGGTGATGGTTCGGATGTTGACAGCTTATTTTGGATAGGCAGTCATTTCTTTTTGTTGTTGAGGGTTTGTAGGACCTCTTTGTTTTTTATTTCGTTATCCCTGTTTTTGCCTGAACTGTTTCTTTTGTGATTACAGTCAGCGGGATACCCCAGTTTTGCAAGTCTCCTTCATAGGTTTTGACTTATTGGGCTTTTATTTCTGAGGGATAATGACTGCCTGTCTTTATGATTATTCGGAGCCATCACTGTCTTTTGTTTTGTAAGGACCTCTTTGGTGCCATTCGTTATGCACTTGGATCAACTGAGAGAACTACCCTGCCCCAGGTTATGATTAAGGGTTTTAATTTTCAAAAAAGGAAAACTCCTACTTCTTTGGCTCAAAGGGGTTGACGAGGGATTATCTTCCTTATAACTCCAGTGTTTAGGAATTGAAACAATGCCTGTACCTCATCAGTGGGGTTTGTTCAAAAGCATATTGTAGATTGTGGTATCGTTTTCGTCATCCTCCTTCAAGAGGCTTAGAATTATTAATTGAGAGTTGACATCAAAAAATGAAAGCAGTTTGAATATAGCGAATGCGAATATATTGATTCAAAATAGACATATGCGATGCATTGATACATTAAAAGAGTTTGACATAAACAAATGTTTGAACAATCAAAGAAAAATACAACTTGAACATTCGAATGAACAAAAGCTTCTTAGTTTGCACTAGTCATCTCAGATGGAAGATTCTCAGCAGAAGATTTTCATTTTGCCTCCCGGCATGAACTCCAGCACCCTTCCGTCGATCAAGTCCTGGATCTTGTTCCTCAAGCTCCAACAGTCGTCAGTGTCATGTCCAGGACTGTCAGAATGGTAGGCACACCTTTCATCAGGATTGTACTTTAGGGAGGTTATGTTGAGATTCTTAGGAGGTTCTTTTAAAGCAATCAGCTTGACCTCCAACAAGCGTCTCAGTATCAGTGATGATGGTATACCAGTCTCCGAGAAATGTCTTCCAGACGTATTTCGCTTACGCTGATTACCCTGTTGACGCTGGTGAGGTTGATGCTGGGCTTGTGACCCTGAAGCAAATTGAGGGGCTTTTCCCTTATCTTCTTGTACCACAGGTGGTTGAATGATGGCTTGCTCTTCAACCTTAGATGTTTGCCCCAGTTGGTTATCCCGAAGCAGTTGGTTGATGAGAACCCTGAGCTCTCCTTGTCTTTGAGATAAGTCTTGGATAAGAGCCATTTGCCCCAGTATCTGGGTTCTCATTGTATCCACCTCAGCTTGCAAACATTTCAGCCGTTCGTCTTTATTGTCTTCTGGACTGTTCCTGACCAAGGTCCCCATGAGGAGTGTTCTCAGCCCTTCCTGCCCCTTGGATAGATTTAGGAGGATCTCCCCGAACCGAGTCTCTTGAGCGTGAAGATCCTGGTTGTCTTGTTGGGAAGCCATTGCTGAAATAAACAGCGAAGAAGGTAAGTGACCGGTAATAAGGGTACATGTTATGCAATGATGTATATGTATGCATGCAATGTTTTCAAGGATCTCGCGGGGTAAACAAGAAAAGTTGTTAGGATTTGAATTTCATAGCTTGATCGAAGGAACTTCGTGTTGTTGAGAGTCCTTCTTCAAGAGTCAAAGCTCACCATATCGAGTGGGTCATAGCCCCCGACTCAAGTTATCAACCTTGGCTGGAGGAAAATAAATCCCATTTTCCCCTTGTTAGACAGTTGGTATATCATGACCTGCATCACAAACCCTTGAGATCCTTGAAACGGGTTAGTCCTTATGTAGGATGTATGCAATGGTATGATGTTATGCTATGCGTGGAGTAATGTAGGTAAACCCTGTTATGAGTCCAGATTAAGGACTGTAAACAAAACCTGCAAGAAACTCAAGTATCAGATAACAAGTATGCAAGTAGTCAAGTTTGAAGGCACACAAGTCACACAAAGAGCCCTTAGAGTTTAGGCCAGCATGAAGTTTGGGATACTACCCTCTTGAGGTTGGTGGACTCAAAACCTGTCCTATCAAAAGTAATCGGGTTCTAAGGAGCTCAATATCATTGGGTTGTTTTCTATGTTCATTGTTTTGATTTAGCCACTGGACTGGCGATCAAAATATTCCAAGAAAACAACCCTCAATGAGTGTAGTATCGAGTATCTACCAACTTCGGACTGCACCAAAGTCGGTCATCTCACTACCCCTAAAGAGGCCAGGATGGTCAAGTAAGGTTCCTAAGGTCAGTTTATGCTTCACGACACCATGCGGCGGCCCCGTACTCTCCTTGACTTGACTCAAGGATTACCGGTACTCACCAAAGTGCCATATCAACGTAGCAAACTACTTCAACCGTGTCGGTATACCCCGCACAGTTCCCTCACAGTTTTGTTGCTACTTTCTAAGAAGGTATCCCCCAGATCCGGGTTAGGATCTATGAAACTCCCAAAACAGGCCCACAATATTAAATCAAGCAAGGAAAGCAATTGAAAACATGATGATGAACTATTCCTAAGGTACACCTCACTTTAAAGTGCCCCCAGCAGAGTCGCCAGTTCTGTGATCGATGGAAATAGAACTGACTGTTTTTTAGCTGGTTTCACGAAATGTCGCGGTAAGCAAGAGTCGCCACCGTCTTTTATGTTCTCCAACATGGAAAGGACAAAAGCACAGCAAAATTCCTTCTTTGAGAATGTTTCTCGGTTCGGGAGGTAGATTTATAGAAAGGGAAGGTGTTAGCACCCTTTCTATCCGTGGTTATCCACGGGCTCTTAGGTACTTGCTCTTATGTTTTCAAAATTTGTTTGCTTTTCAAGTGTGTGTGGGTTTTAAAAAAGTTTCGTTTGAAAGATTTCTAAGTAACTCTTGTATCTGTCCTCAAAAGTGTATGAAAAATTTGTTTGAAAACCTTTGAAAGTGTAGGTGCGAAAAGTTGTTTTGTTTGTTTTGAAAAGAGCAAGTACTTATGAGAATCTACCTACTCTAAGGAATTAAGCTGTGTAAGAGTCCTTTGGATAGTGCTATCCCACCATTGAGAGGTAGGTAGCACCATCGTTGGAGGTGTTCGGGTCAATTCGATTATTAGGGACATGTGTGGTCACCTTAAGCAATAGTAGGACATCTTAGAAGTAACCCTAATGTCCTAGATCCTTTTTATTCGAGGCAACCATTTCGAGGCAACTGGATCTTTTAGACAGAAGGGCGACCTCTAAGACACCCTATACTTGATGACCACGTTCGAGGCAACCAGTGAGGCGTACCCTAGGGGTGGCATGTGCATGTGTGTTCAATTTCAGTTTATGTTTATCTTTGAACATGTTATTTGTGAGCTACAGATTGATTTTATTTACATACATTCTTTCATGCATTGTTAACAGTTAGGAGTGCGGAAAATAAATTGCGGAAATGTAAATCTAACTATTACAAGGCGTGGGTCTATACATCGCCAAAAAACAAAAACCCGTTTTGAAATAAAGTGCGAGAAATAGTAAATAAAGAGATAAACCTAATTACTATTACATATCCGGAAACAGTTACATAAATAATCAAAATAAATATAATGCGCGAAAGAATTAAATTGGAACCTCCTAAGGGTTTTGACCCTTTTTGAATAAGAATGAGATTTTGTCTTTTTTTTTTGTAATTAATGAAATTAAAATTAATAACTAATTAATTAATTAATTAAGAAAATATTTTTTTGTGTTTTTATGTTTTTAATGAAAAAAATAAAAGTAAAAGAAATTAAAAGTTAAAAGAAAACCTAGTTCTAAATTGTTTTTATTTATTATAGAAAAGGTGGAAATTAAACTAATTAAACTAATTAATTTGAGTTAATGCTTATTTACAAAATAATTACCTAAGTGAAATTAATAAAAATAAAATATTTACATTTTTTATTTTTTTCTCTGAATTTTTACTTGTGAAAATGTCAATTATGTTAATTAATTAAATACTAAGAATAATTAATAAAGGAAATAAAAAAGAAAAAGGAAAATAGAAAAAAAGAAATTGAAACCAAAGGGGGTGCTGATGGCCCAATGGAGGTTTATTGTTGAATTTCTGGCCCAATAGAAGCAAGCCTGTTTGACTTTTTGCAATTGACTGCGCTGGCTTGACTGGGGAGCATGGTGCTCCTTCATTTCTTGGCCTTTGGATCCATGATTATGGACATGTGGCGCATGGATTGGTGAGGTGTATGATGAAGCCCTTCAGGGAGCCTGCATAGGAATATGTTAGGAAAAATTGAAACAATTATTGAGTGGACCTGGGAATCGAACCCAGGTCCAGTAGCCTTTTCCAATAGCATGGCCACCAACTGAGCTGCGCGTTTCATTTGATCTAAGAATAAGCAATGATTAATATATGTAATAAAAAGAAATATTCCTGGAAATAAAAAAAACACGCGCGTTATTTTAAACAGGCCAATCAGATGCAAGCATGTGGTCATCTTCTTCCTCAAAAATTGCAGGTTTTTTTACCTGCGGATTTTATCCGCAGGTAGTTTCGTAGGTTGTTTCGAAACTCGTCCCTAGGCCATGAAAATGCTACCTGAGACCATGAGCATGTTCTTCTTGGTCCCCTGAGTTCATCCCTGCTCCTTATTTGTTCTGATTTCACCTGAACATAAAATCCCTAAAAACCATACAAACAAAACCTAGGCACGGGATTTGTCACATGAGGCTTAAAAATGAAATTAAATGATGCCATTAGGTTAGAAATCAAACAAGGAGTATGAATGTGCTAAGATTTTTGAGAAATCATGCAAGAATAGAGAAACAAGATTCCATGTTCAGAGGTGATTTCGTGGGTACTTACAGCGCTTGATATGGAGTCTCAGGACTTGGCAAGGGTTGCTTTAGCTTCAGGCAGTGGCAAGGAAGAAAGCCACGTGCTTGCTTTGCTCTGAAAAGGCTTGTAACTAGGTTTTAGAACTCTCACTTTTTGGACAATTTTTGGTTTTGCTCTTGGCCGTTTCTGCACACACTAGGTCGTGAATGAGGCTTTGTTACACTTGCATATGTAGTAATGAATGAGAATAGGTCACATTATGAGCTAATGATCCCTTGCAATTAAGTTTTTGGATTCTTCATAACCACCATTAAAGAAACATTCCAAGTTTGTTCAAATTTTGAATTTTTATGCATAAAATGGCCCTAGCACGAAATTGGTAGGTTTTTCATGACACATAAAAGTCATTCAAATCAAAAGATGTTATTTAATTAATTTTTTTGATTTTATTTGAATTTTATGGATTTAAAATGAATTAAATCAAATAAAATTAAATAAAAATAGAAAAATTAATGTTGAATCTTGAAATTGATCATGGGACACGTGGGTGGCATGACAAGGCTGAATCAAGTGGAAAAAAGTGGGCCCTTTTGTCAAAAATTGAAGTTTCAAGGATAGTTGACTTTTTCCATTTCACAAAAATTTTCCAAATTCTCCAATGCATATCTTGCTCAATTTTGATCATATGGACATGTTCTTGGACATTTTGGAAATGTCTTGAAGTACTCTAACCAATTCCTTTGGTCCCATGTCATTTTGATTTACCAATCTCAAGTTATGGTCTTTGACTTAAAATGCCTTTTTGTTGACTTTTGAAAATGACCTATAATGTTGAAATTGATAACTTTTTGTGAGAGCATTTATTGGACTTGGAGTGTGAAGATGAGTTGTAGGAAATGTCATCCCCTTCAAAATGAGCATTGTATGGGATTTTTCTGATGAACCATGAAAAAGTTATGCATTGGTCAAGTTACAGTTGACTTTTCAGCTGTCCAAAAATGGAAACTTCTGCATCTTGATGATTTTTGAGCCATGCTTGTGGAATCATGATCAAGACTTGATCAAATGATGATTCTGGCTTCAAAATAAGATGTTGACCAAAAATTTTGACTTTTGACTGCCAAATGACCATTTTACCCCTACAGTTGATTGTGAAGCAATTAGGGCTTTTGACTGTGCAACTTGACCTTGTGAGCCTTGAAACTTGGCATATAGATGCTTGACAATGTGTATAGGCCTATGGGACTTGATTGAGCCCTTGAAAACCTCAACTTCCTTGTAAGAACCAAAACCCTAATTTTACTGGCTTAGGAGGGTGTTTGAACTGTGCAACCCTTGAGTAGACTTGAGCAAATTGAGATTGACCTTGATAAATCTTGAAGAATATGGGAGGGTAAAGTTTTGGGTACAACAGTTATGATGGCAATGTCTTCACATGAAATAGTCGGAACGGGAGTCTTCTCAAATAGAATCTCTTTGTCATCCATCATGCGCTGAACACCTATCTTAAACAAAGGGCAACCAGTCGATAGAAACGAACAAAAGTGGCAACCTTCACCACAACCCAAAAATAAACCGACTTTCAACAAACTCTCCTTGATAGTCATGAGCGAGGTTACCAATTCTTCCACAGAGGTCACAAACACTCTTCAACGGCATTAATACCCCGACCATGTTTCGACATAGGATCAGTGATAATGTTAGGAGTCTCTAGGGGATCAAATTCAATCTCTTGAGCATCAATCAAATCCTGTACTTTGTTCTTCAAGGTCCAGCAATCATTGGTGTCATAGCCTGGACTCTCCAAATGGTAAGCACAACGGGCATTCGGTTTATAGTAGGGAAAGGTGGTGTTCAGATTTTTCGGAGCTTCCCTCAGAGTAACCAGATTGGTCTTCAGCAACTGAGGTAAAATTTGAGACAGCGTCATGTTGATTCGAGTGAACTGTCTAGTTGGCCTCTTTGCTCTCGGTTGATTATTTCTTTGTTGAGCAGGTGCAGGGTTAGGAATCATAACAGCCCCTACCGCCAGACGGCGCTCGGTTCGATTCTGATTCTTTTGGTTGTATACAATACTGACTTCCTTTTTACCTAAAAATGGCTTCCTTGCAGCACTAGAAGAGGCATCCTTCTGAATTTTTTCACTTCGGATTCCAGCTTCCACTCTTTCTCCCGTTAAAATCAGTTCAGTAAAACCCGCCAATGAACTTCCAGTCATATGGTTGAATAATGGCCCAGTCAAAGTCCCAGAAAACATATCCACGAGCTCCCGGACAGCCAATGGAGGTTGAACTCTTCCAGCAAAATCTCTCCACTTTTGAGCATAATCCTTGAAACCCTCGTTCGAACCCATAGACAGATTTTGGAGTTGTGTACGGGTGGGAACGAGGTCTGCATTATACTGGTATTGCTTGTAAAATGCAGCAGCAAGGTCTTCCCAGTTACGAACATTGGCCCTTTCCATTTGATAGAACCAATCCAGTTGTGTTCTAGATAGACTGTCTTGGAAGAAGTGAACCCATAAGTCTTTGTAAGCAGTATGAGGCTGTATGTTCCTCACATAAGAACGAAGATGCATTTTGGGATAAGAGACCCCATCATACTTAGCAAATATCATTCCTTGAACTTTGGGGGGATGACAACCCCGGAGACCAGACCCAACTCTTCAAAATCCAGCCCAGGAACCTTCTAGATTTCCATAGCGCTCAGACGCTCTTCTAACTGCTTATACCTTTCATCAGCCGGAGGGTACTGCTCCTCATTATAATCAGTTTCATTGTCAGACTCTTTAGTACTAGGGTCCTCTTCTCTGTCTTCACCCTCTTGATTCTCTCCCTCTTTGGATGAAGAACCTAGCTCAACAACCCGTCTTGGAGGCCCTCTAAACCTTCTTCCCATATTTACCACACCGACTGTCCTCTTGGTCTTCTTGTTCTTCTTAACAATCAGAGCCTTCAACTCTTCCTGTCCTTTGGCCAGAGCCACAAATATTTGTTGGAACTGCGTGTTCTGAGTCTGACGATCCTTCACAGTTTGTTCAAGAGCCATTGTTGAAATAAACAGCGGAGGTGATGAGAAACCTGTTATGAATCCTGTTATGCAATGATATGTATGATATATGTATGCAATGTTTTCAAAGACTTTGGGAAATTTAACTTTGCGAACCAAAATGAAACAAAGCTTTTATTAGTTAGATTCAAAGTTCACATGCCTTTTAGGCGTTACAATTAAAAACAAATCTAAAAAACTAGAAAACAAAATAAAAAATCACATGGATGCTTCCTCTTCGCGCCGAGATAGACATTGAGGCTTCTTTCCTTCTGGAGCTATTTTGTGAGCTATAAGACCTTCCTTTCCTGTGCATAGAACTGGTCCCTGTAAGTATCTCCCTCTTTCTTCAATTGAATCCACGACCTCTAATTCTCCAAGATCAGTGGGCATATCAGGATAGAGAATCGTGTAAGGAATACCCCCTTCAATAGTGGGTTCCACAATCACTGGTAGAACGGCCATGTAGGGAATCAAAAGTTTCTAGGCGCGAGCTCGTCCCCATTGGATTTAAGGTTCCATAGGAATGAAAGCCTTTGGCCCCAAAGCCTTAGCGCCAGATCTTTTTACCATGCCCCAAGCTCGTATGAACCTTCGGAGATACTCTTGAACAACATCCTCATAGTTGAATATAATGCCCTCGATAAGTAACTCATGGGGACCATCCCTTCGAGCGTAACCAATTTGTCACAGAGCTAAACAAGGATTGTAGGTTATACCCCCTCTGATGCCAAGTAACGAGAGATTAGGATACTCCCCGCAACGGTCAATAATAATAGTGTTTTCCATAGCTCGGAAACACCATAGAATATCCATGTGAGCGAGTGACATTATCCTTTGTGACCAACCCACACCTTCTTCATTCTTTAGTACGGACTTAGGGAGGTGAGAAGTAAACCACCTCGATAGAAATGGCATGCAGCACATAAGAACCCCTCTTCTCTTCATGGTACGAGTATGGAGAATGTGCAAAATGTCTCCGAGCAAGGTAGGCACGGGGTTGCGAGAGAGGAAGATCTTGATAGCATTCATATATATGAATGAGTCTGGATTAGGGAACAGTATTAACCCATAGATTAGAAGAGCCAAGACCTCCTCAAAAGCCTAAAAATCCATATCATCCCAAAACAATTGGGCCTTGTCTATCAGGAACTTGGCTAGAAAACCCTTGACTCCGCTTCTTGTTTCCCAATTGGATACCACGTCGACCCGTTTCAGATGCAAGGATGAGGCAATGACTTCTGGCTTAGGAACTTCTTCCAGACCTGTGAAAGGCAACTGTTCAAGAATGGGTATATCCAACAACTGAGATAATTCTTCCATGGTAGGCATCAACTGATAGTCTGGAAAGCTGAAGCAGTGGTGCTTGGGATCAAAGAACTGGAAGAGTACACTCATCATCTTTTCATCAAAGTTTGAAGTAACCAGGTTAAGAAGTCGACCATGTCTCTTAGTGAATGCAAAAGTTTGAGAAACCCTTGATACTAGCTCTTTGAGTTGGGAAGGTATCTCCACAAAGTTGATTCAGATAGTGTTTCTACGAACGGAAGCCATGATCTGCAAAACAGAACAAAGATAAATTCCCTTGGTCCTTGAAAGGGTTAGTGCAATAAGAATGGATGCTATGTTATGATGCATGATGTCATGATAAACCACAGGTATAGCAAACACAGACAAATCACACTAAGTCCTTAGGTTTAAGGCCTGCTTGAGTTTCAAGGTCATACCCTCTTGAAGCTTAGTTGGTTTCAAACTTGTCTTAGAGAAGTAATCGGGTTCTAAAGATTCTCAATATCACTGATCATCCTTTATCGGGAATTGTTTTAGCTCAAGCAATCTTTTCTTACGGCCAAAATATCCAGAAAGTCTGATCTCAATGAGTGTAGCATCGAGTATCAACCAATCATCAGCTTTATACCGAGTCCGACTATCTCACTACTTTCTAATGGCCAAGTTGGTTCAACTAAGGTTCTAAGGTCTGTTAGTGCTTCACGACACCATGCGGCGGCCCCGTATTCTCCTCGTTTCCCCATGAAGGATACCGGTAACAACCAAAGTGTCACACCAACACAACCATCGCTTAAACCATATCGGTCTACGTCGTACAGTCTCCACGATCTATTGATGTTTACCTAAAAAGTGTCCCCAGATCCGGGTGTAGAATCTTTAATAATACCCAAATAAACCCTTGAATTTAAAGCAGGCAAGGAAAAACAAGAAAGCAATTTTTTAAAATGACCTAGATCCTAAGGTGTACCGCACTTATTTGATCCCCAGTAGAGTCGCCAGTTCTGTGATACGGTGGCATAACCGACTGTTACTACTGGTTTGCATTTTTTGTTCGCAAAATGTCGCGGTAAGCAAGAGTCGCCACCGACTTTTATTTTATCCAATCAGAAAAAGGAAAAAGAACAAAAAAAACCTTTTTTGAGATGTTTCTGAGTATGGGGGTAGATTATAGAAAGGGAAGGTGTTAGCACCCTTTCTATCTGTGGTTTTACACGGGCTCTTAGGTACTTGCTCATTTTGAAATTGGTTGTGTGTGCTTGTTTTGAAAAGTTTTGTTTTACTTCGTGTTAACCCTTGTTTCTGTCCTCAAGAGTGTTACGAAGTTGTTTTTGAAAACCTTATTTGGGAAAGTGTTGGTGTGAAAAAGTTTGTTTGTTTGAGCAAGTACTTAAGAGTTAATCTACCTAGTCGAAAAAGTTTGTTCGTTTTCCTTTAGACAGCGCTATACTATTATTAAGGAATAGGTAGCAGCATCGTTAGAGTTTTTAGGGATATTCGAAGGGACATGTACGATCACAAAAGCAATGTTAGGAAATGTTAGTAATCATCCTAAAGCCTTAAAGATCTTTTTCCGAGGCAACATCCGAATGGGTCATTTTTTATCTTTTAGACTGGAGGACAACCACTAACAAACCCTATACATCATGATCGTTTAACCTAAGGCAACCGGAGTGGAGTAAACCCTAGGAGTGAGCATGTGTGAGTGACTTTTTCAGTTAATTTGTCTTTGCACATTTAGGGTTTTCTACCGTTTTAATTTTCAAGTATTCTTTCCATACAATCCTATTAGCATACATCTAACAGTTTATAGTTGCGGAAATTAAAAGTGCGGAAAGTTTAAAGTCCTAGCTATTACAAGGCTTTCGGAGATACATAATTATTTTTTACTGTAAAATAAAATGCGGAATTAAAACCTAGTTAAAATTATTACACACTCAGAGCAGTTACACAAATAATAAAAAAGTAAATAAAATGTGCGCGACGAATTAAATATGAGGATAATTATAAAACCTAAAAAACTAATTGAGAAAATATTTGGTTATTTTTTGAGAAAAATTGAACTATGTACAAATTAACCCTAATTTCTAATTGATTTAAATTATGTAAAAAAGGAATTAAATTGCCCTAAATTAAATTAATCTAATTAGTTATGGAAATAAAAATATTTTTATGAAAAATAATTTTTGATGTTTTTTGTGATTTTTGATTTAATAAAAAAAGTAATAATTCTTGTGTTATTTTTTAAAAAGAAAATAATTAGAAAATAATTAAAAGAATTAAAATAAAAAAGGGAAAGAGATGGGCCTGTATTGCTGAAAAGGGGGGTGTGATGTTTAATTGTTTAGGCCCAATCCTTGCTCAGCCTAGTCCCACGCTTGATCTTGTGTAGCCACGCTTGGAGGGTGCATCATGGACTTCCCTTTGACTGAGCGTTGGATCTAGATTAGTGATGATCTAGTGGTTGGATGGTTGGATGCATTGTAGGCGCTTGGCAAGGTGAGGCATGGGATCTACAATTGAGTGTTAGGAAAAATAAAGAATATGCTGGGACCTGGGACCGAACCTAGGTCCTCTCCACTATTCATTGCACGCTTTACCACTAGGCCATATTGTTTAATCGTTAGTATAATGACAACAATACATATTATGTAAAACAAAGTGGGTAGCTGGAAAAAATAAAACCACGCGTGCTATTATTCAAACAGGCCAATGGTTATCAGCCACGTTGTCTTCTTCTTCCCCTGTCTGTTGTTTTAGGTATGAGACTTATACCTACGGACATCCTCCATGGCTATAGCACTGTGAATTTCAAAAATCAAAAGCAAGCATGATAAATTAATTCTAAGCACATGGATCGATTCGTCTTGATGCCACGAGCATCATGGTACCCCTTTCTTGGGCCAATTTAACCTGTATAAAAAAACCCTAAAACGGCCATGAAAACCCTAGCAATGGCAATTATGAATACAGGCATCAAAACATCAATTAAACCATTCAAACATGTTGCAAATATGTCAATGAACACAAATATATCATTAGAACATGTTAATGATGCAAGAATTATTGTAATCGAATTTGAAAAAGGAAGCAAACTGTGTGGGTGTTATGTGACGCTTTTGGGCTTGTGGAAGCTTGTAATTGATCGTGCTAGCTTCTGGGAAGGTCCAGGAAACGATTGGGAGTGTTGAAATGCCTTGAATTGCCGTCTAGGTTGGAAAACGATTCACCACTTTTTATCAATTTTTTCAGTTTTGTTTCCAGCTCTCACGACCTCCAAACCCTGTTCTTGCGCATTGGTTATGTTAAGCATATATAGTAGAGCGTATTAGGTCAACAAAAATGCTTTGTATCTTTGATAATCATGGAGATTTGATTTGATTTCCTCTTGTATGATATGTTTCCAAAATAGGTCTAATCATGCCAATTTTTGCTTCAATTTTCTTTGCACGATTTGATCTGATATGCCAGCCTAATTCGATTGTGATTCCTACAAAAATCAGATCAAAACCTATCTTTTTATATTTTTTGCAATTTATTTGATTTAATTTGAATTTTAAATAATAAAAAATCAAAATAAAATAAATAATGAAGCAAATAATGTGTGGATGGTGATTTGGGTCGTGGACCATGTCACAAACAAGCTTCAATCATGAAATGCTAAGCCCATTTGACAAAAAATTCACTTTTGAGCACATTTGACTTTTGGCAATTTTGCAAAAATGGTCAACTTTGACAAGTCATATCTCTTCCAATTTTAACCCTAGAGAGGTGTTCTTAGACTTTTTAGAAATATTAGGGTGTCCCCTAAACAAACCTTTTGGTCTCATCTCAAATGGGTCTTCCATGTTCATGTAAGAAGCTTTGACCTAAAAGGTGTTTTTGTTGACTTTTCAAAAGGACCTATAATGTGGAAATTCATATCTTTTGATGAGTGCATATTTTGAACTTGAGGGATAAAGATGAATTGTAGGGAATTTCATCCTCTTCAAAATGCGCCTTGGATGGAAATTGTTTGATAAAGTATGAGGAAGTTATGCTTAGTCAAAGTTTGGTTGACTTTTCCTAAGAAACCTTAATTTAGCAACTTTTGGGTTTTGATGAATTTGGGGCATTCCTTGGGGAATCATGATCAACCCTTGATCAAATGATGAATATCACTTTAAAATTTTGATGTTGACCAAAAATCTTGAAGTTTGACTGTATGTGGGCCACAATTGACTTTTGACCTAATATAGTTGATTTTCAAGCATCTGAGCAATTGACTGAGCAAACTTCTTGTGCAAAGCATGAAAATTGACATGGATGATCTTGAGAACATATTAGGACCATGGAAAGCATTTTGGACCTTTGTATATCCCACACCCTGATAAAAATGGAAACCCTAATTTGAGGTACATTGCCTTAGGAGTGAGTTTGTCTGGTCAACTCTTAGGCATCCTTGAGAAACTTGAGGACCTCAATGGGCATGTGTTGAGTTAAATGAGAGGGAAACTTTTGGGGTACAACACCTTGGTTGTCGCCCTCGTAGTCGAATACCAAACCTTGGATGAGTGTATCGTGAGGATCATCTCATCGTGCATACCCAAATTGTCGTAATGTAAGAGAAGGGTTATAGGTGATACCTCCAATAATACCTAAGAGTGGGACATTAAGGAATTCCCCACAACGATCAATGATAGTGGTATCTTCTAAGTATCAATAACACCAATAAATTTCAGAGTGTGTGAGGGACATCATCCTTTGAAACCAAGTCAATCTTTGCTCGTTCTTTAATGTTGATCGAGGTAGGTGCGAAGTAGACCACTTGGCGAGTAGGGGAATGCAACACAAGAGAATACCTCTTTTCTTCATTATGAGAGTGTGGAAACAATGTAAAATGTCTCTAAGCAAAGTAGGTATAGGATTACGAGAGAGGAAGACCTTGATGGCATTCACATCTATGAATTGGTCTGGATTGGGAAATAGAACCAAACCATAGATTAGAAGAGCCAAGACATCTTCAAAGGCTTGAAAATCCATATCTTCCCAGAATGAGCGAGCCTTCTCCAACGTGAATTTGGCTAGGAAACCCTTAACTCCGCTTCTTGTCTCCCAATTTGCTATGATGTCGGCTCTCTTCAGATGCAGGGCTTTGACAATGACTTCAGGCTTTGGAGTCCCTTCTAAACTAGTGAACAGTAATTTATAAAGAACGAAAACTCCCAACAGTTGAGAGAACTCCTCTAGTGTAGGGACCAACTGATAGTCAGGAAAGGTGAAGCAATGATGCGTGAGATCAAATAATTGGAAGAGAACACACATCATTTCTTCTGGGAATTTGGACGTAGCCAAGCTGAGAAGTCGACCATATTTCTTGGTGAAGGGAGAATCTCCAGGCACCCTTGATGTTAATTCTTGGAGTTGAGGGTGTGCTTTCACGAAGCTGATCCGGATGGTATTCCTTCAGATGGGATTCATGGCCTACAAAACAAAACAAAGATAAATTCCTAAATCCTTGAAATGGTTAGTGAGAATGCTTATGATGTTATGTATAAGTATGCAAAGCAAGCAAGTTGTTATGTACACATAAATCAGACAAATCCTTAGGTTTGGGCTTGCATGGAGTTTGTAGGTAAGTACTCTCTTGAAGTTTAGTTGGCTCAACCTGTCCTAGTAATAGTAATCGGGTTCTAGAGGATCTCAATATCACTGATCTTTCTTCATCGGGAATTGTTTCAGCGCAAGCCTCTTTAATGGCAACCAAAATATCCCGAAAGTCTGATCTCAATGAGCGTAGCATTGAGTATCAAACAATCTTCGGTCAGAACCAAACCCGAATATCTCGCTACTTCCTAATGGACAAGGAAGGGTCAATTAAAGGTTCTAAAGTCAGTTAGTGCTTCATGACGCCGCTCAGTGGCCCCGTATTCTCCTCAATTCAACACAAGGGATACCGGTACCAACAAATGTGTCATACTAACGTAGCCATTGCTTCAACCATATCGGTCTACGTTGTATAGTTTCCATAATCTATTGCTACTTACCTAAAAGGTGCCCCCAGATCCGGGTAGAGGATCATAACAAGCCCAAACAAGGAATCATAATGTAAAACAAGCAAATCAAACAATGAAAGCAAGTAAAAGTGATATAGCATTAAGGTAACCCCACTTTTAAGTCAAATCCATAGCAGAGTTGCCAGTTCTGTAACACGGTGGGAGAACTGACTTGAGTGTTTTATGTTTGATTGCAATTGTTGCGGATACCAAGATTCGCCACCGATTTTTCTTTTATCCAATAAGGAGAGGGTGAAAAGAACAAGAAAGACCTTTGAGATTATTTTCTTGAGTTCGGGGGGTAGGTTATAAAAAGGGAAGGTATTAGCACTCTTTCCATCTGTAGTTATCTACGGGCTCTTAGTTGTTTTCTAGATCACTTGCTTTTGTTTAAAAATGTGCTTGTGGTATTGGTTTTGAAAGTGATTATGAAAAGTGTCTTTGTAATGGTTCTCGTTTCTATAAGAACGCGTAAAAAGTGTTTTGTTTCAAATGGGAGTGTGGGTGTATAAATTTTTTTTTTATGAGAAAGCGAGCAACTAAGAGCATCCTACCTACTCAAACGATTTTAATGTTCTTTTCCTCCTCCTTTAAATGTTGCTATTTGTGATACGGTGGGAGAACTGACTTGAGGTTTTGCGTTTGTGTTTGCAAATGTTGCAGTTTAGCAAGAGTCGCCACCGACTTTTCTTTTATCCAAAAGGAGAGGTGAAAAAGCACAGGAAAGACCTTTGAGATTATTTATTGAGTTCGGGGGGTAGATTATGAAAAGGGAAGGTATTATCACCCTTTTCATCCATGGTTTTCCATGGGATCTTAGTTACTCGTTTAGATCACTTGCTTTTGTTTGACAGTGTGCTTGTGGTGTGGGTTTTGAAAATATTTTGAAAATGTCTTTGTAATGGTTCCCGTCTATATAAGAACGTATAAAAAATGTTTTATCTTTTCAAAAATGTTTTGAAATGAGAGTGTTGGTATGTAAAAGTGTTTTTTGTTTTCAGCAAGCGAGTAACTAGGAGCGAATCTACCTACTCGAAAGGTCTTAAACGTGCTTTTCCTTCTCATTTAGATGCGGCTATCTTACCATTGATTTGGTAAGAAGCCCCATCGTCGGATGTGAAGGGACGAGTGTGGGACGTTTGAATAGTCATAGAAGGTAACTTATGTGACGTTTTAGCAACGTTTTGGGACTAGATCATTTTACCGAAGGCAACATCGAGGGTCATCGAAGGACTACGATCTTTTTTATCGAAGGGTCTTTACTAAAACGTCCCATATTCAAGGGACATGACTATTTTCCGAAAGGCAACAAAGTGAGATTACCCTAGAGGTGTTAGTGTGCAAGTGTGTTAGTGTGCATGCATTTTGTCTTATATTTGAAAGTTATCTATTTATTGATTTTATCTTGCCATACAACCTATTTACTAGCGATATATGAAAAGCAAGTAAAAATGCCGAAAATAAAATCTAAGCTATTACATCACTTTAGGGGGATGGGGGTACAATTTAACAATAGGGATGAAATGGAGACTAAAATATTACAACCATATCGAATAATAATGAAAACAATGTAAAAACAGTGCAAAACAAAGGGAAAATGTATTTTGAACTGCTATGTGTCGACCCATGTTGTTATGCATCGACACATAGCTTTTACCTGCTCCTGTAAAACAAAATCAGTTCAGTATGGGTCAACACATAATGGTATGTGTCGACTCATGCACCTTCTTGTATCGACGTGAAACGCGTATGTATTGACTCATAGGCTCTTCCAGCTTCTGTTTTGCAATCTAAACTCAGTATGGGTCGATACATGGGGGTTATGTGTCGATACATGCTGTATTTTCCTGCCTTTAAACATTGTTTTTCTTGTCTGTTCAGGTTAGCTTACAACATATGATGGATAGATGTAAATAACAAATGAGTGAATAAGCCTAAATCATAAACAAATGACTAGTTCAAAGGGATAATAAAATACTACATCTTATCTTTAAGAACAACATATTTTTAATGATGTATAAAAAGATATCAAGTCAAGAGGACTTACCTTTGGGCTGCACTGGTTGTTTTAGATCTGAATGCTTTTCCAAATGTTGTGATGACTTTATGAGTCTTCAGAAAGCTGCTCCGGACTGTTGAAACTGAGTTGGATTGTACTGTAATATTTTTGGTATTTTTGATGGTGAAGATGAATAGCACTACAAGGACTGTTTTTATGTTTGGACAAACTTTGTATGTGATGAAGTGTTTGGCTTATGGAGAGTTAGTATGGTGGAATGATGGGTTAGGGTTCTGTTTTGAATAAGAACAGAACTGGTTTTTTGAATGAATGAGATTTGAGGGTTTACCAATATAAATTATGGCTTTTCTCCTTGTCCTTTTTCTCTATTATTTCTAACCCCTTTGTCTTGCAAATGCTTCTTTTATTTATAGGCAAAGGACATGTGAACAAAGGCTGAATATGTTTAAAACACAACATGTTATGGTTTGGTTTGGATGTAAGTATCAAACTATGTCAAGTACTCCATGGTTCTAAGATAAAGTACCAAAGTTGTTGGTTTAGAGGGGTTGATTTCCATATTTTATGGTGGAGTAAAATCAGAAACCAACAAAGTATGGGCTCAAGACAAACTTTGTACAAAAAGCTTGCTTTTCAAGAATAGCAATGGTGCCTTTATGCCATAAATGGAAAGATCTTTTGGACAATGGCTCAAACACTTGGGTAATAGCTCAAGCTCTTGTGTAAACATTACATTATTTGCAAGTCACAAGGCCTACAAAGTAAGATTATGCAGCATAGCATAAGGGTTTTGTTGTGTGTTCTTCAATAGAATGACTTGCAAATCAAGGGTGGATTCCGAACTTCATGCCCTTGAATCTCCTAGCTCAAGTATGATAAATTCATGCTCTTGGATGTTTTGGAAATCTTGAAACACCCTCTATAACTTTCATGTTGGACATTTTGACAAAATCATCTTGGAACTATGTGAAAAAATGCCAAGAAGTTGGGATAAAATCCTGCACAAAATTTGTTGAAAATTTCTCTAAGTGTTAAATGAAATTGTCATGATTTCATGAATTTATAACTTGAGATCCAAGCATATTTAGGAGAATTTGTGTAAAGCAATGTTATAGATATCATGGAAATCTACAACTTTTTTGTTGAAAGTTTCCCTTGAACCGTCTTGCATCTTGGTGAAAGAATGGCATGAAGTGATGAAATTATCATGTATAAAAACACTTAGAAAATTTCTAAGTCTTGGAAATCTTGAATTTTCAAGTTGACTTTTGACTTTCTTGACTCTTGATGATTAAGCTTGATATTCTTGAATTTCTTGATGAATTGTGATATTTGAAACTTAATGTTGACCAAAAAGTCAAAGTTTGACTTTCCAGTATGCAATTGACCATTTTTCCCTTGTGCCAATTTCAAGCCTAAATTGATGTATCAGTGCTGCAAACTTGACGTCATATAAGATCTTGTGAGAAAATACTTGACAAATGAGAGGGCAAATTTTGGGGTACAACAGTTGCCCCTGTTCAATCTTCTTAAACCTGAAAATTTAGATTGGCGAGTTCTGCCATTTGTGACTCGAAGGTGGAAGATGATTGGACACTAGAGTACCCGGAAATTTACACTCGGCGATGCGATGATAGGAGGAATGGGCTTAAAGATGCCATTTGGAGAGGTGATGGAATCTTGTTGGAGATGGGCTTGTAGATGCCATCCAAGAATGCTTGTTGAATTTTAATTTGTAAGTTGAAAGAATGAGTATCAGGATGGCATCCGTATCTGGAGCATATCTGAACTGTATTTGAAAGTTGGATCTGAATGAGTATCAGGATGGCATCCGTATTTGGAGCGTATCCGAACTGTATCTGAAAGTTGGATCTTAATGAGTATCAGGATGGCATCCGTATCTGAAGCGTATCTGAACTGTATCAAAAGGTTGGATCTGAATGAGTATCAGGATGGCATCCGTATCTGGAGCGTATCTGAACTGTATCAAAAGGTTGGATCTGAATGAATATCAGGATGGCATCCGTATCTGGAGCGCATCTGAATTGTATCTGAAAGTTGGATCTGAATGAGTATCAGGATGGCATCCGTATCTGGAGCGTATCTGAACTGTATCAAAAGGTTAGATATTGTTAATGGTAGCTGTTAATCTTATCCTGAAAAGGGTAAAATGTTAGCTAAAATACAAAGTTATGTCTGCATGAAATGTATGATGCAATGTATTGCTTTATCAATGTTTATGATATATGGATGCAATGTACGTGCATGTAAGTTGATATGTTGTATTGTTGTTTGATTGAGGAAAATAAATCCTTAAAAGCTGCTTAGGATATGTTGAACTTTCATGTCTTGGAGTTGGAGTACTGACGAACTCTTGTTGAGAGAAGTAAATTCTATTGTGAGGGCAATGCCAAGATCTGCTTGGGGGATCTTGAGAAATTTGACGATTTCTATTGGGGATTAATAATTTGAAGTTTAGTTCCACTGGGGATTCAAAATGACGTACTGTGGGGATTTCTTGGATAATAGCCTAGAGACATTTTCCTATTCTTTCCACCTATCAGTAATTGTCTTTCTCATTTTTTTTATTTGTAAACAGTAATTATGTTCAAATGCATATGTTCATCAATGAATCATTGGACGCTTTTCCAAACAAAACACAATCATAAAGAAAAAGACAAATAGTTTTTATACTTTCAAAGAGATAACTTTGTATTTACTTTTAATAAGTATTTTGTACAAAGGGGACAAACATTCTAGTAAGAGAATGGTGCCATAAAACAAGAAAAATTTATACAAAGAAAGATAGCTATGTGTAATAATCCCATGGGGTTCCCATTCTGCTATAGCCTTTATATCTCTGAATATCTTGTCTATTTGTTGCTTTGTCCGAAGATGATTGAATTGATCAGAAACTCCGAGTTTGTCAGTTAGAAGTCAAAGGTTGTCCGTGAAGTGATCCGACGGGACATAGTCATACGCTTTGATTCCCTAACTTTTTCTTGGATCGCCCTTTCGGGTTTTCAGTCCACCGAGAAGCCCTTTTTCTCCCAAGTCGCCCTTTCGGGTTTTCAACTTGTCGGGTATACAGATTTTTATTTTATCCCTAATTTTTGCCCGAACCTTTTTAGTTCGCCGGAATGCCCTTGTTTTGCCTAGGTGTGTCAACCTAGCGGGTCTCTTATGCGTAGTATCTTTTAACTATATCCGTGTTCGCAAGGTGTGGCAAGTCGTCGCCATCCATGGTGGTCAAGATAATTGCCCCACCAGAGAACATGCTTTTGATTACAAATGGTCCTTCATAGGTAGGAGTCCATTTTCCCCTGGGATCACTTTATGGCAAGATGATACGTTTAATCACTATATCCCCAACTTGATATACTTGGTGTCTGACTTTCTTGTTGAAAGCCTTAATCATTCATTTTTGATACATTTGACCATGGCAAACAGCAATAAGTATCTTTTCATCAATTAAACTCAGTTGATCAAGTCCATTTTGGATCCAATCGTCTTCATTCAAACTTGCGTCTTTCATAATCCTCGGAGAGGGGATCTGAATCTCAATAGGAAAAACAGCTTCCATGCCATATACCAAAGAATAGGGTGTTGCCCCAGTTGATGTGCGAGCCGTGGTACGATACCCGTGGAGAGCGAATGGTAGCATCTCATTCCAGTCCTTGTAGGTGACTTTCATCTTCTGTATGATCTTCTTAATGTTTTTATTTGCAGCCTCGACAGCACCACTCATCTTTGGCTGGTAGGGAGAAGAATTGTGATGCTGAATTTTGAATTGCTCGCACAAGGCGGTGATCATAGTATTGTTAAGATTTGTACCATTGTCAGTGATGATCCTTTCTGGGATACCGTATCGGCAAATTATATTTTTCTTGATGAAGCGGGCAACAACATTCTTAGTAACGAAAGCGAAGGAAGCTGCTTCGACCCACTTTGTAAAGTAGTCAATGGCCACTAGAATGAAGCGGTGTCCATTGGAAGCTATAGGCTTAATCTCCCCAATCATATCAATTCCCTACATAGCAAAGGGCCAAGGATCCGTCAAGACATTTAGAGGAACCGGAGGTACGTGCACCTTGTCAGCATAAATTTGACACTTATGACAGGTCCGAGAGTGTTGATAGCAGTCTGCTTCCATGGTAGACCAATAATAGCCTGCCCGTAGGATTTTCTTCGCCATCGTATACCCACTGGAGTGAGTGCCAAAAGTACCTTCATGTAATTCAGCCATGATCTTTTCCGCTTCAACCTTTTCCACACACCGAAGCAAAATGGAGTCATGATTACGTTTGTCCAGGATGCCATTACTCAGGAAGAACTTAGCAGAGAATCTCCTTAAGAATTTCTTATCATTTATTGAAGCTCCTTCTAGATATTCTTGAGCCTCGAGATACCTCTTGACTTCATGAAACCAAGGTTGGTCCACTACCTCTTCAGTATTAATCTCGTGACAGTGTGCTGGTTCATCCATTCGTTCGATGGTGATCTGGGGAGCCTTGTTATCCCAATTAAGTTTAAACATAGATGACATTGTAGCTAGAGCGTCTGATAGCTGATTTTCTTCTCGCGGGAAATGCTCGAAGGTAATCTTCTCAAAATGTGGTAGCAATGTCAAAACATGTTCTTTGTAAGGGATAAGATTTGGGTGTTTAGTGTCCCATTCCCCTTGATCTGACTGATGACCAAAGCTGAATCTCCAAACACGTCTAAGGATTTGATTCCCAAGTTTATGGAAGCTCTGAGACCAAAGATGCATGCTTCGTATTCCGCCATGTTGTTCGTACAGTTGAAGCAAAGACTGGAAGTAAAAGGAGTATGACACCCTTTCGAAGATATGAGTACAGCGCCGATACCATTACCAAGTGCATTAGATGCCCCATCAAAGAACAGGGTCCATCGGGATCCTTGTTCAGGTCCGTTATATGGCTTGATTTCTTCACAGTTGTCTAATGTCATGATGTCTTCATCCGAAAATTCAAACTTCATGGACTGATAGTCTTCTATAGCTTGGTGAGCAAGGTGATCAGCCAATACACTTCCCTTTATAGATTTCTGGGTAGTATATTGTATGTCATATTTTGTTAGGATCATCTGCCATCTAGCTATCCTCCCATACAGAGAAGGCTTTTCGAAGATGTATTTTATCAGATCCATCTTAGATATCAACAAAGTAGTGTGAGTTAGCATATATTATCTTAGCCGGCGAGCAGCCCATGCCAGAGCGCAGAAAATTTTCTCGAGCAGTGAATATCTGGTTTCATAGTCGGTAAACTTTTTGCTCAAGTAGTAAATAGCGTGCTCTTTTCGGCCAGACTCGTCATGCTGTCCCAGTACACACCCCATTGAGTTTTTTAAAACAGTCAGATACATGATCAGTGGTCTTCCCTCGACTGGTGACATCAAAATAGGAGGCTCTTGCAAGTACTCTTTGATTTTGTCGAAAGCAGTTTGACATTCATCATTCCATTTGACTATTTGATCTTTCTTCAATAGTTTGAAGATTGGCTCACAAGTAGCTGTTAGGTGAGAAATGAATCTGGCGATATAGTTCAAGCGTCCCATGAATCCTCTAACTTCCTTCTCAGTACGAGGAGCAGGCATTTCTTGTATTGCTTTAACCTTGGCAGGATCAACCTCAATACCTTTGTTACTGACAAAAAAGCCTAGGAGTTTACCGGACCGTACTCCGAATGTGCACTTGTTTGGATTCAACCTTAGTTTATACTTCTTCAATCTCTCAAACAACTTTTGCAAGTGATCAAGGTGCTCTTCTTCAGTTTGTGATCGGGCTATCATATCGTCTATGTAGACCTCTATTTCATGATGTATCATGTCATGAAACAAAGCTACCATGGTGTGCTGATAGGTTGCCCCAACATTCTTCAGTCTGAATGGCATCACTTTGTAGAAGAATGTGCCCCACTGTGTGACAAATGTTATTTTCTCCATGTCCTCAGGTTCCATTTTGATTTGGTTGTAACCTGAGAATCCGTCCATGAAGGAAAACACTTTGTAATGGGTCTTATTGTCAACCAGGATATCAATGTGGGGGAGTGGAAAATCAGCTTTAGGGCTGGCCCTATTTAAATCTCTATAGTGCACACACATTCGTACTTTGCCATCTTTTTTAGGCACGGGAAGAATGTTGGCTACCCATTGAGGATAGGAAGTGACAGCCAAGAATCCAGCATTGAATTGTTTCATGACTTTCGTTTTGATCTTCTCTGACATGTCAGGTCTCATGCGGCGGACTTTTTGTTTTACTGGTGGACAGTCTTCTTTTGTCGATAGAGGATGTACCACGATGTTTGTATCGAGTTCCGGCATGTCTTCGTATGACCAGGCAAAGATCTCAACATAATCATGCAACAGCTGAATCAGATGCTCCTTAACACTGGGCTCCAGATTAGCACCCACCTTGACCTCTTTTTTATCCTCCTCGGTACCCAGATTGATTGTATCCACAGGTTCCTCATGAGGCTGAATGGCTATTTCCTCTTGTTGTAGTAGTCTGGCCAGTTCCCCTGGTACTTCACAATCATCCTCACCTTCGTCCTCGGCTTGGTAGATTAGATCCTCAGAGTCATGAAAGGCCATAGCAGTATCATTACCCATGGGATCCGGAATGGAGGGGTACCTGCATTTGTGAGTGTGGATGTGTGTAAGGCTATAGCCATCCTATAAAAAATAAAATGTAAAAGAAAAACAATGAGAACAAAAGTTTATATGTGAAAAACGTCCATGATTCATTGAATGTCATATGAAGATGAAATAAAAACCCTTACAAATGGACCATTGTGCCTCGGGCAAGACACAAGGTTTTAAATGTGCGAATTGTTTGTGAATATTACAAGTCCAACAGAAATGTAAAGATAAATTACTGAGAGATGAAAGTTATTGGGACAAAGTCTCTGGCTTCCCAATTGCGAAGTCCTCCGTTGATAGTAGGAAAGATCCAATCCTCCAAGTTGCAATCCTCTTCACTATCTTTCACCGCATTGACCTCTCGGTTGCTAATCTTCAAGGGTGGCCCTCCAGAATGGGCACGGCGCGCAGCCTTCTTAGCACTTGAAGTGAACCCTAGACCAAACTTGTCAGATTTATATGGAATATCCGGAAGTTTCCCCCAGATGGTGCATCCACCCTCCTCTACTACTGCCTTGGCGTCCTTCAGAGATGACATCCGGAGTTGAAGTCTTGTAATCTTGGGAATCTGGGATGCAGACTTGGTCACTACTACCTCTTGGGGGACCTCTTCGAAATGTTGAAAAGGAGTTTCAATAAACTCGCCATCCAATTCCACATACCGGAAAGAATTGAGGTGGCTAATCATATACTCTTCCTCTCCGTGGGCAGTGATAATCTTTCCCTGGACCGGGTATTTTAGCATCTGGTGTAGTGTAGAAGTGATAGCACCGACATTATGGATCCACGGTCGTCCTAGCAGACATGAGTAAGAGGGGAGGATGTCCATTACATAGAAGGTTGAGTTGAAAGTTTGAGTCCCAACTTTTATGGGGATATCCACCTCCCTGTGCACCATCCTCTTTGAGCCATCAAACGCTCTCACGATTATGTTACTGGATTTCAATGTCAGTCCTTCACAGTCTAATCTGTCGAGAGCTTTCTTCGGTAAAACATTCAAAGATGAGCCAGTGTACACCAAGACATGGGCCAGAGTTGTTCCTCTACATTCCACAGAGACATGCAATACCTCGCTGTGCTTCCTTCCCCTTGGTGTCAGATCAGCATCCGAGAAGCCTGGACCGTTATCCGCCGTCA
Organism: Vicia faba; assembly: GCA_948472305.1. NCBI lineage: Eukaryota > Viridiplantae > Streptophyta > Magnoliopsida > Fabales > Fabaceae > Vicia > Vicia faba. The sequence goes on along the minus strand of OX451736.1, from coordinate 1,729,530,699 downwards.
AACTGGCCACACAATCTTGAAATTGGTCAGCAGACGTCTCTTGAGGCACATGGGCTGTCTTTAGGAACTTCACTAGGGCTTTCGCATGTGCCTCGAAGCACAGCAACAATGCCAGCATGGAGGTTTTGGAGGGAGTTTTCCCCAACTGTTTAACTACATCGTAGTCGCTCTTCTTTATTATTCTCAGGATCTCCTCCATTTCCTTCTTGGAGGTTTCGGGGATAGCCAGTGGTTGAGCCTTCGTCCGGACAGGCTCCTCTTGAATACTTTTTCCTTGAGTTTCAGCAGCATGAGTGTTGGTAGGAATGACAGAAGGAGTTGTATTTTCTTCGTCAATAGGAGCACTTGCAGATATGATTATTGGTACGGAGGTAACCTTTGGAGCAGCCACGGGTCCAAAAACTGCCTTTGGGGGGGCAATTTCTGGAGAGAAGATTCTACCGCTTCGGGTAGTCTTACTGGTTCCGGCAATATTGCTAATGTCGGAGTCTTCTTCTTCGGAGTTTATCTCTTCAGCGTCCAGCCTATCTTGTTTGATACCATGGTAGTAGATGTCTCTACCGTAATTCCACGACACCGTTTTGTCTGATTCATACAGGACTGGCCCGGGCATTGTAATTATAAGAGGAGTATTTTTTGGAACCGATGTAATTCTAACGGGTCTTTTGGGGACCCTGGAAGAATTGGCGGAGATGGTTATGATTGAAACGTCTACAACAGGAATAGGTAAAACAAGAGTACTTTCAAACATAATCTCTTTGTTGTCTATCAAGCATTGAAGATCTGTTTTCAATGAAGGGCAAACAGTTGGTAAGGATAAGCAGAGATGGAAGTCTTCATTACAACCTGGGAATACACCGGCTTTCAACAAGTTTATCTTAATGATTGGGAGTGGAGTCAAGAGTTCATCAATTGTGGTAACAAAAAATCTTCTTCGATAGCATTGGTGTTATGGCCATGTCTAGGCATAGGAGCAGAAATGACGTTTGGCTTCTTGGGCGCATCAAACTCAATCTCTTTTGCCTCTATAAGGTCTTGAATTTTGTTTTTCAGGGCCCAACAGTTGTTAGTGTCATGACGCGGACTTTCGGAATGATATGTGCAACAGGCATTTGGGTGATAATGAGGGGACGCTGTGTTGGGGTTCTTTGGAGCTTCCTTCAGAGTTGTCAAATTGGATTTCAGAAGATGTGGTAAAACTTGGGCTAGAGTCATATTGATTCTGGTGAATTGCTAGACTGGCCTTTCCACCCTCGATTGATTACTCCTTTGTTGATCAGATGTAGGCTTTGGGATCATAACGGCCCCTACCATTGGTCGGTGTTCGACTCTCCCTTGGTTCCTTTGTGGATAAATAGCAGATACCTCCTTCTTCCTAATGAAAGGCTTTCTCACAGCTGTAGAGGCAGATGAATCCTTCTGAATCTTTCAACTTTTTATGCCAGCTTCCACCCTCTCTCCGGTCAGTATTAACTCAGTAAATCCCGCAGATGAGCTCCCAATCAAATGGTTAAAGAAAGGGCCCGATAGAGTGCCTAAGAACATATCCACCAAATCCCTTTCAGACAGAGGGGGTTGACCTCTCCCAGCTAGATCCCTCCACTTCTGCGCGTAATCCTTGAAACCCTCATTGGAAGCCATGGCCATACTCTGAAGTTTAGTACGGGTAGGCGCCAAATCTGTATTATATTGGTATTGCTTATAGAAAGTTGCGGCAAGACCTTCCCAGTTGTGGACGTTGGCCCTTTCCAATTGGTAAAACCAATCGATTTGTGTCCCTGATAGGCTATCTTGGAAAAAATGCACCCACAGGTCTTTATCGGCGGAGTGCGGCTGAATATTTCTCACATATGATCGGAGGTGCATCTTAGGACATGATACCCCGTCATATTTTGCAAACAACGACACTTTGAACTTTGGTGGGATCATAATTCCAGGCACTAGTCCCAGTTCTTCAAAGTCTAGACCTGGCACCTTTTGTATTTCCATAGCGCTCAAACGCTCTTCAAGATGTCTGTACTTATCATCTGCTGGAGAATACTGTTCCTCTGAGTAGTCTTCCTCTTCTTTCTCCTCTTCAGATTCTGACGAAACCGCTGTTTATTTTCCTTTCCCTTCTCCTTCCCCGGAAGTAGTTGCAAAATTCAAGGTTCTTCTAGTCTGTTCCTGAAACCTTCTCCCCATGTTCAAAACCCCAGTGACCTTCTTTGCTTTCTTCTTTCTTTCTTCAGCTAACAGAGTCTTCAACTCTTCCTGCCCCTTGGCTAGGGTCATGAGTAACTGTTGAAATTGCGTGTTTTGAACTTGAAGATCTTTGACTGTCTGTTCGAGATCCATCTTATTGAAATAAACAATAAAGAGATGAGGAAACTCGTTGCAAAAGATCTGTTTATGTTATGATGAATGAAGATGCAATATGCAAATGATTCCAAGGAAAATTAGAGATTTAAATTTGTTCAAACCAAAACGGAACACACGTCATATTAAAAATCCAAGTTTGAATACATCATGCCTCCTTGGCCTTACAATGAAAGAAACAAAATAATCGAACTCCTAAGACAAAAAGACTGAACGCATCCTCTTTGGAGAAATGTATGTGTGATATGGTGGCAGAACCGGACTGTTTTAGGAAAATGCTGGTTTGCGTTTTGTGTTTGTGTTTGCAAAATGTCGCGGTAAGCAAGAGTCGCCACCGACTTTTATTTTATCCAATTGGAAAGGAAAAAAGCACAGAAAAATTCCTTTTTTGAGATTTTGAGTACGGGGGGTAGATTATATAAAGGGAAGGTATTAGCACCCTTTCTATCCGTAGTTATCTACGGGCTCTTAGGTACTTGCTCATCATTTTAAAAAATTGCTTCCGTGTTTGTGTGTTTGAAAAGTTTTTGTTTTACTTCAATTTAACCCTTGCTTCTGTCTTCAAGAGTGTTACGAAGTCATTTTGAAAACTTTGTTTGAAAAGAGTGTGAATGTGAAAAAGTTTATTTTGAGCAAGTACCTACTAGCATCTACCTACTCAAAAAAAGAATGTTTATGTTCTTATTTCCTTTAGACAGCGCTATCCCACTATTAGTGAGTAGGTAGCACCGTCGTTGGAGTTGTAATGGTCAATTCGAAATGGACGTACGATCACTAAAGCAATGTTAGGATGTTTATGTGTCTGCGATCGACCTAATGTGTCTAACGGTATCTTAACTGCAAGTGCACAGTCTATCACGGTAGTAATAAAAGGATGTCGAACCCACAGGGACTTCGTAATCACTCTAGTGTTAAGAACAGGGTTGTTTAGCTAAGGCGGAAATTGTCACGTTTGGTTTTTAGAAGTTTAAAACAAAAGGGAAACTAAATTCAATTAAGGGAATTAATATTAAAGTGGTCGGAGCGTGATGATTTGAACCTATGCGAATTAAGTTGTACCTAAGCATATAAAAATATTTAACTTAATTGTTCTGTAGTACTTATCAGTTTAAAAACCCTCGATTCACACTCTCGTGGTCTTACCTCGGATCATACTCCTAAAGCCAAATGTCTGCTCTCGCTAGTCCATAAGTGTTTAGAAAGCATCTTTTTGAAAACTAAATAAGTCTAATTCGTTTTAAAGCGCTCTCGCTGTATTTAAATCGAATGCCTAACTTTAGCTATCCGGTTAAAACCTCACACTCTCGTGGTCTTGATTTCTCCCTATTTCACTTTCTTTACTCTCGTAATAAAAAGCTTAATTTTTAATTATAAAAAGTCACGGCCAGAAATTAAGTTGATTAAGGTTTTAGCTTAGAAAAAACATTAATTTATTCGGTTATTTCATCACACCCCGACTACGGGTATTTAGCTACTCATAATGTTCGGAATTAAAAAGCAGGAAATAAATTCAGAAAACAATAACACATGCATCATAAATAAAGAATAAAAATATAACATAAATAAAATTGCAATTATATCAAATACAATAAAAACCTGAAAAGCAATAAAATCCGAGATCCTTCTTCCACAAGCCGGCAAGATTGGAACGTCGGAATGAAAACTTAAATGGACGAAATTCGGAAATAAAATCGAGATTAAAAATCGGCAGAGCTTCCGCAAGGTTTTTGTGAACTAAACTCTCCTCCGGTTTCTTTCTAAGTCTAAGCTATATATAGAGAATAAAAGTACGGTTGGAAAAATATCTGAGTTCCTAAATTCTTGGTTTTACTGAGAAAAATGAGGAGAAAGTGGCCTTGGAAGTTGGAGAGAATTTAGGCACGTATGCATGCTTTGCTTGACCACGTTCTGTTGCTTGACCACGTTCAAAATTTAACACTTAAAAGCTTGTTACGGGCGTGGCTGGGGCGTTACGCGCAATTTGCATGAAATAGCGCGTTACGGTCGTGGCAGGGGTGTGACGACCGTCACACTCTTCTGAAGCGTCTTACGGTCGTGGCAGGGGTGTGACGACCGTAATAGCAGCAAAATGGATTTTTTTAGACATATTTATCTTTTCTCTTTGGTCTTGGCCGCAATCTCGCACATTTCACGTTTCTTCTTAGTTTGAGCTGAGATATGTTGTACCTGCATAAAACCATACAGAACTCGGAATATTCGGGAGTTAATCGGGTAAATATGACATAAAACGGATAAATTTTATGGTAAATATATGATATGATTTTGCGTTATCAAATCCTCCCATACTTAAACCTTTGCTTGTCCTCAAGCAAATAGTCGTAAAAAATCGGACAAGTGTTTGCTAGGCGCACGTGCACGACATACCTTTTGTTTTCAAGATAAAACACAGGAAACCAATCGTCAGTCGGTCGATACTTGAGTAAAACGTCAGTGATATTGCAATGACACAGTTGAGTCGCGTATTTCCATCTTAACAAACCGCTTAATCGTTTCGTCATATTTAAACCTCGATCCTCTCGTGCTTTTTCGCCCGGTTTCGTTCTGGCGCAATCACATTAAGCCCTTTATCTTTTCACGCGCGTAGTGGAGTAGCCAGTTAGTGACTTTTATCCTATTTCTGTCGCGGGGTCTGGTACACGGATGTGGTTATCCTGGATTTTTCCAAATTAGAGGTTGCGGGGGATCGAGCCGTAGCACGCCCTACCAAGTTCAGAACCAGATACCTCTGAACCAACCTTCAATGGACTTCTTCTCTTATACTTATGTCTCGTATACGATCTTTGTCTTTTGGCACAAGATTTTATTTGTTTAGCATCGAGATTAGAAGATTAGGCATCAAACACTTATATTCATCGGCTCCCCACGTGGTTTGTGTCCAGACGGTGCTGACTGCTAGTATAAACTACTAGGGGTTACTTCAGAACTTAAAAATCGAGGTGTACATATAACGTCTCGTTTAGACGGGTTGCATAAGTAGGATGTTCGCGGTGTCATAGTCGTATTGATTTTGTTTACTCGTTCTCGTCTACCTAACTAGGTTTCTGTTTTAAGGCAGGTATGTCGAGCTATGCGAGCGGAGAAATTTTTGGTATGGCTTAAAATACGGGGAAAACTTGAAAAACTTGAAAATATCATAGAGTTACCATAAATTTACTACAACATGAAGAAAATATAACGTCTCTCCCACACTATATCAGACATTGTCTCAATGGCATGATATAAGTTAGGAAGGTATACAAATAGAAAACTGACGGAAAGGGAAAGAAATGAAATACAAAAACAAAAGAAAATTACTGGTGGCCTCTGCCTCTGCTACGTGTGCGGGATCGTCGGGTAGGTGTGGCCTCGAGGTCGGTATCATGCGAGCCAAGAGCGGTGACGTCCATGCGTAAGGCGTTTAGCTCGGAGAAAACCTCGTCCAGCTTCTCGTTGACATTTCGCTGGCCGCTCAGGATTTGGACGTTTTGCGCATGTAGAGTGTCATACTGCTCCTAATGCTTTCTTTCAAGAGCTACAGCCATCTGATTTTGCTGATGGAGGGCTCTGAGGACGTCCTCCATAGTAAAAGGAGGTGGTGCAGAAGAGGACTCAGGAATGTCGGGAGCAGGTGTTTCGCGATCCAATTCCTCCTGGATCTCGTCAGTTGGAGCAGCTGGCTGGGCATCGTGCACGGGAGCATGGCCGTCAGGGGCATCAAATAGCCAATTGGCTCGGTTATGCGGATCGATACGGTCCCTGCAAGGCAAAACAATGTTAGAATAAACAACGTTACGGATCACTGGATGGAACCGACCTTCGTCCCGTTGGTAAATGAGATGAGCCGATTTGCAATGGTCTAAGGTAAGTAAGACCAGTGCTCTGGAGGGCAGATGGGCAAGGGTGTCGCCATGATTCAGGGCCAATGCAATAGAAGTGACAAGCCCTCCGAAATAGAAGGGTTTGCCGCCGCGAGTGCAAATAGAATGAATATGGGCCAAGAGGAATGGTGCGGCATTGATTTTCTGATTAGTAAACGCACATTGCATGAAGAACAGCTCTTTGGAGTTAAGCTTGTGGTTACTATCCCTTGCGAAAATGGTGTTGGATAAGATGCGATGGAAGTAGCGAATGGCGGGGTTATGGATTTGGGTAGCATTGAGGTGATCGTAGGAGTTAGCCCGATTATTGGTCAAGCTATGCCAAAGGTTGAAGGATTCCTCATGGAAGGTGTCTGGCACACGGAGGTGAGCGCCTTCATCAGTACAGAAGGCTAGTAGGTGACCGAATGCATTCTGAGAGAAATCGTATTCGGTGCCGAAGATGCGGAACCTTACCACACCGGTAAGTTGATTTCTTGGGCCATTCGGAGTGATGTAGCAAAATGAACTGAGGAACTCAAGGGTGAGATTCTCGTACGTTGGTTGGGGCTGGCTACATAGGGTTTAAAGGTTGACATTCTGTAGGAGGTGTTGGACACTTTCAAGTAACCCGAGGTCTCGGAGGCAGTCAATGTCGACGAACCTCGTGGGATGGATGCCTCGGCGTTGGAACTTCAGGAACCTCGTGCGCTGGGTTTCACCTGCTTCACCATCGCGTAGGTAGATGCCTGGGATTTGTTGGTTTATGTTTGCCATTTTGGAATGCTAAAGCATTAGAGATAGTGGGTTTGGGTTGTGGGATGGAGTTTGTGAGGTATCGGTTGTGAGATGGAGATAATGATGAGGGAAAAATATTGGGAAGGATGAAACTTAATGGAGAATGAAGGTGACTTAATGGATGAAACTTAATGGGAAGGTTTTGAAATAGTGGAGAAGAGGGAAGGTTGCAGAAGAAGCACTATTGTCTGCTACAAGGGTCACTGATGTAACCCGTGTTACGGTCGTAACACAGGGGTGACGATCGTAACACGCTAAAGGGCGTGTGGCGAGTGTAAGAGGGTTATGACGATCGTAATGACTGCAAAATATGCAATTTCGTAACAGACTGTGCTGTATCAAGTCTGCAACATTCTATCTCTACACAAAGGCATTTTAATAGCAATATAAATTCAATGGTATACCAAGAAAATGCAAGCATATATGTTCCAAAACATCACACCATCAGCAATTAGAGTAAAAACCCGCAATATATGTAAAGCAGTATAATTCGTGTAGAGGAAACTAGCAAACCAGTATTAAACAACTGAAACAATTATTTCGTAAAACTGCGTGTTCAACAACATAAACTCAAAAATTACATAAAGATAAATTTGTTCTAAATTTAAAACGAAACTGAAAGTGTGCAGAAATTGGAAACTTCCTAGAAACAAAACAAAATGAAATATAAAAACTGCAGCTGCCATTCGTGACTTCATCCAAGCTTTGCTTTAATTTCTTCGAGTGAATTATGAATATGATAAAATTGCTCCAATGTTATGTCGGTTAATCCCATTATTTCCAGACGCATGCTTTTTATTTCATCTTTTAATCCATTAATGTTAGTCTGGTAGGTATTAAGCGTGGTGGCAATTTTGTTAAGGTTATCAGTATAATCCTTAGTTGTTGTTTCAGGGGCTGCATGGGCTTCCGCCATGTTGACATTTTCGTAATAACCAGGAGGAGTCTCGGGGTCGCCCATATCGGACATAATATCATCAAAAATTTGGTAATCTTGTGGTGTCTCAGGTGTAGGAGGTTGGTTGGGCGGGTTTAGCTCATAAAGCCAGTTGTCACGGTTATGGACGCTCACTTTGTCATGGTTCGGAAGGGTAAATAAGTTTACAACTTCATCTCTTATCAGATAATCATAAGGTGGGTAAGCATGGTTTGCTATCATTCGGCGGTTAAAGCAAAAAGCAAGATTCATGGGACGAATCGTACCGAAGTGAGGGCACCTATTCAGCTGGTGTCTTAAGCCGAGGGCATGTGCAATCATTGTGACCAGGCCACCTATGATGATTGGTTCATCAGGGTTATCTATAATGCGGTAAAAGGTTTGCATCAGGAAGGGTACGTCATTAACGGGGTGGCCTTGGTGCATACAATACAGTAAAAATATCTCGTCTTTAGACACGGCAGTCTGGTTCTCCTCTTTCCCAAATACAGTATGGGCTAGAATCTTATGGAAATAGCGGATATCAGGGTTATGAATTTCATCATTATCCATGTTATCCGGGTCAGGGTGATAATTACCAGTCAAGGTGCCCCAAAAGTAGTCTAGCTCAATATCCATCAGCTCAACCTGGGTAGTGGAAAAGGCAAAAGGGCCGCTAGGAAATCCTAACAAGTCAGCTAAGTCCTTATGATTGTAAACAAAATTAATGCCGAAGAGACGGAAACTTATGAATCCTTTACGGGTTCCTTTCCCGTGTTCTGGTAAATGGACTAGGGAGCTTAGGAATTCAAAGGTGAGCTCACGGTAGGTGGCAAACCTAGTCTTAATAAGGGCTTTTTCCCACCCCAACTGGTTAAACAAGTACATAACACTATCCAATATACCTAGGGCATTCATAGTGGGTTCATCATGATAAAGTGTTATGCCAATGTTTCTTTTAGACAATTCCTCGAATTTTCTTTTCTGGTTTATACCCCTAAAGGTGGTTTCTAAGAAATTATGTGGCTTTGGTTCCATGGATATTGTTAGGGAAACTAGTCAGAAGAGAAGGTACAAGAGAAACAAAAACTTTTCAGAAATCCTGTGGCAAGTAAGATTATTTTTGAAATTAGCAGCAGTTTTCATGAAAATTATAACATAAGAAAAAAAATGAAAATGAAAATTTAAATAGAAATAAATGCAAAAATGAAAAAAATAACAATTAACAAATAGGTGGGTTGCCTCCCACTCAGCGCTGTTTTTAATGTCAAAAGCGTGACATAGTGCTTAGCAGATTTATTCGGGTGAAATATCGGGTAATTTTAAAAGTCTTAGACTATTCGTATAGTCTCTATTTTCAATGTTGTTGTATATTTTTAACCGCTGCCAGTTTACTATAAACGGGTAAGTATTTCTACCCTTAATTTCTATCGCTCCGCTAGGAAATACTCTCGTAACTTCATATGGACCCGACCATCTCGATTTTAATTTACCAGGGAAAAGCCTAAGTCTTGAGTTAAATAATAGCACGACATCTCCCACACTAAATTCTTTCCTAGCCAAACGCTTGTCATGCCATTTTTTAGTTCTTTCTTTGTATATCTTAGCATTCTCGTAAGCATCTAATCTCAACTCTTCTAATTCATTTAAATCTAGGACTCGTTTTTCTCCCGCAGTAGTGTAGTTCATGTTGAGCGTTTTAATCGCCCAATACGCTTTGTGTTCTAATTCTAATGGGAGGTGACAGGATTTTCCGTATACGAGCTTGAAGGGTGTAGTCCCTATAGGGGTCTTGTAGGCCGTCCTATAGGCCCATAAAGCTTCGTTGAGCTTTGATGACCAATCCTTCCTGGTTGTGGCTACAGTTTTTTCTAAGATCTGCTTGATTTCTCTGTTCGATACTTCGACTTGTCCACTGGTTTGTGGGTGGTATGGTGTCGCTATACGATGTTTTACTCCATACTTAAAAAGTAATTTGTCGAATATCCTTGAGATGAAATGGGAGCCACCGTCACTGATGACGAGTCTCGGTATGCCGAATCTTGGAAAAATTATGTTTCTAAAGAGTTTGATTACCACTCGGGTGTCATTTGTAGGAGAGGCTATGGCCTCGATCCATTTTGAGACATAATCAACCGCGACGAGTATATATTTGTTTCCAAAAGAAGATGGGAAGGGTCCCATGAAATCGATTCCCCATACGTCGAAGATTTCTACCTCTAGTATTCCCCTTTGAGGCATTTCATCGCGTCTTGAAATATTGCCGGTGCGTTGACACCGATCGCAATTTCTAACAGTGATGTGGACATCTTTCCATAGATTAGGCCAGAATAGGCCAGCTTGTAAGATCTTTGCACAAGTTTTGGAGATGCTTGCGTGTCCCCCGTAAGGAGACGAATGACAATGGGAAATGACATCTTTTATCTCTTCCTCGGGTATGCATCGACAAAAGATTCCGTCTGGTCCTCTTTTAAACAGTAAGGGCTCGTCCCAATAGTAGTGTTTGAGATCGTGGAAGAATTTCTTTTTCTGTTGGTAAGTAAGATCTGGTGGGAGCGCGTTTGCAGCTAGATAGTTAACTATGTCAGCATACCATGGCAGTCCCATGGTTGCATGGATTGCTTTTACGGCTTCCTCGGGTTGTGGTTCGGTTAGGTTGAAATGAGCCAGTTTGTTCCTTATTTGGGCTATCAATTGCTCATATGGAAAATCGTCGTTAATCGGCACTTGTTCGGGTTTTATATCTTCCAATCTTGACAAGTGATCCGCTACGATGTTTTCGGTCCCTTTTTTATCCTTAATTTCTAAGTCAAATTCTTGAAAAAGAAGGATCCATCTGAGGAGCCTTGGTTTTGCATCTTTCTTATTTAATAGATATCTTATAGCAGCGTGGTCCGTGTAGATGATGATTTTCGCTCCTACTAGATAGGAACAGAATTTGTCAAGCGCGAAGACGACTGCTAATAGCTCTTTCTCAGTCGTGGCGTAGTTCATTTGGGCTTGGTCTAGCGTTCTGCTAGCGTAGTAAATAGTGTGTAGTTTCTTGTCTTTCCTCTGTCCAAGAACTGCGCCTACGGTGTAGTCACTCGCGTCGCACATGATTTCGAAGGGTAAATTCCAATCGGGCGGTTGCATGATTGGTGCGGTGATAAGGGCTGATTTTAGAGTTTCAAACGCTTTATGACAATCATCGTCGAATATGAACTCAGCGTCTTTCATTAACAGACCGGTAAGTGGTTTAGTAATTTTTGATAAATCTTTAATGAATCGCCGGTAAAAACCGGCGTGTCCTAAAAAGCTTCGTATTTCTCTAATGGTCTTAGGTGGTCGGAGTTCTTTTATGACTTCTATTTTGGCTTTGTCAACTTCAATCCCTTTATTAGATATGACATGTCCTAGCACGATTCCTTCTCGGACCATGAAATGGCATTTTTCCCAATTGAGCACGAGGTTTACTTTTACGCACCTTTCTAAGACTTTCTCTAGATTTGACAGACATCCTTCGAAACTTCCCCCACACACTGAGAAATCATCCATGAACACCTCCATGATGTTGTCTATAAAATCTGCAAAGATTGCCATCATACATCATTGGAAGGTAGCTGGGGCATTACACAATCCGAAGGGCATTCGTCTATATGCGAATGTTCCATACGGACACGTGAAAGTAGTCTTTTCTTGATCGTCAGGGTGAATGGGGATTTGAAAGTATCCGGAGTAACCGTCTAGATAGCAGAAATAGGAATGTTTGGCTAACCGTTCTAGCATTTGATCTATGAAGGGTAGAGGAAAATGGTCTTTTCGAGTGGCTTTGTTTAGTTTTCTATAATCTATACACACTCTATGTCCATTGACTACTCTTTGAGTTATTGGTTCGCCTTTCGCGTTCTTAACAACGGTGATACCTCCTTTCTTGGGCACCACGTGTACTGGGCTCACCCACTTACTATCAGAGATCGGGTATATAATTCCAGCTTCCATAAGCTTTGTAATTTCATCTCTGACTACAGTGCTAAGAATCAGATTAATCCTTCTTTGAGGTTCTCTAGAGGTTTTACAATCCTCTTCTAGCAAAATACGGTGCATACAAATTGAAGGACATATTCCTTTCAAATCAGATATGTTATACCCTAGTGCGGTTGGATACCTTCTTAGGACGCCTAAAGGTTTTTCAGTTTCGAGCTTCCCTAAGTTGGAGTTTACTATTACTGGTCGCGTGTGTTCGGTATCAAGGAATTCGTATCTTAGATTCTTAGGTAAAATTTTCAATTCTACACTGGGGTTCTTCGTGCATGGCATATGATCGGGCGTGAGTGCTAAGCTTTCGTTTAGACTGACATCATTTTCGAATATTGGAGGGGTTTGGATTTCTATTATCTCAGAATATTTTTTCTGTTCTGCTTCCATTTCCCTTACGCACTCGTCTATGACATCTATGAGATGACATGTGTCGTTCATGGCTGGTGCTTGTAAGAATTGAGTAAGGATGAATTCCACTTTTTCTTCCCCAACTTCGAAAGTTAGTCTGCCCTTCTTTACATCAATTATAGCTCCGGTGGTGGCTAGGAAGGGTCTTCCTAGTATGATAGGGGTAACTGAGTCCTCGGTTATGTCCATGATGATGAAATCGGTCGGGATATAGAATTGACCTATTCTAACTGGAACGTTTTCCAGTATACCTACAGGGTATTTAACCGATCGGTAGGCTAATTGGACGGACATTTTCGTGGGTCTGAGTTCTCCCATCTCTAGCTTTTTGCAGATAGATAAGGGCATGACACTAATGCTTGCTCCTAAGTCACATAGAGCTTTGTCTATGACAAATTTTCCAATATTACAAGGTATGGAGAAACTACCTGGGTCTTTTAGCTTAGGAGGCATATTCTTTTGAATGATCGCGCTACACTCGGCAGTGAGTGTAACTGTTTCGTTATCCTCTATCTTCTTCTTGTTGGATAGGATTTCCTTAAGAAATTTAGCGTACGACGGCATCTGAGTGATGGCTTCTGTAAAAGGTATTGTTATATTGAGTTGTTTCAGAAGTTCAACGAATTTCTTGAATTGGCCCATCGTTTTGGAATTTGTAAGTCTCTGAGGATACGGGATTGGTGGTTTATAAGGTGGTGGAGGTACATAAGGCTTCTCTTGCTCCACTGCCTCTTGCGTTTCGCTTTCCTTTTCTTTTTCCCTAGGTTCATTGGCTTGTTCAGGCGGCTCGCTCTGTTTTTGGTACATGGCTGGATTTTCTAGTCTCGGGTCAACAAGTCCGTCGAGTTCTTTTCCACTTCTCAGTATCACAGCATTAGCATGTCCTTTTGGGTTGGGCTGTGGTTGACCAGGAAAAACTCCAGTCGGTGCTGCAGTAGGTGCTTGTTGTTGAGCCACTTGTGAAATTTGCGTTTCAAGCATCTTGTTGTGGGTGGCTAAGGCATCAACCTTGCTAGTTAATTGTTTTATCTGCTCATTAGTATGTAAATTTTGATTCATAACGTCTTTAATAGTCTGAGCTTGGGAAGCAACGAAGTGCTCTATCATGATTTCTAGGTTAGATTTACTAGGAGTATTAGGTCCATTACCAGGATGATTTGGGATAGCTTTTGGATAACCGGGTGGTGTGGCAGGAGCTTGTCCAGACGCGTATAACGCGTTGTTACTTTTGTATGAAAAGTTCGGATGATTTTTCCAGCCAGGGTTATAGGTATTTCTATAAGGGTTCCCTTGTACATAGTTTGCTTGTTCAGCTGGAACTCCTGTTAGAAGTGGGCATTCTGGAGCAAGATGTGATTGAAGACCACATAGATCGCATGTTTGGACAACTGCAGCCACGGTAGCTGCAGGAGTAGTGGTAAGGTTTTCTAGCTTTTGGGTAAGAGCTTCCACTTTAGCATTGACTTGGTCCAGGATATTCACTTCAGACATTCCACCTTTGGTTTGGGATTTCTCCACATTAGCTCTTTCGCTTCCCCATTGATAGTGGTTTTGGGCCATACTTTCGATAAGTTGATTTGCTTCGGCATATGGTTTATCCATCAGTGCGCCACCAGCAGCGGCGTCTATAGTCATTCTTGTGTTATACAACAGACCGTTATAAAACGTATGAATGATTAGCCATTCTTCTAAACCATGATGAGGACAGAGTCTAAGCATAGCAGTTTTGCTTGGTGGGAAATATCTAGCCAAGAAGACTTTTTTCAATTCATCCCATGTGGTGATTGAATTTGAAGGAAGAGATTGGAGCCAGGCTCGGGCTCTGTCTCTTAAAGAAAAAGGAAATAGGCACAATCGTATCGCCTCGGGGTTTACACCATTCGCTTTTACAGTGTCTGCGTACTGCACAAACACTGACAGATGTAGGTTAGGGTCGTCAGTAGGGGATCCAGAAAATTGGTTCTGCTGAACGGAGGATAGAAGCGAAGGTTTCAGCTCGAAATCGTTTCGAGCGATAGCAGGGGCGGCAATGCTGTTGTGAGGCTCCGCTTGCGAAGGAACTGCGTAGTCCTTAAGAGCGCGAGGCGGATTTGGTACGTCAGCCATTGTCGATTCTTTGATAGATTCTGATAACGGGATATCAGGAATTTTAGTCGGAGGAAGATTGTTGAGAGATCGGTATTCTTGAATTCGGCGTCTTAATCTTAAATAACGCTCGATATCGTTAATTTGTAAATGCAAAGGCTCGTTTTGAGAACGAGTGTTTGGCATACAACAGAGGGAAATATAAAAAGTTGCCTTAGTCTAGACAGTGTTGTTTTCAGATTACACTGTGACTAAACTAAAGTCCCCGGCAACGGCACCAAAAACTTGATGTGTCTGCGATCGACCTAATGTGTCTAACGCTATCTTAACTGCAAGTGCACAGTCTATCGCGGTAGTAATAAAAGGATGTCGAACCCACGGGGACTTCGTAATCACTCTAGTGTTAAGAACAGGGTTGTTTAGCTAAGGCGGAAATTGTCACGTTTGGTTTTTAGAAGTTTAAAACAAAAGGGAAACTAAATTCAATTAAGGGAATTAATATTAAAGTGGTTGGAGCGTGATGATTTGAACCTATGCGAATTAAGTTGTACCTAAGCATATAAAAATATTTAACTTAATTGTTCTGTAGTACTTATCAGTTTAAAAACCCTCGATTCACACTCTCGTGGTCTTACCTCGGATCATACTCCTAAAGCCAAATGTCTGCTCTCGCTAGTCCATAAGTGTTTAGAAAGCATCTTTTTGAAAACTAAATAAGTCTAATTCGTTTTAAAGCGCTCTCGCTGTATTTAAATCGAATGCCTAACTTTAGCTATCCGGTTAAAACCTCACACTCTCGTGGTCTTGATTTCTCCCTATTTCACTTTCTTTACTCTCGTAATAAAAAGCTTAATTTTTAATTATAAAAAGTCACGGCCAGAAATTAAGTTGATTAAGGTTTTAGCTTAGAAAAAACATTAATTTATTCGGTTATTTCATCACACCCCGACTACGGGTATTTAGCTACTCATAATGTTCGGAATTAAAAAGCAGGAAATAAATTCAGAAAACAATAACACATGCATCATAAATAAAGAATAAAAATATAACATAAATAAAATTGCAATTATATCAAATACAATAAAAACCTGAAAAGCAATAAAATCCGAGATCCTTCTTCCACAAGCCGGCAAGATTGGAACGTCGGAATGAAAACTTAAATGGACGAAATTCGGAAATAAAATCGAGATTAAAAATCGGCAGAGCTTCCGCAAGGTTTTTGTGAACTAAACTCTCCTCCGGTTTCTTTCTAAGTCTAAGCTATATATAGAGAATAAAAGTACGGTTGGAAAAATATCTGAGTTCCTAAATTCTTGGTTTTACTGAGAAAAATGAGGAGAAAGTGGCCTTGGAAGTTGGAGAGAATTTAGGCACGTATGCATGCTTTGCTTGACCACGTTCTGTTGCTTGACCACGTTCAAAATTTAACACTTAAAAGCTTGTTACGGGCGTGGCTGGGGCATTACGCGCAATTTGCATGAAATAGCGCGTTACGGTCGTGGCAGGGGTGTGACGACCGTCACACTCTTCTGAAGCGTCTTACGGTCGTGGCAGGGGTGTGACGACCGTAATAGCAGCAAAATGGATTTTTTTAGACAGATTTATCTTTTCTCTTTGGTCTTGGCCGCAATCTCGCACATTTCACGTTTCTTCTTAGTTTGAGCTGAGATATGTTGTACCTGCATAAAACCATACAGAACTCGGAATATTCGAGAGTTAATCGGGTAAATATGACATAAAACGGATAAATTTTATGGTAAATATATGATATGATTTCGCGTTATCAGACGTCTTAGTAATAACCCTAATGTCTTAAGATCATATTCGAGGCAACATTTTCGAGGCAACCTTTCCGAGGCAACATTTGATATTTGTTTAGACAAGAGAGCGACCACTAAAACACCCTATACTTAATGATCGTTTACCAAAGGCAACCTAAATGAGAGTATACCCTAGGAGTGCGCATGTGCGACTGATTTGATATCAAGTAATTATCTTTACACGTTTAGGGTTTGCTAACCGTTTTAAAATTAACATACATTCTTGTCATGCAATCCTATTATCATAAATCTAACAGTTAATATTTGCGGAAATTAAAATGCAAGAAATAAAGCTACGCTATTACAAGGCTTCGGGGAGGGGGATTAATTACATAGCCAAAAAAACCCATAAAACGATAAATGAAAGGAAAAGCCTAATTAAACTATTACATCCCATGAGCAGTTACATTAATATTGTAAAAATAAATAAACACGCGCGATGAATCGAGAACGGGAAAGAATTAGGGTTTTGACCCTGTCTAACCTAATTAAAAGAAAAATCATTTTTTGGTTGTTTTTGATTATTTTAAGAAAATAAGGTTTTAAATTAAATAAGTACAAACCTAATTACTAATTAAATTAAATTAAGAAAGATAATTAATTTTGACCTATTTTTATATTTTTGTTATTTTAAGAAAAGAAAATAAAATAAAAATTAAATCAACCAAACCCTAATTTTCTAGTTGGTTTTAATTTATTTACAAAAATATTAAAATTACCCTAAACATTAAATTAAACTAATTAAATTAATTTTTATAAAAATAAAATAAAAAGCCTAAATTCTAATTTGGTGAAATTGATTTTATGGATTTTGTAAAAAAAGAATTAATTTTTGTGTGAGAAAATAATTAAATAAAAGAAAATATAAAAATAAAATAAAGAGAGAATTGGGCCTGGTGTCAGAGTAGAAAGGGAGGTGCCAATCTGATTTCTGGCCCAATAAGCCTTGGTACAAGGTTGACCTTCACGATCCAATATTGCGCGTTTGACCAAGCCTATGGTAGACAGCCATCATGAATCCTTGGATCTAGCGCATGGACATCTGGTTGGTTGTCCCTTGAGGGCATATAGTGAACCCCTTTGCCTGTACACATGCCTGATTACACAGGAAAAAACAATATGAAATAATATGAGGGACCTGGGATTCAAACCCATGCCCTTTGGCTTTTTCTCTCTCCCACTGACCAGCTGAGCCAACGCGTTTTGTTGTACATGAAACATCAAATAGACTTTATATTGGTAACAAGCGAAAGTGATATATTAAACGCACGAATTTCAAATGGGCCAGTCAGGGGGTGCCACGCCACCCTTCTTTTTCCTCTCTCCGTTGGTAAAAGTCAAGGACTTTTACCTACAGACAAAAGCCTGTAGCTACAACCCTGCGTGTTTCTAGAATCACCTACAAGCATGATAAACGAAAACTAATGCTACAGACCAATTCGTCTTGGCCTTGTGAACATCATGGTACCTCTCTTTTAGGCCAATTTTACTTGTATAAGAAAACCCTAAAACGAACCAAGAAAACCTAACAATGGTGGATCTCTGTATGGTTAGCAAAAATGCAATTAATCATTACCAACAGCTTGCAAATGTTTCAATGAACAAGAATATATAAATAATTCATGCTACAAATGCCAAATTCATGAGATTCTATTTCAAGAAGGGAGGGATATCGTGAAGCACTTACATTGCGTTTCTGGGCACGAAAACACTTGTTGGTGATTGGTATAGACTCCTTGAACACCCAAGAAGCGAATGAGATATCTTGGAAGGCTTGAGATAGCCTGGAACTATGAAAGCACATCACCACTTTTTCTTGATTTTTTGAAAGTTGTTCTTCACTCTTCACGCCTCTAACCCTTATGCATTTGGTCTGCAAACCTTCTATATGTAGTCTTGAGTGAATTAGGTTTATAAATTTGTTTCAAATCTTCTTCAATTAAGGTGATTGATCAAGATTTGATTCTCTTGTAAATCTTTCCAAAACAAGCCAAAAATCAATATTTTTTGTACAAACAAGCCTTGCACGATTTGATCTCATTGCCAGCTATTCATGGACCTGAAATATGCACAAAATCTCAAGGTTTAAATGATTTTGATATTTTCATGATTTTATTTTGATTTAATTTGATTTAATTAAAATAAAAATCAAAATAAATGGAAAAAATAAAATAAAGGCAAGTGGGAAGGATCATGGGTCGTGGACCATGTTACACACTTAATACAATCACAAAAAGTTGGGCCCATTTGACAAAAATTGCAATTTGAGGCACATTTGACTTTTGGCATTTTTACAAAAAAGGTCAACTTCACCAATGCATAACTTCCTCAATTTTGACCCTATGAGGGTGTTCTTGGACTTTTTAGAAAGCTTGAGATGTCCTCTAAGCAACCTTTTTGGTCTCATCTCAATTGAGTCTTCCATGTTCATGTATAAATCTTTGACAAAAAAGGTGTTTTTTTTAACTTTTCAAAATGACCTATAATGTCCAAATTTGTATCTTCTTGTGAGTGCATATTTTGAACTTGGGAGATGAAGATGAATTATAGGGAATTGCATCCTCTTCAAAATGAGCTTTGGATGGGTCATTTATAATAAAGTATGAGAAAGTTATGCTTGGTCAAAGTTGAGTTGACTTTTCCTAAAAAACCCTAATTTAGCAACTTTTGGGTTTTGATGAATTGTGAGCAATCCTTGATGAATCATGATCAACCATTGATAAAATGATGAATAATACTTCAAAATGAGAATGTTGACCAAAAATCCTGAGTTTTGACTGTATGTAGGACACATTTGACTTTTGCCCTAGCACAATCGATTTTCAGGCCTTTGAGCAATTGACTGATTAAACATCCTCTGCAAGGCTTGAAACATGACATGGATGATATAGAGAACATATTAGGACAATGGTGAGCATTTGGAATCCTTTTGAATCAAGTGTCTTGATGCAACATGAAACCCTAATTTGAGGTAGACTGCCTTAGGAGAGAGTTTGTCTAGTCAACTCTTGGACTTCCTTGAGTAATTTGAGGATCTCACTTGAAATGTATTGAGAAATATGGGAGGGGAAATTTTGGGGTACAACAGCTGCCCCATGTCCAATATTCTTAAACCTGAGGATGTAGATTGGCTTGCCTGCCTTTCGTGATCTGAAGGTTGAAGATGATTGAACACTAGAGTGCCCAAGAAATTTGCACTCGCATGAAGTGGTACTTGTCTTGTGATGTCGGGAATGGGATTATAGATACCATTTGGATATTGATGACGGAAGATGGGCTTAAAGATGCCATCCGAAGGAGTGTCGATCGCATAAGAGATTCCTTAGCGAGAGCTTGCATACCTGTTGTTGAGGAGTACTTCGCTGGGGAATGTTGTTCTTTGTCTTGGTAAAAGTTGAATTTTAAGAGCTTCGATCGTCCGTTATTCTACTGGGGATTCGTCTCTTGGTCGAAGAGGTGAAGATGAACTACTATCTGGTCGTGATCCAGGCTTCATAGTGATAAGATCGACTGTTATCTGGTCGTACTCCAGGATTTACAATGACTTAATGGGGAGATGAGATTAAACTTGCTATTTGGTCATAATCCAGGTTTTGCAATTTCTCAATTCTTATCTGGTCGTAATCCAGGCTTCAGAAGGAAATAAATTGTTGTCCGGTCGCATCTGGGCTTCAACTTGAATTTAGGGCACACTAATATCCGGTCGACTCCGGGCTTCTTAGTAATTGTCCAGGAAAAATTCTATTTGGTCGAAATTCAAGCTTCACAGTGTCCTCTACCGCTATCTGGTTGTAATCCAGGCTTCACGATATTTCATACCATTATCTGGTCGAATCCAGGATTCATGGTGTCCTCTACTGCTATCTGGTCAATTCCAGTCTTCACAATACCTTACTTCTTATCTGGTCGTATTCCAGGTTTCAGAAGAAATCAAGTGGTTATCCAGTCGCATTCGGGCTTCCATTTTATTTTAAGGCCTACTAATATCCGGTCGGCTCCGGGCTTCTTAGTAATTGGCCGGGTAGATTGTTATTTGGTCGAAATCCAAGCTTCGCAATGTCCCTTACTGTTATCTGGTCGTAATCCAGGCTTCAGTGTCTTTTACCGCTATCTGGTCGTAATCCAGGCTTCATGATGTATTATACCATTATCTGGTCGAATCCAGGCTTCATGGCGTTCAGAGAAATCAAGATATTATCCGGTCGAATCTGGGTTTCACAACTTTCATTAAAGATATACCATTATCTGGTTGACTCTAGGCTTCGTAGTATTCTTGGCTGCTATCTGGTCGTAACCCAGGTTTCACAATGTCCTCTACCATTATCTGGTCGAGTCCAGGCTTCATTGTGTCTTGTATTGCTATCTGGTCGTAATCCAGGCTTCACAATAACTTGCTGAGCTGTTATCTGGTCGATTTCTGGGCTTCACGGCTTGTGTTTATGATATACCACTATCTGGTCGATTCCAGGCTTCATGGTGACTTTGTACTGCTATTCGGTCGTAATACAGGCTTCACAGTAACATGTTGGAGATCAAACTATTATCCGGTTGAATCCGAGCTTCATAGCTTAAATTTAAGATACACCACTATCTGGTCGATTCCAGGCTTCGCGGTATTTGATACTATTATCCGGCCATTCCCCGGGCTTCACAATATGATGGAGAAATCAAGATATTATCTGGTCGGATCCGGGATTCATAGCTTGAATTTCATGAGAATTTGATTGTATTTTTCCATGAAAGGTAAAGAGCTAGTCGTATGTAATGTCATGATGTATGAAATGTATTGAGCAATGATGTTCTCAAAATAAATGAGATTGTGTTGTATGATGCTTATGAACATGTCATGATGTATGGATATGCAATGTTTTTATGATATTCTCTAACTGGGGAAAATAAATCCCGGACTGCTGCTGGAGAGTGCAAGGAGTTGAATTCTTCGTTCTCGTTGGGGATAACGATCGAAGATGATTTGAGAATAAATTGGCGGGAGAATAACACTGCTGGAGAATAAACTGGCGAGAGAATGACTCTGTGGGGAAGAGAGATTCTGCTAGCAGACCTGCTGATTTAGAGAAATAACCTCGAATGGGGATGAATTACCATTGCTGGCGATAATGAACCCTGTTGGGGATTGAGTTTCTGTTTGTGGAAGAAATAAACTCCACTGGGGATGGTCTTCCATTGTTGGTGAAAGATGAACTCTGCTTGGGAAGAATTAACACCACTGTATTTAGATACCTTTTAAACTGCAGGAGTGTATGCACTTTTAGTCATTTTCTTCAGCCGGGTCTATCCCTGTACCTGGTGGATAGAGCAACTGTATGGTTTGGACATTTCTTGTTTGCCCTTGTTTTTGAAATTACCGGTAATCGTCTTTTGTTTCGCATGTAAATATTTATGAGCAACAATTATTTTCAAATGCATATATCAAAAATGAATCATTGGACGTTCTTGCAAAACAAAACAGGAAAAGAAAAACAATTTTGAAATTTATTGTAAAATGAATTGTATTGATTTTGAAGTTGGCCTGTAATAGGCGTTTTGTACAAGAGGTTGACGTCCTAGTAAGAAAACGCCGCCGAAAGAAAAGAATTTATACAATTTGTGTAAAAGAAAGAAAAACATATATGTGAACATCCCATTAGGTTCCAACTCTGCTATTTCCTATATATCTTCGAGTTTCTCATCACTTTGCTACTTGGTTGAAGGTAGATCAGATTGATTGGTGCCGTTTGAGCTTGATAGTCGATACCGAAGTCTGGTTGCAAGATGATCCAACGATACATAGTGTTACGCTTTGATCCCTAATTTTTTCCTGGACCTCCCTTTCGGGTTTTCAGTCCACCGGGATACCCTTTTTTTCCCAAGCCGCCTTTTCAGGTTTTCGACTTACCGGGTGTACATCTTTTTTCATTTTCATCCCTTACTTTTGCCTGAACCCTTTTGGTTAGTCGGGAATCCCTTATTTTGTCCTAGGCCAGTCGACCTAGCGAGTCTTTGATTATGAGTAGTATTTTTTCACTATGTCTGCATTGACGGGGTGAGGAAGGTCGTCACCATCCATGGTGGTTAGAATCATCGCTCCTCCTGAGAAAATGTTCTTAACCACAAACAGCCCTTCGTACGTAGGGGTCCATTTACCCCTGGGATCACCTTGCGGCAGTATGATGCGTTTGATTACCAGATCCCCGACTTGATACTCTTGTCGTTGGACTTTCTTATTAAATTCCTTGATCATTCGCTTTTAATACGTCTGACCATGACAAATAGCAGTAAGTCTCTTTTAATTGATTAAGTTCAGCTGATCAAGTCGGGTCTGGATTCAATCATCCTCGCTCAAACCTGCATCCTTCATAATCCGAAGAGAGGGTATCTGGACCTCAATGGGTAAGACTACCTCCATGCCATACACCAAAGAGTAGGGAGTTGCCCATGTCGATGTCCGCGCTGAGGTACGATACCCATGAAGAGCGAATGGTAGCATCTCATGCCAGTCTTTATATGTCACTGTCATCTTCTGCACAATCTTCTTGATGTTCTTATTAGTCGCTTCAACAGTCCCATTCATCTTCGGCCGGTAAGGAGAAGAGTTGTGATGTTGTATCTTAAAATGTTTGCAGAGCTCGGTGATCATTGTATTGTTGAGATTTGTACCATTGTCCTTAAAGATCCTCTCTGGTACACCATATCGACAGATCAAATTGTGTCGGATAAACCGCGCCACGACGTTCTTGGTTACTGTAGCAAAGGAAGCTGCCTCAACCCACTTCGTGAAATAATCAATAGCTACCAGAATGAAACGATGCCCGTTAGAAGCAGTAGGTCTGATCTAGCCGATCAAATTGATGCCCTACATTACAAAGGGCCAAGGTGCTGTCAAAACATTCAGAGGAACTGGAGGTACATGCACCTTATCAGCATAGACTTAGAACTTATGACAAGTCCGAGAATGCTAATAACAATCGGCTTCTATAGTAGACCAATAATATCCAGCCCGTAGGATTTTCTTTGCCATGGTATGTCCATTGGAATGAGTTCCGAAAGCATCTTCATGTAACTCTGCCATAATCCTTTATCGCCTCGTTCTTGTCCACACATCGCAGTAAGGTTGAGTCATGGTTACGCTTGTAAAGGATACCATTACTAATGAAGAACTTCGCAGCGAACCTCCTCATAAACTTCTTATAATTAACAGATGCACCCTCGGGGTACTCTTGAGACTCAAGATACCTCTTTACCTCGTGAAACCAAGGTTTATCTGCTACTTCTTCAGTCTCGATGTCACAGCAATGTGCAGGTTCGTCCAACCTTTCGATGGTAATCTGGGGAGCTTCATTGTCCCACCTGACCCTGAACATAGAAGACATGGTAGCTAGCGCGTCCGCTAACTGATTCTCCTCTCTGGGGAAATGTTCAAAGGTTATCTCCTCGAAGTGCGGAAGCAATGTCAGTACATACTCTTTGTAAGGAATAAGATTTGGGTGCTTCGTATCCCAATTTCCTTTGATCTGACTGATCACTAGAGCGGAATCTCCGAATACACTCAAGAACTTAATCCTCAGGTCAATAGCAGCTCGAAGACCCATGATGCATGCTTCATACTCCGCCATATTGTTGGTGCAGTTAAAACATAATCGGGTGGTGAATGGAGTATGACAGCCCTCAGGAGATATGATCACAGTGCCAATGCCATTACCCAATGCGTTTGAAGCTCCATCAAAATACATAGACCATCGGAATCCCTCCTCGGGTCCTTCATCTGGTCCAGGTTCTTCACAGTCGGTCACCAACATGATGTTCTCATCCGGGAATTCAAAATTCATGGATTGGTAATCCTCCACGGCCTGATGCGCCAAATGATCCGCCAACACACTCCCCTTGATTGATTTTTGGGTTGTGTATTGGATATCATACTCAGTTAAGATCATCTGCCATCTTTTTATTCTTCTAGACAAGGCAGGCTTTTCAAAGATATACTTGATTGGATCCATTTTTGATATCAATAGGGTAGTGTGAGTCAGCATATACTGTCTCAGCCGGCGAGCAGCCCATGCCAAAACGCAACAAGTTTTCTCGAGCAGTGAGTATCGGGTCTCATAGTCGATAAACTTTTTGCTAAGGTAATAAATAGCATGCTCTTTTCGGCCAGACTCGTCATGCTGCCCCAGCACGCACCCCATTGAATTATCCAGCACTGTCAAGTATAAAATCAAGGGTCTTCCTTCAACTGGAGGCATCAGAATAGGTGGTTCTTAGAGGTATTCCTTGATCCTTTCAAAAGAGATCTGACATTCATCATTCCACCTTACCACTTGATCTTTCTTCAGCAGCTTGAAGATTGGCTCACAAGTAGCAGTCAGATGTGAAATGAATCGGGCAATGTAGTTCAGACGTCCGAAAAATCCTGTGACTTCTTTTTCCGTTCGAGGAGCTGACATCTCACGTATAGCCTTCACCTTTACAGGATCCACCTGAATACCTTTATCACTAACGACGAAACCCAGCAGCTTACCAGACCTTACCTCGAAGGTGCACTTGTTCGGGTTTAACCTCAGCTTGTACATCTTCAACCTGTCGAACAATTTCTGGAGATGGTCAAGGTGTTCTTCTTTAGTCTGGAACCTTGCAATCATTTCATCAACGTAAACCTCAATCTCATGGTGAATCATGTCGTGGGACAAAGCGATCATGGCGCGCTGATACGTTGCCCCAACATTCTTCAACCCGAAAGGCATTACCTTGTAACAGAAGGTGCCCCATTGTGTAACAAAAGTTGTCTTCTCCATTTCCTCGGGAGCCATCTTAATCTGATTGTAACCAGAAAAACCATCCATAAAGGAGAAGATCTTATGTTGCACAGTGTTGTCGACCAAAACATCGATGTGAGGCAGTGGGAAATCATCTTTGGGGCTTGCCTTGTTCAGATATCTATAGTCCACACTCATCCGTACCTTACCATCCTTATTAGGCACAGGAACAACGTTGGCAACCCACTGCGGATAAGAAGTAACAACTAGAAATTCGGCGTCAAATTGTTTTATGACCTCAGCTTTGATTTTCTCATACATCTCAGGGCGCATATGGTGAACCTTCTGCTTTACTAGAGGGCAATCTTCTTTAGTTGGCAGGCGGTGTACCACAATATCAGTGTCCAAACCAGGTATATCTTCGTAGGACCATACAAAGATCTCAACATAGTTACGTAGCATTTGTATCAACCGCTGCTTGACACTAGGATCCATATTTGTACCTATCTTGACCTCTTTCTTGTCTTCCTCTATACCCAAATTTACTGATTCCACTAGCTCTTCATGAGTCTGTATGGCCCTCTCTTCCTGCAGTGACAGTCTAGCAAGCTCTCCAGGAAATTCACAATCATCCTCACCTTCGTCCTCGACTTGGTTGATCGGATTTTCGAAGTCATAACTGGCAGTAGCAGAGTCGCTATCAATGGGATCCATAGTGGATGTGGATCTGCATTATGATATGTGAGTGTGTGTAAGACAAAAGCTGTTTTGATAAAGTGCAAGACAGAAAATAAAAACAAGGAGCACAAAATTTGTAATGCAAGAAAACATCCAATGCTTTATTGATGATATATGAAAATGATAAATAATAAGCCCTCACAAACAAAGCCAAAGTGCCTCGGGCAAGGCACCGGGCCGTAAAGTTTCAAAATTGTCTGTTACAAATCTCAAAACAAAAGTCTATTACTGTGTAATAAAAGAAACGGACACGAAGTCCTTCACCGTCCAGTTGTCCAATCCACCGTTGGTAGTCGGGTAGATCAAGTTGTCGATATATGACTCTTCTGCACCATCCTCAATTGCATTCACTCCTTGATTACTGATATGCAGAGGAGGTCTTCCAATCTGTGTGCACCGAACAGCCCTTTGAGCTTCTGCAGTAAATCCCAAACCAAACTTGTCAGTTTTGTGTGTGAAGTCAGGGAGCTGACCCCAATTTGCACACCCACCTTTTTCAATTACAGCCCTGGCATCCTTGAGGGAAGCCATCTTCATCGGAGGTTTGTCAGCAGCAACTTCAGTCGACGCCAAAGTATGGGGGACTTCTTCAAAGTTCTGACATGGGGTTTCGATGAATTCCCCATCCATATCCACATAGTGAAAGGATTTAAGATGACTCACCATGTACTCCTCTTCACCTTTCACCATAACAATCTTCCCCTTTACTGGGTATTTCAACATCTGATGGAGCGTAGAAGTCACTGCCCCAGCCTTATGAATCCAAGGGCGACCCAGCAAGCAAGAATAAGATGGTCGGATATCCATCACATAGAAAGTAGATGCAAAAGTCTGAGAGCCAACTTTAACAGGGATGTCCACCTCTCTATGTACCATCCTTTTTGACCCATCGAAAGCTCTAACCACAATATTGCTCGGCTTCAGAATCAAACCTTCACAGTCCAGACAGTCCAGTGCTTTCTTTGGCAAAACATTCAATAAGGTCCCAGTATCCACCAGTACATGGGCCAAAGTAGTGCCCCTGCACTCAATCGAGACGTGCAGAGCATCATTGTGATTTCTTCCTTTAGCAGTCAGATCCGCGTCTGAGAAACCCAACCCGTTGTCGGCAGCCAAACTAGCTACGCAGTCTTTGAATTGATCGGCAGAAGTTTCCTGCGGCACATGCGCAGTTTTGAGGAAAGCAATTAAAGCCTTTGCGTGGGCCTCCGAACACAATAACAAGGATAACATTGAGATTTTTGACGGGGTTTGCCCCAGATGCTCGACTACATTGTAATCACTCTTCTTGATAATCTTCAGAATTTCCTCTATCTCCTGCTTAGAGGTTTCTACAATGATCTTCTTAGGCGCCTCCGTCCGGGAAGGCTCACCTGTGATTTCTTTGCCCCGAGTGTCAGATGACTCGGCGACAGACATGATAACTAGAATAAGAACTGAGCCAGCAGCAGATGTACTAGAAGATGTAATGACAATAGGTTTATGAATAGTCGGAGGGGAAATCTCGGGAGAAAAGAGTCTTCCACTTCGGGTGACCTTTCTAGCCTCGACAATATTGCTGATATCAACATCAGTTTCTTCAATCTTTAAGTCTTGCTTAACTCCATGGTAATACACGTCGGCCCCATAGTGCCAAGGGACAGCTTTATCTGAAGTGTATGGGATAGGACCAGGGATAGTGATGATTAACTGAGCGATTCTTGGGACGGGTGTAATCCTAACAGGCTTTCTCGAGGAAGCCTTGGAAGGATTGGCGGAAATGGTTATGATGGCAACATCTTCAATTGGAACCAACGAAATCATAGTCTTCTCGAACAGGATCTCTTTGCTATCCATCAGGCATTGAACACCTGATTTCAATAAATGGCAACCAGCAGGAAGAATTGAACACATGTGGCAACCTTCGCCACAACCCGGAAATAAACTGGCCAACAATAGATTCTTCTTAATTGTCATCAAAGGAGTAGAAACTTCTTCCACGGAGGTCACAAATAAATCATCTTCCACAGTATTTACTCCATGACCATGCTTGGGCATAGGAGAAGTTATGACGTTGGGTTTCTCCGGAGCGTCAAACTCAATCTCTTTAGCTTCGATCAAATCTTGCACTTTATTCTTCAAGGCCCAACAGTTGTTCGTGTCATGACCTGGGCTAGTGGAGTGATAGGCACAACGGGCATTCGAATTATATAGCGGAGATGTGGTGCTGGGATTCTTTGGGGCTTCCCTCAGAGTTACCAGGTTGGTCTTCAACAATTATGGTAGAATTTGAGACAAGTTCATATCAAGCCGAGTGTATTGTCTCTGCGGTCTCTCCATTCTTTGTTGATTGTGAAGATGTGAAAAACACAAGAAGGGGGGTTGATTTGTAAAACTTGAAATCAAATGCAGACAACACGTTATTTTTATCCTGGTTCGTTTGATCTCAAACTACTCCAGTCCACCCGTCAAGGTGATTTCTCCTCTCTCCAATGAGGTCTTAATCCATTATAATCAACTGAATACAACAAATGTTTTAACAACTGTCAAAGCCTTCTTGAGTCTAACCACATACCGGTTTATCTCAAGGTAATTCTTTTACAGATAAATGAACAAATGTGTGTTTGATGTTTTCTAGAAAACCTATATATCACAACTGTGATAATACACAATATGAAGCTTACAATGAACTAGACTGCTAATGCTATTGAGTAGACGTGGTTGAAAGCTTTATCAATTTGAGTGAGAGAGATTTCGTATGCGTGCATGCGTGCATGCGTAAAGAGTATTAGCTAATTCTTTTCTCACTGACTTGTTTAAGTAGCCTAGGAATAGATACGTTGTTGTCCATAATTCCATTTCAATGCTCATAACGTTTTTTCCTTTTTGAGAAGATCTTTGTCTTGGAATAAAGTCGTTGGTAATTAATCTGTCTTGAATGCATAGTAACGTTGACACTTCAGAGTGTTCTGCAAATGACAATCAGAGTGTTCTTGGCTTTAGCTTATTCTGACGCTTTAGAGTTCTGGTGACATCGTAAGTATCTTGCTCAGAGTCAGAGTATATTTTGCGCAGAATCTGTTCATTAGGCTTCAGCGTATAACACATGTTATTTGATCTTCTGATGCTGATGTTGATACTGATATTCTGATGTTGATTCCATCAGAGTTTCTGTAAATACACAACATAATTTTGAGTAGCATATATGTCTTATATAAATCTCATAATTCATTTAATCTTGTATTTTGTTATCATCAAAACTCTAACTGAGGGTTGTAGAATCAAACTATGTTCTAACAATCTCCCCCTTTTTGATGATGACAAAAACCAGATTTTTTTCAATTAAAATAAAATGATGAAAGGTATCAGAGCTTAAGGATAGAGAAGAAAAAGTATCAGAGATATTCAATTAACGAATAGAAGGTATCAGAGATAAGAAGATAAGGAATAAAAGTATCAGAGTAATGAAGAGAAAAACTCCCCCTGAGTTGATTACTTCCCTTTGATTCCTTGAGACCTTGAGCATCAGAACTTTACTTGAACTTTCTTTGAGCATCAGAGTTTTTACTTTATCAGAGTTCATCAGATTCTTGTACCTGTAAGCTTTTCAGAACAAAGAAATTCAAATATATAAGAATGTTAGAATGTTTGAGACTTTTGTCTCAGTAATCCGTTATTGAAAAATATCATTCTTTCTCCCCCTTTTTGTCAGTTATCAAAAAGCACAAATAAGCAGAGTTAAAATGATCAGAGCAAAAAACGTTTGTATTAAAACAAAAGCAATGATAGTTTAGAACAAGTAGAAATATTACAGACAAACATGTAAAGAAAACAAGGAAAACACAGTAAAATTCTAAGAAGAAGGAGGAAGTCGTGTGAACAGAGCTTCCAACATGCTCTTGATTTGATTGCTGGTTTCCTGTTGCTGAGATACCATGTTTGCTATAGAATCAATCTTGATATCCTGCTTATCCATCCTTTCATTCATCAGCATATCAGATCTCTTCAAATCCTTCAGAGTCTGCCTGTCAAGAGAGGAAGCTTGAGGATCTTCAGATACAGTCTTCTTCTCAGAGCTTTCTGCAAAAACTTCTTCTTGACCCAAGTCTTCAGCTGGAATCTTTTGTTCTTCTGCAGGTTGAACTTTAGATGCTGAACGCTTTTCAGACCAAGGCGCAAAGTCCAGATGGAGAACTTCTTCCTTTAGCCTCTTGCTCAGAACTGGACCTTCCATTTCCTTCAGCAGATTGCTGAAGTTCTGTTGAGCCTGTCCATAGCTCTGGTCTTGCAACTTGAAGGTTTCAGTGCAAACCCATCTTCTGAATTTTGTCCAGAGGAAGTCTGATACAGCAGGATCAACCACTTCCAGACTTGCTTGTTTCAAAGAAGTGATCCACTTTTGTATATCTGTTTCAAAGTTCAACATGCTGGAACCAACATCTGGATGTTTCGGTTTAGGGATGGCTGTTTTCTGGTTTATTGCAGCAAGGCGTTCAAAGACTGTTAGATCAATGACTGTCTTGCTATGGTCATCTAAATTTTTCTTAGGTGAGGGAGTGAGAGAGTCAAAAATGACGATTGGACTTGATGGGGGTATTTGGTGGAGTTATTTCTGGTGAAGAGGGAAGTTGAGACATATTTACAGTGGTACCACAGGGCAATTGAATGGCCAAAGGTTGTGGTTCAGGGGATTCATAGGTTTGAGCCTCAAAGGTTTAAGTCTCAGGTTGTGGAGATTGCTCATGTTGAGGAGAGGGTGGATTAATATCTGGTTGAGGAGATGAAGGTTGTGGGATTTCTTGTATGGGAGAGAGTGGAGTTTATGGTATTGGTGAGAGTGGAATGTCAGGTTGTGGTGAGATGGGAATTTCTGTGTTTGGATTTGTATTTTCTGTTTCGGGAACGGAAGAGTGTTGGTCTATATCAGAAAGAACTTGTGCAAGTTCTGGTTCTGGTATGGTTGCAGTATTTGGATTTTGTGGTTTGGAGCGGGATCTTCTGAGGGTTAATGACTCAGAAGGGTCAAAGTCAACGTCAAAATCATCAAAGGTTTGAGGTGTTGGGATTTCAGATGGAGTTGGAATGGATGTTGAAATAGCAGTTGAATTTAAAACAGTTACAGAAACAGGATTACCTCTTTTCTTTGGAGTCTGTTGAGATGATCCTTCTGCAACAACTTTTCTTTTCTCCGTCTTCTTCAGAACAACCTCTGGTGCCTTCTGCTGAAGATCTTGAATATTCGGATTAGGTGTTGTACCATCAGCTTTACAAGCATCCAAATATATCAAAATGATTTGAGGCTTAGAGTCAATTTCTGAGAACATAGGGAAGTCGTCTAGAGGGACTCTTCTGCTGGAGATTTCAGCAAAAGGAGTGACGATGGGCTCCTTCTTAATGTTCTTTATCAGCTTCATTTTCTTCAGATTTTTGGCATTCAGCTGCTTGCCAACAGAAGGTTCCAGGGTGCTGATTTCTTGTGCCTCTGTCAAATGTTCAATCAGCCTATTCTCTGTCAGAATATCTGATATCAGTCTTCCCAAGGGTATCCAATCCCTTTTTGTACGTTCCTCTTCCCTTGTTTCCTTGACACTTGTTCTGAGATGGTTGAACAGAAGATGAGCTAGATTAATCTTGACCTTATGAGAGATAAAATAGATCATAAACTGTTGATCTATGTTTATGTAATCAGGAGAGCTGGTAGGCTTCCTGTGGTTGAAACAGCCCAGAATGATCTTTGCCCAAATTCTGTGCTTGTCTTTCAAGTCCCTTATCTTGCTGGAGGGAAGCCCCAGCGTGAAAATTTCCCTTGCAATTAGGGCAGCATGTTGACACCTTTCTGCCATATCAATACAACGAATACCACCTCCATTGTACCCTATCAAACAAGCAATCAGGTCTTCAGTAATCACAATCTTCTTCCCCATGATGTAGGATGTGACCTGATGGTTTGAAGAGAAAGCGTGAATACAAAATTCCTTTACCAAAATAGGAAATGTTGGACCCACCAGCCTGTCAAAGTACTTTTCCCAACCTTGAGCTTGAATCTCTTCAGATAAATCAAAACCATTTTCCTTGAGACTGTTGAAATCCACTATAGTTTCTGACAGAACTTCAAGGTTCTTGATTGGAGTGAGAAGCGTTTTGAGAGGAACTTCATATTGTTCAGATGATGCTTATTTCTAGGAACCTGAAGAAGGATTGCTGGAAGAAGCCATGTTCACACGAGGTTTTTTTAAAGAGATTGAAAGGTTTTCTTGAGTAAATAAGAACACAGAAAACAGAAATATTGAGAGAAAACGAAAGTAAGGGTAAAAGGTGTGAATGGTGTGAAGTGTTTAAATAGATTTATAAAAAGTTTTTGAAAACATAAACGTTTAAGAGAGAGAAATAAATCATGATTATTAGCATTTAATGATAGTTGATTTTAGGGGATTCAGAAAGATACTTAAACGGTTACCCATGACATGTGTCTCAATGCATCCAATCAGCGCTTTGCCTTTTCAGAAGCGTGAACGCGTGTTCACCCTCAGGAAACAGCTGATGACTGGATGACACTTGTTTTCTTGAGTGAACAACACATCTATCCTTGAACTGAAGCGCTCAGATCTTCATGGATAGATTCTGATACAATCTGCATTTCTAAAATTCTGAAAGAGGATTGATCAGAAGTTCACAGAGAAATAAACATAATTCTGAAGGTTAATATATAAAATTAAAACAGTTTTATTCTGGACAGAGCTTCATGCTGAGATGTTTCAGAATGAAGTTGAACCTATCTTCAGAAAGTGGTTTTGTGAAAATATCAGCCCATTGATGATCTGTGTCAATAAATTTTAAATTTTAATTCCCTTTCTGAATATAGTCCCTAATAAAATGATGTTTTATTTCTATATGCTTAGCCCTAGAATGTAAAATTGGATTTTTACTTAAGCAAATAGCAGAGGTATTGTCACAGAGGATAGGAATGTTACTCTCATATATCTGGAAGTCCTCAAGTTGACTTTTCATCCAGAGCATTTGTGTGCTGCATCCAACGGCTGCTATGTATTCAGCTTCTGTTGTTGATAGAGCAATTGTGGATTATCTTTTGCTGGACCAAGAGATCAGATTTTCTCCCAGAAACTAGCAGCTTCCAGAAGTTCTTTTACGTTCTACTCTGTCTCCAGCAAAGTCAGCATCATAGTATCCTACTAAGCTGTAATCACTAGATTTTCTATAAAACAGACCCATATTAGTAGTACCTTTCAGATACTTGAAAATTCGCTTAACAGCTGTTAAGTGAGATTCTCTAGGATCTGATTGGAATCTTGCACAAATGCATACATTGAATAAAATATCAGGCCTTAAAGCTGTCAGATAAAGAAGAGAACCAATCATACCTCTGTAGACCTTCTGTTCTACCTTTTTGCTTACCTCTTCTTTTTCCAGAATGCACGTGGGATGCATTGGAACCTTTGATGGCTTACATTCTGAGAGATCAAATTTCTTCAGAAGTTCTCTGACATATTTGCTCTGATGAATGTAAGTTCCTTCTGGGGTTTGATTGATCTGAATGCCCAGAAAGAATTTCAGTTCCCCCATTAGGCTCATCTCAAATTCTGCCTGCATACACTTAGCAAACTTTCTTCCCAGAGAGGGTTTAGTAGATCCAAAAATGATATCATCAACATAAATCTGACATACCAAGATGTCATTCTTAACTGTCTTACAGAATAAGGTTGTGTCCACTTTCCCTCTAGTGAATTCCTTTTCTAACAGGAAGTTACTCAGTCTTTCATACCAAGCTCTGGGAGCTTATTTCAGACCATACAGTGACTTCTTTAGTTTGAAAAAATATTCTGGATTTTTTGAACTTTCAAAACCAGGGGGTTGGTGCACATATACCTCTTCTTCTATATAGCCATTTAATAATGCACTCTTAACATCCATCTGATACAGAGTGATGCCTTTATTAACAGCAAAAGAAATTAAAAGTCTGATAGATTCTAACCAGGCGACTAGAGCAAACATTTCTGTATAGTCTATCCCCTCTTGCTGACTATAACCTTGTGCTACCAATCGTGCTTTATTTCTGATGACTTCACCTTGTTCATTTAGTTTGTTTCTGAACACCCATTTTGTTCCAATGACGTTGAATCCTTTTGGTTTAGGAACTAGATCCCATACGCCATTCCTTGTGAATTGATTCAGCTCCTCTTGCATTGCTAGAATCGAGTCATTGTCAAGAAGTGCTTCATCAATTGTTGATGGTTCAATTAGAGAAACAAGTCCCATGAGGGATTCTTCAGAGTTTCTGAAGTTGGCTCTTGTTCTGATTGGATCTTCCTTTCTTCCTAAGATAGTTTCTTTAGGGTGATCCATGCTGCTTCTGGATGGTCTTTTCTGAGATTGATCAACAGAAGGTGTTGGATTGCTTGCAGTGCCTCTTTCTGATGTTGAGGGAGTGTCTCTGTTAAGAGCTTCTGATGACTTCTCTTCAGTACCTGTGAATTTAACTTCCATACCTGCAAGTAATTCATTCTGCTTTGACTTTTGAGAGTCAAGCTTATCATCAAAACGAACACTGATTGATTCTTCCACAATCTGTGTTTCTGTATTGTATACTTTGTACCCTCTTGAGCGTTCAGAGTATCTTAACATAATACACTTCTGTGCTTTAGAGTCAAACTTGTTCAAATAATTTTTAGTATTCAAAATAAAGCAAGTACATCCAAATGGATGAAAATAAGAAATGTTGGGCTTTCTGTTCTTCCATAATTCATATGGAGTCTTTTCCAGAATAGGTCTTATAGAGATTCTATTTTGAATGTAGCACGCTGTGTTTATTGCCTCTGCCCAGAAGATCTTAGCAGCGTTAGTCTCGTTGATCATGGTTCTGGCTATTTCTTGCAATGTTCTGTTCTTTCGTTCTACAACTCCATTTTGCTGGGGAGTTCTAGGACAAGAGAAATCATGCAGTATGCCTTTGTCATTAAAAAATGATTCAAAATCTTTGTTTTCAAACTCTCCACCATGATCACTTCTGACTTTGACGATTCTAAGATCCTTTTCATTCTGAACTTGGTTGCAGAAGGTGACAAACACAGAGTGTGACTCGTCCTTGTGTCTTAAGAACTTTACCCATGTCCATCTGCTATAGTCATCTACGATTACTAACCCATACTTCTTACCACTGACTGAGGCAGTTTTAACTGGTCCAAATAAGTCCATGTGCAGAAGTTCTAATGGCTTAGAGGTGGAAACAACGTTTTTAGATTTGAAAGCTGGTTTTGCAAACTTGCCTTTCTGACATGCTTCACACAGAGCATCTGAATTGAACTTCAGGTTAGGAAGTCCTCTGACCAAATTGAGTTTGTTAATCTGATATATTCTTCTCATACTAACATGCCCCAATCTTCTGTGCCAGATCCATTGCTCGTTGTTAACAGACAGAAGACACTTTACATTCTGACTTTTCAGTTCAGAAAGTTTTATTTTATAAATGTTGTTTCTCCTCTTTTCATTAAATAGGATAGTCTCATCTTTCTGACTAACAGCTTTGCACGAATTTTGATTAAAGATAATATCATAACTGTTATCACTTAATTGACTTATGGATAACAGGTTATGCATTAATCCATCTACTAATAAAACATTACTTATAGAGGGAAGATTTCCATTACCTACTGTTCCAGAGCAAATGATCTTTCCCCTCTGATTGCCTCCAAAGCCTACGTGGCCTCCAGGCTTAAGTTCCAGGCTTTGGAACATATGCCTTCTTCCCGTCATGTGTCGTGAGCAGCCAGAGTCCAGGTACCATGACTGGTGTTTCTGCTTTGCTGCTAAAGATATCTGCAACATGTATTATTTTATCCTTAGGTACCCATATTTTCTTGGGTCCTGATTTGTTAGTTTTACCAAAACTCTGGTTGAATTTTGGTTTGACAGAATAATTACTACTAGTATATTTGATGTCATGTGTGTGCCCATATACAAAGTGAGAATCAAGAGAAGTGCGTTTTATCACTAAATCCATGGCATTCTTTGGTGTAGGTACCTTACCTTGGTATCATATTCCTTTTCTGCCATTTCTACTAACTCCATAGATCATTGAAGCCATTTTGCTTCTATCTATGTTTTTAGCTAGAAACTTCTGAAAGCTGTGATCATACTCCTTGATGATCTCATCAGCACTACTGGGAGTTTCAAGAATTGTTTCCTTCTGAGAGTTTTGTAATAGATTTTCTAATTTTGAAACTTTATCTTTTAACTCAGAATTCTCCAATTTGAGACTCTCAGTTTTATCAGAGTCAGAAGCAAGATTCCTTTTCAGGTTTCTGAATTTGACTCTGATCTGCTGATATCTTTCCAGAATTTCATTAAGGCTTTCAGCTAGTTCAGCCTTATAAAGTTAATAGCAAAGTCAGGAAATACCTCTTCTGTGTCTGATTTAGAGTCTGATTCAGAAGCTTCACTGTCTTCTGTTATGTTTGCCATGAGAGCTATGTTTTCTCTCTCATCATCTGATTCTGAGTCAGCTTCAGATGTGTCAGAGTCATCCCATGTAGCCATGAGACTTTTCTTCTTTTCCTTGCCAAACTTCTTTTTGGGCTTTTCCCTCTGAAGCTTTGGGAAATCACTCTTGTAGTGTCCTTGCTCGTTACATTCATAGCAGATGATGTCTTTGTTGTTTGGCTTTCTGCTTCCTGAAGAGCCTTCAGATCTTCTGTATCCAGAGGAGGGTTCTGACCTTCTGTATCTGGAGGAGGATTCATTCTGATTCTCTGATCTTCTTGGATTCCTGAACTTTCTTTGCCTCTGCTTCCACAGTTGGTTCACCCTTCTGGAGAGGAGAGACAGTTCATCTTCTTCTGATGAGGACCCATCAGAGGTTTCTTCTACAGCCTGCAAAACTTTGGAGTCAGATTTTCTGCTAGATTTTAAAGCTAATGGCTTACCTTGCTTTTGAGGTTCATCAGCTTCTAGCTCTATCTCGTGACTTCTGAGGGAGCTGATAAGTTCCTCCAGGGAGATTTTGTTGAGATCCTTAGCTAGCTTCAGCGTTGTGACCATTGGCCTCCACTGTTTTGGCAAGCTTCTGATGATCTTCTTAACATGATCAGCAGTAGAATACCCTTTGTCCATAACTTTGAGACCAGCAACCAGAATTTGAAATCTTGAGAACATCGTTTCAATTGATTCACTTTCTTCCATCTTAAATGCCCCATACTTCTGAATGAGCGCAAGAGCTTTAGTTTCTTTAACTTGAATGTTGCCTTCATGCGTCATTCTCAGAGAGTCAAACATATTCTTTGCAGTGTCTCTGTTTGATATCTTTTCATATTCAGAGTAAGAGATGGCGCTGAGAAGAATTGTTCTGGCTTTGTGATGATTTCTCAAGTCACGCTTTTGTTGATCAGACATTGCTTTCCTGTCAATCTTCTGACCACTTGCATTCACTGGGTGCGTGTATCCATCAGTCACCATATCCTACAGATCAGCATCGTAGGCTAGAAAGAAGCTTTCAATTATGTCTTTCTAGTAATTAAAGTTCTCTCCATCAAAGACTGGAGGTTTGCCACTGAATCTGTCTCTTTCTTCATTGTTGTCATTGCTGATGTTTTGATGTGGTCCTGCCATAGTGTTTTTCTTACGCTGGATCTTGTACTGACACGGTTAAGTGTTATAAGCTCAGAACCAGGCGCTCTGATACCAATTGAAGATGTGAAAAACACAAGAAGGGGGGTTGAATTGTAAAACTTGAAATCAAATGCAGACAACACGTTATTTTTATCCTGGTTCGTTTGATTTCAAACTACTCCAGTCCACCCGTCAAGGTTATTTCTCCTCTCTCCAACGAGGTCTTAATCCACTATATTCAATTGAATACAACAACTGCTTTAACAACTGTCAAATCCTTCTTGAGTCTAACCACAAACCGGTTTATCTCAAGGTAATTCTTTTACAGATAAATGAACAAATGTGTGTTTGATGTTTTCTAGAAAAACTATATATCACAACGGTGATAATACATAATATGAAGCTTATAATGAACTAGACTGCTAATGCTATTGAGTATGCGTGGTTGAAAGCTTTAGCAATTTGAGTGAGAGAGATTTCGTATGCGTGCGTGCGTGCGTGCGTAAAGAGTATTAGCCAATTCTTTTCTCACTGAATTGTTTAAGTAGCCTAGGAATAGATACGTTGTTGTCCATAATTCCATTTCAATTCTCATAACGTTCTTTCCTTTTTGATAAGATCTTTGTCTTGGAATAAAGCCGTTGGTAATTAATCTGTCTTGAATGCATAGTAACGTTGACACTTCAGAGTGTTCTGCAAATGACAATCAGAGTGTTCTTGGCTTTAGCTTATTCTGGCGCTTCAGAGTGCTGGTGACATGGTAAGTATCTTGCTCAGAGTCAGTATATTTTGCACAGAATCTGTTCATCAGGCTTCAGCGTATAGCACATGTTATTTGATCTTCTGATGCTGACATATCTTTTGATGCTGATGTTGATACTGATATTCTGATGCTGATTCCATCAGAGTTTCTAAAAATACACAACATAATTTTGAGTAGCATATATGTCTTATATAAATCTCATAATTCATTTAATCTTGTATTTTGTTATCATCAAAACTATAACTGAGGGTTGTAGAATCAAACTATGTTCTAACAGATTGTTGTGTTGTGGGGCAACGGTGGGTCTTGATATTACTACTGCATTTACTGCTTGACGGTGTTCAGATCTGTTTTGGCTCCTCGAGCTGTAGACTGCACTAGCTTCTTTCTTACCAGTGAAAGGCTTCTTTTCTGCACTTGATGAGGTACCTTTATGTATCTTACCGCTTCAGATACCAGCTTCTACTCTCTCCCCAGTCAAAATCAATTCCGTAAACCCAAATGATGAACTGCCGATCAGATGATTGAAAAATGGACCAGACAACGTCCCTAGAAACATATCTACTAACTCCCTATAAGATAAAGGGGGTTGGACTCTTCCAGCCAAATCTCTCCACTTCTGAGCATAGTCCTTAAAACTTTCACTTGCACCCATGGACATACCCTGCAGTTGAGTACGAGTGGGAGCAAGGTCGACGTTATACTGATACTGCTTGTAAAAAGCAACAGCAAGGTCCTCCCAATTTCGGACATTGGCTCCTTCCAATTGATAAAACCATTCAAGCTGAGTCCCTGACAGACTATCTTGAAAGAAATGCACCCACAGATTTCTATCAGCAGTGTAAGGTTGAATTTTTTTGAAGTACGAGCGGAGATGGAGTTTTGGACAGGATACTCCATCGTACTTAGCAAAACCGAAGCTTTAAACTTATGAGGGATCACCACCCCAGATGCTAGTCCCAGATCTCCGAAGTCCAAACCAGGTATCTTCTAAATCTCCATAGCACTCAGACGGTCTTCAAGTTGTTTGTACCTATCCTCAGCAGGAGGATACTGCTCATCATCAAAATCGGTATCATTATCAGAAACCACAGGACTGGGACCCTTTTCTTCCTCTTGGTTCTCCTCTCCTTTGGATGAAAGAGACAGATCAGCTTCCTGTCGCAACCTATTCCCAAATCTGTGACCCATATTCAGAAGAACCACCTTCTTCTTCTTCTTCTCCTTCAGGATGAGAGTCTTCAAATCCTCTTGCACTTTAGCCAAGTTCAAGAACATCTCTTAGAATTGGGCATTATGTGCCTGAAGAGCTTTGATGGCTTGATCGATAGGTATTTCAGAAGACATTTCATGCTGAAATAAACAGCGAAGAAGATGAGAAACCTGTAATGGTACCTGTAATGATGTGCATGATAATGGGATGCGTATGTAATGATTTCAAAGACTTTGGGAGATTTAAATTTGCAAACCAAGAAATAAACAAACTCTATTAGATTAAACTTGTAAAAATGTTTAACAATACCTTTGATGCGTTACAAAAGAAATAAATGGAAAACAAATCTAAATTAGAAAAAAGCAAAAATCAGAAATCCCAAGGTCGCTTCCCCTTCGTGCCGACTTAGTCATTAATCATCCTTTCATTCTCAAGTTGCCTCGTGAGCTTCAAGATCTTCCTTTCTTGCTCATGATACTTCTCCCGGTAGGTATCCCTTTCCTCTTTCAATTGAATCCAGGATCTCTTCAATGCTCCAAGATCAGTGGGCATGTAGGGATAAAGGACTGTATAAGGAAGGCCCTCTTCATTGGTAGGCTCCATAATCACTGGAAACACGGCTTCATAAGGCATCCCAAGCTTCTGGGCTCGATCTCGGACCCACTGGAGATAAGGTTGCATAGGGAGAGAAGTCTTTGGTCCTAGCTCTTGAGGGTCATACCTGTTCACCATGCCCCAGGCTCGTATAAACCTTCGGCGATGCTCGTCAACGTCTCCCTTGTAATCAAAGGCAATATCAATAAGAAGTAGCTCATGAGGACTGTCTCTTAGGGAACGACCAAACTGTCGCAAAGCTAAACAAGGACTGTAGGTTATTCCCCCTATGATTCCAAGAAACAGGACATTAGGGTATCCCCCACATCGATCAATGACAACAATACTTTCCATAGTCTTAGAACTCCAAAGAATGTCCGTATGGGCAAGGGACATTATTCTATAGGACCTTCCTCATTCTTCAACACAGACTTGAGGAGGTCCGAAATAAACCACCTCACCAGCAAAGGCATGCAACACATGAGGGTCCCTCTTCTACGCACAGTACGAGTGTAGAGAGCATGTAAAATATCACCCAGAAGAGTAGGCACAGGATTGCGAGACAGGAAGATCTTAACTGCATTCACATCTATGAAGGAATCTAGATTCGGGAAAAGAAATAAACCATAGATAAGGATAGCCAAGATGTCTTAAAAAGCCTGGAAGTCCAAGTTATCCCTGAATAGTTGAGCTCGATTCATCAGAAACTTGTCTAAGAAACCTTCAACCCCACTTCGTGTCTCCCAATTGGATACTATATCAGCCCGTTTCAAATATAGAGCTGAATCAATATCCTCTGGTCTAGGAGTCTCTTCCAAACCTATGAAGGGCATCTTCTCGAGGATGGATATTCCCAATAATTGAGAAAACTCCTCCATAGTGGGAACTAGCTGATAATCCAGGAAAGTGAAGCAATGATGCACCGGATCGAAGAACTGGAAAAGCACACTCATCATCTGCTCATCAAACTTTGAGGTAACTAGGCTAAGAAGCTGACCATGTCTTCTAATGAATGAAGAAGTATCATAAATTCTCGAGGCTAAATCTTTTAGTTGAGCAGGTATTTGCACAAAGTTAACTCAAATGGTGTTTCTGCGCATGGAAGCCATAATCTGCAAAACAGAACAAAGATAAATCCCCTCGGTCTTTGAAATGGTTAGTATAATGAAGTATGCATGCTATGTCATGATGCATGATGTCATGATAAAACACACAACAGGTATAGTAGATAACAGACATGGTAAAGGCAAACAAGTCACACAAGAGCCCTTAAGTTTCAGGCTTGCATGGGGTCTAGGTATTACCCTCTTGAAGTTCAGTTGGTTTCAACCTGTCCTAATAATAGTAACCGGGTTCTAGAGGTTCTCAATATCACTGACCATCCTCCATCGGTCATGGTTTCAGCTCACACAATCTTTTCTTGCGGCGGAACTATCTCAAGAGTATGGTCTCAATGAGTTTAATATCGAGTATCAACCAGTTCTCAACTTTACACCGAGGCCGGCTATCTCACTACTTCCTATGGCCAAGTTGGTTAATTATAGGTTCTAAGGTCAGTTGATGCTTAACGACACACATAGCAGACCCGTATTCTCCTCGTTTCTCCACAAGGGATACTGATACCAACCAATGTGCCACATCAACGTAGCTACTGCTTCAACCGTATCGGTCTATGTCGTACAGTTCGCTCACAATTTATTGCTACTTACCTAAAAGGTGTCCCCAGATCCGGGTTAGGATCTATAGTAACTCCCAATATAAAACCCTCAAAAGTAAAGCAATCAAATCAAACGATAGAAGCAAATATGATGAACGAATCCTAAGGTATACCCCACTTATTTATCCCCAGCAGAGTTGCCAGTTTTGTGATACGGTGGAAGAACTTGACTGTTTTAGGAAAATGCTGGTTTGTGTTTTGCGTTTTGCGTTTGTGTTTGCAAAATGTCGCGG
Source organism: Vicia faba (assembly GCA_948472305.1). NCBI lineage: Eukaryota > Viridiplantae > Streptophyta > Magnoliopsida > Fabales > Fabaceae > Vicia > Vicia faba. The sequence goes on along the minus strand of OX451736.1, from coordinate 1,729,488,831 downwards.
TAAGCAAGAGTCGCCACCGACTTTTATTTTATCCAATTGGAAAGGAAAAAAGCACAGAAAAATTCCTTTTTTGAGATTTTGAGTACGGGGGTAGATTATAGAAAGGGAAGGTATTAGCACCCTTTTTATCTGTAGTTATCTACGGGCTCTTAGGTACTTGCTCATTATTTTAAAAAATTGCTTCCGTGTTTGTGTGTTTGATAAGTTTTTGTTTTACTTCTATTTAACCCTTGCTTCTGTCTTCAAGAGTGTTAGAAAGTCGTTTTGAAAACTTTGTTTGAAAAGAGTGTGAATGTGAAAAAGTTTATTTTGAGCAAGTACCTACTAGCATCTACCTACTCGAAAAAAGAATGTTTATGTTCTTATTTCCTTTAGACAGCGTTATCCCACTATTAGTGAGTAGGTAGCACCGTCGTTGGAGTTGTAAGGGTCAATTCGAAAGGGACGTACGATCACTAAAGCAATGTTAGGACGTCTTAGTAATAACCCTAATGTCTTAAGCTCATATTCGAGGCAACATTTCCGAGGCAACCTTTCTGAGGCAACATTTTGAGGCAAAATTTCCGAGGCAACATTTAATCTTTTTTTAGACAAGAGAGCGACCACTAAAATATACTATACTTAATGATCGTTTACCGAAGGCAACCGAAGTGAGAGTATACCCTAGGAGTGTGCATGTGCGAGTGATTTGATTTCAAGTTATTATCTTTGCACATTTAGGGTTTGCTAACCGTTTTAAAATTAACATACATTCTTGTCATACAATCCTATTATCATACATCTAACAGTTAATATTTGCGGAAATTAAAATGCGAGAAATAAAGCTACGCCATTACAAGGCTTCGGGGAGGGGGATTAATTACATAGCCAAAAGAACCCGTAAAACGATAAATGAAAGGAAAAGCCTAATTAAACTATTACATCCCATGAGCAGTTACATTAATATTGTAAAAATAAATAAACACGCGCGATGAATCGAGAATGGGAAAGAATTAGGGTTTTGGCCCCGTCTAACCTAATTAAAAGAAAAATCATTTTTTGGTTGTTTTTGATTATTTTAAGAAAATAAGGTTTTAAATTTAATAAGTAAAAACCTAATTACTAATTAAATTGAATTAAGAAAAATAATTAATTTTGACCTATTTTTATTTTTTGGTTATTTTAAGAAAAGAAAAGAAAATAAAAATTAAATCAACCAAACCCTAATTTTCTAGTTGGTTTTAATTTATTTACAAAAAGATTAAAATTACCCTAAAAATTAAATTAAACTAATTAAATTAATTTTGATAAAAATAAAATAAAAAGCCTAAATTCTAATTTGGTGAAATTGATTTTATGGATTTTGTAAAAAAAGAATTAATTTTTGTGTGAGAAAATAATCAAAATAATTATATAAAAGAAAATATAAGAATAAAAGAAAGAGAGAATTGGGCCTGGTGTCAAAGTAGAAAGGGAGGTGCCAATCTGATTTCAGGCCCAATAAGCCTGGGTCCAAGGTTGACCTTCATGATCCAATGTTGCGCATTTGACCAAGCCTATGGTAGATAGCCATCATGAATCCTTGGATCTAGCGCATGGACATTTGGTTGGCTGTCCCTTGAGGGCGTATAGTGAACCCCTTTTCCTGTACACATGCCTGATTACACAAGAAAAAACAATATGAAATAATATGAGGGACCTAGGATTCGAACCCAGGCCCTTTGGCTTTTTCTCTCTCCCACCAGTTGAGCCAACGCGTTTTGTTGTACATGAAACATCAAATAGACATTATATTGGTAACAAGCGAAAGTGATATATTAAACGCGCGAATTTCAAATGGGCCAGTCAGGGGGTGCCACGCCACCCTTCTTTTTCCTCTCTCCGTTGGTAAAAGTCAAGGACTTTTACCTACAGACAAAAGCCTGTAGCTACAACCCTGCGTGTTTCCAGAATCACCTACAAGCATGATAAACGAAAACTAATGCTACAGACCAATTCGTCTTGGCCTTGTGAACATCATGGTACCTCTCTTTTAGGCCAATTTTACCTGTATAAGAAAACCCTAAAACGAACCAAGAAAACCTAACAATGGTGGATCTCTATATGGTTAGCAAAAATGCAATTAATCATTACCAACAACTTGCAAATGTTTCAATGAACAAGAATATATAAATAATTCATGCTACAAATGCCAAATTTATGAGATTCGATTTCAAGAAGGGAGGGATATCGTGAAGCACTTACATTGCGTTTCTGGGCACGAAAACACTTGTTGGTGATTGGTATAGACTCCTTGAACACCCAGGAAGCGAATGAGATAGCTTGGAAGGCTTGAGATATCCTGGAACAATGAAATCAGATTACCACTTTTTCTTGATTTTTTGAAAGTTGTTCTTCACTCTTCACGCCTCTAACCCTTATGCATTTGGTCTGCAAACCTTCTATATGTTGTCTTGAGTGAATTAGGTTTATAAATTTGTTTCAAATCTTCTTCAATTAAGGTGATTGATCAAGATTTTATTCTCTTGTAAATCTTTCCAAAACAAGCCAAAAATCAATCTTTTTGTGTACAAACAAGCCTTGCACGATTTGATCTCATTGCCAGCTATTCATGGACCTGAAATATGCACAAAATCTCAAGGTTTAAATGATTTTGATATTTTCATGATTTTATTTTGATTTAATTTGATTTAATTGAAATAAAAATCAAAATAAATGGAAAAAATAAAATAAAGGCAAGTGGGAAGGATCATGGGTCGTGTACCATGTTACACACTCAATACAAGCACAAAAAGTTGGGCCCATTTGACAAAAATTGCAATTTGAGGCACATTTGACTTTTCGCATTTTTGCAAAAAAGGTCAACTTCACCAATGCACAACTTCCTTGATTTTGACCCTATGAGGGTGTTCTTGGACTTTTTAGAAAGCTTGAGATGTCCTCTAAGCAACTCTTTTTGTATCATCTCAATTGAGTCTTCCATGTTCTTGTATAAAGCTTTGACAAAAAATGTGTTTTTGTTGACTTTTCAAAATGACCTATAATGTCCAAATTTGTATCTTCTTGTGAGTGCATATTTTGAACTTGGGAGCTGAAGATGAATTGTAGGGCATTGTATCCTCTTAAAAATGAGCTTTGGATGGGTCATTTCTAATAAAGTATGAGAAAGTTATGCTTGGTCAAAGTTGAGTTGACTGGTCGAATGCAGGCTTCATGGTGTCCTGTACTGCTATCTGGTCGATTCTAGGCTTCACAATACCTTACTTCTTATCTGGTTATATTCCAGGCTTCAGAAGAAATCAAGTGGTTATCCAGTTGCATTCGGGCTTCCATTTGATTTTAAGGGCTACTAATATCCGGTCGACTCCGGGCTTCTTAGTAATTGGCCGGGTAGACTGCTATTTGGTCGAAATCCAAGCTTCGCAGTGTCCCTTACTGTTATCTGGTCGTAATCCAGGCTTCAGTGTCTTTTACCGCTATCTGGTTGTAATCCAGGCTTCACGATGTATTATACCATTATCTGGTCGAATCCAGGCTTCATGGCGTTCGGAGAAATCAAGATATTATTCGGTCGAATCTGGGCTTCATAACTTGCATTAAAGATATACCACTATCTGGTCGACTCCAGGCTTCGTAGTATTCTTGGTTGCTATCTGGTCGTAACCCAGGTTTCACAATGTCTTCTACCATTATCTGGTCGAGTCCAGGCTTCATGGTGTCTTGTATTGCTATCTGGTCATAATCCATGCTTCACAATAACTTGTTGAGCTGTTATCCGGTCGATTTCTGGGCTTCACGGCTTGTGTTTATGATATACCACTATCTGGTCGATTCCAGGCTTCATGGTGTCTTTGTACTGCTATTTGGTCGTAATCCAGGCTTCACAGTAACTTGTTGGGGATCTAACTATTATCCAGTCGAATCTGGGCTTCATAGCTTAAATTTAAGATACACCACTATCTGTTCGATTCCAGGCTTCGCGGTATTTGATATTGTTATCCGGCTGTTCCCAGGGCTTCACAATATGATGGAGAAATCAAGATATTATACGGTCGGATCCGGGCTTCATAGCTTGAACTTCGTGAGAATTTGATTGTATTTTTCCATGAAAGGTAAAGAGTTAGTCGTATGTAAAGTCATGATGTATGAAATGTATTGAGCAATGATGTTCTCAAAATAAATGAGATTATGTTGTATGATGCTTATGCACATGTCATGATGTATGGATATGCAATATTTTTATGATATTCTCTAACTGGGGAAAATAAATCTTGGACTGCTGTTGGAGAGTGCAAGGAGTTGAATTCTTCGTTCTCGCTGAGGATAACGATATAAGATGATTTGAGAATAAATTGGCGGGAGAATAACTCTGCTGGAGAATAAACTGGCGAGAGAATGACTTTGGGGAAGAGAGATTCTGCTCGCAGACCTGCTGATTTAGAGAAATAACCTTGACTGGGGATGAATTACCGTTGTTGGCGATAATGGACCCTGTTGGGGATTGAGTTTCTATTTGTGGAAGAAATAAACTCCACTGGGGATGGTCTTCCATTGTTGGTGAAAGATGAACTCTGCTTGGGAAGAATTTACACCACTGTATTTAGATACCTTTTACTCTGCGGGGAGTGTATGCACATTTAGTCATTTTCTTCAACCGGGTCTATCCTTGTACCTGGTGGATAGAGCAACTGTACGGTTTGGACATTTCTTGTTTGCCCTTGTTCCTGAAATTACCTATAATTGTCTTTTGTTTCGCATGTAAATATTTATGAGCAACAATTATTTTCAAATGCATATATCAAAAATGAATCATTGGACGTTCTTGCAAAACAAAACAGGAAAAGAAAATTTTATTTGAAATTTATTGTAAAATGAATTGTATTGATTTTGAAGTAGGGGGATACAACACAAAAGAGTACCTCTTTTCTTCATGATGCGGGTATGAAGGCAATGCAAGATATCTCCTAGTAAGGTAGGTATAGTATTGCGAGAGAGAAAGACTTTGATGGTGTTAATGTCTATGAATTGGTCTGAATTAGGAAACAGAACCAAACCATAAATGAGAAGAGCCAGGACATCTTCGAAAGCTTGGAAATCCATGTCGTCCTATAATGAATGAGCCTTTTCAAATAAAAACTTATCTAGAAATCCTTTAACCTCGCTTCTTGTCTCCCAATTGGTTATGATGTCGGCCCTCTTCATATGCAAAGCTTCGGCGATGACTTCAGGTTTTGGAATCCCTTCTAGACCGGTGAACGATATTTGATCAAGCACAGGCACCCCTAAGAGTAGAGAGAACTCTTCTAGTGTAGGTACCAATTGATAGCCCAGGAAAGTGAAACAATGATGTACGGGATCAAAGAATTGGAATAGTACACACATCATCTCTTCTTAGAAGTTGGATGTAGCCAGACTGAGGAGTCGACCATATTTCTTGGTAAAAGGAGAATCCCCGGGCACTCTTGAGGCTAGCTCTTGAAGTTGAGGATGTGATTTTACAAAGCTGATTCGGATGGTGTTTCTTCGGAGGGAATTCATGTCCTACAAAACAAAAACAAAGATAAATTTCTAAATCCTTGAAATGGTTAGTGAACATGCATATGATGTTCATGATGTTTATGTACAAGTAAATATATACACACACCATAAACAAGTCCCTATGTTTTAGGCTTGCATGAGTTTTGTAGGTAAGTACCCTCTTGAAGTCTAGTTGGCTCAACCTATCCTAGCAATAGCGATCAGGTTCTAAAGGATCTCAATATCACCGACCTCTCTCTTAGGCATTGTCTCAACACAACAATCTTTTCTTACGGCCGAGATATCCCAAAAGTCTAGCCTCAATGAGTGTAGTATTGAGTATCAACCAATTTTTAGCTCTACACCAAAACCGGCTACCTCACTACGTCCTAATGGCCAAGTTTGTTCAATTAGGGTTCTAAAGTCAATTAGTGCTTCGTGACGCCACTCAGCGGCCCCGTATTCTCCTCGATTTACCACGAAGGATACCGGTACCCACAAATGCGTCACACTAACATAGCCATTGTTTCAACCATATCGGTCTACGCCGTACAGTCTCTACAATCTATTGATATTTACCTAAAAATGTGTCCCAGAACCGGGTGGAGGATCAAAGAAAACCCAATACAAAGAACTGAATATAAAGCACACAAATCAAATAATGAAAGCGAGTAAAGATGATCTAACCCTAAGGTAACCCCACTTTTATATTACTCCCCAGTAGAGTCGCCAGTTCTGTGATACGGTGGGAGAACTTACTTGAGGTATTGCGTTTGTGTTCGCAAATGTTGCGGTTTAGCAAGAGTCGCCACTGACTTTTCTTTTATCTAAAAGGAGAGGTGAAAAAGCACAGGAAATACCTTTGAGATTATTTCTTGAGTTCAGGGGGTAGATTATGAAAAGGGAAGGTATTAGCACCCTTTTCATCCATGGTTTTCCATGGGATCTTAGTTACTCATTTAGATCTCTTGCTTTTGTTTGACAGTATGCTTGTGGTGTGGGTTTTGAAAATATTTTGAAAATGTCTTTGTAATGGTTCTCGTCTCTATAAGAACGTATACAAAATGTTTTGTATTTTCGAAAATGTTTTGAAATGAGAGTGTTGGTGTGTAAAAGTGTTTTTTGTTGTGAGCAAGCGAGTAACTAGGAACGAATCTACCTACTCGAAAGATCTTAAACGTGCTTTTCCTTCTCCTTTAGATGCGGCTATCTTACCATTGATTTGGTAAGAAGCCCCATTGTTGGATGTGAAGGGACGAGCGTCGGACGTTTGAATAGTCATAGAAGGCAACTTATGTGAAGTTTTAGCAATGTCGTTTTGGGACTAGATCGTTTTACCGAAGGCAACATCGAGGGTCATCGAAGGACTACGATCTTTTTTATCGAAGGGTATTTGCTAAAACGTCCCATATTCGAGGGACATGACTATTTTTCGAAAGGCAACAAAGTGAGATTACCCTAGAGGTGTTAGTGTGCAAGTGTGTTAGTTTGCATGCATTTTGTCTTATATTTGAAAGTTATCTATTTATTGATTTTATCTTTCCATACATCCTATTTACTAGCAATATATGAAAAGCAAGTAAAAATGCGGAAAATAAAATCTAAGCTATTACATAACTTTAGGGTGATGGGGGTACAATTTAACAATAGGGATGAAATGGAGACTGAAATATTACAACCATATCGAATAATAATGAAAACAATGTAAAAACCGTGCAAAACAAAGGGAAAATGTATTTTGAACTGCTATGTGTCGACCCATGCTGTTATGCATCGACACATAGCTTTTCCCCGCTCCTGTAAAACAAAATCAGTTCAGTATGGGTCGACACATAATGGGATGTGTCGACTCATGCACCTTTTGTATCAACGCGAAACGCGTACGTATCGACTCATAGGCTCTTCCAGCTTCTGTTTTGCAATCTGAACTCAGTATGGGTCGATACATGGGGGTTATATGTCGATACATGCTGTATTTTCCTGCCTTTAAACATTGTTTTTCTTGTCTATACATGTTAGCTTACAACATATGATGGATAGATGTAAATAACAAATGAATAAATAAGCCTAAATCATAAACAAACGACTAGTTCAAAGGGATAATAAAATACTACATCTTATCTTCAAGAACAACAAATTGTTAATGATGTATAAAAAGATATCAAGTCAAGAGGACGTACCTTTTGGTTGTACTAGATGTTTTAGATCTAAATGCTTTTCCAAATGCTGTGATGACTTTGTGAGTCTTCAAAAAGCTGCTCCGGACTGCTGGAACTGAGTTGGACTGTACTGTAATATTTTTGGTATTTTTGATGGTGAAGATGAATAGCACTACAAGGACTATTTTTATGTTTGGACAAACTTTGTATGTGATGAAGTGTTTGGCTTATGGAGATTTTGTATGGTGGAATGATGGGTTGGGGTTCTATTTTGAATAAGAACAGAACTGGTTTTTTGAATGAATGAGATTTTGAGGTTTACCAATATAACTTCTGGCTTTTCTCCTTGTACTTTTTCTCTATTTTTTCTAACCCCTTTGTCTTGCAAATGCTTCTTCTATTTATAGGCAAAGGACATGTGAACAAAGGCTGAATATGTTTACAACACAACATGTTATGGTTTGGTTGGGATGTAAGTATCAAACTATGTCAAGTACTCCATGGTTCCAAGATGAAGTACAAAAGTTGCTAGTTTAGAGGGGTTGATTTCCATGTTTTATGGTGGAGTAAAATCAGAAACCAACAAAGTATGGGCTCAAGACAAACTTTGTACAAAAAGATTGCTTTTCAAGAATAACAATGGTGCCTTTATGCCATAAATGGAAAGATCTTTTGGACAATGGCTCAAACACTTGGTTAATAGCTCAAGCTCTTGTGTAAACATTAAATTATATAGAGATTTTCAGTCACAAGGCCTGAAAAGTAAGATTATGCAGCATAGGATAAGGGTTTTATTGTGTGTTCTTCAATAGAATGACTTGCAAATTAAGGGTGGATGCTCAACTTCATGCCCTTGAATCTCCTAGCTCAAATATGATAAATTCATGCTCTTGGATGTTTTGGAAAGCTTGAAACACCATCTATAACTTTCATGTTGGCCATTTTGACAAAATCATCTTGGAACTATGTGAAAAAATACCAAGAAGTTGGGATAAAATCCTGCACAAAATCTGTTGAAAATTTCTCTAAGTGTTAAATGAAAATGTCATGATTTCATGAATTTATAACTTGAGATCTAAGCATATTTAGGAGAAGTTGTGTAAAGCAATGTTGTAGATATCATGGAAATCTAAAACTTTTATGTTGAAAGTTTCCCTTGAACCGTCTTGCATCTTGGTGAAAGAATGGCATGAAGTGATGAAATTATCATGTATAAAAACACTTAGAAAATTTATAAGTCTTGGAAATCTTGACTTTTCAAGTTGACTTTTGACTTTCTTGACTTCTTGATGATTAAGCTTGATATTCTTGAATGTCTTGATGAATTATGATATTTGAAACTTAATGTTGACCAAAAAGTCAAAGTTTGACTTTCCAATATGCAATAGACCATTTTTCCCTTGTGCCAATTTCAAGCCTAAATTGATGTAGCAGTGCTGCAAACTTGACGTCGTAGAAGATCTTGTGAGAAAATACTTGACAAATGAGAGGGAAAATTTTGGGATACAACATTATCTTACCATTGATTTGGTAAGAAGCCCCATCATTGGATGTGAAGGGACGGGCGTGGGACGTTCGTATAGTCATAGAAGGCAACCTATGGGACATTTTAGCAATGTCGTTTAGGGAATCGATCGTTTACCAAAGGCAACATTAAGGGTCATCGAGGGACTACGATCTTTTATCGTGGGCCTTTGCTAAAATGCACATATTCGAGGGACATGATTATTTTTTCTGAGGCAACAACTGAGATTATCCTAAGGGTGCATGTGTGAATAGTGTGTTTGATTTGCATGCATTTATTCTTTGATTAGGGGTTTTCTACTTGTTGTTTTTATCTTGCCATACATACCCTATTTTACTAGCAATCATATAAAAGTAATAAAATGCAGAAAGATAAAATCCTACATTATTACAACCATATTGAGTAGCATCAAAATATAAAGGAAAAATAAAATAAAAGAAAGAAAAAGGGGTCTTTCGAGTTAGGCAGAAACACCCTTTGATTCTGTACTTTTTCACCTCTTTCAATTTGGGGCCTGGAGTCAGTGAGGTCATGCCCTTCGATTTGGGCTTAACCTGAGGCATAAGATGCAGCCTTCAATTCTGCCTTTCTTCCTCCTTCGACTGGGGGTTGGAATTAGTGTGGGCGTGCCTTTCGACTAGGGCCTGGGAGTCAGTATGGCCATCCTTCTGGCTGCCTCTTTCGTTCAGCAGGCAATGCCCTCTTCACCTTAAGTCCTTTGGTGCATCCTTTGATTGGGCCTGGAGTCAGTGAGGAAGCCTAAGGCTTTGTTTCATATTCTTATCCTGTGTTTCTTTCGTTTGAGTTTTTGGATAGCAACATGGCCCAAGGCCATGCTAGCATCATCTTATGGCCTGGTTAGTTCTTAAAGCATGTTTAAATAAACAAGAAGCAAAACCAATAAGGTTATTAATGAAAACAATTTAAAAAGTTGGAAACTAAAAGATGAGCAATGGTATGTACATGTTTGAAACGAAGAGAAATTTTATTCACATATCATGCCTGAAACGAAGGATTCAAGGGTTAAAGGGACTTACGTTGCTTCAAGCTGGAGCGTGTGCTGGACCTTGAGTGGCTGCCTTGAGTGCTTATGGATTCAAAAGGAGGAAACAAAGGTGATTTCTCTAAGGCTGGATTCTAAGGAGAAGAACAAGTGTGATGTTCCTTCTATTGGATTCGAAGGGTAACAAGGTGTGGGGATGTTTCAGATTCAAAGGGGACAAATGTTGGGATTATGGGTTTGTGTTTAATGAGTGTTTAAGTGTTTTGATAGTTTGATGATTTTTAAGAGTGTTTGAGAATTTTGAAGATTCGCTCCCCTTAGCCCAAAAGTCCCTCCTCCTTAGCTTGCAAAAAGCTTCTCTATTTATAGAGAAAAAAATGAATGTGTTTGAAGTAACCAGGTTTGTAAGATGACAAACCATGGTTTGGTTAAAAACGAAACGAGTCTTGTCCTTTTTCGTTGATCCCCAGTTTCCAGTACAAGTAGGAGCCGACTGGAAGAGGATTTGACATATGCCTTTGGCATTGCTTTTCGTCCAGACATGAATCAGGCTGGAAGTTGATTTTGTGATAAAAGTACTCTTTATGAAAAAAAAGGTACGTAGCCTTTTGCTATTTGAACCAAGAATGGTATTATCAAATAGACAAAACTTCAAACCTTTGTACAAGCCTCTGATCATATAAAGATTTGGAAGAAACATAGCTTGACAAGTAGGGTAAGGCTATGAGATTTGCTCAAAGTTCTTTAAACAAACTTGCTTCGAAGGGCCCAGAGTTGGGTTCGAAAGATGCCAATTCGAAGGGAATCAAAGTTACAATCAAAACCTTGTGAAGGTGGTTTTTGTTCAGTCAAAGGCTTTCCTGCTTGAGGTCAAATGGTCAAATGAAAGGGTGCACACATGAGGTCGTTGCAATGGGGCGCTAGCATAAAAGGGAAATTCTGCCTTGAGAGTTTGGCCAACATGCAAAACCAAAGGCTTCTGAGTCGAAGGGGGATTGCAGGAGGCCTTTTCTTTGTGACTTCAAAAGAAACATGTAAGAGGCCTTTGCTCAAACGAAAGTTTTCCTGTCAAAGGCCCATATGGCCAAACGAACTTGTATTTGAAGGAAACCACAAGCCCAAACGAAGAATGTAAGCCCAAGCTTGTCTTGAAGAAAGTCAAACGCCCAAAGAAAGAAAGCGTGCAGGAAGTAAAGGGCACAAATGAAGCTTGCAACAAGGGGCCACATGCCCAAACGAAAGAGGCATGCTAGGCTTGCAAAGATATCCAGATGAAAGAGGCATGCAGGAAGAAAATTTGAGCAATCGAAGGATGCCAAAAGGAGGCATTTTTACTTGGAATCGAAGGAGGCTACAGGAGACTTTGTGCCTTGTGCATGCTAGCATGGGGGAAGCCTTTTCCGCGCAAGAAAGAAGTTATGGCTCAAACAAGGGCTTGTACACAGCTAGTCATCAACATGTGAATCAAATCAAGTATGGGGGAATATTTGTCCAGTTAACTTAGGCATGCATGCATCAAACATCCAATCGAAGCAGGCACATAAGCAGCCATTGCATTGTGAACTCTGTGAGTCCAAAGGTGCAATCAAAGGTGGCGTGCAGGAAGCTCCTGCCTTGTGAATTCAAACCAGTGTGCCAGAGGATAATGCCTAATCAAAATATGCAATCCAAGCTTGCATCCAAAGAGGCCAAAAGGCCACTCGAAGGAGCTGAATCGAAAATATTTATTTTTCTCCAATTTTGTCAAAAAGATTATTTTTATCCGTTTTCCTCCTTTTTTGACAATTTCCTTTTCAAGTTTGTACTGGAAAATCCAATTGTACTTGTGCAAGCTTGAACCTTAAGAATCCTTGTGAGAAATGCCTTGAAAAATGAGAGGGAAAAATTTTAGGGTACAACAGACGGCAATAGTTAAACCTAAGTCAACTAGCCGACATGTTCCACTCTATCCCTAATGTTCCTATGGTTGTCAGTTGACCTGGGTATTAGGCTTTTTACCTCATAGTAACACCCACACAATCATGAAAACAGATCCAGCACAACAGTATCACCAATATATGGAAAGCGATTAAATGTAATGCAAACATATGCTCAGATAAACATGTACAAATGAATAAAATGAAAGCATAAAAATAAACACCCAAATAAAAGAAAACAAGAGCTATGAGTGGCTCTGGAATGGACCAGAAATTGGTGCTTTCCATTTCACCAGTGAAGTCGTCAGCTGAAACAACCGGTTGAGAAAATCATCAAGATGAAATCAATGAAGTCACCGTCGAACATTTTTTATCCCACGAGAAGGGAAAGGTAAACATAGAGTAAACCTGAGAACAGTGAAATCAAGGTCGAACGACCAAGAGATACGGGTAAGTGAGTCTGTTATGCGAGGGAAAGGTATTAGCACCCCACATGCCCGTAGTAATCTATGGTATCCACTCTTGTTATTCTTATCTAATGGGTGTGGTCAAAGTCTATGTTTAAGGTTTAAAGTAGAAAGAAAGAGAGAATGCATGCAAAAGAAAATGAAAAGAAAACATGGGGAAACAAAATAGATTTTTACAAAGATATGCTCGATTAGGCCCCACAAAAAGCCTCCGCCTATGTATCCCTTTTAAGGAATCAGAGCAGTTGTAGTTTGGCTCACTTGTTTTGGTTATTTTGTGTTTTTTAATGAACAATATTAATTTCGCCTTATGCTGCAGCTTCACCTTTGGAGACTCACGCGTCAGCACATAAGTGAATTAACATGATCTTTTGAAAAGTTTTGAAATAAAAGGGCCCGAAGCACAAAAGAGTTTGCATTGGTTGATATTTTTTACCTTAAAGAAGGATTTGAAAGTTGTTAGATGTTTTACGCACTTGCCAATAAAATAGTTTTAGTCTTAATGCAAGGATGCAAAAGAAAGAAAAACATATAAGGGAGACTATCCTAAATCTATCCTTAATGTTATCATACAATAATTGATCCTAAGGTTGAGTTTTGAAAGGGAAATCTCTACCCTATATCAGCATGCATGGATTACTATCCTAAGGTCTAGCTCGAATCGGGAAAGAAACAAGCACATCCTAAGGGAGCATGGCATATCAAACAAGTGCTTTGGCAAAAGCACACAATCAGGGTATACTGACTCAGGGGATGGGGGTATGAAGAGAAAATGCTTTAGCTAAGGGGAGCGGATCACCCGAAGCAAACGAGCGGGAGACTGAGATGAAATAAAAAAAGCATTACTTTAGCTAAGGGGAGCGGATCACCCGAAGCAAACAAGCGAGTAAAAAAGTGTGAGCAATGGCCATTACAAACTCCTGACAAAGTATGCAGGGGTCGATTGCGAACCTTTTCCGCTCACCTTCTTTTGAGGACTTATTGGGGTGGGGGAATATGAGAACACAAATGTAAACACACCGGCGAAATACCTACTTCGAAGGTAGGATTTTAAACAAGCACAAATAGCACACATAATTCACATAATGTAGAATTTCCTTGAACAGGTCTTTAAATAAACCAGAGAGATTCTTGACATGATCAACAACGGAGATCCCCATCATACATCTCTATTCCTACTTCTCATGGAAAAGAAAGCAGTAAAGTGCGGAAGTAGTAAAAAGGAAGAGATGAAATACCAAATGGATAACAATATGTAGAAAGCAACAAGAAAATATAAGAAGCTCGGAAAACTTCGAGTGAGCTAGCATCAACAAACAAAGCAAGTCAGAAATCAAACGTCTAACATAATCCTCGAAGCAAAAGTGTGAAAATAAATCATAAATAGTATGCATCAGACACCATCACAAAAGTTATCCTGCATGAAAATATAGTCCAGATGAAAAACACAACAAGCATGTATACTCCTAAAATCACGAGGATCAAAGCATAACTCGTATGAATCGCATATGTATCTCACAAATAAAGCGAAACACATATCAAGAATAATATTGAATTCGTGTTCCCCAAATAAAATGGAGCACAAATTAATATCACCATGAGAATCCCTTAGTATGAGTCCTTGCAAAATCAACAAACATGTCAAAAATAACAAGAAAAAACTAAGCCGAAAGAGAAAACACAATAAAAAATGAAACAAAATAAAAAAAGGAAGTTGCTGACTTTTGGCCTGGGAACCCGGTTACCAGAATTTGGGTAACCAGTTACCCTAACTCAAAAATTTGGGAAAATAGCTATTGACTTGAGGTAACCGGTTACCCAAGCCAAAAAAGTTGGGAAATACTACTGTAAGTGGGGTAATCGGTTACCAAAAATGGATAACTGGTTACCTTCATGCAGAAAACAGGTTTTTAACAGTTTTTTTTTATATTTGGCTCAAGCTTTGGGCATTTGATCAAACACAAAAGCTTCACACATTCAACACATGATTTTGCATAATTCAAAGTCTAGATTCAATCTTCACATGATGAATTAAGATCAACAATTAAACTTCATAAAACCTCATCAATTTGTTCATTAATTAAGCACTTTCAAGTAAATCAACTTAATTTAATAAGCATTTAATTCAACTATCCAATTCCGGATTTACATATGATGATCATATCAAATCACAATTCTAGGCTTAGATCTATATTTTCAATTCAAAATTCAACCTAGATTCATTTCATGCTTGATCAAAAAAGTGCTTCTCAAATAATCACTTATTTCAAAAGTGCTTAAATCAAGAAAACTCACTGATAGAAATGAATAAGAAGCTTAGGTATAGAGATTTCAACGAACGGAGAAGAATTTCTTTTGATCTTTGACTTTCAAATCTTGATGAAATTGTTGTTGTGTTCTTGATGAAAAAAGTTATAGAACTTTAATTTGATCTTTGAGAGAACTGAGAGAAAATATTTTGGTGTTTGTGTTGATTTGTGAATTATGAGAGATCTCTTACAAAAAATTAGATTTGAGATTATATACATGGGACTTGGATGTGCAATTTGATTGGGTCTTGAGTTGAAAGCGTAAGCCCGACACGACCATAAAGTGCCACGTCATCATCCGTATGAAATCTAGATTCGACTGTCAAGCTGGAAATGAAGAGAATAAAATTTTTGATGCATTACCGAAAGAACGGGCTCAATCGGATAAATGGTGATTTAGTTATGATTTTTTGAAATTTCGTCTAAGATCAAAATATTTCTCGGTTCAGGATTTTCAATGTGTTGCGGGCGGTTTGGATAGAAAACTAAGGCCTTCGGGACACTGTTTGCTTTTAGCATCTGAAGAAAAGTTGTAGTAGAAAATATTTGTGAACCAACGCCACTAGACCCAGCATAATACAATAACAATAAACCGAGCTATGATTTTTACCGTATCAAACATTAATACAAATGAATTCCCGTTCAGCACAAACACGTCTTCATAAAATCAATATTCACAGGTCCTTCCTTCGTGAATCAGCTTTTAGCCTCCAAAGAGGACACCAAGATGACATTGAGACGAAATTTTGGCAATCAGAACCGCATGCATACGGCATTTTACCCAAAAGTTATGAATTTTTAGTGCACACGAAATAACGGTTCAGCCCAGTTCCTTTGTATTTTTTCACAGTATAACTTTCAAAAGAATGGCGTATTCGGGGATCTTCCTACGAGATTTAGCTTTTGGTCCGAACACGAAAGTTGAAGAGAACATTGAGATGGTTTCAAAACCTCAAGAGTCAATCCGAAACATCATTTCAAACGGGAGATATGAATTTCCAACCTCAAATCAGCTGGAAAATTATTTCCCGTTCACACTGCGTAAAATTCATCGAAAACCCCCAAATTTTCCACAACTCGACATGCGTCGATCAAATACGGAAGATTTGTTATGTCGACCAAGATACCTTGATCCCATGAGCATGAATCCAATGATATGCATATATGTGCATGTTAACAAAGTATAAGCCAATTAGAGATAGAAAATAAAGAGGGCAAATTTTGGAATACAACACATAGGTGGTTACCTTTTGTATCTAGCTTGCTTGTTTCTTTGGTTAAAGTAGCATGTTTGAAGTTGATGCTTCTAATTGTTTGATTATACTTTTACTTTCCTAGTTAGGTGATTTTCTCTTCTTCTTGACTTATGTTGCCTTGTTTAGGATAGAGTTGAGATGGATAACATGTTAGGACCAGTAGCCTTAAGTTTTTTACTTGTGTTCTCGTTCATTTGGTTGGTTAACCATTACTTATTTGCTTTGTTTCATTACTTTTTCAAGTATGATAGGTCTTAGGTTAAGAGATATCCATCTCTTGTATGCCTTACCTATTTTCTTCTTTGACTTTATGTTTGATTGTTCAATTATCATCTCCCCTTCTACTTTGTTACTTGCTTAGGTATACACCTATTTGCATATTATTTCTTCTTTGATACTTACTTATCTAAGTAGGTATGCTTTAGGTATTTTGTTTAAGTGCCTAATTTATGAGTAAGTGTCTATTTCTCGTATGATGTGTGATTGTCTAATTGCCATCTTTTGTCTTATCTTTCCTTGATGACATGAACACTACTTATCTAAGTTTAGTCTTTGTGTTATCTTTGATCATGGCTTGAGTTTTTATGTGTTACTTGCTTATCTAAGTAGGCATGCTTTAGGTATCTTGTCTAAGTGCCTAATTTGTGAGTAAGTGTCTACTTTTCATACGATGTTTGCTTGCTTTATTTATCTTGTCTAAGTATTTGATTGTTTGCTTCTTCTTTTTCTTTCTGCTTTCCTTGTGATATTTGCATGCTCCCCCATAGGATCCTTTAGTTCATTCTTGGCTAAGATTTAACTAAGTAGACTTTATGTTTGGAATCCATTTATAACAACATTAGGTAAATCTCCCTTTATCCTAACTTTAGGTCCACAAGCATGACAACAAGTAGGATTGATATCCCCTTTTGATTAGTCTTTTTCTTTTTTGCATTCATTCTAAAACAAACAAAAAAATTCTTAATAAAATCCAAAAACATCTAAAATTACTCAAACACTTTCAAAAATAAAGGAGAAGTACTTAGATACCCCCAGCTTCTGAGGGACATCTAATGTATTATCCTAACAAAACACTCAACAAATGCAAACTTTTTTGTCTTCAGACTTTTTCTTTTAATCTTTAAAAAAGGAGAAGTACTTAGATACCCCCACATTCAGAGGACCATCTAATGTCTTATCCATAATAAAAAAAACATAACAAACCAAAACACATTTTTAGGTGAACTACGAGTGTCGTGATCTCTCATTACACGAAGAGCGTACGTAGGCACAAAGGTTTGCAACTATAGCGGGCACAACTAATAAAAAATTTCTTTTTGTATATACTCTTGCGTACATTCCCTTAGCATTAATCTTTAGATTTTCACACATCCTTTAATTAGAAACAAACATAAGTTGATCTTGTGGATACCACATACGTGAGGAGTTCTAATACCTTCCCCTCACATAATCAACTTCCTTACCCTTTCTCTTGGTCGTGAGACCATGTTCTTTCCCTTCTTTAGGTTTACTCGGTGTTTCCTTTCCTTCTCTTGGGATAAATTACATTGATGGAGACTATTCTTTTGCCACCTTCGCGTTCGCGTGTTTTTTTTAGATGCGACAATCACCTCCCGCCTGAACTTGAAAACGAAGGCCACTCGCGACACGAGCTTAATGAGATAATACTTGTCCTTAAAACAGGGGATAGAGTCCGTAAATGTCTTAAACAGCTTCTTCGGCTACTTGAGGGACACCCAACTATACTTTCCATTTGTAGTTTGTCGCTGAAGGTCGAAACAAGATAAGAATAAGGGAATGGTGGCACTGATCTCGAGATACGTACCCACTATCTCAAATGCACGGATGAACACGGTTGAATTAGGATGAAGTTGGGAGGGCACTAACTCTAAATGGTTGAAAATGCCAACCTAAAGATCGTTAAACGACAGCCAAAGCCCTAACTCTCTGAAAACAAACTCGTGCATGAGAAAACGATTCCTCGAGAAAGGCATGGGGACGCTGCCCCCGACCAAAGCCCTTATTCAACGACAACGAAGTCACGAGGACACTCTCTTCAACATAAGACTTATAATAAAGCTCATTAATTTCACGGGGAAAAATCTCCCCGACACATGAACTTTATCATAAATTCACGAGGTTTGTGGGGGAGAGCCTCCCCGACCCATGAACTTCATCACAAAATTCATGAATCTCATGATATTTACAGGGAAGAACCTCCCTGACACATGAAATTCATCGTGAAACTCATAAATCTCACTGGCCCAAGTCTACTCACCTCCCTAACGACAGCGCCAGAGTGACCATCAGAAAGAGATAAATGCGAAATGCTAATTTCCTACTCAACACACTAGTGTTCTTCAACGACGTCGGCGTTTGGAAATGGTTGAACCACTGCCAAACACCAACACCACCAGAATCATCATCCTAAAATCAACATCCTAAAATCAACATTCTAAAGTCAGCATGCAAAAGGAACCAGGAAGAGAAAGTACTACTTGATTGTAGGAAGGAACAATGTTAATGAGATCTAGCGGCAATGACGACGGTGAATGGTGACGACGGTGGTAGAAATTCTTCGCGAATAGGAGAAGAGATAGAGAGTGAGAGAGAGCAGAACTTTTTCAAGTAAAGTGAACTTTGTAAATGTTCTCCACTCTCCCCATTTATAAACAATTCTCTGCGCTGGAAAGTGTGACAACGCTTAGGGTAACGTATTGCCGTTTCAACTCATGATTGTCCTTACACCTAGGCCTAATTATGGCGCATTAAATGTTACGACACGTGGCTCGAGGGATGAATCTTTTATCTCTTCAAGTCCCCTTGTCGGGCATGGGGGAAAACTCAGGGAAAAGCTTTACGGGCAGCATGACGACCCGTGAGCAAAGCCAAACGCTCAACGCGGGCACGAGCTAAACTGTCGATCACGATCCCAGTATTACACGATGTCCTCGTAAGCGAAATTAATACAAGTCACGAGTCAGATATAGTCCTCGTTCACACTATCTCACAAATGAGAAACACCCATGACGAACACCATCATCATGAACATACAGTTGCGAGCGCACAACCGCAAGCACAAATGAAGGCCCACCTCACGCAAAACCCCTTGTTCCTCCTCGACATCCGAATTGAATTTAAGTCATTACTCTTCTATCTAGGAGCAACGACTTGGGAGACTCCTGTTCTGGACTGGGCCTGTGGTTGGTCTATCGTCAGGAACGGCCCAACTCACCCCTGCACCGAGGAAGGCCCAAATGATGGCTCAATCTATTGGGATCCAAGCTGAAGACGCGTTCTCCACGTGCCTCTCATTCGAGGACACATCATCAACTAACCACCCACATTTCGCAAGTGGCATAATCGTCTTGTCCAGCACAACGGGAAAGTCTGTCCATGACCTGAGAATGCCAGGACGGTTGATCAGGGTGATGAACACCCGTTGTTCATCCCTACTTCCACGTAGGAACTCTGGCAGTCATCCATTATGAGTTTGGACCTTCAGTCTATAATAGAGACCATTGGCCATGCATTGGGGACTCTATAATTACCCTCCTCTATTGGAGGGTCAGATATTCTATTCACCTCTCTAACTCTGTCACTTATCTCTAGACTCTTTCTGACTTTTGAATCAGAGTGTCTTGCAAATACAATCCTCCTTCGTAGAACGCTTGGATCAACTGGTGTTTGGACCAACCGCTCTTCTTTCTGATCACCGGTAAGATCACCGATAAACCCTAAATTAAAAAGGATAGAAAATATTGATTTACCAAAAGTGGAGAACAACTAATCCCTCTTCGTCTTCCTCGTGTTATTCTTCTTCATCTTTCATGTATAGTTCTTCTTCGATAACATATATATTTTTCAATCAATCATTGTATTTTCACGTCACCAACGATAAAACATTTTAATTGACTTTGACTAACAAAATTCATAAAAAGGACAAACATGATTCTGTTTGTAAAGAGACTTGTTAGACATTTTCAAAAGTTATGTAACCAAAACTAATCCGGAATACAAAATAAAGGATGAAAAAAATGTATTAAACTTATTATTTATAAAAGAATTGTGCTAATTAACAAACTATACATAACATACAAATCTATACCAACTCGATTATTAGAAGTACTCTTCACCTGTCTGTCGAAATAAGATTATTGAATGTACATCTGTATTAAAATATATTCACGATTCATTGATTTCACTTTCAGTTCATGGACTAACCCGCAATAATTTATTTCTGTTAGTACAATTGGGTTCATATTATAAAAATCTAAATTCCTAGATTGGCCCTCTCTTTTGTTCATTGTCGCAATTTCTGACATTTATTTGTGTCTGCTTCACGGGCCAATGAATTATTAACTTTTTCAACGTGGTTTGTTTCCTCATGTAGCTTTTTTTATGATAAGTCACGACCCAACCGTCAAAAGACATTATGATGATGAGGCATTCTTCAAAAGCAATTGTCATTATGATGATGAGACTGTATGTATCCACCAAAAATAATAATCAGTTATATTTTGTCCAAAAAAAAATTTACAAGAATTTATAATATTGTATATTCTAAAATAGAATGTAGTGTACATATAAATTTATATGCGGTTGAGGTATTTAATGTCTTTTTACATGGGATGAGCACCATAGAAAGGGTTATACTCCCTAATTGATGCACTGATTTTCTCAATTAATTAGGAACCCGTCACATTCCGCTGTTAAATTAATTGCATATATGTCCACAATAAACTTAGAGTTGTTAAAATGAGTCCAACTCATTCGATCAATCCACGGGTCATATATGATATTGTAGATTGAACTGTTTTTTTTATTATTTGAACTAAGATATGATTGTATAAGTATGTTTTCAAGTGAAAAATAAAAGTTAAAGAGGATGAAAATATGTTTGCAAAATGATGTGATCAAAAAAATGATTGTACGATGAAGAGAAAGTTTGATAAGTATTGGAGAAAATATTCAGTTAAGCTCTACTTTTACATGGATGTTGATTTGATGAATTTTTTAAATATCACTTAACTAAGTTTATGATTACTCTCTACTTATATTATGTAGCTTTTGTCCATTACATTTTTTTATTTATAAAATTTAAACTATAATATTGAAATAAGAGTTGGGTTGGCTCATCGGGCCGCATGGACCCGTTATAAAATGGGTTGGGTTTTGCAGCACATGAAGTAATCAGGCCGACCCACTTCAACTTATTTATGTGTTTCAGCCCACCGGATCGAAAGGTGTTGGGTCAAACCGGCACATTTGACAGTTCTAACTATAATGTAGTAGTAAATTTGTGCCCTTGCACTTTGAACCATGTATACCACGATGTTGTACTTAGGGTTGTTCAATTGAACAAAACGGCCGAACATAGCCAATATGAGTGGTCGGTGAGGTAATTGGAAAGTTTAACTTACGTTTAGAGGTTGAACGAATGATCCATATAGTATGGATGTTCTACTTTGGTTGGGCTAGATTCGCTTAAGATTTAGAGTTTGTCAATGACCGAACAAAACCAAATCCAACAAGACATGAAATCTTCCCATAATTAAAAAATGTATGTTCTATTTCTTCTAAGAGTATATTTCTCTTCCTTTGAAAATATCAACAGCGAGAAAAGACAAAACAAATAAACAACACATAGAACAAATATTTATCATTTAGAGTAATTGGGTGAAAAACTAAATGAACTTCATATATTAAAAAAGGGGATAAAAAACAGAAAACCAACAAAAAAAACAAATAGATAAAGAAAACAAAAAGACACAACAAGAAAACTATTGATTGTTGGCATCATCACCATCATTAAAAAGTCCAAAAGGAACTGAATTTTGGTGCTTACTAGATGCTTAAAATGAAGTCATCTTTGGCATACATCATATGAAGCATCTTGTTGTTAGCTTAATTAGCAGAAATGATGGTATTAAATGGCTTCAGTTGGAGGAGTTGGAGGTATTTCATGCTCAAACTCTTTCATATTTGTCGACTCTAGTTGTTGAGGAGTATGAGGTGCATGCTCAACATGTGTATTGTACACCCAGACCCCCATAGTAGTTGATGATCTTCATCTCTTTTATAATAGTATTTATAATCATTAAGGAGTTTGGATTGAGATCCTCCTTCTTCAGAATGACTCTAGCATGAATCAAAATATGTGTGATCAAGTCCTCATATGGCAACTAAGTAGTTTCACTCCTTCTGAAATCTAACATATCCTAAATTACTCCATTAGCCTAGTTTGTCTCAATGTTGTTGGCCAAAAGCCACATGGCCACAACATTGGTCCTCAATAGTTGATCATCGTTGAATTTCTTGGGATGAGCACATGATTGATCACTTAAAAAATAGCAGGTCACGATCATCATCTATCCCATTATAAGAGAGACCAAAAGACTCGCTTCTCAAAAAGACCACCCTTTCTTTGTAGTCGAGATCTGCATGCCTAAGGAATATCGCCTCTTACTTGTTCCAAATAAATTCTTTGAGGCTATCTTGATTAAATGTAGAAAAATTTAGAAACTCCAAAATGGCTCTCATCAATGAAGTGATGTTTAAGAATAGAACGCTTAAGAAATTTTTTGTTGAAGTAGTTCTCTTAAATTTATTATGAGAAATAATCAGACTTATAAGTTACTAAAGATGTGTTTGTAGAGGTTCATATTATTTTTGATGCCATTTATTAGGATGTGAAAGCACAATAAGTAGCAAAAAAGATATCAAATAATAAGCAAACAAAAAGAGGTAAGAAGATTTAAGTGATGCAAGGAAAAGGAAAGATAGATACCTTCTATAGGATTTTTCTAATCAATTAGATCCTCCTCTAATCGATTAGAGATTTTATATAATTGATTAGTTGATCAATTGATGGAACAATTGCAGGCTTTTAAATACATAATCGATTAAATCTTTGGTCTACTCAATTAGCATACACTGAATTTGAATTTTGAAAAGGTTTTAATCAATTAACCCTATGGTCTAATTGATTAGAGGGTAAGTGCCAAAAAAATGTTGAATAAGCTTATTAACTTGTTTTTTAAAAAAAGAAAATCAAATGAAAAACCCTTAACTTATCAATGAAAAATGATAAAACACATGTATGATAACTTTAAGTATGCATTTATGAAATACATTAAAAAAAGATCAAGAAATTAACCAAAACATCACAAAAGACCATGCCAAGAACTTTCCCAAAAAAACAAGGCTTGTTGAGCCAAGAACACAGGTGCGCTTAGCGAGTAAAGGTTCCTCCTCGCTAAGGTAGGACTCATATGAACACTTAGCGAAGAAAGGCGGTTATGAGACTTTAAGGTTAAGTTAATCCAAGGTGAATCAAGGGTTTAATGGTTAAGCAAGCTTGGGTGGTTCACTTAGCGATAAAAAGTGGCAAGGCTAGGCCTAGTGTATATGGAATGACTTAATCAAGAAGAAAGTAGGAGCACTAAGCGAGCCTAGGCTATATGCTTTGCAAGTCCAACTTTATAAGTCTATAAATAGGGGTTACAGACCTTTATTCAAGATATTCAATTCAAATCAATTCAAGAGATTGGATCACATTCCTTGAAATTCAAAGTGGTTCCTTAGAGAATTTGGTTCTCACCAACTAATCACAACAGGGGAGAATATGAGAGAAATATTGAAGGAGGAAGCGTTGTATATCGAATTGTCAATAGGTACTTTTCAACTTCCTTCTTCTAGGGCTTGATTGTAAAGCTATGATGAATAAGCACGGGTAATTTTCTCTTTTTTTGGGGTTAGACGTAGTTGTAATGTTACTTATGTTTTTAAATTTACCATGGCGTTCTATGTAATTATTCTTAAGTGTTAATATTGATGGGTTTTCCGTTCTTAATGTTTGCTTTGGATTAGTTTCCTTAAACAGGTTTTCATGATATGACTTGATAATCGAAAGGTATTGGTCATTACTATATCCAAGTCTATCATCTATTAGATGCTAAAATATAGACATAGATTTAGGCTTAATATTTACACAAATGAAAATAATTGTTGAAAGTGGACATTGAAAATTTAACGTTGACATATTGGTTAATAGGTTGAGACATCCTCTATTAGATAATACGACTGATATGTCATTGTCTTAGTAATAAGTTGAAATAAGAACAACACACGGTAATATTAATAACTGTTTAGAATTGTATAGTAATAGTCAATAATGCTACATAAGAATGGGTCAATTAAGTCTAATCCGAACAAAGTTTTCTCATTGTTGAAACTCTAGACGTTTATTTTAAGCTATTTTAATTTTCAAGTATCCCAACACAATTTTAAGTAATATAAACTATTGAATAGTCTTTAAAACACAACTAGTTTATATGGAGACGATAAAACAACACTTGTTATTTGCATTGAAATATTAGAAGGCAGTAATTTTAGTTTTGTCTGCCTTTTGGGCTGATTTGGTTTTGGACCAAGATTTCTTTTTGCGCCAACCTTTTATTTCTAAGATCTTTAGTTTTTTACATTTAATTAAGCATACAGTTTGAATGGGTTGATTAACTAATTGGCACATGTTAGAAAAGTATACAAAGTTTTCTTTTTTTATTTTTCTAACAAGTGACTTACCTTCTTCTTACCATTACATAAACACTTAGAGAGCCTTTTCCATTTGACATTTTGAGAATCAATTTTCTTTCTCTTTTATTGATTTCTCTAAAAAAATTATATGACGAGCATTTTCATTTTATTTCTCTAGAGCTTTATTTCTAATAATCTTTCTGAAGATTTATTAACAAATGTCGGTAACAACTATCAAAGTGTGTTGATGACAATTGACAAAGAGGTTTTTATCAAGATGTCTCTTCATAGGATTCTTGATGATGGCATTCAATCAAAGAATAAAATATCAAGCCTCATCAATCAAAGATATCAAGTTCCAATCAAAGTGTTAGTCGTTGGTGAATGTAATACGGTGGGAGAACTGACTTTTTTGGTTTTATTCAAATGTGCGAATAGTAAGAGTCGCCACTAACTTTGCTTTTATCAAATATTTAGGAAAGGTGAAAAGAACATGAAAGACCTTTGACAGATTTTAAGTTTGGGGGTAAGTTACGAAAAGGGAAGGTGTTAGCACCCTTTTCATCTGTAGTTATCTACAGGCTCTTAATTGATTAGCTCACTTTTGAAAAAAGCTTGCTTTGTGTGTGTGTGATTTGTTTGAAAATATTTTGAAATGCCAGTGTAAGGCTAACTTTGTAATAATTCTTGTACCAGTCCTCAAGAATGTATACAAAGTGTTTTTTTTGAAAATATTTGTTGTTTGGAAAGTGTGATGTGAAAAATGTTTTGTTTGTGAGAAAAGTTTGTGAGCAAGCAATTAGGAGTTCTTACCCACTAAAGGTCTTTCTTGTTATTTTCCTTCTCATTTAGAGATAATATTATCTATACCATTAGTTGGTAGGTAATCCCATCTATTGGATGTGAAGAACAGGCGTAGGGTCATCGCATGGTCATCAAAGGCAACATGTAAGGATACTTTAGCAATTTGTATCGGAGGGACTATCATCATTTACTTGTAGGGACTAAATTATTTTGTAGGCTACTCGAAGGGTCATCGAGGGATTATGATTTTTATTCGAAAGGGACATGATGATTTGATTGAGGGTCTTTTGTAAAGTATCCACACTTTCGAGGGACGTGACCATGTATCGTAAGGAAACAAGAGAGATTACCCTAGAGCTGCAAGTGTGAAGAGTGTATTGATTTCAGTTATTTATCTTGAGAGTTAGAGTTTTCTATGCTCAGTTATTAGTCTTGTCATACAAACCCTAGTTACTAGCAATTAAATATGTACAGAAAAATAAAGTGCGAAATTTAAAGACCTAAGATATTACATGGATTTGGGAGAGACACATAAGTATAAAAATTTGCAAGAAAGTAAATCTACACTATTACACCCTCGGAGCAGATACATAATTAAAAAAACTACGAGAAAATAAATTTGTGTTATTACATCGATAGTGCAACCTATACAGTTTGTCTAATAAAATTAAATAGCAAAAAGATGAATAAGAAAAAGAGTGTTAAAATGTTAAAATGTTAAAATGTTAAAATGCTTTTGTGGTTTTTTTGTAGAAAATAGTTTAAATGATAATAGTAATTAAAAACCTAATTTTAATATTAAGAAGAAAAGTTTAGTTAATTAATTAATTAAATAATTAGTAAATAAAAAAAAATAAGAAAAATTTAATTACTAACTAAAACCCTAATCCTAATTTGTTAGTATTAAAAATATATTAAATTAGTTAATCATTAATTAAAAAAATAATTAGTAAAATATGATGAAAAATAGGGTTAGTGAAATAAGGAAAAAAGAATTGCATAGAGTGGGTGTTGAACCCACGCCCCTAGCTTCACAGAATGCCTTCCAACCACTATGCCAATGCTACTTTTGTGTTTAGGAATAGGAACTAATCAATATAATATTAACCTGCGTGTTAGTTTGGAAAAACAACAAAAAATTTACAAGACGTAGAGATTGAACCCACGCCCCTCATGTTACATGCCTCTGTCTCCAACCAACTTCGTCTCTCTGCATTTTTGTTATAGATTAGAAATAGATAAGTATATAATAAAATCAAGTGAATCAGGCAAGTGAAGCAGCCCTAGCTCCAGTCATCTTCTCCAGTGAGAAGATTTTCTAACCTGCAAAAATAGCAAGATTTAGATCATAAAAATGACCCTATCCCCCTAATTTAACCCTTGCGAATCCAATGGAGGTGTTAGTTTGGCCTGAAAAAGATTGTAACATGAGATGCAAAGAAAAAGTTCCAAGCTGCCCTAACAATCGCATCTCACAATCCTTGCGTCAAAGTTTGCAAATAATGGGTCAAAACAGTCCTAAACATGATCATGAACATGTATACATGTATCAAATTAATTAAGTATACATAGATTAAAAGTTTGAGATTCATGAAAACTACCAAACCGGTGATGTTGAGATGTGATAATCTAGCGTGCTTCAGGCTTCAAGGATGGATGGGATGAACTCCTGAGAACTTCAGGAACACGATAGAATACTTGGAATGTATTGAAAGTGGATGCATAAAAGGTTTTTAGTTTGCCCTAGTTTTGACAATTTTGAGATTTTTTAGGACTTGTTCTTGAGGCCAATTTTCGTGTACCTTTTTGGATGTATGAACATGTTGTCTATTTATAATGGAAAAGATTAGGTCAACCGAAGTGAATCAAATCTTTTGTATTTCATGATCAAATATTTCATGATTTGAATTTCATGATCAAATATTTCATGATCAAATATTTATGAAATTACAAAAGATTTGAATTTCATGATCAAATATTTGATTGAAGTTTTGCATGAAATCTTTCTTTTTTTAGGCCAATCTCATACCAATCACGTTTTTTGCAAGTTTTCACCAGCTTTTTAGACTTATGATTTGATTCAAAAATAGATCTACATGCCTTATATCATTTATTTGATATTTTATTTGATTTATTTTGCTTTTAATTGAATAAAATCAACATAAAAAGAAATAAAAACCCAAAAAATATATGAATGGATTTAGAGGTCTATTATGAGGTCAGGAACATGTTTGGACTTTAAAAGATAGGACCATTAGCCCAAAAATTTAAATTTGCTCAATTTGAACTTCATGCATTTTCTCAAAATTGTCCAAATTACACCAATCATAACTTACTCAATTTTTATAATATGAAGGTTATCTTAGACTTTTTATAAACCTCAAGTGGTCGCCTACAATCTTCATGTTGGTTATTTTTCAATTTTAAGCCTTTATCTTGATGTAAAGTGCCTTGAAAAAAAGTGTCTTTTTGTTGACTTTTAAAATGACCTGTAATGTTTTGGCTTATATCTCTCAAATGAAGCATTTTTGGCCTTGAGCTTAGAGAGTCAAAGTTGTAGAGAATTTAATTTCCTTCAAAAGGAGATTTGATTAAGAAATTTATGATGAAGTATGTGAAAGTGATGCTTGGTCAAAGTTCAATTGACTTCTCCTAAAGAAAACCCTAATTTAGTAATTTTGATGAATCATGATCAACCCTCGATCAAATGATGAATGTGACTTCAAAATATTGATGTTGACCAAAAATCTTGAAGTTTGACTGTAGATTGGTCAAAGTTGACTTTTTGTCCAATACAGTTGATTGAGCAATTGACTAAGCAAACTTGTACTACAAGGCTTGAAATTTAGCATGAGAATTCTTTGAGACATATGATAAGTCATGAAGTCCACTTGAGTCATTAGAATTCCAATTTTCCTTTGAGAAAAACAAAACCCTAGTTGTAGGCCAATGCTTAGGAGGAGGGTTTGTCTTATCAATCTTTGAGTAGTCTTGAGCAATTGAGACCTTCATGAGCATTAGGAGGTATCTTGAATTAATTTGTCTTGAATAATAGGAGGGAAAATTTTGGGGTGTACAACAGATACCCCTATTTATTCTTCTTAAACTTGAAGAGTTAGATTTGCATGTCCGCCATTCGTGGTCTGAAGGTGGAGGATGATTAAACATCTAAGTGTTTAGAAATTTGCACTCACATGTGCAGGAAGTAACACTATTAGTTGATTGCTTGAATGGGATTAAAGATGCCATTCGTAGAAGTGATAGAGTATCGTCAGATATGGGCTTATGGATTTCATCCAAAGTAATTGTTGATAGGAGTATCAGAATGAGTCTACGCTTGACTTTATCTGAAGAATGCTTTTCAGAATGAATCTATCCGGTCTTATCTGAGGGAGATGATTTTTGTAACGCCCGTAGTTTAATTAATCATTTAATTAAATTATTTTTGGAATATTTGTGAAG
Source organism: Vicia faba (assembly GCA_948472305.1). Classification (NCBI taxonomy): domain Eukaryota; kingdom Viridiplantae; phylum Streptophyta; class Magnoliopsida; order Fabales; family Fabaceae; genus Vicia; species Vicia faba. The sequence goes on along the minus strand of OX451736.1, from coordinate 1,729,459,896 downwards.
TTGCGTTGTGACCCATTGGATTTAATTATTTTATTAAGTGGAGAAATAATATTAGAAGTATAATATTATTGACGTGGGCTTGTTTTTAAGGAATAGAAGTAATAAGGGGGTGTATTAGTTTTGAGCCCAATAAGGAGTTAAGAGAATAATAGGTTATTTTATTGTTGTTAGAAAGAATAGAAAGAAGAGGCAGTAGAAGAATAAGGATTGATAAGAAGAACGTGAAGCTGCTGGAAAAAGAGGAAAAACGGCAGAACGAGGTTTCGACCGGAAGATTATAGGGCGACCTTCAATCCAAGGTAAGGATGGGGTTCTGACTCTATAATTGGGTTCATGATGATTGGTATGTGGGGTTAGAGGTGATTATTGTCTTGTTCTTGAATTTAATGTATATTATGTTGTATGATGTAGAATTGATGAATTTTAGATGAATAATGATGTCCCGATGTTGTTTAATTGATGTAGAATTATAGGATAATTGTAAGTGATGATTATCCATGATTAGATTAAGTTTGTAGGGCTTAAAGTATGAATCCCATAGTGAAAACTTAAAGAAATCGCAGAAATTATGCAGGATATAACAGGATGTGTCGACCCCAAATACTATGTATCGATACAAGGAGGTGTAGAGACTCAGGATGAGTCGACGCGAAGAGGTTTCGCGTCGATACATGATGACTTTTATACTCAGGATGAGTCGATCCAAAGGAGCATGTGTCGATACATGTTGTGTGTTAGACTCGGGATGAGTCGATACATGAGGGAATGCGTCGACTCATGTTGCAAATTCAGTGCAGTACGCGTCGATCCAAGGAGATATGCATCGATCCATGTTGCCTGGTTTTTGGCAGATTCAGTTTATAAATGTTGTAACTTGAGTTTTAGGATGCCGTTTGAGATGCCATTCGAAGCGTTGAATAGCTAACGCGATGAACTTTATTCTAGAGGATTAAAATGAAGAATATGAAGTGTAATCCTAGTAGAAAATTTAGGATTTAGAGTTAGTTCTCGTGTTGATCATTGTGTTGGTTTTTATGCAGAATGATGAGGATGAAATGTTTATAGGCTGCTGTTTGATTTATAACTGTAGGAGTAATGATAGTAATGATGTAAGATTACATAATAGCGGTGTGAATTACTGTCGTATTAGCGTACAACTGAGTTGTTGATGAGATGTTATTAATAATATTGTGTTGATAATTTATGATGAATAAATGATGTTTGATGAATTATTATGATGATATGAGATATTTGATAAAGAGATGTTGAGATTCTTTTGAGGTGTAGGTCATTGGTCAACGATGATGTTGTATTGATATGTTTTTAATTATGGTGTTGTTATTACATTCATGATTGTGTCGCATACATTGCATTTTGAGATGGAGCTTATGCTCGTTGAGATGGCATGTATTGGCGAATATTGAGATGAAGGCTTATGCCTTATTGATGCCTATATTAATTGGCAAATTTTTGAAATGGGAGTTCTGCTCCAAATGGTACCACATGCATTTGCATATTATTGAGTCGCATTATATGACTGCATAAAGAAGTGTGTATTGATGTGGTGAATGTGTATTATTATTGTTGATTATGAGATGAGAAGTGGTTATGTTATGTGATCTAATTTAATATATTAATTATCATACGCTTTATTATATTGTTAGATATCTCACACCCTTATGTTTGAATGTTTCCCTTATGTTGGTAATGTGTAGGTAATCGAGAGTGAAGGTTGTATACCTTCAATAGTTCGAGTCGGTGTCATTGCTCTGATATGTAACACTCGGGAGGATCAACGCTTGTTGCTTTTGATTGTTGATTATTCTGTTGTTGAACTTTAAGTTGATTATTATTAAATTGTGTTGTTTTGAAATTGCTGTAATGATGACATAGATGTTACTAAGAATTTCCGCTGCGTAGATGTTGAATTATTTAATTAAAGATGTCATGATAATGGTTCATCTGATGTTTTAAAAGTGTTATATATCCACGATGAATGCAATGAATTTTCATAGAAGAACTTGTGGCATCTCGATTCATTTGCATGAATGATTTTTATAACTCTGATTTATTTATATAATTTGCGGGGGTAGAATTAGGGTGTTACAAAGTTGGTATCAGAGTAAAAGGTTAGTCCGACCTAGTTGTTGAGTCGTAGTTGTCTAACAATCGAGTTTTGTTAATTTGAGTTCTAACCGTTGTTTATGTTGTAGTGGTAAGTTGAGATGGCTGGAAGGAATGATGTTGCACTTTCTACTGCTTTAGAAGCAATGGATCATGCGATGGAATATCAGTCGAATGCTGACGGGAATGTTGGATCTCGTAGCTTGGCGACTTTCCAGAGAGAGAATCTGCCTACGTTCAAGGGAAAGTATGATCCTGACGGAGCATTGGAGTGGTTGAAAGAGATTGAGAGAATCTTCTGTGTGATGGACTGCACTCCAGCGCAGAAGGTTCAGTATGGTACTCATATGCTAGCAGTCGAGGCTGATGACTGGTGGCTAGAGACTTGTCAGAAGTTAGAAGCTGCAGGTGAGAATGTCACTTGGGCTGTGTTCCGTAGGGAATTTTTTAGGAAGTACTTTCCTGAAGATGTCCGTGGTAAGAAGGATATTGAGTTCCTTGAGCTGAAGCAAGGAAGTATGTCAGTTGTTGAGTATGTTGCCAAGTTTTCTGAGTTGACTAAGTTTTATCCACATTACGCTGATACAGATGCTGAGTTTTCGAAGTGTATCAAGTTTGAGAACGGGTTGCGCCTGGAGATCAAGAAGGAAGTTGGATATCAGAAGATCTGTGTCTTTGCTGATTTGGTTGATAGTTGCAGGATTTATGAGGAGGATAATAATGCTCATTACAAGATTATCAGTGAGAAGAGGGGTAAGCACCAACAGAATCGTGGTAAGCCTTATGATGCCCCAGTTAGTAAGGGTAAGGATGTGATTTGGAGTGTGAACATAAGGATGTGATTTGTTTCAATTGTAGAGAAGAAGGGCACATTGGTAGTCAGTGTCCAAAACCGAAGAGAGCTCAGTCAAGTGGTAAAGTGTTTTCTCTGGTTGAGGATCAGACAGCTGCTGAGGACAGACTTATCAGAGGTACATGTTTCATTAATAGTACTCATTTAATTACTATTATTGACACCGCTACCACGCATTATTTTATTGATGTTGATTGTGTTGAAAGATTGGGTCTTGTGTTATCTTCTTTGAGTGGGGAAATGGTCGTCGATACTCCAGCCAAGGGGTCGGTGAATACTTCTTTTGTGTATGTTAAGTGTGCCTTGTCGATCTTCGATAGAGACTTTGCTGTCGATTTGGTTTGTTTATCGTTAAGAGGTTTAGATGTGATTTTGGGTATGAACTGGTTAGAGCATAACTGTGTTCATATTAACTATTATGACAAGTCGGTGAATTTTCTACTCCTGAAGAAGAGGAAGATGGTCTCTTTTCTTCTAGACAGTTGAGGAAGTTGATGCAAGAGGAAGCACAAATGTTCTCGTTGATGGCGTTGCTATTTGTAGAGACTCAAGCCATAATTGAGGAATTGCAGGTGGTGTGTGAATTTCCTGAAGTTTTCTCTGATGAGATCCATGATGTACCGCCGGAGAGGGAAGTTGAATTTTTAATTGATCTTGTACCTGGTACCAGACCTATGTCTACGGCACCATACAGGATGTCTGCATCTGAGTTGTCAGAGTTAAAGAAGCAATTAGAAGAGTTACTTGAGAAGAAGTTTGTAAGACCAAGTGTATCACCGTGGGGAGCTCCAGTGTTGTTAGTAAAGAAGAAAGATAGAAGTATGAGGCTTTGTATTGATTATAGACAGTTGAATAAAGTGACGATTAAGAACAAGTATCCGCTTCCAAGAATAGATGACTTAATGGATCAATTGGTGGATGCTCGTGTGTTTAGTAAGATTAATTTGAGGTCGGGTTACCATCAGATTAAAGTGAAGGATGAAGATATCCAGAAGACGGCTTTCAGAATGCGTTATGGACATTATGAGTATTCGGTGATGCCTTTCAGTGTTACTAATGCGCCGAGAGTATTCATGGAATATATGAATCGTATCTTTCATACGTATTTGGATCGGTTCATAGTGGTGTTCATTGATGATATTTTAATTTATTCTAAGTCAGAAGAAGAGCATGCTGAACACTTAAGAGTAGTATTGCAAGTTTTGAAAGGGAAGAAGTTGTATGCAAAGTTGTCCAAGTGTGAATTTTGGTTAAAGGAGGTTAGTTTTCTTAGCCATGTGATTTCAGGTAGTGGCATTGTTGTAGATCATGTTAGAACAAGATTAGTTCTGATCTATCTCAGAGTTTTGATGATAACAATAAATTATATTTTAGATAATTTATACTCTGATGAACGTATTTGAATATTTCAGATAATGTTCTGACAGAAGCATTTTGATGTGCTGAGCTAAAAATTAATGAAGAAGTTCTTTGATGAAAGAACTATTTACTTTAAGCACAATTGTTGTTGCTGACTCTGGTAAGACAATTTATTTAAATGCATCTTCTAACACTTAGCAGGATTCCTTGTTCAGAAGATTACTAGAAAGCAAGTGTTGTTCAGAAGTTTATTTGAAAGCAAGTGCTGATCAAGTTCTTAGAAAGCAAATCATTGTTTAGAAGATAAGCAAGCAAGTTCTGAATACAAGATGTTGAAGCAAGTTCTGAAAGAATGTAAAAGCCAACTTGTCTTGTCAAGCTTCAGGAAACATATTCTTACAAGTTCCGTTTGCTCATTTAAAGCAAAGATGGCTGCATGCACTCAAGTGTCTACGCTAGTTCTTGGAAAATGGAATAGTGAAAAGAAACACGCAAGCATTTAATACTCTCCACTTTTTGAAGGCAGCAACGGTCATTTTGTTCTTACTATATATAGAAGGACATTTATTGCAAGCCCACCAACAAATCAATTTCAAAAAGAAGCAAGAAACTACGTGAAAAATTCTGGGCTCACAAACTCTTAGTTCATACACTTTGTGCAAATTTATTCTAAGTGAAAAATCATAGTTGCGATATAGCTTGATTAGAAGAAAATTTTATTTCACTATCTGTAAGATTAAACTCTTGTAATTGTTCCTTGAGAGACCAAGTTTGGTCAGATTTCTCAAGCAGACTAGGACTAGATTTAAGTCTCAGTGGTGTTAGTCACTTGTAAGATTACTTGTGCATTGTTAGTCACAATAATTGTTGTGTGTTTGTAATCAGTTGATTATAGTGGATTAAGTCCTTGTTGAGAAAGGCGAAATCACCTTGACGGGTGGACTGGAGTAGTTTGAGTTCAAACGAACCAGGATAAAAATAACCTTGTCCTTCCATTATTGTTGAGCTTTGTTTTGAAAAGAAAAAGAGTTACTTATTCAACCCCCCCCCCCCCCCCTTCTAAGTGTTTTAGTACCCCTTCAATTGGTATCAGAGCTTGACTCTGAGCACAACACTTAACCGTGTCAGGAAAAGATCCAGAAGAAAACACAATGGCCGCTGAACAAAACAACAATAGTTACAACAAACCTCCTGTTTTTGATGGAGAAGATTTTTAGTACTGGAAAGACAGACTAGAAATTTTCTTTCTAGGTCATGATAGTGATCTATGGGATATAGTCTTGGATGGTTACACACATCCTACTGACTCAAAAGGAAACAAATTTGACAGAAAAAATATGGATAGGCAACAAAAAGCTGATTTTAAAAATCATCATAGAGCTAGAAATATTTTTCTAAATGCTATCTCTAAAGTAGAATATGAAAAAATCACTAATAGAGATACAAAGAATGATATGTTTGAGTCTCTTAAAATGACTCATGAAGGAAACTCTCAAGTGAAGGAGTCTAAAGCTTTGGCTTTAGTTCAGAAGTATGAAGCCTTCAAAGTTGAAGAAAGTGAGTCTATAGAAGCAATGTTCTCTAGGTTTCAAACTCTGATCGCTAGTCTGAGAGTTTTGAACAAGGGATATACTAAAGCAGATCATGTTAAAAAGATCATCAGAAGCTTACCCAGAAGATGGGCACCAATGGTCACTGCTTTCAAAGTTTCAAAAGATCTGAACAACGTGTCTCTGGAGGAACTCATCAGCGCTCTAAGAAGTCATGAGATAGAACTTGATGAGCACGAGCCTCTGAAGAAAGGTAAGTCTCTTGTCCTTAAATCAATTAAGAAATTTGATACTAACGCTTTTCAGGTTGAAGAGGAAAACTCTGAAGAATCAGCGTCAGAAGAAGAAGAACTATCCTTGCTCTCCAGAAGGATCAATCATTTGTGGAAGCACAGACAAAAGAAGTTCAGGAACTTCAAGAAGTCAGAAGATAAACCTGAATCTTCTGGACACAAAAAGTCAAACAGAAGAGAGATCATCTGTTATGAATGTAAAGAACCTGGTCACTACAAAAGTGATTGTCCAAAGCTTCAAAAAGAAAAACCAAAGAAAAGGTTTGGTAAGAAGAAAGGTATGATGGCAACCTGGGATGACTCAGATTCTTCTGAAGATGAATCTGGTTCTGAAGATGAAAATGCCAACCTTGCTCTGATGGCTACCACAGCAGATGACTCAGACTGTGAGTCAGAACCAAGAGAGGTATTTTCTGAATTTTCTAGAGATAAACTTGCTGATAGTTTATCAAAACTTCTGGAAAACTATAGTAAGCTCAAAATCAAATACAAGAAACTCAAGAAGAGTCTTGCATCTGATTTTGAGAAACATGAAGCAGAAAAACCTGAACTCTTAGAAAATAATTTTAAACTTAAAAAAGAAATTCAAAATGTTCAAAAAATTTCTAGTTCAGAATCTGTGTCTAGTTCAAAAGATATTCTGAAAGAATATGACTATAGCTTTCAAACTTTCCTAGATAAAAGCATAGATATAAGCAAAATGGCTTCAATGATCTATGGAGTTAGTGGGAAAAACAAAAGAGGAATTGGATATGAACCTCCCAAAGGGAAGGAGACATACATACCAAAACCTGTTGCTAAGATGACTTTCACTTACAAAACTCTGAACAAACAATTCAAGTTTGGACACTCACATGATATAAAATATACATCACATTCTGGAAACTCTTATGCTAACCCAAAGTTCAAATAGAACTTTAAACACTCTAACCCAAAAGGACCCAAAAAGATATGGGTACCTAAGGATAAAATAATATTTGTTGCAGATGTCATTAACAGCTCAATTGAGACACCAGTCATGGTACCTGGACTCTGGGTGCTCACGACACATGACAGGAAAAAGGTCTATGTTCCAAAGTCTGGAACTTAAAGCTGGAGGAGACGTGAAGTTTGGAGGTAATCATAAAGGGAAGATTATTGGTTCTGGAACCATTGGAAATGGTAACCTTCCTTCTATCTCTAATGTTTTATTAGTAGAAGGATTAGCTCATAATCTATTGTCCATAAGTAAATTAAGTGACAATGGTTATGACATTATCTTCAATCAAAACTCTTGTAGAGTTGTGAGTCAAAAAGATGGATTAATCCTCTTTTTTGGCAAGAGAAAGAACAACATTTACAAAATTGATTTATCAGATCTTAAATCTCAGAACGTTCAATGCCTTTTGTCTGTTAGCGATGAGCAATGGGTATGGCACAGAAGATTGGGACATGTCAGTCTTAGAAAAATCTCTCAACTAAATAAATTAAATTTAGTCAGAGGACTTCCCAATCTGAAGTACAACTCAGAAGCTCTGTGTGAAGCATGTCAAAAAGGAAAATTTTCAAAACCTTCCTTTAAATCCAAAAATGTTGTCTCTTCCTCTAAGCCATTAGAATTACTTCATATTGATCTGTTTGGGCCAGTTAAAACTGCATCCATCAGAGGCAAGAAGTATGGATTGGTCTTTGTTGATGACTTCAGCAGATGGACATGGGTAAAGTTTTTAAAACACAAGGATGAGTCACATTCTGTGTTCATTGACTTCTGTACCCAAGTGCAAAACGAAAAAGATTTTAAAATCATAAAAGTCAGAAGTGATCATGGTGGTGAATTTGAAAATCATTATTTTGAAAAATGTTTTAAAGAAAATGGTATTGTTCACAATTTTTCTTGTCCTGGAACTCCCCAACAAAATGGAGTTGTAGAAAGAAAGAATAAAACATTACAAGAAATGGCCAGAACCATGATCAATGAAACTAATATGGCAAAGCACTTTTGGGAAGAAGCTGTGAAAACAACGTGTTACATTCAGAATAGAATCTCTATAAGGTCTATTCTTGAAAAGACTCCCTATGAATTGTGGAAAAACAGAAAACCCAACATTTCTTATTTCCATCCTTTTGGATGTACTTGTTTTATTCTGAACACTAAAGAAACTCTGAACAAGTTTGATTCTAAAGCACAAAAGTGTTTTCTGCTTGGATATTCTGAACGCTCAAAAGGCTATAGAGTGTACAACACAAAAACTCTGATTGTTGAAGAATTAATCAAAGTCAAGTTTGATGATAAGCTTGGCCAGCAACAGCCAAAGCAAATTGAATTTTCTGTAGGTACAGAAGATCATCCCTCAAACTCTGAAACTTCAGAAGCAAAGAAAGACTCAGAAACAAAGGAAGACTCAACAGATCATCCTCTTGACAATGCTCTGGACAACCTCAGAATCTATGATCAACACACTCAGAAAAGGTTTCCTAGAATATCTTCAGCTCACAAAGAAGATGTAATCATTGGAAGAAAAGAAGATCCCATCAGAACAAGATCCTCTCTCAGAATCAATGAAGAATATTTGTTTGGTTTGGTTTATTTGATTGATCCAACTTCCATTGATGAAGCTCTGGAAGATAATGATTGGATCTTAGCAATGCAAGAAGAACTCAATCAATTCTCCAGAAATGATGTATGGGATTTAGTTCCAAGACCCAAAGGATTCAACATTATAGGAACCAAATGGGTTTTCAAAAACAAACTGAACGAGCAAGGAGAGGTGATCAGAAACAAAGCACGACTGGTTGCACAGGGTTATACTTAACAAGAAGGAATTGATTATAGCGAAACCTTTGCCCCAGTCACCAGGTTAGAATCTATAAGATTATTAATTTCTTTTGTTGTGCAAAATAACATTTCATTATACCAAATGAATGTTAAAAGTGCATTTTTAAATGGCTATATTGAAGAAGAAGTTTATGTCCATCAACCTCCTGGATTTAATGATTCAAAACATCCAGAACATGTTTTTAAATTAAAAAAATCTTTGTACGGTTTAAAACAAGCTCCCAGAGCTTGGTATGATCATCTGAGTAATTTTCTTTTAGAAAAAGATTTTACCAGAGGGAAAGTGGACACAAATATTTTCAGAAAGACATTTAAAAATGATATTTTAATTTGTCAAATTTATGTTGATGATATAAATTTTGGAACCTCTAATATCTCCCTTGGAAAAGAATTTGCTGAGACCATGCAGGCAGAATTTGAAATGAGCATGATGGGAGAATTGAAGTTCTTTCTGGGAATTCAAATCAACCAGACTCTAGAAGGTGCTTACATACACCAAACGAAGTATGTTAAAGAACTTATGAAGAAATTTCAGATGTCAGAAAGCAAAGATGCCAAGACACCTATGCATCCAACCTGCATTTTAGGAAAAGATGAGGTAAGTATGAAGGTAGATCAGAAGCTCTATAGAGGTATGATTGGATCCCTTCTCTATCTGACTGCATCTAGACCTGATATACTATTCAGCGTGTGTTTGTGTGCTAGATTCCAATCAGATCCTAGAGAATCTCACTTAATAGCTGTTAAGAGAGTTCTTAGGTATTTTAAAGGTACTACTAATATGGGTTTGTGTTACAGAAGATCACAAGATTACAGACTAGTAGGTTATTGTGATGCTGACTGTGCTGGAGATAGAATTGAAAGAAAGAGCACCTCTGGAAGCTTCCAGTTTCTAGATGACAATCTTATCTCGTGGTACAGCAAGAAGCAAGCAACAATTGCACTTTCAACCACAAAAGCTGAGTATATATCTGTTGCTGGATGTAGCTCTCAGATGATTTGGATGAAAAGTCAGCTAGAAGATTTTAATCTTTATGAAAGTAAGATTCCTATCTTTAGTGACAATACTTCTGCTATTTGTCTTTCTAAGAATCCAATTTTACATTCTAAAGCCAAACATATTGAAATTAAATATCATTTTATAAGGGACTATATTCAGAAGGGAATTTTAAATTTAATTTTTGTAAAAACAGACCATCAATGGGCTGACATTTTTACCAAACCCCTTTCAGAAGATAGATTTAATTTCATTTTGAAAAATATTTGTATGGAATTATATCCTGAATAAAATAATATTTATCTTCTGTGTTTGACTTCAGAATATTCTAAAATGAATGCTCTGATTAACAACTCTTTAGAAGTTAGAAGAGAAGTTACATCAGAAGCTATATGAAAAGTTCTGAAATGTTCTAACATTTCATTTCTAAGTATAGTTCAGAAATTCATTAGAACAAACAGTTGTCACATGCAACCTTCAGGAGATGAACACGTGGTGTGTTTCTGAAAGGTCACGCGTGCAAAAGCTACTGATGACGTTCTAGGTAACTGTTAATGATTAGCTAATCTCACATTTTCCCCTAATTTTTGGCAAAATCATTAAATGCTTGTAATGATGAGATTCGTTTTAAATTCTTTAAAAAAAAATTTTACAGTTTTTTTTCTAAACCTATTTATGAAACATTTTCATATAAATACTTTTGGAAAAACCCTTTTTCATTTTTTACCGTCTTCTTCAAAACTCAAACGTTTCTGTACTTTTTCTCTAAAACCTTTTTTTCATCTCTCATCTCTAAGAACTCCAATGGCTTCTTCCTCTACCCATTCTGAGAACATCCACTCTGAGCAATACATCGTGCCTAAGAGAACAACTCTCATTCCTGTAGATAGCTTGGAAGTGTTAAGTGAGTTAATGGTGGATTTTGAGAATCTAAGAGAAAATGGTTTTGATTTGTTTCCTGCTGTTAAGTTTCAAGGTTGGGAAAACTTTTTTGACCGTCTCATTGGTCCAGTTTTTCCACACCTGGAAAAGGAATTCTGGATACATGAAATTGCAACCCCTAAAGTTATCCTCTCTTTCGTAATGGGTAAGGAAATCTCCATTACAGAAAATTTAATCAGAAATTTGCTAGGGTTTAAAGGACTTAGAGTAACAGGTATGCCAAGTGGACGAATGGAAATGTCATGGGTTTACTCAGAAATTTTCACAAATGGTCAAGGATCTTCTAAAGTCAGGGACTTGAAAGATAAATACAAGATTTGGGCAAGGATAATCCATGGGTGTATTCACCATAGGAAAGAAACCAGCTCTCTAGATTACATTAATGTTGATCAACAATACTTGTTGTTCTGCCTTGGAACAAATGTAAAAATTGATTTGCCTTATTTGCTGTTTGAACATCTCTGGAATCATGTAAAAGAGACTAGGGAAGCTGAAAGGATGAAAAACCCCAAATCCAAAAGGAATTGGATTCCTATGGGTAGATTAATATCAGACATTCTGACTGAGAATGGTCTGATTGCTCACCTAGATGAAGCCAATCTTCTGGGGGAGCTAGAACCTACTTGTGGAAAGACTATGACTGGGAAGAATTTAGTGAAAAGGAAAATAATTGACAAGCTGCTGGTGGAACCAACTCCGTATGTTTCAGCTACTGTAAAGAGAAGAAGGATACCTATTGCTGATTTCCCTCTGTTCAACTCAGGAGATCATCCACGTATCATCCTGTACTACATTGAAATCTGCAAAGAGACTGGAACACCTATTGATCCAGCTTGGCTCCAAGGAAGAAATCAAGCTGCTTCAGATGTTGTTCTTCAGGAATCTTTGAAGAGGAACACAGTTGAAGGACCTTCTGCCACACCTCAGAAGAAGAAAAAGAAATCAGGTAAACTTGCTGAAACTATCGCTGTTTATGATTCTGTCAATGTATCTACATCTATTGAACCCCCCCAAACCTTAGGAGATATAGATGTTGATATTGACCTGACCTTACCCTCTGACTCTCTTGTTGACAACCCTCATAGAAATCAAGTTTTATCAGACTTGAGTGACTTTGACTCTGATGAACACTCTGAAACCCAATCAGAACAATCCCAATCAGAACCCTCTCACTCAGAACCCTCAGAACCATCTGTTTCTCAACCTATTCCTACTGAACACTTTTCAAGACCTCCTCCCAGACCTTTATCACCCAGACCCTCTGGATGGTATGATGCTGGATCTTGGAGAATTCCAGGAATCAACGTTCCTTTGGCAACACAAAAACCACCTTTCACCTTACCATCTGAAAACATTTTTGCCATGAATCGACCATAACCTCAGAACCCCATTCCCACTGCTGAAAATACAATAATTATTTCACCTGACGTCACTCCACCTACTTCACCACAACTTCCAACACCAAACTCACCTATACTCTCACCTCCTCATATTCTAGAACACCAAACTCATGAACCACCTGAAACTTTTGAACCACCTGAAACTCATGAATCATCTGAACCTCATGATCAATCAGCTCCACCTAATCTTGTTGACCAACCTGACCATTCAGCCACTCCTGAACCAACCAAAAATCATGAACCTCCTAACTTTTTAAGAACTATAGTGGATTATGAATCTCTACAATTTTTGAGAAACAAAACTTTCAAGAAGGCTGTCCCAAAACCTGTTCAGCCAGATGTAAATATATTGTTTCAAAATTTTTTAACAGAAGTTTAAGCATGGTTGAATCTGCTGAAAGAAGACAGCACCAGAAGTGTGAACCCAGCTGCAACAGATCTTCTATGGGAAACCTTCAGAAGAACTTTTGATGCTGATTCACTGAAGCTACAAGATTTATGTCACTTTCAGGTGCTGGACAACTTTTCCAAACATCTGCATGCATTCAAGTCAGAAGCTACTGACATTTGGAATAAGAAGTCTTCTCTAATGATTGCTGATACACCAGCTGATACAATGGACATATCAGAAGATGAATCTGAAGATGCCTCTGACGATTCAAACCTTCTGGCTATTATTCGATTGAATCAACCTTCTATTAAGGCAGCCCCTGAACCTGTTCCAACTCTTGTGATGGATCTTGGCACTCTGATTTCAACCTTTGTGCATTCTAACTCAACGGTTGCTGCTCCAAAGCCTGTTTCTGCTGAAGCTTCGTCATCCTCTGCTCCTACCTCACTTATCATGGATACTCTGAATGAGCTCAAGAGGGAGAATGAAGTCATTCATGAGAGCTTGGATAAGCAAGACCAGACAAATCAAGAAATCAAGAACTGGATGATGAAACAAGAAGAATCTGCCTCTGAGATCAAGAATCTTCTGATGGCTCTTGTTACTAAGAAATCCTAGTGTCTTTTCATTTCTTGTCTTTTGTTTGTTGTTTTGTAATTCTGGATATCTATTGCTATTTTACGAAAACTTTTAAGCTCTTCAACTATTTTATTTATACGCTTTTCGATTATGCCAAAAAGGGGGAGAGAATGAGTATTTTGAACTAATCTCTGATTAACAGTTATGGGACTAAGTCTCAGACATTCTAACAAAATACAAGATTTCTTTATGTGCAAAAGAATTTTTTTTCCAGGTGTCACTTTAACTCTGAAAGAGTATTCCAGCTGAACATTATCTTCATAAAGAAGTTTTTAAGAAATACAAGAAGATATTTTCAATGCTCTGACAAATAATCTCAGGAAGTTTTTTATATAGAAATATTCATTTCAGGGGGGAGATTCTTATCTCTTATTATATTTTATTTCTATATCTGAATAATTTTTGTCATCATCAAAAAGGGGGAGATTGTTAGAACAAGATTAGTTCTGATCTATCTCAGAGTTTTGATGATAACAATAAATTATATTTTAGATAATTTATACTCTGATGAACGTATTTGAATGTTTCAGATAATGTTCTGACAGAAGCGTTTTGATGTGCTGAGCTAAAAATTAATGAAGAAGTTCTTTGATGAAAGAACTATTTACTTTAAGCGCAACTGCTGTTGCTGACTCTGGTAAGACAATTTATTTAAATGCATATTCTAACACTTAGCATGATTCCTTGTTCAGAAGATTACTGGAAAGCAAGTACTGTTCAGAAGTTTATTTGAAAGCAAGCGCTGATCAAGTTCTTAGCAAGCAAAGCATTGTTTAGAAGATAAGAAAGCACGTTCTGAATACAAGACGTTGAAGCAAGTTCTGAAATAATGTAAAAGCCAACTTGTCTTGTAAAGCTTCAAGAAAAATATTCTTACAAGTTCCGTTTGCTCATTTAATGCAAAGACGGCTGCATGCACTCAAGTGTCTACGCTAGTTCTTGGAAAATGGAATAGTGCAAAGAAACACGCAAGCATTTAATGCTCTCCACTTTTTGTAGGCAGCAACGGTCATTTTTTTTCTTACTATATATAAAAGGAGATATATTACAAGCCCACCAACAAATCAATTTCAAAAAGAAGCAAGAAACTACGTGAAAAATTCTAGGCTCACAAACTCTTAGTTCATACACTTTGTGCAAATTTATTCTAAGTGAAAAATCACAGTTGTGATATAGCTTGATTAGAAGCAAATTTTATTTCACTATCTGTAAGATTAAACTCTTGTAATTGTTCCTTGAGAGACCAAGGTTTGTCAGATTTCTCAAGCAGACTAGGACTAGATTTAAGTCTTAGTGGTGTTAGTCACTTGTAAGATTACTTGTGCATTGTTAGTCACAACAGTTGTTGTGTGTTTGTAATCAGTTGATTATAGTGGATTAAGTCCTTGTTGAGAAAGGTGAAATCACCTTGACAGGTGGACTGGAGTAGTTTGAGTTCAAATGAACCAGGATAAAAATAACCTTGTACTTCCATTATTGTTGAGCTTTGTTTTGAAAAGAAAAATAGTTGCTTATTCAACCCCCCCCCCCCCCTTCTAAGTGTTTTCTTACCCCTTCATATCCATCGAAGGTTGATGTTATGTTGCAATGGGAGACTCCAAAGTCAGCTACTGAGATTAGAATCTTTTTGGGATTAGTTGGTTATTATAGAAGGTTTATCGAAGGGTTTTTTAAGTTGGCACTTTCATTGACTAAGTTGATTTGTAAAGGTAGAGCTTTTGTATGGGATGTTCAGTGTGAAGAAAGTTTTACAGAATTGAAGAAGAGGTTAACGTCGGTTCCGATTTTGCGTTGCCTAATCTAGAAGAGCCTTTTTTGGTGTATTGTGATGCTTCTAAGATGGGTTTAGGAGGTGTGCTTATGCATAATGTTAAGGTAGTTGCTTATGCGTCAAGGCAGATAAGAACTCATAAGAAGAACTATCCTACGCATGATTTAGAGCTTGTTGCAGTTGTTTTTGTGTTGAAGATTTGGAGGCATTATCTTTATGGTTCTAGATTTGAAGTGTTTAGTGACCATAAGAGTTTGAAGTATTTATTCAATTAGAAGGAGTTGAATATGAGGCAACGAAGATGGTTGGAATTGTTAAAGGATTATGATTTCAGTTTGAATTATCATCCAGGAAAAGTGAACATGGTAGCTGATGCTATAAGTCGAAAGACTTTACATATGTCAGCAATGATGGTTAAAGAGCTGGAATTAATTGAGCAGTTCAGAGATATGAGATTAGTTTGCAAGGTTACTCCGTGAAGTATTATGTTGGGTATGCTAAAGATTACTAATGAATTTCTAGACAGTATCAGAGAAACTCAGAAGTTGGATGTGAAGCTGGTAGATTTGATGGTTGGGATTGATCAGTCTGAGAACAGTGAGTTTAATCTAGATGCGCAAGGTGTGTTGAGGTTTTGTAACCGGATTTGTATTCCTGATGATACTGAGATGAAGAAAGTGATACTTGAGGAGAGTCATAGAAGTAAGTTAAGTATTCATCCAGGAGCTACAAAGATGTATCAAGATTTAAAAGGATTATTTTGGTGGCCTGGAATAAAGAGTGATGTGGCTCTATTTGTGTATGCATGTTTGACTTTCCAGAAGTCGAAAGTTGAGCATCATAAGCCAACAGGGTTGATGCAACCGTTAGAAGTTCCAGAATGGAAATTGGATAGAATTTCAATGGACTTTGTGACGGGGTTGCCTAATACTATAAGAGGACATGATTCGATTTGGGTGATTGTTGATAGGCTTATGAAGTCATCTCATTTTATTCCTATTAACATCAGCTTTCCAGTGTCGAAGTTGGCTGAGATTTACACTAGTGTAATTGTGAAGCTGCATGGTGTTCCTTTGTGAATTGTGTCAGATAGAGATCCAAGATTTACTTATGATTTTTGGAATAGTTTGCAAGAAGCGTTGGGTTCTAAGTTGAGATTGAGTTCAGCGTATCATCCTCAGATAGATGGTCAGACTGAACGGATGATTCAATCGTTGGAAGATTTACTGAGGGCATGTGTTCTTGAGCAGGGAGGTTCGTGGGATACTTATCTTTGGTTGATATAGTTCACTTATAATAACAGTTACCATTCTAGTATTGGGATGGCACCTTTTAAGGCGTTGTATGGTCGAAGATGTAGAACTCCGTTATGTTGGCATGAATCTGGTGAAAGTGTAGTACTTGGACCTGAACTTGTTCGTGAAACTATTGAGAGGGTGAAGTTGATTCGAGAAAAGATGAAAGCTTCCCAAAGTAGATAGAAGAGTTATCATGACAAGCGAAGGAAGGATTTAGAATTTCAAGATGGTGAGCATGTGTTTTTAAGAGTTACACCTGTGACTGGTGTTGGGCGATCATTGAAGTCTAAGAAGATCACTTCTTGTTTTATTAGACCATATCATATTTCTGAGAGAGTGGGGAATGTTGCTTATAGAGTGGCTTTACCGCCTAATCTTTCGAATTTGCATGATGTGTTTCATGCGTCGCAACTCCGGAAGTATATTTCAGATCCATCTCATGTGATTCATGTGGATGATGTGCAAGTACGGGATAATCTTACGGTGGAGACGATGCCTATACGGATCGCAGATCGTGAAACAAAGACTCTGAGGGGCAAAGAGATTGCTTTGGTTAAAGTGGTTTGGCTAGGAGCTACCAGAGAAAGCATGACTGGGGAGTTGGAGAGCAAGATGCGAGACTCTTACCCTGAGTTGTTTGATTGAGGTAAATTTTCTAGGACGAAAATATTCTAAGTGGGGGAGAGTTGTAACGCCCGTAGTTTAGTTAATCATTTAATTAAATTATTTTTGGAATATTTGTGAAGTTGTGTTGTGACCAATTGGATTTAATTATTTTATTAAGTGGAGAAATAATATTAGAAGTATAATATTATTGATGTGGACTTGTTTTCAAGGAATAAAAGTAATAAGGGGGTGTATTAGTTTTAAGCCTAATAAGGAGTTAAGAGAATAATAGGTTATTTTATTGTTGTTAGAAAGAATAGAAAAGAAGAGGCAATAGAAGAATAAGGATTAAGAAGAAGAACGTGAAGTTGCTGGAAAAAGAGGAAAAATGGCAGAACGAGGTTTCAACCGGAAGATTATAGAGCGACCTTCAATCCAAGTTAAGGGTGGGGTTCTGAATCTATAATTGGGTTCATGATGATTGGTATGTGGGGTTAGAGGTGATTGTTGTCTTGTTCTTGAATTGAATGTATATGATGTTGTATGATGAAGAATTGATGAATTTTAGATGAATAATGATGTCCCGATGTTATTTAATTGATGTAGAATTATAGGATAATTGTAAGTGATGACTATCCATGATTAGATTAAGTTTATAGGGCTTAAAGTATGAATCTCATAGTGAAAACGCATAGAAATCGCAGATATTATGCAGGATATAACAGGATGTGTCGACCCCAAATGCTATGTGTCGATACAAGGAGGTGTAGAGACTCGGGATGAGTCGACACAAAGAGGTTTTGCATTGATACATGATGACTTTTAGACTCAGGATGAGTCGATCCATAGGAGCATGTGTCGATACATGCTGTGTGTTTGACTCAGAATGAGTCGATACATAAGGGAATGCGTCGACTCATGTTACGAATTTAGTGCAGTACGCGTCGATCCAAGGAGTTATGCGTCGATCCATATTGCCTGGTTTTTGGCAGATTTAGTTTATAAATGTTGTAACTTGAGTTTTAGGATGTCGTTTGATATGTCGTTTGAAGCGTTGAATAGATAACGCGATGAACTTTATTCTAGAGAATTAAAATGAAGAATAGGAAGTGTAATCCTAGTAGCCAATTTAGGATTTAGAGTTAGTTCCCGTGTTGATCGTTGTGTTGGTTTTTATGTAGAATGATGAGGATGAAATGTTTATAGGTTGTTGTTTGATTTGTAACCATAGGAGTAATGATAGTAATGATGTAAGATTACAGAATAGCGGTGTGAATTACTGTCGTATTAGTGTACAACTGAGTTGTTGATGAGATGTTATTAATAATGTTGTGTTGATAATTTATGATGAATAAATGATGTTTGATGAATTATTATGATGATATGAGATGTTTGATGAAGATATGTTGAGATTCTTTTGAGATTTAGGTCGTTGGTCAACGATGATGTTGTATTGAGATGTTGTTAATTATGGCGTTGTAATTATATTCATGATTGTGTCGCATATATTGCATTTTGAGATGGAGCTTGTGCTCGTTGAGATGGCTTGTATTGGCGAATATTGAGATGAAGGCTTATGCCTTGTTGATGCCTCTATTAATTGGAAAATTTTTGAGATGGGAGTTCTGCTTCAAATGGTACCACATGCATTTGCATAGTATTGAGTCGCATTATATGACTGCATAAAGAAGTGTGTATTAATGTGGTGAATGTGTATTATTATTGTTGATTATGAGATGAGAAGTGGTGATGTTATGTGATCTAATTTAATATATGAATTATCATATTCTTTATTATATTGTTAGATATCTCACCCCTTCTGTTTGAATGTTTCCCTTATGTTGGTAACGTGCAGGTAATTGAGAGTGAAGGTTGTATACCTTCAATAGTTCGAGTCAGTGTCATTGCTCTGATATGTAACACTCAGGGGGATGAACGCTTGTTGCTTTTGATTGTTGATTATTCAGTTGTTAAACTTTAAGTTGATTATTATTAAATTGTGTTGTTTTGAAATTGCTGTAATGATGACAAAGATGTTACTAAGAATTTCCGCTGCGTAGATGTTGAATTATTTAATTAAAGATGTCATGATGATGGTTCATCCGATGTTTTAAAAGTGTTATATATCCACGATGAATGCAATGAATTTTGATAGAAGAATTTGTGGCATCCCGATTCGTTTGCATGAATGATTTTTATAACTCTGATTTATTTATATAATTTGCCAGGGTAGAATTGGGGTGTTACAATTTTTAGAATGAATCTCTGAAGGAAATGCTTTTCAGAATGAAGCTCTGAAGGAAATGCTCGTCAGATTTCAGTCTCTGAGAGGAGTGCTTTTCAGAATGAATCTCTGAAGGAAATGCTTTTCAGAATGAAGCTCTAAAGGAAATGCTCTTCAGATTTTAGTCTCTGAGGAAATGCTCATCAGAATAAGTCTCTGAGGGAGATGCTTTTCAGAATGAATCTTTGAAGGAAATGCTTTTCAGAATAAAGCTCTGGAGGAAATGCTCGTCAGATTTCAGTCTCTGAGGGGAGTGCATTTCAGAATGAATCTCTGAAGGAAATGCTTTTTAGAATGAAGCTCTGAAGGAAATGCTTGTCAGATTTCAGTCTATGAGGAAATGCTCGTCAGAATAAGTCTATGAGGGAGATTCTTTTCAGAATGAATCTCTGAAGTAAATTCTTTTTAGAATAAAGCTCTGAAGGGAAGTCTCGTGAGATTTCAGTCTCTGAGGGGAATCATCTGGTCATGTAGATAGTCACCCCGTCCTATTTCAGGAATCGATCTACAACCAGTCTATAAATTGATGATAATATTCGTCTGTTTTCGAATTAACCTGAAAAGATAAAGTTAGTTTTATGCAATGTCATGATATATGTAATACATTGCATAATGATGTTCTCAAAATAAATGAGAATAGTATATGCGTTTCGTATGCATATGTTATGATGTTTTATAAATGATGTATAGATGCAATAAGTTGTTGGAGCGTATCGGTAGCTTCGTGTAACAATGTCTGGATGGGGAAAATAAATCCTTGACTGTTGCTGGGGATGAAGACACTAGTTCTTCAATTTTTGTTTAAAACGTCCTTATTTGGGATTTCTGCTTTCTGTTTGAGGACACCTCGCTGGGGATGTTCGACTTCTTCTTGGGGATGGAAGCATTCAAGGAGAGTCGATCATTCATCGTTTTTGAAGGATTTGATTATTATATATCATTATTGGGGATAAAAGGAGATTAATAATCCTCCGATACACTATTCGACCAGGTTTCAGATATGAGTATTAGTTCTTCTAAGGAGGACAACATTGAATAATATCTGATCGGAGAAGAGAATCTTATCAGGGAATTGCAATAGCAGAGAAATAAACTTCATTGGGGGAAATAAACCCTGTAGACTATGTTGAGGAAATAATATTTTATGGGGATTGGAAATTCATAGGTTGCGTCGAGGAAGTTTCCATTATATGCTGGAGAAATGATCAAACTTCATTATCTGGAAGGGACCTATTGGGGAAAATGAACTACCAGAAGATGCCCCAATTTCTGTCTGAGGGCATATTAGATTTGCTGGGGAATATATCTCTGTTGGGGATGAGCTTGTGAAGATAACTTCTTATAGATAGTTCCATGGAGATTGCTCTGTGGGAATTTATGGATAACTTTGAACATTATCCCAACTCCTAATGTCTTTAGCAAATTGTGTTCAGAGTGATAAATCTTCTACTAATAAACGGGACATAGTCGTATGCTTTAACCCCTAACTTTTTCCTGGACCGCCTTTTCAGATTTTCAGTCCACCGGGATACCCTTTTCTTGCCCAAGTCACCTTTTCAGGTTTTCGACTTGCTGGGTGTACAATTTTTTTTATATATCACTAATTTTTTCCCAAACTCTTTTAGTTCATCGGAATGCCCTTATTTTTGCCTAGGCCAGTCAACCTAGCGGGTCTCTTTTTCATGCATAGTATTTTTGACTATATCCGTGTTCACAGGGTGCGGAGAAATTTCACTTTCCATGGTAGTAAGTGTTGTAACACTTCCAGAAAATATTTTCTTGATCATACGTGGCCCTTCGTATGCGGAAGTCCATTTTCCCCTGGGATTAGTCTGGTGCACCTGATGCTTGAAATTATTGATCAACCAATGATTTCCAATTTTCTAATAATCTCGACCTTCCTCAGTACTCTTCTAAGAACTGTCACGGCATAATGACACCATCTGATACTACTGACATAGATAAGAAATTTGATGATACCTAAGATTCAATTTTAGTAGTGGCTTTTGCTAAAACTTATTATCAATGTAATATACCCCAAGTGATTCAGATGGAGATCTTCCCCTGGCTATTCAACACTTTTGAGAGATTATTTGAATCTTGACTTGACTGCCACAAATGAGTTGGACAATAACATATCATGGCCCTTTATTTATAACTGATTGGGGTCATAAAAGGCATGTTACTAGAAGTGTCTTTCTCTTTGACACGTCATATGAAGTAATTCTATCCATTGGGAGGATTTTCGTTCATTGAAAATTGTCATGCGAATTTCTATGTTGTCAAACATTTAGTCACATGCAAACAGTGGTATTAAAATGAAAATCTTATGTTTGTCTTGAAGTTTAAAAATGCATTTTTTTAGTAAAGAAAAAATGTGTAAGAATGTGATATCAACTCAGGATTTATAGTAAGCCTTACAGGAGTCAGGAAACCTTTTTGTAACAGTATTCTTTCGAACTAACCCATGCTTCAGTTAGGACTTTGAAGGGTTGTAATGTGGCCTGGTTCACAGTTTAAGAAACAAAGTATAAAGGCTCAAAGTTTATTTGTATCCAACCCATTCTCCATTATGTTCTTTAGTCTTATACTCAATTAATTATGCATTTAGGTTCCAATTATAGAACTCATATTTTGGTAATGGTTCCAAAACAAGAATTTTATTTGGGAAGGAAGTCATTTTTCTTGTAACATATTTTCTTTTGTTGAGGATTTGTAACTACCTCTTTTGACTTTATTATCCCTAACTTTTGCTTGAATTGTTTTGTTTGAGATTACAGTCAGCGGGGTGTCTCATTTTTTTCTTAAGTCTCCTTCATAGGTTTTGACTTAGAGGGCTTTTCTTTTGAAAGATAATAACTTCCTGACTCAATGTTTACGAGGAACCATCTTCAATTTTTGATTTAGAAGAGTATCTTCGACACTAGTCATCATGTACGAAGGTAAAGCTTGTGAATGCATAATTAATTTGACTGAGAAACTATCCTTCCCCAGGTTATGCTCAAGGGTTTTAATTTGCAAGAAAAATAAAAATCCTACTTGTTAGTCTCAAAGGGGTTGACTAGGGATTAACTTCCTTATATCTCCAATATTTAACAATTGAAGCAATGCTTGTACACCGTCAACAAGGTCTATTCAAAAGTATATTGTATGAGATTATGGTATTGTTTTTGTCATCCTCCCTCTAAAGTCTTATAACTTTAAGGAGAGTTGAATATCACAAAAAGGAAGTAAGAAGCGCAATTTAAATATAGTGAAACGAATGGATTAATTCAAGACAGACATATGCAATGCATTAATGGGAAAAACCAAAGTTTGACATGACAGTAATTGTTTGGAAAAAAACAAAAGAAATTACAAATAGAAATTCAAATGATCTTAAAGCTTCTCCTCCTGAACTTGTTACTTCAGATGGCGTGCCTTGCAATTTCGATATTTTAGGGGTGATAGAAAACTCAATATGACCATCTTGTATAACAACTGTTAGTGTCATGTCCAGGACTGTTGGAGTGATATGCATATGTTGCATTAGGAACATAACTGGGAGAGGAAGTATTGGGATTTCGAGGAGGTTCTTTCAATGTAATCGCTCCATATTCAACATGTGTTGTAATGCTTAAGACAATGACATGTTGATTTTAGTAAATTATCTTTTGGGTGTATGATGTTTATGCTGATTACCCTTTGTTGTTGGCAAGGTCGTTATTGATCTTGTGATGTAGTAACAATCTGGAAAGGCCCTTTTTCATTAACTGAATGATTAGCAATGTCAACCAAGTCAGTTTCCTGTCTCATCGGAGGCTGGTTAGTGATTGGATCTCCAATTCTACCAGTTTGTCCCATACGGTTGTATCCAACCTGATGAAGCTTTTTGATGAGGATTCTCAACTCTTCTTGCCCCTAAGCTAAATTTTGGATAAGAGCCACTTGACCAATCATTAGGGTTCTCATCTCTTCCATCTCAGTTTGCAGTTGTTCTAACTGGTCATCTTTGTTGCCTTCAGGATTCTTCTCGATCATGTTATTAACGAGGAGTGCTTTCAATCCTTCTTGCCCCTTGGCTAAGCTTAGGAACATCTCTTGGAACTGAGCATTCTGAGCCTGGAGATCTTTCATTGTCTGTTCAAGAGCCATTTTTGCTGAAATAAATAGTAGGAAGATGAGAAACCTATTATGTAATGATATGTTTGGCATGTAGATGCATATGCAATGTTTTCAAGGACCTCGAGATTTAAATTTTTTAATCCAAAGAGAATAGAAACAAAGACTCTTACTAATAAGTTCGGATTGTAACAAAAAGGGTTACAAAAAAACAAATTATGACTCAAGTCTCCCATGGACGCTTCCTCTTTGTGTTGACATATGCGTTAAGGCTCTGATCTTCGTGAAATCGTTTTGTCAACTCCAATACTTTCTTCTCACTAGCATAGAACTGAGTCCCAAAGGTGTCCCTTTCTTTTTTCAGTTGAATCCAAGACTTTGGTAGCTCTTCAAGATCCATAGGCATATCTGGATGAAGAATGGTATGAGGAATATCTCCTTCAACAACAGGCTCCACAATTACTGGTAGGACCGTAGAATATGGCATTATAAGATTTTGAGCACGAGATCACACTCATCCGAGGTAAGGCTCCAAAGGGATGGATTTTTTGTGTCCCAGAGTCTTGCTATCGATCTTATTCACCATGCCACAAGCACGTATAAACCTTTAACGGTAACCTTGATAATCATTCTCATAGTCGAATATAATATTCTGGATAATCATATCATGAGGACTGTCTCTTCGAGCATAGCCAAATTGACGTAGAGCTAGAGAATGGTTGTAAGTAATACCTCCCCTTATGCCAAGGAGGGAACATTAGGAAATTCTCCACAGTGGTCAATAATAGTGACGTCCTCTTAAGATCGGGAACACCAATAGATATCTGAATGAGAGAGCGACATCATCCTTCGAGACCACCTCAAACCTTGTTCATTCTTCATCACTGATCGATGAAGGTGCGAAATAAACCACCTGGACAGTAAAGGTACGCAACACATGAGAATCACTCGCTTCCTCATAGTATGAGTGTGAAGAGAGCAAAATATCTCTAAGCAAAGTAGGCAAAGGATTACGAGTAAGAAATATTTTGATGGCGTTCACATCTATGAGTTGGTATGGATTAGGGAATAGTATCAAACCATAGATTAACAGGGCCAAGATCTCTTCAAAAGCATGAAAACTCATAGCATCTAAAAACAACTGAGCCTTCTCCATCATAAATTTAGAAAGAAGCCCTTTAACTCCACTTCTTGTTTTCCAATTAGATGTAATGTCTGACCATCTCAGATGTAAGGCTGCTGCAATAACTTCAAGTTTTGGAACTTTCTCTAAACCAGTGAAGGGTATATGATTAAGAATAGGTAATCCGAGTAGCTTAGAAAACTCTTCCATTGTGGGTACCAACTGATAAACTAGGAAGGTAAAACAATGATGCTTGAGATCAAAGAACTGGAACAGAACACTCATAATGTCTTCTTTAAAACCTGAGGTGACCAAACTGAGTAGGTAACCATGCCTCTTGGTGAGTTGAGAGTTTTCGGGAACCTTTGAGACTAACTCCTTAAGATTTGAAGGTATTCTCACAAAGTTAATTCGAATAGTATTTCTGTGAGCGGAGGCCATGACTTGCAATAAGGAACAAAGATAAATCCCTCGGTCCTTAAAATTGTTAGTGAAAATTATATGTTATGATGATATGATGTTATGATGTTATGTTCATGTTAAATAAGAAAACACAAATAAGTCACACAATGTTTAAAGGCTTGCATGAAGTCCATAGGTAAGTACCATTTACCATTGAAGTTAAGTTGGCTCAACCTGTCTTAAAGTAGTAACCGGGTTCTAGGAATCTCTTATCACCGATCTTTCTCGCAGGCTTTATTTTAGCATGGAAACTGGCTTGCCAGCAAAACATCCTGAAATTCGAATCTCAATTTGAGTAGTTTCGAGTATCATCCAACCTTGGACTGCACCATATCCGGAAATCTCACTACTTGCTAATGGCCAAGATGGGTCAGTTAAGGTTCTAAAAGTAAGTTAATGTTAACGACACCATACAGAAGCCTAATGTTATCCTTGTTTGACTCAAGAAACATCAGTACAAACCAAAGTGTCACACTAACTGTAGCCATCATGTTAACCATATCGTTCTACGTCGTACAATCTTTATAATCTATTTCTACTTACCTACGGAATCCCTATATCCGGGTGTAGGATCTTACAAGCAATTAAACTCAAAAAATCCCTTAAAGTTAAAGCAAACAATTCAGACAATTAAATTAAGTAAAAGTGATCTAAACTCTAAGGTAACCCCTCCCTTTTTAATCATTTCCCCAGTAGAGTCTCCAGTTATGTAATACGGTGGGAGAATTGACTTTTTTGGTTTTATCCAAAAGTGTGGATAGCAAGAGTCGTCACCGAATTTTCTCTAATCCAACATTTAAGAAAGGTGAAAATAACAGGAAAGACCTTTGATAGATTTTGAGTTTGAGGGGTAAGTTATGGAAAGGGAAGGTGTTAGCACCATTTTCATCCGTAGTTATCTACGGGCTCTTAATTACTTAGCTCACTTTTGGAAAAAAAACTTGCTTTATGTGTGTGTGGTTTTTTTGAAAATATTTTAAAATGCCAGTGTAAGGCTAACTTTGTAATAATTCTTGTATCAGTCCTCAAGAATGTATACATAGTGTTTTTTTTTAATATTTAAGGTTTTGAAAGTGTAATGTGAAAAATGTTTTGTTTGTGAGAAAAGTTTGTGAGCAAGCAATTAGGAGTTCTTACCCACTAAAGGTATTTCTTATTATTTTCCTTCTCCTTTAGAGATAGTATTATCCATACCGTTAGTTGGTAGGTAATCTCATCTATTGGATGTGAAGGGACAGGCGTAGGATCATTGCATGGTCATCGAAGGCAACATGTAAGGATACTTTAGCAATTTGTACCGGAGGGACTATCGTCATTTACTCGTAGGGACTAGATCATTTTGTAGGTAACTCGAAGGGTTATCGAGGGATTATGATCTTTATTCGAAAGGGACGTGATGATTTGATTGAGGGTCTTTTGCTAAAGTATCTCCACTTTCGAGAGACGTGACCATGTATCGTAAAGAAACAAGAGAGGTTACCCTAGAGGTGCGAGTGCAAAGAGTGTATTGATTTCAGTTATTTACCTTGAGAGTTAGGTTTTCTACGTTCAGTTATTAGTCTTTCTATTTAAACCCTAGTTACTAGCAATTAAATATGTACAGAAAAATAAAGTGTTGAATGTAAAGACCTAAGCTATTACATGGCTTTGAGAGAGATACATAAGTATAAAAATTCACGAGAAAGTAAACCTACGCTATTACATCCTCGGAGCAGATACATAATTAGAAAAAGTGCAAGAAAATAAATCTACGCTATTACATCGATAGTGCAACCTATACAGTTTGTCTAATAAAATTAAATAGAAAAAGATGAATAAGAAAAAGAATGTTAAAATGTTAAAATATTTTTGTGGTTTTTTGTAGAAAATAGTTTAAATGATAATAGTAATTAAAAACCTAATTCTAATTAATTTTAATATTAAGAAGAAAAATTTAGTTAATTAATTAATTAATTAGTAAATAAAAAAAAATTAATTACTAACTAAAACTATAATCCTAATTTGTTAGTATTAAAAAAGATTAGATTAGTTAATTATTAATTAAAAAAATAATTAGTAAAGCATGATGAAAAATAGGGTTAGTGAAATAAGAAAAAAAGAATTGCATGGGGTGGGTGTTGAATCCACGTCCCTAACTTCACAAATTGCCTTCCAACCACTACGTCTGCGTTACTTTTATGTTTAGGAATAGGAACTAATTAATATAATATTTACCTGTGCGTTAGTTTAGGAAAACAACAAAAATTTTGCAAGACGTGGGGATCGAACCCACGCCCCTCACGTTACATGCCCCCATCTCCAACCAACTGCGCTGCGTTGCATTTTTGTTATAGATTAGAAACAGATAAATGTATAATAAAATCAAGTCAATCATGGAAGCACCAAAGCCCTAGCTCCGGTCGTCTTCTCCGGTAAGAAGATTTTCCAACCTGTAAAAATAGCAAGATTTAGATCATAAAAGGGATCCTATCCCACTAATTTAACCCTTGCAAATCTAATGGAGGTGTTAGTTTGGCATGAAAATGATTGCAATATGAGATGTGAAGAAAAAGTTCCAAGCTTCCCTAACAATGACATCTCACGATCCCTGCGTCAAAGCTTGCAAATAATGGATCAAAACAGTCCTAAACATGATCATGAACATGTGAACATGCATCAAATTAATTAAATATACATAGATTAAAAGTTTGAGATTCACGAAAACTACCAAACTGGTGATGTTGAGACGTGATGGTCTAGCGCGCTTTAGGATTCAAGGATGGATGGGATGAACTCCTGAGAACTTCAGGAACACGATGGAATGCTTGGAATGGATTGAAAGTGGCTGCACACAAGGTTTTTAGTTTTCCCTAGTTTTGACAATTTAAAGATTTTTTAGGACTTGTTCTTGAGGCTAATTTCCGTGTCCCTCTTGGATGTATGAACATGTTATCTATTTATAATGGAAAATATTAGGTCAACAAAAGTGACTCTAATACTTTGTATTTCATGATCAAATATTTCATGATTTGAATTTCATGATCAAATATTGATGAAATTACAAAAGATTTGAGTTTCATGATCAAATATTTGATTAAAGTTTTGCATGAAATCTTTCTTTTTTAGGCCAATCTCATACTAATCACCTTTTTTGCAAGTTGTTACCAGATTTTTAGACTTATGATTTGATTCAAAAATAGATCTACATGCCTTATATCATTTATTTGATATTTAATTTGATTTATTTTGCTTTTAATTAGATAAAATAAAAATAAAAGAAATAAAAAACCAAAAAATATATGAATGGATTAAGAGGTCTATTATGAGATCAAGAATATGTTTGGACTTTAAAAGATAGGTATGATCGGTGTAAATAGAACTGACTGTTTTGAAATGCTGGTTCGCGAAATGTCGCGGTAAGCAAGAGTCGCCACCGTCTTTTATTTTCTCCAACAAGGAAAGGACAAAAGCACAACAAAATTCCTTTTCGAGATGTTTCTCGGTTCGGGAGGTAGATTATAGAAAGGGAAGGTGTTAGCACCCTTTCTATCCGTGGTTATCCACAGGCTCTTAGGTACTTGCTCACTATGTTTTCAAAAATGTTTTGCTTTTCTTGTGTTTGTGGGTTTTGAAAAAGTTCGTCTGAAAACTTCGTTTTAACTCTTGTATCTGTCCTCAAGAGTGTATGAAGTGTTTGTTTGAAAACTTTTGTCAGAAAAGTGTAGGTGTGAAAAGTATTTTTGTTTTTTTGAAAGAGCAAGTACCTGAGAACCTCTACCTACTCAAAAGAAATTAAGCTGTGTAAATGTCCTTTAGACAGTGCTATCCCACTATTGAGAAGTAGGTAGCACCATCGTTGGAGTTTCGGGTCAATTCGATTATAGGGACATGTGGTCACCAAAGCAATAGTAGGACGCCTTAGCGGTAACCCTAATGTCCTAGGTCCTTTTTATCCGAGGCAACCGTTTCGAGGCAACTTGGATCTTTAGACAGGAGGGCGACCTCTAAAACACCCTATACTCAATGACCACGTCGACGCAACCAAGTGAGGCGTACCCTAGGAGTGGCATGTGCGAGTGTGTCAGGATTCAGTTAAGTTATCTTTGCACATGTTATGGTGAGCTACGGATTGATTTTATTTTCAGAGATAAGTCTTGTCATGCATAGCCTAATTAACATACATCTAACAGTTAATAGTTGTGCGGAAAATAAATCTACGCTATTACAAGGCGTCGGGTATTTACATCGCCAAAAACAAACCCTTGAAAAGTAAATTTCGGAAAATAAAAGAAAGCGATAAAAAGTCCTAATTAAAGCTATTACATCCTCGGAGCAATTACATAAATATGATCAAAAATTAATAAAACAAACATACGCGCGAGAGAAAATTGAATCGGAGAAGTCCTTAGGGTTTTGACCCTTTTTGAGAAAGAAAGAAGTTTTTGGTTGTTTATGAACTAAATTAAATTAAACCTAAAACTAATTAATAAAAAGAAATATTTTTTATTCTTTAATGTCTCAAGGAAGCAAATAAAAAAAAAAGTCAAAAAGTTAGTAAAACCCTAATTCTATGTTGATTTTAGATTTATTGTGAAAAACATTAAAATTAACCTAATTAACTAAATAAATTAATCATGTTAGTATTTACAAAAATAACTAATTAAATTTAATAAATAAAAATATTATTATTTTTTTATGTTTTATGGATTTATTATGAAAAAATTAATTGAGTTAAATTAAATAATAATAATAATAATAATTAATAGTAAAATAATTAAATGGAAAAAATATAAAATATAAAAGAGAAGAAAGAATGAACCTAGGGGGGTGTTGGCCCAGTTTTTGGAGGTGCTTTTGTCAATTTGTGGCCCAACAAGCTGCAAGCCTCTTTGACTTTGCTGATTCTCCATGGCGCGTGTTGACTGGGAGTATGACGGTCCTTCATCTTTGGCCACAGGATCTAAGCTGGAAGACACCTGGCGCGTGGATATTTGAAGTACATGGTAGACCACCTCCTGAAACCTGCATGTAATTATATAAAGAAAAAAGAGAACAAATATTTTGGGGGACCTGGGATTCGAACCCAGGTCCCAATGGTCATATGCACGCGTCCCTGCCACTACACCAAGCTGTTCTATTTGTTAGTGAAATAAGTGGAGATTATTATATTGAAAAATAAATCAACATGCTGTAAAACACAAAAACACGCGCGCTTATTCAAATGGTCCAACCATATATGAACACCTCATCATCTTCCTCACTGGTACCTGTAAAAACATAATCAATTAGCGGGGGTTTTTAACCCCCACTACATGCTTGCACGAAAAATAGTGATTAGGGCTGTGGTTTACATAAATATTTCGCGAGGGTTTGGTTTTGTTCGTCTTGTTCTGACGATTTCAACCATGGGTCTCACAAGTCTTAATTTTTCCTGGATTGCAAAGCCCTAATTCAAAGCTTATGAACCCTAAAAATTCAACTATGGCATCTTGTGATTTATGGCGTTTCAGTTCAATTAAACCATCCCACCAGCTTGGTATGACCTCTAGCAATGCAAAACAATCAAGCAATCATGTTAAATATGCATGAATTAAGCAATATGATTCTGGAAAAAAAATGCAAACCGTGGTTCTGTAGGTATCGATTCCTTGAGTCTTAGCACGTGAATTCAATTGCAAATTATCCCTGGGACCTCCTGCAATGTATTAGAATCAATAAAACCTTTTGACTCGCCCTGGAATGCCAAAGTCAGTTTGCAATTTTCTTGGAATTTTGCAATATGCTATGGACTTTGTTCTGCAGCTTTTTCACGTGTTCTGCATCATGGTTTGGTTGCATATATATAGAGGAATGGAATTAGGTCAAAACTTGAACAAGAATCCATTGAATTGATGATTTGATCTTTGATTGAAAATCAAATCTTTTTGCATTTTCATGATTGAACAAAGTTGCCAATTTTGGAGATTTTGCATCTTTGATTTTGAGCACGAAATTGCCAGCATATCTTGACCATATTTGCTTCACAAATTGATTGAAAAAATCAAATCTTGTATTTTCCTACAATTTAAATTGATTAAATGAATTAATATCAATTAAAAATCCAATTAATCAATAAAAATAAGAAAATAAATTTAATTAAGCTTGATGGGTCGTGCATAAGCCATGGATGAAGTTTCAAGAAGAGATTTGAGGCCCATTAGCAAAAATAAGGTGTTTTGAGCAAAGTTGACTTTTGCAAATTCATAAAAATTTCCCAACTTCTCCAATGCACAACTTGCTCAATTTTGATCATATGGACATGTTCTTGGACATTTTGGAAAGCTCTTGAAGTCCTATAACCAATGCCTTTGGTCCCATGTCATTTGGATTTACCAATCTCAAGTTATAGCCTTTGACTCAAAGTGCATTTTTGTTGACTTTTGAATTTGACCTATAATGTAGAAATTGATAACTTTTTGTGAGTGCATTTCTTGGACTTGGGGTGTGAAGATGGATTGTAGGAAATGTCATCCCCTTCAAAATGAGCATTGGATGGAATTTTTCTGATGAACCATGAAAAAGTTATGCCCTGGTCAAGATACAGTTGACTTTTCTACTGTCCAAAAATAGTAACTTTTGCATCTTGATGATTTTTGAGCTATCCTTGTGGAATCATGATCAAGACTTGATCAAATGATGATTGTGGACTCAAAATAATATGTTGACAAAAAATTACGACTTTTGACTGCAAAATGACCATTTTGCCCTTGCAGTTGACTGTAGGTCAAATGAGGCTTTTGACTGTGCAAATTGGCACTGTGAGTCTTGAGACTTGGCATGTAGGTGCTTGAGAATGTATATGGACCTATGAGACTTGTTTGAACCATTGAAAACCTCAAATTCTTTGAATGAACCAAAACCCTAATTTCAGCTGTCTTAGGAGATGGTTTAACTGTCTACCCCTTGAGCAATTTTGAACCATTTGAAGATGATTCTTGACAGACCTTGAGGAATATGGGAGGGAAAATTTTGGGGTACAACAGTTTCCCCTGTTCAATCTTCTTAAACCTGAGGATGTAGATTGGCTTGTGTGCCTTTCGTGATCCGAAGGTGGAAGATGATTGAACACTAAAGTGCCCAGAAATTTGCACTCGCATGGTGTAGTATCAGCAATGTGATGTCGGGAATGGGCTTACAGATGCCATTTGGAGAGATGATGGATAGGAGGATGGGCTTATAGATGCCATCTGGAGAGGTGACAGAATCTTGTCGGGGATGGGCTTATAGATGCCATCTGGAGATTGTTTGTTGAGTCGTAACCTAGTAGGTTGAAAGAAGGAACATGTGTAGGGTTTCCTGATGATGAGTCCGTGTAAAACTGCATCTGAAAGAGAAGGAACCGGTGTAGGGTCGCTTCATGATGATCAAGTAGATAGTTGTCCTGTCTGGTTTCAGGTATTAATCTACAATCAGTCGTCCACAGATATTTCCTTGCCAGTTACAGGTGTTGATCTGGAACTTAAGAAAGGCTGGCCGATGAGATAGTTTTCCTGTCTGGTTTCAGATATTAATCTCTGACTTGAGAAAGAAAGATAGTCTTCCTGGCTTGTTACATGTATTGATCTTCAGTCTCTTCAATGTAGATAACTTTCCTGTCTGGTTTCAGGTATAGATCTACAATCAATCGTCCACATATATTTCCTGGCTAGTTACAGGTGTTGATCTGGAACTTAAGAAGGCTGGCCGATGAGATAGTTTTCCTGGCTGGTTTCAGGTATTAATCTCTGACCTGAGAAAGAAAGATAGTCTTCCTGGCTTGTTACATGCATTGATCTTCAGTCTCTTTAATGTAGATAACTTTCCTGTCTAGTTACAGGTATCGAATCTACAATCAGTCGTCCAGAGATATTTCCTGGCTAGTTACAGGTGTTGATCTGGAACTTAAGAAGGCTTGGTCGAGGAGATAGATTTCCTGTCTGGTTTCAGGTATTAATCTCTGACCTGAGAAAGAAAGATGGTTTCCTGGCCTATTACAGGTATTAATCTTCAATCTCTTCATGTAGATAACTTTCCTGTCTGGTTTCAGGTATAGATCTACAATCAGTCGTCCACAGATATTTCCTGGCTAGTTACAAGTGTTGATCTGGAACTTAAGAAAGGATGGTCGGGGAGATAGTTTTCCTGTCTGGTTTCAGGTATTAATCTCTGACCTGAGAAAGAAAGATAGTTTTCCTGTCTGGTTTCAGGTATTAATCTTCAATCTCTTCAATGTAGATAACTTTCCTGTCTGGTTTCAGGTATAGATCTACAATCAATCGTCCACAGATATTTCCTGGCTAGTTACAGGTGTTGATCTGGAACTGCAAAAGTTGATGGTAATCATCTTTTGATTGACCTTTTCCTGAAAAGGCAAAGCATTAGTTGTATGCAATGTCATGATGTATGACATGCATGATGTCATGATGTTCTCAAAAATAAATGAGATCGTGTCATATGCACTTTATCATGTATGTAAATAGGAGGTATGAAATGTGATATGTTTATGAATGTATTTTCGTCTGGGAAAATAAATCCTTGATAAATGCCGGGAGTTTGTTGAATCCTGGGCTGATGTTAAAGAGCTGAGTTCTTCGTTTCCGCTGGGGATGATGAACGAAGATGATTGCAAGAATAAACCGGTAGGAGAAGATGACTCCGTTGGGGAATAAACCAGGTGAAGAGAATACTCTGCGGGGAATTACTCTGTGGGAAGAGATGCTTAGTTGAGATTTTAACGATAACTCCGCTGGGGATTCCGTTGATAAGCTCTGTTGGGGATTTTGATGATGAACTCCGTTGGGGATAGGAAGAACTTCGCTGAGGATAATCTTTCAGTTGCAACTTGCTGAGGATAACCCAACTAGACTCTGGTGGGGAATAATCCTTTGAATATGGCTGGGGAGATGCATTTGCATTATACAGGGGACAAGCTTCCAGAATCTACTGGATAAGATGATTCAACTCTGGTGGGGAAGCTTTTTCGACTGCGCTGGGAAATGGCTCCACTAGAGAACAATCTTATGTTCCATCGATGAATATTAAGACTGACGGGGATGCTTGCTGAGGAATATCTGTATACTCTGCTGGGGAATATTAAGATCTTCTGGGGATACCCAACTTTTTCAGGACTGATGGTAGACCAACTCTGCTCGGGGGAGAGTATTGCTGACTTGCTGGGGATACTGTGCCCTTTTTAGGGTTGATGGGAGACCAACTCTGCTTGGGGAGAGTATTGCTGAATCTTGCCTTACTCTGCGGGTAGTGACGATATCTTGGTCATACTCTTCAACTGAATCCACCCTGTACCTGGAGGACAACGCAACTTGTACAGTTCAGACAATTCTTATTGCCCCAGCTTCTGTGGGAGAAGGTACCTGTGGAGGTGCTTGATAATTTCCGCTTGATAAATCTCCTTCTGGTAGGCAAGTGACGAGATGACGGGACATAGTCATACGCTTTTGATCCCTAACTTTTGCCTGGACTGCCCTTTCGGGTTTTCAGTCCATCGGGATACCCTTTTTTTTTGCCCAAGCCGCCTTTTCAGGTTTTCGGCTTGCCGGGTGTACAGATTTTTTTATTTTCATCCCTTATTTTTGCCCGAACCCTTTTGGTTCGCCGGGAAGCCCTTATTTTTGCCTAGGCCAGTCGACCTAGCGGGTCTTTGATTGTGTGTAGTATTTTTTCGACTATGTCCATGCTCTTAGAGTACAGGGAGTTGTCACTGTCGGTAGCATTGTGTCGCCATGCTACCAGAAGATGTCTGATCATGCAAGACTCATTGCTGGAATTCATGTCCAATGCCTCAAGTGACTCAGGCGGGGATTTGCCCCTGGCTATTTGGCATCTTGAGAGATTCCTTGAATCTTGACTTGACTGCCCCAGTTGATGGAAAATGATCATGTCGTACCCCTGGATCGGAAGTGTTTTCCCACTTGATGTGATCCTTTTTGTTGAGAAGGTTTTTGTTCACTAGATATTCATCGTGCGAATTTCCCTTCTGTTTGAACAAATAATCATATGCAAACAATGTTATTTTAAGAATGCAAAGCTTATGTCTGTCTTGAAGTTTTTTGAAAATGCAGTTTTCAATTAAAACAAGGGAATTTTGTAAAATGTGATGTCAACTCAGGATTTTACAGCGAGCCCTATAGGAGTCAGGATACCTTTTATAACAGTATGCTTTCGAACTAACCCATGCTTCAGCTAGGACTTTTAAGGGTTATAACGTGGCCTGGTTCATGGTTTAAGAAACAAAGGATAAAGGCTCAAACTTTATTTGTACCTACCCGTTCTTCGTGATGTTCTTCGATCCTAAACTCAGTTAATCATGCGTTAGATCTTGTTTGAGTCTTTGCTCTGATATTCTGGTGATGGTTCGGATATTGATAATTTATTTTGAACAGGCAATCCTTTTTATGAGAGTTTGTAGGACCTCTTTCTTTTGATTTCATTATCCCTGTTTTTTGCCTGAACTGTTTCTTTTGTGATTACAGCCAGCGGGATGCCCCAGTTTTGTAAGTCTCCTTCATAGGTTTTGACTTAACGGGATTTTATTTCTGAGAGATAATGACTGCCTGTCTTTATGATTATTCAGAACCATCACTGTCTTTTGTTTTAGAAGGACTCCTTTGATGCCATTCATTGTGCACCTGGATCAACTGAGGAAACTACCCTGCCCCAGGTTATAATTAAGGGTTTTAATTTGTGAAAAGAAAAACTCCAACTTCTTTGGCTCAAAGGGGTTGACGAGGGATTATCTTCCTTATAACTCCACTATTTAGGATTTGAAACAATGCCTGTACCTCATCAGTGGGGTCTGTTCAAAAGCATACTGTAAAGATCGTGGTATCGTTCTCGTCATCCTCCCTCAAAAGGCTTAGAATTTTTAATCGAGAGTTGAACATCACACGAAATGAAAGCAATTTGAATATAGTGAATACGAATGGATTGATTCAAAACAGACATATGCAATGCATTAATGAAATAAAAGAGTTCGACATGATAATAATTGTTTGAACAAGCAAAGAAAAATACAACTTCAGAATTCTAATGAACAAAAGTCTCTTAGTTTGAACTAGTCATCTCAGATGGATAATTCTCAGCAGAAGATTTTCATCTCGCCATCCGGCATGAACTCCAGCACCCTTCCGTCGATCAAGTCCTGGATCTTATTCTTCAGAGTCCAATAGTCATCGGTGTCATGTCTCGGACTGTCAGAGTGGTATGCACACCTTTCATAGGGATGATAGGTAGGAGCAGAGGTGTTGGGATTCCGGGGAGGATCCTTTAAAGCGATCAGATTGACCTCCAGCAAGCGTTTCAGTATGAGAGATGATGGTATATCAGTCTCCGAGAAATGTCTTCCAGGCGTATTTCGCTTGCGCCGATTACCCTGTTGATGCTGGCGAGGTTGATGCTGGGCTTGTGACCCTGAAGCAAGCTGAGGAGCTTTTCCCTTGTCTTCTTGCCCCAAAGGTGGTTGAATGATGGCTTGATCTTCAACCCTAGTTGTCTGCCTCACTTGGTTATTTTAAAGCAGCTTGTTGACGAGGACCATGAGCTCTTCTTGTCTTTGAGCTAGGTCCTGAATGAGAGTCATCTGGCCCCCCAACTGTCCCATCATCTGGATCTTCATTGTTGCCGACTCAATTTGTAGCCCTTCCAACTGATCATTCCTGACGCCTCCTGGATTCCCTAGGACCAACCCCCTTGTGAGGAGAGATTTTATTTCTTCTTGCCCCTGGGATAGGTTCAAGAACATTTCTTGAAGTTGGGCGTTTTGAGCCCGGAGATCTTGGTTGTCTGGTTGGAAAGCCATTGCTGAAATAAACAGTGAGAACATGAGAGACCTGTATCGGATGACCTGTTATGCAATGATATGTATGATATATATATGCAATGTTTTCAAGGATCTCGCGGGGTAAAAAAGAAAATTGTTAGAATTTGAATTTTGGTAGCTTGATTGAAGGAACTTCCTGTTGCTGAGAATCCTTCTTCAAGAGTTAGGCTCACCATATCGAGTGGGTCATAGCCCCTGACTCAAGTTATCATGTTTTGATTTCTAGGCAGCTTTGGCTAGAGGAAAATAAATCCCCTTTGCCCCTTGCTAGACATTTGATTCATCATGGCCTGCATCACAAACCCTTGAGATCCTTGAAATGGGTTAGTCCTTATGCAGGATGTATGCAATGTTATGATGTTATGATGTTATGATAAAGGCACACCACAAGTAACTCACAAAAGGCACACATGGTAAAGGCACACAAGTCACACAAGAGCCTTAAGTTTAGGCTGGCATGGGGTTCATAGGTAAGTACCCTTTTGAAGTTAGTTGGCTCAAAACCTGTCCTATCAATAGTAACCGGGTTCTAAGGAGCTCAATATCATTGGATTGTTTTCTATGTTCATTGTTTTGATTTAGCCACTTAACTGGCGACCAAAATATTCTAAGAAAACAACCCTCGATGAGTGTAGTACCGAGTATCTACCAACTTTGGACTGCACCAAAGTCGGTCATCTCACTACCCCTAAAAAGGCCAGGATGGTCAAGTAAGGTTCTAAGGTCAGTTGATGCTTCACGACACCACGTGGCGGCCCCGTACTCTCCTTGACTTGACTCAAGGGTTACCGGTACTCACCAAAGTTCCACATCAACGTAGCAACTGCTTCAACCATGTCGGTATACCCCGCACAGTTCCCTCACAGTTTGTTGCTACTTCTAAAGGGTATCCCCAGATCCGGGTTAGGATCTATAAAACTCTGATACAAGCCCACAATATTAAAGCATTCAAGGCATACAATTGAAAACATGGTGATCTAATCCTAAGGTACACCTCACTTATAAACGTCCCCAGCAGAGTCGCCAGTTCTGTGATCGGTGGAAATAGAACTGACTGTTTTGAAATGCTGATTCGCGAAATGTCACGGTAAGCAAGAGTCGCCACCGTCTTTTATTTTCTCCAACAAGGAAAGGACAAAAGCACAGCAAAATTCCTTTTCGAGATGTTTCTCAGTTCGGGAGGTAGATTATAGAAAGGGAAGGTGTTAGCACCCTTTCTATCCGTGGTTATCCACGGGCTCTTAGGTACTTGCTCACTATGTTTTCAAAAATGTTTTGCTTTTCTTGTGTTTGTGGGTTTTGAAAAAGTTCGTTTGAAAAATTCGTTTTAACTCTTGTATCTGTCCTCAAGAGTGTATGAAGTGTTTGTTTGAAAACTTTTGTCAGAAAAGTGTAGGTGCGAAAAGTATTTTTGTTTTTTTGAAAGAGCAAGTACCTGAGAACCTCTACATACTCAAAAGAAATTAAGCTGTGTAAATGTCCTTTAAACAGTGATATCCCACTATTGAGAAGTAGGTAGCACCATCGTTGGAGTTTCGGGTCAATTCGATTATAGGGACATGTGGTCACCAAAGCAATAGTAGGACGCCTTAGCGGTAACCCTAATGTCCTAGATCCTTTTTATCCGAGGCAACCGTTTCGAGGCAACTTGGATCTTTAGACAGGAGGGCGACCTCTAAAACACCCTATACTCAATGACCACGTCGACGCAACCAAGTGAGGCGTACCCTAGGAGTGGCATGTGCGAGTGTGTCAGGATTCAATTAAGTTATCTTTGCACATGTTATGGTGAGCTACGGATTGATTTTATTTTCAGAGATAAGTCTTGTCATGCATAGCCTAATTAACATACATCTAACAGTTAATAGTTGTGCGGAAAATAAATCTACGCTATTACAAGGCGTCGGGTATTTACATCGCCAAAAACAAACCCTTGACAAGTAAATTGCAGAAAATAAAAGAAAGCGATAAAAAGTCCTAATTAAATCTATTACATCCTTGGAGCAATTACATAAATATGATCAAAAATTAATAAAACAAACATACGCGCGAGAGAAAATTGAATCGGAGAAGTCCTTAGGGTTTTGACCCTTTTTGAGAAAGAAAGAAGTTTTTGGTTGTTTATGAACTAAATTAAATTAAACCTAAAACTAATTAATAAAAAGAAATATTTTTTATTCTTTAATGTCTCAAGGAAGTAAATAAAAAAAATTGTCAAAAAGTTAGTAAAACCCTAATTCTATGTTGATTTTAGATTTATTGTGAAAAACATTAAAATTAACCTAATTAACTAAATAAATTAATCATGTTAGTATTTACAAAAATAACTAATTAAATTTAATAAATAAAAATATTATTATTTTTTTATGTTTTCTGGATTTATTATGAAAAAATTAATTGGGTTAATTAAATAATAATAATAATAATAATTAATAGTAAAATAATTAAATGGAAAAAATATAAAATATAAAAGAGAAGAAAGAATGAACCTAGGGGGGTGTTGGCCCAGTTTTTGGAGGTGCATTTGTCAATTTGTGGCCTAACAAGCTGCAAGCCTCTTTGACTTTGCTGATTCTCCATGGCGCGTGTTGACTGGGAGTATGATGGTCCTTCATCTTTGGCCACGGGATCTAAGCTGGAAGACACCTGGCGCGTGGATATTTGAAGTACATGGTAGACCACCTCCTGAAACCTGCATGTAATTATATAAAGAAAAAAGAGAACAAATATTTTGGGGGACCTGGGATTCGAACCCAGGTCCCAATGGTCATATGCACGCGTCCCTGCCACTACACCAAGCTGTTCTATTTGTTAGTGAAATAAGTGGAGATTATTATATTGAAAAATAAATCAACATGCTGTAAAACACAAAAACACGCGCGCTTATTCAAATGGTCCAACCATATATGAACACCTCATCATCTTCCTCGCTGGTACCTGTAAAAACATAATCAATTAGCAGGGGTTTTTAACCCACACTACATGCTTGCACGAAAAATAGCGATTAGGGTTGTGGTTTACATAAATATTTCGCGAGGGTTTGGTTTTGTTCGTCTTGTTCTGACGATTCCAACCATGGGTCTCACAAGTCTTAATTTTTCCTGGATTGCAAAGCCCCAATTCAAAGCTTATGAACCCTAAAAATTCAACTATGGCATCTTGTGATTTATGGCGTTTCAGTTCAATTAAACCATCCCACCAGCTTGGTATGACCTCTAGCAATGCAAAACAATCAAGAAATCATGTTAAATATGCATGAATTAAGCAATACGATTCTGGAAAAAAAATGCAAACCGTGGTTCTGTAGGTATCGATTCCTTGAGTCTTAGCACGTGAATTCAATTGAAAATTATCCCTGGGACCTCCTGCAATGTATTAGAATCAATAAAACCTTTTGACTCGCCCTGGAATGCCAAAGTCAGTTTGCAATTTTCTTGGAATTTTGCAATATGCTATGGACTTTGTTCTGCAACTTTTTCACGTGTTCTGCATCATGGTTTGCTTGCATATATATAGAGGAATGGAATTAGGTCAAAACTTGAACAAGAATCCATTGAATTGATGATTTGATCTTTGATTGAAAATCAAATCTTTTTGCATTTTCATGATTGAACAAAGTTGCCAATTTTGGAGATTTTGCATCTTTGATTTTGAGCACGAAATTGCCAGCATATCTTGACCATATTTGCTTCACAAATTGATTGAAAAAATCAAATCTTGTATTTTCCTACAATTTAAATTGATTAAATGAATTAATATCAATTAAAAATCCAATTAATCAATAAAAATAAGAAAATAAATTTAATTAAGCTTGATGGGTCATGCATAAGCCATGGATGAAGTTTCAAGAAGAGATTTGAGGCCCATTAGCAAAAATAAGGTGTTTTGAGCAAAGTTGACTTTTGCAAATTCACAAAAATTTCCCAACTTCTCCAATGCACAACTTGCTCAATTTTGATCATATGGACATGTTCTTGGACATTTTGGAAAGCTCTTGAAGTCCTATAACCAATGCCTTTGGTCCCATATCATTTGGATTTACCAATCTCAAGTTATGGCCTTTGACTCAAAGTGCATTTTTGTTGACTTTTGAATTTGACCTATAATGTAGAAATTGATAACTTTTTGTGAGTGCATTTCTTGGACTTGGGGTGTGAAGATGGATTGTTGGAAATGTCATCCCCTTCAAAATGAGCATTGGATGGAATTTTTCTGATGAACCATGAAAAAGTTATGCCCTGGTCAAGATACAGTTGACTTTTCTACTGTCCAAAAATTTATTAGAGCTTGGAGGATGCCCAGCAAGATAGACAGCAAGACCCTGGGGCACAGGAACTCCATTCCATTGGAGCCTTATCTCAAGTGGGTACGAGCTCGCTCCCAGAAGCTGGTGATGCCATATCCTCATGTTCTCCCCGTGATCAAAGAGCCAGACTTGGAAGGAGAGGTGTCCTACACCATTCAACACCCTGAAATGCCCACGTCCTGGGAAGAGATGCAGAAGAGCTGGATCCAGCTTAAGGAAGAATGGAATTCTCTG
Source organism: Vicia faba (assembly GCA_948472305.1). Lineage (NCBI taxonomy): Eukaryota > Viridiplantae > Streptophyta > Magnoliopsida > Fabales > Fabaceae > Vicia > Vicia faba. The sequence goes on along the minus strand of OX451736.1, from coordinate 1,729,418,512 downwards.
AGACCAGTCTATATGCTAGTGAGAAGAAGGTCCTGGAGCTCACCCGCCTACTGCACGAGGAAAGGAATCTCAATACCTATATTGCTCCGAAGAGGATGCGTAGTGTCTTTTGGGATTGATCTGCTTTGTAATGTTTGCCCATGAGGCTTTGATGTATCAAACAATTATTTCCTTAATGATAACGTGTGTTCCTTTTTGTCTACAACAAATTTGAATTTTCGAACCCTTGAATGCATTGCATAAACACATAACATTCATCATGTGCATCACATGTACTCTTCTTTTCAGGTTGCTTACTGTTCTTCGCTGTTTATTTCAGCATCATGAACCCTGAATCATCTACCGAGCTGACTATCAAGGCCCTTCAGGCGCAGAACGCACAATTTCAGGAGCTGATCATGGGTTTGGCTCAAGGTCAAAAAGAGCTGAAGGCTATGCTCCTGAAGAAGAGTAAGAAGAAGAAGAGGACTGTGCTATCTAACACTGGGCGCAGGCTCGGGAATACTTTGCAAAATGAAGCTGAGAGGACTACTCCATCTGTGGGGGAAGGTAGTCACCAAGAAAGGGAGGTCCCTACTCCTGTGGTCTCTGATACTGAGACAGACTTCAACGACGAACAGTACCCTCATGCTGAAGACCGTTACAAGCAACTGGAGGACATATTAAATACTATGGAAATTCAGCGTGTGCCTGGACTGGATTTCGGAGACTTGGGGTTATCTACTGGGGTGGTGATTCCACACAAGTTCAAGGCACCTGCCTTTGTGAAGTATGACGGGGCTTCCTGTCCCAAAATGCACCTCCGTTCTTATGTAAGGAAGATCCAGCCTTACACAGCAGACAGGAACTTATGGATCCACTTCTTCCAGGAGAGTCATTCAGGGACTCACCTCGAATGGTTCTATCAGCTGGATGGAACCAACATTCGTAACTGGGAGGATCTGGCCACTGCTTTTTACAAGCAGTATCAATATAATTCCGACCTCGCTCCTACGCGTACCCAACTCCAGGGTATGTCACTAGGGTCGGGTGAAGGTTTTAAGGAGTACGCACAGAAATGGAGAGATCTGGCTGGCAGGGTGCAGCCACCATTGACGGACCGAGAGCTGGTGGATATGTTTTTGGGGACCCTATCTGGGCCTTTTTTCAATCATCTCATTGGTAATTCCTCTGCTGGGTTTACTGATCTGATCCTGACTGGTGAGAGGATCGAGGCTGGTATAAAATCAGGGAAGATACAGAAGGTTGCCTCCTCAAATGCTGAAAAGAAGCCCTTCAAGAAAGAGGCCAGTGCTGTGTATGGTCCAAGAAGGCAAGACAAACCTGAACGCCGCCAAGCTATCAACGCGGTGGTAATCTCTAAACCTGCTACTGCTCCGCAATAGTACAACCTACCCAGAGCTGAGAGGCCCAAACGGCAGTATACTCGACTCAGCATGACTCTCTCTCAGATCCCGCCGCAACTGTTATCAGCCAGCTTGGTGACTGTTAGAGAGGCCCCGAAGGTTGTGAATACTACATCCCCCAGGTTCAACCCCAACGCCCGTTGCGCATATCACTCTGATAGCCCGGAGCATAACACAGATGATTGTTGGGCCCTAAAGAATAAGGTTCAGGACCTTATTGATGCAAAGGAGATACAGTTTGAGGTGCCCGAGAGGCCAAATGTTGTTACCACTCTCATGCCCCAGCATGGAGTGAATGCTGTTGAGGAGGATTTGTATGTAGCTTCGGTGGATGATGTTGCTACTCCGCTGCTGACGGTCAAGAGGAACCTGTTGCTAGTCGGTTTATTTCTGGGATATAGCAAAGGTTGCCCTCTATGTGTTGCTTCCCCTGCTGGTTGTTCTTTGTTGAAATCAGGCGTCCAAAACCTGATGGATAGTAAAGAGATTTTGTTCAGAAAGACTGCTGTTCCTGCTGCCCCTGTTGAAGAAGTTTCAATTGTTACCATTTTCAACAACCCTTCCAAGGCTCCTTCAAAGAAGCCTGTCCAAATTTTGCCTGTTCACAAGATTGCTCCCATCACCATTACTGTTCCGAGGCCCATCCCCTACAAGTCTGATAAGGCTGTCCCATGGCACTATGGGGCAGATGTTTATGTTCTTGGTGTGAAACAAGAGTTCAACACTGATACTGGTGTCACCAACATCACTGGGCCTGCCAAGGTCACTCGTAGTGGAAGACTGTTCTCACCAGACATTGCTCCTCCGGCAATTCAGAGGCCTTTGATCATCACGCCTGCCAGTGTGTCTGTCTCTTCCCCTGACCAAGTTTCCACCCCTGCTGCCGAGTCATCTGATGCTCGGGGTAAGGGGATTGCTGCTGATGTGCCTGCCCGGATGGAGGCACCAAAGACCATTGTTGAGGCTTCCAGGCAGGAGATGGAAGAGATCCTCAAAATTATAAAGAAAAGTGATTTCAACGTTGTCGAACAGTTGGGGCACACCCCCTCTAAAATCTCCATGCTATCACTGCTGCTGTGTTCAGAGGCCCATGCCAAGGCCCTGATTGCTTTCTTAAAGACGGCTCACGTACCCCAAGAGACGTCTGCTGATCAATTCACCGACTGTGTGGCCAACCTAACTGCTGACAATGGTCTGGGTTTCTCTGATGCTGATTTGACGGCCAAAGGGAAGGACCATAATGATGCCCTGCATGTCTCCATTGAGTGCATGGGCACTACTCTCGCTCACGTGCTGGTTGACACGGGTTCTTCATTAAATGTGCTACCCAAGAAGGCTCTAGACAGGCTGGACTGTTAGGGTCTGGAGCTCAAACCAAGTAACATTATTGTCCGGGCCTTTGACGGGTCCAAAAGAATGGTACATGGTGAGGTTGACATCCCAATCAGGGTTGGGTCACAGGTCTTTGATTCAAAATTCTATGTGATGGACATCCGTCCATCCTATTCTTGTTTGCTGGGTCGCCCGTGTATCCACAAGGCTGGAGCTGTGACCTCCACGTTGCATCAGAAACTCAAGTACCCGGTCAGGGGGAAGATTGTAACAGTGCAAGGGGAAGAGGAATACATGGTCAGCCACCTCAACTCCTTCAGGTACGTGGAAATGGATGGGGAGTTCATTGAGACCCCCTTTCAACATTTTGAGGAGGTGCCACAAACATTGGCAGCAGCAGAAGCAGTGGTTGAAGAGGTTTCTCCTTTGAAGATGGCTTCCTTAAAGGACGCCCGGGCTGTGATTGAAAGAGGTGAATGTGCAAACTGGGGCAAGCTCCCTGATTTTACTCCTAAAACTAACAAGTTTGGGCTGGGTTTCACTGCAGAGGCTCAGAAGGCTGTGCGCAAGGCAAGGATCGGAAGACCTCCTGTGCTCATCACCAATCCAGGAGTGAATGCTATTGGGGAGGAAGACGAAGTGGAAGAGTCAGAGTTTGATAGCTGGATCTACCCGACGACCAACGGTGGACCTAGCAACTGGACTGCTAAAGACTTTACACCCATAAATTTTGTCACCCAGTAATGAACTTCTTTGTTTTGGATTTGTAATAAACAATAATTTGAAACTGTATGGCCCGGTGTCTTACCCGGGGCACCGTGGTCTTATTTATGAGGGCTTTTGTTTGTCACTGTCATATATCATAAATAAAAGCATCGGACGTTTTTCACATTTCAAATCTTGCGCTCCTTTTCTTTCCTTTCTTTATATATTGCAAAACAGCTGTATTTACACACACTCACTCATACAGGTTTCAATCCACTCTGGATCTCACTGGTAACGACTCTGATACTGCCAGTTATGACTTCGAAAATCCGATCAACTTAGCCGAAGACGAAGGTGAAGATGATTGCGAAGTGCCTGGCGAGCTTGCAAGACTGTTACTCCAGGAAGAGAGGGAAATTCAACCACATAAAGAGCCAGTGGAGACAATAAATCTGGGTACTGAGACCGACTGTAAGGAAGTCAAGATTGGTGCCAACCTAGAGCTCAGCGTGAAGCAACGGTTGACTCAGATGTTACATGACTACATGGAAATATTCGCCTGGTCCTACGAAGACATGCCCGGGTTAGATACTGATATCGTGGTCCATCATCTGCCTACCAAGGAAGACTGTCCTCCGGTTAAGCAAAAGGTCCGCTGTATGCGTCCGGAGATGTCTGAAAAGATCAAAGCCGAGGTTATGAAGCAGTTTGATGCCGGGTTTCTTGCAGTGACTTCTTACCCTCAGTGGGTTGCTAATATGGTGCCGGTACCAAAGAAAGACGGTAAAGTCAGAATGTGTGTCGATTACAGGGATCTGAACAGGGCCAGCCCCAAGGATGACTTCCCTCTACCCCACATTGATGTCCTTGTTGACAATACAGCTCAGCATAAGGTGTTCTCCTTCATGGATGGCTTCTCAGGTTACAATCAAATCAAGATGGCTCCTGAAGACATGGAAAAGACTACCTTTGTTACTCAGTGGGGCACCTTCTGCTACAAGGTCATACCTTTTGGACTGAAAAATGCTGGGGCAACCTACCAACGTGCCATGGTTGCTTTATTTCATGACATGATCCATCATGAGATAGAAGTATATGTTAACGACATGATCGCAAGGTCCCAAACTGAGGAAGAGCACCTTGATCATCTACAGAAATTGTTCGACCGTCTGAAGTTGTACAAGCTGAGGTTGAACCCGAACAAGTGCACCTTCGGGTTTAGATCTGGAAAGCTGCTAGGCTTCGTTGTAAGTGATAAGGGTATTCAAGTGGACCCTGCCAAGGTTAAGGCCATACAAGAGATGCCAGTTCCCAAGACAGAGAAAGAAGTCAGAGGCTTTCTAGGACGTCTGAATTACATTGCTCGATTCATCTCACACCTAACTGCTACTTGTGAACCAATCTTCAAGCTGCTGAAGAAAGATCAGGTAGTACGTTGGAATGATGAATGTCAGGCCGCTTTTGACAGAATCAAAGAGTATCTCCAAGAACCACCCATTCTTATGCCGCCGGTTGAAGGGAGACCTCTGATACTATACCTGACAGTACTTGACAACTCAATGGGGTGTGTGCTGGGGCAGCATGATGAGTCTGGCCGAAAAGAGCACGCCATTTATTACCTTAGCAAAAAGTTTACCGACTGTGAGACCCGATACTCACTGCTCGAGAAAACTTGTTGCGCTTTGGTATGGGCTGCTCACCGGCTGAGACAGTATATGCTGACTCACACTACCTTGTTGATCTCAAAGATGGATCCGATAAAGTACATATTTGAAAAGCCTGCTCTGTCTGGGAGAATAGCCAGATGGCAAATGATCTTGACAGAATACGATATCCAGTACACGACCCAGAAAGCCATCAAAGGAAGTGTATTGGAAGATCACTTGGCACATCAGGCAGTAGACGACTATCAGTCAATGAACTTCGAGTTTCCGGACGAGAGCATCATGATTGTGACTGATTGTGAAGTACCTGGACCTGATGAAGGACCTGAGGAAGGGTCTCGATGGTCTATGCACTTTGATGGAGCCTCCAATTCTTTGGGTAACGGTATCGGCGCTGTGATCATATCCCCTCAAGGCACTCATACTCCACTCACTACCCGGCTATGTTTCAACTGCACCAACAACATGGCGGAGTATGAGGCGTGCATCATGGGACTCAAAGTTGCAATTGACTTAAGGATCAAGTTTCTGAGTGTCTTCGGAGATTCCGCTCTCGTGATCAACCAGATCAAAGGCGAGTGGGATACGAAACATCCGAATCTTATTCCTTACAAAGAATGTGTGTTGACAATGATCCCCCACTTCTCAGAGATAACCTTTGAACATTTCCCAAGAGAGGAGAATCAGTTAGCGGACGCGTTAGCTACAATGTCTTCCATGTTCAAGGTCAAGTGGGACAATGAGGCTCCCCGGATCATCATCTGGAAACTGGACGAACCGGCATACTGTTGTGATCTTGAGACTGAATTAGTGACTGAGAAGCCTTGGTACCATGAGGTGAAGAGATACTTGGAAGCTCAGGAATACCCTGAAGGTGCATCTGTCAATGATAAGAAGTTTCTGAGAAGGTTCGCAGCGAAGTTCTTCCTTAGCAACGACATTCTGTACAAGCGAAACCATGATTCGACCTTACTGCGTTGTGTGGATAAGACTAAAGCAGAAAGGATTATGGCGGAGTTACATGAAGGGACCTTCGGAACACATTCCAGTGGACACACTATGGTGAAGAAAATCCTTCGGGCAGGATATTTCTGGTCCACAATGGAAGCCGACTGTTACCAACACTCTCGGACATGTCATAAATGCCAGATTTATGCAAATAAGGTGCACGTTCCTCCAGTTCCTCTGAATGTCTTGACAGCACCTTGGCCTTTTGCAATGTGGGGAATTGATATGATCGGTGAGATCAGACCTACGGCATCTAACGGGCATCGCTTCATCCTTGTAGCGATTGATTACTTTACAAAGTGGGTTGAAGCAGCGTCCTACGCTACAGTAACCAAGAACGTTGTGGCACGGTTCATTCGGCACAACCTGATCTGTCGATACGGCGTCCCTGCAAGGATTATTACAGACAACGGTACCAATCTCAATAACAATATGATCACTGAGCTATGTGAACAGTTTAAGATACAGCACCACAACTCTTAGCCTTACCGACCGAAGATGAATGGGGCTGTAGAAGCAGCAAATAAGAACATTAAGAAAATCGTGCAGAAGATGACAGTGACTTATAAATATTGGCACGAGATGTTACCGTTCGCTCTTCATGGGTACCGTACCTCAGCAAGGACGTCAACCGGGGCAACTCCTTTCTCCTTGGTCTACGGTATGGAGGCAGTCTTACCGATCGAAGTGCAGATACCCTCTCTCCGGATAATGAAGGATGCAAACCTGAGTGAAGATGATTGGATCCAGACACGACTTGATCAGCTAAACCTAATTGACGAAAAGAGACTTGCTGCTATTTGTCATGGTCAGACGTATCAAAAACGGATGATCAGGGCATTTAACAAAAAGGTCAGACCACAAGAGTATCAAGTTGGGGATCTGGTAATCAAACGTATCATCATTCCTCAGAGTGGTCCAAGGGGAAAATGGACCCCTACGTACGAAGGACCATTTGTGGTTAAACATGTGTTCTCAGGAGGAGCCATGATTCTAACCACCATGGATGGTGACGACCTTCCTCACCCCGCCAATGCAGACATAGTAAAAAGATACTACGCATAAAAAAGACCCGCTAGGTTGACATACCTAGGAAAAAATTAGGGCTTCCCGGCGAACCAAAAGGGTTCGGGAAAAATGAAGGGATGAAATGAAAAAAATCTGTACACCCGGCAAGTCGAAAACTTGAAAAGGCGGCTTGGGCAAAAATGGGTATCCTGGTGGACTGAAAACCCGAAAGGGCGGTCTAGGCAAAAGTTAGGGATAAAGCGTAATACTGTGTCTCATTGGATCATTCTGCATCCAGAATCCGGTATCAACATCAGGCTCAGACGGCATCGATCAACCAGCTTCATCTTCAGCTAGGTCATCAAGTGATGAGACGCTCGAAGATATAAAGGCGATAGCAGAGTTGGGACCTAGTGGGATTATTTTTCACACCGCTGTTTTGTTTTCCCTTTGTACAAATTGTATAGATTCTTTGGTTCGGCGGCGTTCTCTTACTAGGACGTCGGCCTCTTGTACATAAACGCCTATTCACAGGCAAATTCAAAAAAATCAATACAAATACACTTTTCAGTTAAAATTGCCAATTGTTTTCCTTTTCTGTTTTGTTTTGCGAAGAACGTCCAAGGTTCAATTTGTGATATATGCATTGACGATAATTTGCTAACTCATGAATATTTGCATACGAAACAAAGGATTAATTACAGGTAACATTAGAAACAGGGGCAATAAAGAGTTGTCTAAGCGATCTAGTTGCTCAGTCCATCAAGGTACCAAGGTAAGTTCAGCTGAAGAACATGACTAGCGTATCTTAATTCCCCAGAGAGTGAGCCAGCAAGTCAGCGCACTCCCCCCAAGCAGAGCTACAATCAGCCTTAAGGAAGTTGGGTACCCTCCAGCAGATCTCAACATTCCTCAGCGCAATATACGAACATTCCTAACAAGCATCCCCGGCAGTCTTGATCTAAGATTGTTCCCCGGCGGTATACAGACATTCAGTGGAGTTACTTCCAGTATATCTCAAAGTTTCCCCAGGAGAGTCCAATCCAGTTTCCCCAGGAAAGTTGGAATCCATCTCCCCAAGCAGTAAGCTTATCCCCAGTAGATTCTGGAAGCTTATCCCCGCAGAGCACGAACGCGTCCCCCGGCTTTATTCAAAGGTTATGCTCCACCAGAGCTTATAACTGGGTTATCCTTATCCAAAAGCCACGGAAAGATCGTCCTCGGCAAAGTCTTCTTATCCCCAGCGGAGTCTATTAAAACTTCCAATATAACGACGGTATCCCCAGCGAAGTTACTACCAACATCTCAACAAGAGTACCTCTCTCACCACAGAGTATTGTTCCCCAGCCAGATCGCTAGAATAATTTTCTCCCCGCAGAGTAATCTCTCCAACAAGTTTATTCCCCCAACGGAGTCATCTTCTCCTACCGGTTTATTCTTGCAACCATCACTCCCCAGTGGAAACACTATTCTCTAACATCAACCCAGGATGTGACTTCCCGGCACCCGTCAAGGATTTGTTTCCTAAGACGAAAACATACATTCATAAACAACACATCTTCATACATTATAGCATGCATATACTCATCATGAACATACAATCTCATTCATTCTGAGAGCATCTCGCATGTCATACATCATGACATCACATACAACTAACGTTTTGTATTTTCAGGACAAAAGTTAATGCAAAGATAATTGCTATCAACTGTCCTGATTCCAGATCCGATTCCTGTATCTTGCCAGGGAGTATCTGTTGACGACTACAGTACCAGACTCGATTCCTGTATCTTGACAGGGCACGTCTGAAGAGTTCGAAGATCTGATTCCTGTATCTTGCCAGGGAGTATCTGTTGACGACTACAGTACCAGACTCGATTCCTGTATCCTGACAGGGCACGTCTGAAGAGTTCGAAGATCCGATTCCTGTATCTTGCCAGGGAGTATCTGTTGACGACTACAGTACCAGACTTGATTCCTATATCTTGACAGGGCACGTCTGAAGAGTTCGAAGATCCGATTCCTGTATCTTGCCAGGGAGTATCTGTTGACGACTACAGTACCAGACTCGATTCCTGTATCTTGACAGGGCACGTCTGAAGAGTTCGAAGATCTGATTCCTGTATCTTGCCAGGGAGTATCTGTTGACAACTACAGTACCAGACTCGATTCCTGTATCTTGACAGGGCACGTCTGAAGAGTTCGAAGATCCGATTCCTATATCTTGCCAGGGAGTATCTGTTGACGACTACAGTACCAGACTCGATTCCTGTATCTTGACAGGGCACGTCTGAAGAGTTTAAAGATTCGATTCCTGTATCCAGCCAGGGCACGTCTACATAAAGAGTTTGAAAGTCAACTCCTGTAACAGACCAGGTAATTTTCTTTCTTTCTCAGGTACGCAAGTTCTCGCTAAGGAATCTCTTACGCGATCGACACCTCCAGATGGCATCTATAAGCCCATCCTCCTATCCACCACCTCTCCGAACGGCATCTGTAAACCCATTCCCGCTATCACACTGCTAATACTCAACTATGTGAGTGCAAATTTCTGGGCACTCTAGTGTTCAATCATCTTCCATCTTCGGATCACGAAAGGCACACACGCCAATCCACATCCTCAGGTCTAAGAAGATTGAACAGGGGAAACTGTTGTACCCCAAAATTTTCCCTCCCATAATCTTCAAAGTTATGACAAGCAAATGGTTCAAAGTCTACTCAAGGGCCACACAGTCAACTATCATCCTAAGCCAGTCAAACTAGGGTTTTGGCTCTTGCAAGGAAGTTGAAGTTTTCAAGGGCTCAATCAAGTCTCCCATGCTCATACACATTGTCAAGTACCTACATGTCAAGTTTCAAGGCTCACAAGGTCAAGTTGCACAGTCAAAAACCCTAATTGCTCAATAGTCAACTGTAGGGGCAAAATGGTCATTTGGCAGTCAAAAGTCAAAATTTTTGGTCAACATCTTATTTTGAAGCCACAAACATCATTTGATCAATGCTTGATCATGATTCTCAAAAGCATGGCTCAAAAAGTCTCAAGATGCAAAAGTTTCTATTTTTGGACAGCTGAAAAGTCAACTGTAACTTGACCAAGGCATAACTTTTTCATGGTTCATCAGAAAAAATCCATCCAATGCTCATCTTGAAAGGGAAGACATTTCCTACAACTCATCTTCACACTCCAAGTCCAAGAAATGCTCTCACAAAAAGTTATCAATTTCAACATTATAGGTCATTTTCAAAAGTCAACAAAAAGGGACTTTAAGTCAAAGACCATAACTTGATATTGGTAAATAAAAATGACATGGGACCAAAGAAATTGTTTAGAGGACTTCAAGACCTTTCCAAAATGTCCAAGAACATGATCAAAGCTTAAAAATTGAGCAAGATATGCATTGGAGAAGCTGGGAAAGTTTTGTGAAATGGCCAAAATCATTTATCCTTGAAACTTCATTTTTGACAAAAGGGGCCCACGTTTTCCACTTGAATTAGCTTGGCCATGCTTCCCACGTGTCCCACATTTTATTTCAAATTTTTAAATTAATTTTTTCATTTTTAATTGATTTTATTGGATTTAATTAATTTTAAATCTTTTAAAATCAAAGGAAAATCAAAAAGGTTTATTAAGGGGGATATCTAGCTTTGATGGACCTTGAATTACCATTATGCATGTGCCAAATTCGTGCAAGGGGCCAAATGGAGCAAGAATTCAAAAATGGTTCAAAAATGGAAGGTTGTTAATGGAGGTTTATGGAGAATCTTGAACATGAAGGCAAGGCTTTATGAGGCTATAACTTTGATCAAAACATGTTACATAAGACCTATGCAAGTGATCAGACAGGATAATTAGACCTAAGCTGCGCCCAAAGCACATAAGCAAACTCACATTTTTGCCAAGATTTTTCAAAACTGAAAACACCTCTAGAGCTTGTTTCAGACTCTCATTCTCATCCAAACAAGTTGCTGACATCCTAAGGAAGCGATAGCAATCAAATTCAGACCTTCTAACGCAAAGAACAGGTATAACCAAGTCCAGTTTTCCTTGAAATTTTTGATATTCGCATTTTATTATTCATGTTGTATTTGTCATTTTTGATCATGGATTTGGACTAATGTGACTGTTTTGAAGCTGTTAGCATGATTTAATTGGGTTTTCCAAGCCTATGCACGATTTCACCATGGCCATAGCTTAGGGTTTCAGAGTTCTAAGTTTAGGGCTTTGCACATCTGGAACAATTGGACCCTAAGACTCCTACCATTAAAATCAGGACCTTCCACTGAATGGAATTGAACCATCGCGCCTTATTTCTTTTCCACCATGAGCTATTCGCTATTTTCTGTGGACATTGTTTTGGGGGGGTTTAAAACCCCCGCTATTTCATTTTCATTACAGGTACAATTGGGGACGAAGGCTAGCGTGGCATGGTGTGAGTGGCTGGTTTGAATCCAGCGCCTTTTTTTTTTAATTTTATAACACTAATGTCCATTTTATTTTATATTATTTGTTTCTTATCTCATGTACAAAACGCGCTGATAGCTCACTTGGCAAAGCATTTCATTGGTAAACACTGGGACCTGGGTTCGAATCCCAGGTCCCCCCACCTTGCTTCTATTATTTTGTCTAACTTGTTCCCATGCAGTTTCCATCCTAATGACCACCCTGAAGCCCAACGCCTCTGCTTGCCATGTGTCCCTGATGGTCCATCCAGTGGCCAAGAACCAAGAGTCCATAGAATGCTCCAGTCAACGCGTAGGCATGTGATTCAAAAAGTCAGAAAAAGGCCTCATTCAAATGGGCTTGATTCATCAAATCCACCTCCTCATTTGGGGTCAGCACCCCCCATAGTTTGCATTTTTATTTCTTTTCTTTTCATTCTTTTTTTATTTTGTTTTCATTATTTCTAATTAATTCATCAAAACAATTTTCATAAAAAACAAAAAAATCAGAAAATCATAAAAAATAAAAATATGTTTTATTTTAATTTAATTCATCAATAACTCTTTTTGTAAATAAATTCCATAATTAATTTAGTTTTTAATTTTAGGTTGTTAACTTTAATTCTTTTTCTCAATAACCAAAAATAATAAAAAATAGGTCTTTAGCACATTTTTATCCTTTTTTAATTAAATATTTATATTTTCTTATTATAATTATTATTAACCATTAATTAATTTTGTAAATACTTGTAATTAACCAATTAGGTTTAAATTAGGTTTAACTTAGACAATTTTCTTTAATAAATTAAAAAAAACAATTAGAACTAGAATTATTGACTTTTAATTCCAATTTAATTTTCTTTAATTCTATAAATCCAAAAACATCAAAAAATAAATTCTTGCTTTACTTAATAATTAAATTAATTTTCAATTTCAATTAAAGGGTCCAACGCCCTCGCATTCGATTATATTTTCTTTTTCGCGCGTTTATTTTATTTCTTTTGTAAATATAATGTATTTGCTCCAAAGCCCTGTAATAGTTAATTAGACATTTACTTCCTGTACTTTATTTTAAATCGGGTCTGGATTAATTTGCCAATGTAGACCCGCGCCTTTGTAATAGCGCAAGACCTTTATCTTTTCCGCACTTTAAATTCCTGCACCTTTAAACTGTTAACAATCACATGAAAGAATGAATGCCCAAAAATAAAATCAAAACGTAGATCACCAATGCATGACAAGACGAATAATAAACTGAAAATGACACACAATTCACACACCACTCCTAGGGTACGCCTCATTGTTGCCTTGCCCCTCGAAAAGTGGTCATCGAGTATAGGACGTCTTAGTAAGTCCTTATGTCCATGAACATGGCATAAGGGTAGCTTCTAAGGCATCCTACTGTTGCTCTGGTGATCACACTGTTGCCTTACCCCTCGAAACGTGGTCGTCGAGTACAGGACGTCTTAGTGAGTCCTTATGTTCCATTGATCTAGTTGCCTCGAAACAAGTTGCCTCGGAACGGTTGCCTCGAAACGGTTGCCTCGGAATAAAAAGATCAATGGCATAAGGGTAGCTTCTAAGGTATCTTACTATTGCTCGGTGACCACACTGTCCCTAACCCTCGAATTGACCCGAACACCTCCAACGGTGGTGCTACCTTCCTCTCAATGGTGGGATGGCACTACCTTAAGGACATTTACACAGCCTAATTCCTTAGGGTAGGTAGATGACTCGTAGATACTTGCTCTATTTAAAAAAAAACAAACAAAACTCTTTTCACACCGACACTTTTCAAAAAGCTTTCAAAACAATTTTTCAAACACTCTTGAGGACTGATACAAGAGTTATTCAGAAATCTTTAAATGAAACTTTTTTCAAACCCACTCACAATTGAAAAAGCAAACATTTTGAAAACACAAATGAGCAAGTATCTAAGAGCCCATGGATAACCATGGATAGAAAGGGTGCTAACACCTTCCCTTTCTATAAATCTACCTCCCGAACCGAGAAACTATCTCTATAAGGAATTTTTCTGTGCTTTTGTCCTTTCCACTTGGAGAAAATAAAAGATGGTGGCGACTCTTGCTTACCGCGACATTTCGCGAACCAGCATTAAACAGTCAGTTCCAGATCCACCGATCACACTATCCTTGTGGAATCATGATCAAGACTTGATCAAATGATGATTGTGGACTCAAAATAATATGTTGACCAAAAATTACGACTTTTGACTGCAAAATGACCATTTTGCCCTTGCAGTTGACTGTAGGTCAAATGAGGCTTTTGACTGTGCAAATTGGCACTGTGAGTCTTAAGACTTGGCATGTAGGTGCTTGAGAATGTATATGGACCTATGAGACTTGTTTGAACCATTGAAAACCTCAAATTCTTCGAATGAACCAAAACCCTAATTTCAGCTGTCTTAGGAGATGGTTTAACTGTCTACCCCTTGAGCAATTTTGAACCATTTGAAGATGATTCTTGACAGACCTTGAGGAATATGGGAGGGCAAATTTTGGGGTACAGCAATAGGCCCATTAGGCCAAAAATTCAATTTTGCTCAATTTGAACTTCATGCATTTTCTCAAAATTACCCAACTTGCACCAATCATAACTCGCTCAATTTTTATCGTATGAAGGTAATCGTAGACTTTTTGGAAACCTTAAGAGGTCTCCTACAATCTTCATGTTGGTCATTTTTATGAGGGCAGGGTTCCTTCGATAAGGGTTTCAATGATGTCAAAACTTTCCACTATTTGTTGGAAATGTTTCTAGATGATTTGGTAAACAAGGTAGCATGAAAAGTATTCAAGAATTGGTATTTTTGGAAATTTTCATGTTGTGAGTCAACTCAAAGAAAGCTCAGGTTGACGCATATTGAAAGTTTATCCTTTGGGAAGTCTCGGGTTTTCTCACGTCGACTATGTGGTCGACTCATCCTGGAAGTAATGTTTAGTAACTATGCGTTGATGCATAGCCCTGGAGCGGTCGACGCATGGATCTTGCACTTTTCCATGAGGTACTTTCGGGAATTCTTAGGTCGAGTCACCGTTCTGCATAGGTCGACGCATAGATCATGCACACTTTCATATGGCACGTCCGGGAATGCTCCTATGGCACGTTCGACGCATGGATTGTGGACACTGTCATATAGCACTTTCGGGAATGCTTAGGTCGAGTCACACTTCTGTATAGATTGACAATTAGCTTGTTAAAGTTGTTTTTCAGTCTGTTAGTTGGGTCTTGACTGTAGATAACATATATAATCTTGTTTGATTCTATCATTTGGTTTTAACAAGAAAAGTGAAATAGATACACAAGGTACTCATCATCTTCAACCTCTCACTAATCCATTGACAACTACACATACTAATTTTTGTCAATCAAGGTGCGGAGCATGTGTTGATAACGTTCGGAGTAGAAGATTGTGATCTTGTTCGGGTTGATTAATTGTGGGTTTTTCTTGAATAAAATCTGAGGGGTTTGTCCTCCAATATCATTGGGATTTGGGGTTTTTGACAATTCTTTGCTTCATCAAATTCATTTGTGCTTAAGGGATTGAGGAACCATGGGTTTGCTCGACAAGGTAACTACAATCTGAGGATTTTGAAGGAAGAATTAGGGTCATCATCTTGTGATCAAATCAGCCGAGTAGTGGGTTTGAGAAACAGTTTGGGTTATCAAAAAGGTAGCTACAACCGGAGGTTTATCAAATATTGGTGACATACTTAGTTCAAATCGGATCAAGGGAAGAGAGGAGCTTAGTTTTCAATTCAACATAATTGGTTTGAATTGTGGTGACTATTTTCTATCTCTTGTATAAACTTTGCAATCATAATAGTAATTATCCTAATTCTAAATTCTAGAATTAGCGGCAGAGGTACCCCACGCGAGGACGACATGGGAACTGCCTAAACAAATCGCATGTCATTTTTATTTCTAGTCTTTTACCGTTTATTTGCTATAATTTGTGAATTTGCACTTGTGGTTCCAAGTGTCTAGATTGAAGAAGTGAAAAACACAAGAAGGGGGGGTTGAATTGAAACTTAAAAATCAAATGCAATAGACTCAAGATTTTTATCCTGGTTCGCTTGATCTCAAACTACTCCAGTCCACCCGCCAAGGTGATTTCTCCTCTCTCCAACGAGGACCTAATCCACTAATCAAACAGATTACAACACTACTTTGACAACTTCCAAAGTCTTCTTGAGTATGACCATAACCCGGTTTATCTCAAGGAACAGTATCTTAATCAAAGAACAATTAGCTGTGTACTATATGTTTTTCGTTACAAAAATTGTATCACTATTGTGATGTATTGCACAAATTGAGTATATGAAATAGTATAAGTATTTGCAGCTTTTTGAGATGTATATTCAGTCGTTGTTTAAAATCGTGAATGATTTATCCCTTTATCTTGTTTAAATAGGCGTGAAAATCTGTCCAAAATAAAGTGTGATAATGGACACTCAATGCACTTTCCATACTGAGAAGATTCTTGTATGAATGAAGTTGTTTCATATGATATTGTCTAAATTGAAAAGTAACGCTTCAGAACTTGAGAATCTTGCATGCTGCTTTACTTCAGAACTTTGATGACTCAGAGATATGAGGATCTGTTGGCGCGTTAGGCTTCTGCTCAGAATCAGGGTATCTTTTACTTTAGCGTAAATTATGATCATCATTCTTATGAACATTATGATTAGCTCAGCCTGAAAGTTTATGTGGCTTAACTTTTGATGTTGTTTCAGTCAGAACTTCTGTATAAAATACAACACAAATTTAGAGTGCATATTTGTTCTTTGTGTTTGTTATCATCAAAACTGTAATTAAGGGTTGTAGAATCAAAATATGTTCTAACAATCTCCCCCTTTTTGATGATGACAAAAACTAGGATTTTCAATAAAAAAATATAGAACAAAAAGCTTAAGAGAGTCTCCCCCTGAGTTGATTACTCAGATAGAGATGAGTTACTTCCCTGAAGTTCCTTCTCGTCAGAGCTTTTGATGCATCTCCTTCTCTCCTTATCAGAATATGTTTCTGTTCATGCTTTCAGAAAAAATAGAAGTTAAGATATTCAGAATGTTTGAGACTTTGTCCCAGTATACTGTTATTGAAAATATCTTACGTTCTCCCCATTTTTGTCAAGTATCAAAAAGTAGTATAATCAGAGTCAAAAAGATGATTTTTATTGAAAACAGAATGCAATGACATTTTCCAGAAACAAAGAGGATAAGATGAAGAATACAAAATATAAGTTAAAGAAAATCTAAGAAGGAGGGGGAATTCGTGTGAACAACGCTTCCAGCAAGCTCTTAATTTGAGTGCTTGATAATTCCTTCTTTCCCAGAATGTCTTTAATTTCTTTTGTTGTATCTTCTTGTTTTTCCAATATGTCCCTGATCTCTTTGTTTGTGTCTTCTTGCTTATCCAGCCTGGCGTGGATTAAGGCATTCTCCTTCTTCAACTCTTCTAGAGTTTGCATGACTAGTGACGAAGCTGGTGTATCTTCAGAGGTTGCATGTCGTTCAGAACACTCTGCAGCCTCTTCTGATTGAACAACTTCTTTTGTTGCAATTTCCTTTTCTGGAGCAGTAGTCAGAGGGTGACTATTAGAATCAGGTTTAGTGGCTTCTGAAGGTTGGTTCTCTTTCCAGGGAGCATTTTCCAGCAGAAGAATTTCTTTCTTCTCCCAGTGACTTAGAACTTGATCTTTGAAGGCTTTCAGCTGATCACTGAAGTTCTGCTGAGCCATTTCATAGCTCAATTCTTTCAGCTTCTGGGATTCAGAGTTGAACCATTTTCTGAATCTATCCCACAGAGAATCAGAAGCAACAGGAGTGGAATTCTCTTAACTTGCTTGCTTCAAAGAAGTAACCCATTCCTGAATTTTTGTTTCAAAAATCAACAAGTTCTTACCAACATCTGATTTGGTTAAGGTTGGTTTGGGTTTGGGAATGGAAATTTTATTTGAGGTGGAAGTTATATGGTCCAGCGCTTCTAGATCAATGACAGTTCTGAGATGATCAGCTGGACGGTTAATTGGTGAGGGGGTAGAAGAGTCAGAAATCAGGATCGGTGAGTGAGGAGTGTTTGGTGGTGTGGAATCATATGGTGAAGGTATTTCTGGAATATCATGAATGGATAGAGGTAAATGAACCATAAGAGGTTCTGTTATTCCAGGAATTGGGGTAGTGGTATCAGAGTCTGTAAGGGAGTCTTATGATTGGTTTGTGGTAGCGTGATGATTTTCTGTTCAGGTGTTTCCGAATTTGGTTTTCAGATTAAGGAGAGAGGGGGTTTTCATTTTCTAGTTAGGGTGAGTTGAGGTTTTGATGTTCTGGTCGAGGAGAGTGTGGTTGTGGATTTTCTGGTTGTTGAAACTGAATATTTGGATTTTCTGGGATTGGTGAGTGAAGGTCTTGATCAAACAGTTCAATATCAGAGAGAACTCTTGCAAGTTTTGGTTGATTTTGTTCTAGATTTGGATTGGGGGAGTGAGGTTCATTTAAGAAATTGCCAAGAGTTACAGATGGATCAAACTCTATGTCAAAATCCTCAAATGCTTGTGGTGAGGGATTTTCTGTTGGTTGAGGGAGAATGGTTTCAGATGTTAGAACAACTATATATTCTATAACAGAAACAAAAGATGTGTTACCTTTCTTTTTCGCAGCTTTGGGTGTCCTCTGAGAGGATCCTTCTCCTGCTGCCTTCCTCTTTCTGGATTTCTTTAGCACAACCTCTGGAGCTAGCTTATGCAGGTCACGAATGTTGATTTCTGGAATAGTCCCATCTTCCTTGCAAGCTTCAAGGTATCTGACCACAACCTCTAGAGAAGCATCTATCTCAGAGAATAGTGTAAAATCCTTCAGAGGGATTCTCCTAGATGTGATGACCTCATGAGAAGAAATTGTTAGTTCCTTCTTAATGCTTTCAATAATCTTCATTTTCTTCAGATTCTTAGCATTCCGTGGTTTCCCAGCAGTTGCTTCCAGAGTGCTGATCTCTTGAGCCTCTGTTAGATGTTCTATCAGCCTGTTTTCCGTCAGAATATCTGAAATCAATCTTCCCAGAGGAATCCAATGCATCTTAGTTCTTTCTTCTTCTCTTGTTTATTTCACACTTGTTCTCAGATGGTTGAAGAGCAAATATGGAAGATTTATTTTGGTCTTCTTTGTAATGAAGTATAACAGAAACTGCTGATCAATGTTGATGTAATAAGGGGATCTTGTAGGCTTCCTGTGATTGATACATCCCAGAATGATCCTAGCCCAGATTCTGTAATAATATTTCAAGTCTCTGATCTTGTTGGATGGCTGTCCAGAAGTGAAAATGACACTAGCAATGGATTTTAGGTCAGAATACTTATCAGCCATATCAATGCATCTGACTCTGCCGCCATTGTATCCAATTAGTTTCCCAATCAAATCTTCTGCAATCATTATCTTCTTCCCTATAACATATGACGTGACCTGGTGGTTGGATGAAGTAGCATGAATCCAAAACTCTTTACCAATAATGGGAAAAGTTGGACCCAACAGACGATCAAAGTATCTGTTCCATCCCTGTGCAGTTACATCTTCATACAGATCAAACCCGTTTTCCTGTAAACTTTCAAAGTCGATGATTAATTCATAGAGAACTTCAAGGTTGTTGACGAGAGTGAGCAGTGTTCTAATGGGCTCCTCATATTGTTCTGTTGACGAAGAACCAGGAGCACTGTTGAGATTCATGAGGCTTTATGAGGATGCCATTGTTCACACGGATTCTTTGAAGAAAACTGATAGAAAGGGTTTTGAAAAACTAGAGCAAGAGAGAATATTGAAAGCAGTAAAACATGAATGAAATAGTAAATTGAGTTTTATAAACACTTTTGAAAATGTAATCAGTAAGAAAGAGAAAATAAGTAATGATTATACTGAATTAATGAAACCTGAAATTAGGGGATTTCGTGAGATGTAGAACAATTACCAATGACAAGTGTCTCAATGAATCCAATAAGAGCCTTGGACCCTTCATATTTTGAACGCGGGTTCAGTCTCAGAAGGTAGCTTGTGAGAGGATGACAGATGTTTGATGGTGTGAACTGCACGCCTCTATCATTGAAATGAAAAGTTCAGATCTTCATAGATAGATTCTGAGGCAACTGTACTCCTAACTTCTGAAGACAAGTTGATCAGATGTTCAAAGAAAACAATAAAATTCTAAGGGTCAGAATATGCAAATAAAACATTTTATTCTGGACACAATTTCATGCTGAGATGTTTCAGAATGAAATAGAATCTATCTTCATAAAGAGGTTTTGTAAACACATCAGCCCATTGATGGCCTGTGTCAATAAATTTTAAAGTGAGAATTCCTTTCTGAATATAATCCCTAATAAAATGATGTTTTATTTCTATATGCTTAGCCCTAGAATGCAAAATGGGATTTCTAGATAGACAGATGGCAGAAGTATTATCACAGAAGATAGGGATGTTACTCTCAAATATGTTGAAGTCTTCAAGCTGACTTTTCATCCAGAGCATTTGTGTGCTACATCTAGCAGCTGCAATGTATTCAGCTTCTGCTGTAGACAATGATATTATGGACTGTCTCTTGCTGGTCCATGAGATCAGATTGTCTCCCAGAAACTGGCAGCTTTCAGAAGTGCTTTTACGCTCTACTCTGTCTCCAGCAAAGTCAGCATCACAGTATCCTACTAAGCTGTATTCATTGGATTTTCTATAAAATAAACCTAGGTTAGTAGTACCTTTCAGATACTTGAAAATTCGCTGAACTGCTGTTAAGTGAGATTCTCTAGGATCTGATTGGAATCTAGCACATAAACAAACACTGAATAAAATATCAAGCCTTAAAGCCGTCATATAAAGGAGAGAGCCAATCATACCTCTGTAAATCTTATGTTCTACCTTTTTACTTACCTCTTCCTTTTCCAGAATGCACGTGGGATGCATTGGGGTCTTTGAGGGCTAACATTCTGAGAGGTAAAATTTCTTCAGAAGCTCTCTGACGTATTTTCTCTGGTGAATGTAAGTTCCTTCTGGAGTCTGGTTTATCTGAATGCCCAGAAAGAATTTAAGTTCCCCCGTTAAGCTCATCTCAAACGCTGCCTGCATGCACTTAGAAAATTCTCTTCCCCGAGAAGGTTTAGTAGATCCAAAAATAATGTTGTGATACAGTGGGAGAACTGACTTGGGATTTTGCATTTTGTGTTCGCAAATGTTTCGGTTTAGCAAGAGTCGTGGCTGACTTTTTATTTTATCCTAAGGAAAGGTCAAAAAGCACAGGAAAGACCTTTGAGATGTTTTCTTGGGTTCGGGGAGTAGATTATAGAAAGGGAAGGTATTAGCACCCTTTCTATCCATGGTTATCCATGGGCTCTTAGTTACTTTCTTAGATCACTTGCTTTGCTTTTCAATTGTTTAAAATGGTGCTTTGTGTGTGATTTTGAAAGATGTTTTGAAAAGAGGGCATCGTTGTGGCAACCTTTGTAATGATTCTTGTTTGAATGTATACAAAGGTGTTTTTATCTTTTTGAAAAGTTTCCAATGTTTGGAAGTAGGGTTTTGAAATTGTGTGGTGAAGTGTGTATTGAAAATAGCAAGGATGTTTTTGCAAGCTTGATCAAGTAACTAAGAGTTGTCTACCCTATTTTACTCAAAGATCTTTCTTATGTTTTTAACCCTTTTAACAGTGTTGTTTCACCATTGTATTTAGTGAACAACCTTGTGTTAGGATGTTAAACGGGACAGGCGCGGGTCACCGTATAGACCATGATAGCAATAGTGTCAAATATTTTGGCAATTTTCTTTAAGGGACTTGATCATTTTGTTTAGGAAACTCAGATAGCATCATCGAGGGACTATGATCTTTTGTTTTGTTTTTGTTTTGCCAAAGTACTTGACATGCAACCATGGCCCATTTTTGAAGGCAACAAGTGGATTATAACCCTAGGGGTGCAAGTGTGTATTGTGTTTGTTTTTCATGCATATTTATCTTGGATTAAGTCAAACTAATTATTGATTTTATTTGCATACAAAACCTAGGTCTAAGAATGGCATAATTGGAAGCTTTTAAATGTGTGAGAATTTAAATACTACACTATTACAACATGATATAGGGAGGGGGTATAAATTTGAATTGGGGGTATTTAACAAAAAATTAAATTCTAAGTTATTACAACCAAATCGAATGTATAGGCAATATTTAAATGTACAATGACTAAATAAAATACAACAAATAAATGTTAGATAAAATGTATTATGCAAAAAGTTTTTATGTATGTAAAAAATATATTTTTTGACGTGAAGTAAAAATAATAAAAAAAAAGTCAATTTTAATTATTTTGATATTTAGGGCAAAAATCCTAATTCTTAAATAAATGATATTATTTATTAATTATATACAATAATATATTAATTTGTACAAAAAAATAAAAGTATATTATAAAAAAGATATTTTTAGTGTAAAATATTAATAAAAGTAAAAATGTAATATTTTTATATTTTTGACCTAATTATCTAATAAAAAAATAGAAATTAATTATTTACAAAAGTGTGTATATTCTAGAAAATATTTTCAAGTGTAAATAAAAATAATAAATCAAGATAAGTATATTTTTTGTATTATTTTTTTGAGTTTTTAATAAAAAGGAAATATTTTATTTACATACTTATACTAGTAAAATAAAAATAAATATGAAATAAATATGAAAAAATATAAAATAATTTTTTTGGCATTTTTTAAATTTGGACTAAAAATAATAAAGTCAGAATAAAAAATAAAAATGTCAAAATGACAAATATTCAAACAAATGGGCCAGGGGGGTGTAAACAGAACAAAGGGGTGTCAAAAGCAAAAGAAACCAGGCCCAACCCAGAATCCACTTCTTCTTCTTCCTTTGAACAAACCTGCGCGCGTGCTATGTACAAAATGTAACTCCTGATTCTTTGATCTTTTGACAAAACTCATAACATGAATATTGTAGAGAATTAAACAACGAATCCAACCATATAAAAAACTTGGATTAACTCTCAAAGACCAGAGAGAATTTCTCTGGCCCTAATTTCTAACCTAGTTTTATCAGAAAGTTCATGAGTGAAATTCTCTTAGCACGATTAATGCAAATGAAAACTAAGCATATGTATGGCTTCAGGGCTATGAGTACAACATATTTCATTCACAAACCTAAGCCTAACCATTCCTAAATAGAGAGATAGAAGTCCATGAAATACCTGTTTCAGTTGACTTTGAGCTGGACAATGTAGCAACCTTCAATGGTGTTTGAGCTTCTTTTGAGCTTGCCTGAGGTCCAAGAAAGCTTTTCCAATGCTTGGCTTATTTTGAAACAGCTTGAATCGTGCTGTAGAACTCAACCTGCAGAGCTTTGAAAAAAATGGCAAAGCGTGTTAATGGTGTTACAGCTTGCAATGGAGGCCTGGGATAGTTCAGGTGAGTTGATTGGAAGGTGTTTGAAGTATCTTGGGATAAAACGCACGATGGAAATTGGTTATGCCTTCAAGTTTGCAGAGCTTGCCCTGTTTTGCAGCAAAACAGGGATTTTGTGTACAAGGGGGTTTGGGAGGCAGAAGGGTCGTGTTTCTGGCTTGTTGGAAGGTATGAAACTTGTCTACAATGTTTGTGTAAGCTGGTTTCAACAGTTGTGAGAGATGGTATATGTTTTGCAACTTTTCTTCTTTTTCAAGCAAGAGTGTGTGTCCTCCCATTGCAGGCCTGTACAAGCCCTATATCATGCTGCACATTTTTCTCTTGGTTACTGGAATTAGTGGATTTGATCCTGCCTCAAAGATCTGGCCCCCATGCCTCAAGGATTTTGTTTTTACATAAAGTGCATCTTTACAAAAATGGCATTTTACCTTTTACCATTTAGGGCTTAATTTTGTATGTAATGTCCACATGAATAAGATAATACCTTAACTCAATGGTTATGCATTAAATTGTGGAGTATAAACTGGTTTTGAGGCCTGCAAGCTAGCACCAAACATGCTGATTTGAAAATGCAAGTTTGTATGAACATGTATTGGCCATGGACAAAAGTGAGTTTTTGCCAACTTCAAGCATTCGATTATCTCTAACCACAAGGGTGTTTGAGGAGTTCTTGGACAATTTGGAAAGCTTGGAACATGTAATATAATCCATATTTGAAATGCAACTTGAAACTCCAAGTGGAACTATGTGAAAAGTGGCCAAGAAGATGGGTCAAAATCCTGCCTAGATTAGGGCAAATTTTCTCTAAGTTAAAAGTTTTAGGTACCCTTGTTCCAAAAATCATAACTTGAGCTACAAGCTTCTTTTGAGAAAACTTTGTGAATCAAAGTTGTAGACTTTGTGATGAACTACAACTTTCATGTTTCAGGTTTTGTTTGAATCCATTTGCATCTTGGTGAAAAAATGGGACAAAGTTAGGAAAAAATAAGAAAATTTCATAACTTAGAAAATTTCTAAGTTATGAAAATTTTCATTTTAAAACCCTAATTTCCATTTTTGGGTTTCTTGATGAACAAGTTTCATAATTTGACATGTCTTGATGAAAAATAACTCTTGGCACTTGATTTTGACCAAAAAGTCAAAGTTTGACTTTTCAGTGTACAGTCAAATTTTGATCAGTTGACTGGAAAATTCATTTGTCAATCCAATGCATTTGAGATCTTTTGAACTTTTTGAATAGGTCAAAACAATGTAATTGAGTCCTTGTGTCCATGGTTGAGCTTGATTTTCCATTGGTTAGGTCAAACAGTCAAAAATTGCCCTTGTACAGTCAAAACCATAAAAATGACCATTTTGCCCTTTTGATGATCTGATCAAATTTCTTGTGGAATGGTGATCCAAACTTAATCAAATGACCTATATGAGTTCATTATGTTGATGTGGGTCAAAAATCATGAGGTTTGACTGTCAATTGGCCATAGTTGACTTTTTCCCCAATACAGTTGATTTCTAGGTCAACTGTCCAATTGACTAGGCAAAAATTTGAATCAAGGCTTGAAACTTGGTATGGACAAACTTGTGGGTACAACAAGGAGTA
Source organism: Vicia faba (assembly GCA_948472305.1). Taxonomy (NCBI): domain Eukaryota; kingdom Viridiplantae; phylum Streptophyta; class Magnoliopsida; order Fabales; family Fabaceae; genus Vicia; species Vicia faba. Next base: position 1,729,393,898 of record OX451736.1, on the reverse strand, counting down.
TGAAAGTCACTTTGGGAATTGTAGGTAAAAATATCCCTATGCAAACTCAAACCCTAATTTAGGTCAACAGTGCAAGAAGGTGTCTTGAGCAGAGCAAACCCTAGCTTGATCTTCAGTTCCAAGAGTCTTGTGATGAGAAAATGTTGATGAAATGGGAGGGAAAATTTTAGGGTACAACATTTGCCCCTGTTCAATCTTCTTGAACCTGAAGAGTTAGATTGGTAAGTTTGCCTTTCGTGACTTGAAGGTAAAAGAAGATTGGACACTAGAGTGCCCGTAAATTTGCACTCGTCAAAATATATCCGAGGAAATGGGCTTAGAGATGCCATTTGGAGATAGTAGAGTCTTGATGGAGATGGGCTTAAAGATGCCATCCAAGAATGTTTGTTGAATTGCAATGCTGTAGGTCAGAAGAATGAGCATCAAAATGGTGTCCGTGTCTGGGATGCCATTGAACTGTATCTGGAGACTGAGTCTGTATGAGCAAAAGAATGGCGTCCGTGTCTGGCGCGTATCTGAGCTGTAACTGTATTTGAACTTTGAATGAATATCAGAATGACTGTCGTGTTTGGAGTGTATCTGTATTGTATCTGGGTAACGGAGAAACATCTGTGTATGGAGCAACTGTGTGCTGGGGATAAACTATGAATGAGTGACAGAATGGCAACCGTGTCTGGAGCGTATCTGGACTGTATTTGAAGTTGAGATCTATATAAGTAGTAGAATGACTGCCGTGTCTGGGGTGTATCCGTACTATAATTGGAATCTGAATAAGTGACAGAATGACTTCCGTGGCGACTGCACTGGGGGAATCAGACTGCTGGTGTAAAAGGCCAGAACGGAATCCGTGTTTGGAGCGTATCTAAACTTGTAGTTGATAGTTGAATCTGAACGAGAGATAGAATGGCTGTCGTTTCTGGAGTGTATCTAGTCTATATCTGATTGTTAAAGTCTGAATAAGTAGTAGAATGACTGCCGTGTCTGGGGTGTATCCATACTGTATTTTGACTTGAAGTTCTGAATGAGTAATAGAATGACCGCCATGTCTGGGGTGTATCCATACTGTATTTGAACAATTGTTAATGATAGCCTTTTAATCTTATCCTGAAAAGGGTAAAACGTTAGCTAAAACACGAAGTTATGTTGCATGATATGTATGATGCAATGAATTGTAATCCACGTTTATGATATATGAATGTAATGGTTATGCATATAAGCTGAGGAGCTGTCTCGCTGAGGAAAATAAATCCTTGATAGATGGAGATAATGAAATCTTTGACTGCTGCCGGGGAAAGTAAATTCTTGACCGAAGCTGGGGATTCCAAAAAATCTTTGATTACTGAAGATGAGAAATCCTTGCTGACTGCTTGGGGATTAAAGCTCTTGATTGTTGAGAATGAGAAATCCTGGGACCACTGCTGGAGATTGAAGGTCCTCAGCAAATTGTATGGATTTACAAGGGTTCTGACAACTTCTGCGGGGAATGAGAATCCTTCATGACTTTCCTGGAAAACAGGGAAAATCTCAATTGGGGAGTTAAGACCTGGGAGGTTTCTGCTTGAAAAAATGGGATCGATAATATTCGATCTGCTGGGAGATAACTCTGTGGGGAGAAAGTTTACTCGGCCGGTGAAATCAGGAGTTTTGGGTTGTATGCCAATCTATTGGGGAATCATCCTAGCTGTTGGGGAAATTGAGGGAATTTGATCAGTTGGAAATTTGACTTCGCTGGGGAAGGAGGTCTAGATTATTCTGGCTCCGTTGGGAATCGGGTGTTTGAACTCTGATGGGAACTTTGAAGCTTGACTCGGCTGGGGAATCCAGTTTGGAATGCACTGGCTTTGCCGGGGGATCTTGAAGCTTACCTCCATTGGGGACATGTACTCCGAGGTTTTAGCTTTGTTGAGGATTTGAACAAAGTAATGCAGGGGATCTCTTCTTGAATGGCATAAAGATATCTTCCTACACCTTCAACCTATCAGTAATTATCCTTTCCCAATTTCTTTTTATTTGTAAGCAGTGATTATATTCAAATGCATATGCCTATTCAACAAAACATTGGACGTTTTCAAATAAAACATAAGTGTAAAACAGAAAAAGAAAGGCAAGCAAATTTCTGCACTTTGAAGTATATTTGTATTAATTTTTTGTAAGTATCTTTGTACAAGGGAGACAAACATCCTAGTAAGAGAATGTTGCCGTAAAAATTGAGAAAAATTTTATACAAAAAGAAAGATGGCTATGTGTAACAATTCCATGGGGTTCCCATTCTGCTATAGCCTTCACAACTCTGAGTATCTGTCCATTCGTTGCTTCGTCCGTAGATGATTGGATTGATCAGAAGCTTGGAGCTTGTTGGTGAAGAGATTGTTCTTAAAGTGATCCGACGAGACATAGTCATACGCTTTAATTCCCTAACTTTTGCCTGGACCGCCCTTTCGGGTTTTCGATCCACTGGGAAACCCTTTTTTGCCCAAGTCGCCCTTCCGGGTTTTCAACTTGCCGGGTGTATAGATTTTTTTGTTTTATCCCTAATTTTTCCTGAACCGCCCTTTCGGGTTTTCGATTCACCGGGATGCCTATTTTTGCCCAAGTCTCCCTTTCGGGTTTTCAACTTGTCGGGCCGTTTTATGCGTAGTATCTTTTGACTATGTCTGCGTTCGCAGGGTGCGACAAGTCATCGCCATCCATGGTGGTCAGAATCATTGCCCCACCAGAAAAGATGCACTTGATTACAAATGGTCCTTCGTAAGTAGGAGTCCACTTGCCCCTGGGATCACTTTGCGGTAAGATGATCCGCTTGATTACAAGATCTCCGACTTGATATACCTGACGCCTAACCTTTTTGTTAAAAGCCTTGATCATCCGCTTTTGATACGTCTGACCATGACAAACAGCAGTAAGTCGCTTCTCGTCGATCAAGTTAAGTTGATCAAGCCAAGTCTGAATCCAATCGTCTTCACTCAAACCGGCATCCTTCATAATCCTTAAGGAAGGAATCTGAACTTCCATAGGTAGAACAACTTCCATGCCATATACCAAAGAAAATGGAGTTGCCCCTGTTGAAGTACGTGCCGTGGTACGATATCCATGCAGAGCAAACGGTAACATCTCATGCCGGTCCTTGTAGGTGACAATCATCTTTTGAATGATCTTCTTAATATTTTTGTTCGCGGCTTCAACAACACCGTTCATCTTTGCCCGGTAGGGAGATGAATTGTGATGATAAATCTTGAACTGCTCGCATAGAGCGGTGATCATAGTATTGTTCAAATTTGTACCGTTGTCTGTGATGATCCTGTCGGGGATACCATACCGGCATATGAGGTTCTGCTTGATGAAGCGGGAAACCACATTCTTTGTAACTGAGGCACATGAAGCTGCCTCGACCCATTTGGTGAAATAATCAATAGCCACCAAGATGAAGCGATGTCCATTGGATGTCGTGGGCTTGATCTCTCCAATCATGTCAATGCCCCACATTGCGAATGGCCAAGGAGCTGTCAGAACGTTGAGAGGAACAGGAGGGATATGTACCTTGTCAGCATAGACTTGGCATTTGTGGCAGGTGCGGGAATGTTGATGACAATCAGCTTCCATGGTAGACCAGTAGTAGCCTGCCCTTAGAATCTTCTTATCCATTGTATGTCCGCTCAAGTGGGTGCCAAATGTGCCGCTATGTATATCGGTCATGATCAACTCTGCTTCAACCTTGTCCACACAACGAAGTAGAACACAATCATGACTGCGCTTATAAAGGATGCCATTTCTTAAGAAGAACTTGGCAACAAATCTCTTTAAGAACTTTTTGTCATTGACGGAAGCTCCTTCAGGATATTCTCTGGTCTGGAGATACCTTTTGATTTCATGGAACCAGGGTTGTTCCACTACTTCTTCGGTATTAATCTCATGACAGTGCGCATGTTCGTCCATTCGCTCGATGGTAATTTGGGGAGCCTCGTTATCCCAGTTGAGTTTAAACATGGAAGACATTGTAGCCAGAGCATCGGCTAACTGATTTTCTTCTCGCGGGAAATGCTCGAAGGTAATCTGCTCGAAGTGAGGCAAAAACGTCAAGACATGTTCTTTGTATGGGATAAGATTAGGATGTTTAGTGTCCCACTCTCCTTTGACTTGACTGATAACCAAAGTCGAGTCCCCAAATACGACCAAAGATTTGATTCCCAAGTCTATAGCAGCCTTGAGACCAAAGATGCAAGCTTCATATTCAGCCATGTTGTTGGTACAGCTGAAGCAAAGTCGGGCAGTGAAGGGTGTATGGCAACCATCTGGAGAAATGAGTACTGCATTGATACCGTTGCCAAGTGAATTTGAAGCACCATCAAAGTATAGGGTCCATCGGGATCCTTGTTCAGGTCCATCATACGGTCCGTTACCTTCGATGTTGTCTAAAGTCATGATGTCCTCGTCAGGGAAGTCGAATCTCATAGATTGATAATCTTCGACGGCTTGATGAGCTAGATGGTCAGCTAGTACACTCCCCTTTATAGCCTTTTGGGTAGTATACTGGATGTCATATTCAATCAGGATCATTTTCCATCTAGCAATTCTTCCAGATAAAGCTGGCTTCTCGAAGATATACTTGATCGGATCCATCTTGGAAATCAGTAAAGTGGTATGAGTCAACATATACTGCCTTAGCCGGCAAGCAGCCCATACCAAAGCGCAGCAAGTTTTCTCGAGCAGTGAGTAGCGAGTCTCACAGTCGGTAAACTTTTTTTTGCTAAGGTAATAAATGGCATGCTCTTTTCGGCCAGACTCGTCATGTTGGCCCAGTACGCACCCCATTGAGTTATCCAAAACAGTCAGATACATGATCAACGGCCTTCCTTCGACGGGTGGCATCAGAATAGGAGGTTCTAGTACGTACTCCTTGATCTTATCAAAAGCAACTTGACAATCATTGTTCCATTCAACTACCTGATCTTTCTTTAACAATTTGAAGATTGGCTCACAGGTAGATGTCAGGTGAGAGATGAACCTCGCGATGTAATTTAAGCGTCCCAAGAATCCTCTAACCTCATTTTCAGTACGGGGGGAAGGCATTTCTTGTATAGCCTTTACTTTAGCTGGATCAACCTCAATGCCCTTGTTGCTGACAATAAATCCCAGAAGTTTACCATACCTAACTCCAAAAGTGTAATTGCTTGGATTCAGTCTGAGTTTATACTCCTTCAACCTGGCAAACAGCTTTTGCAAATGATTAAGGTGTTCTTCCTCTGTCTGTGATCGAGCTATCATGTCGTCTACGTAAACTTCGATCTCATGATGGATTATATCATGAAATAAAGCTACCATGGCGCGTTGATAGGTTGCCCCTGCGTTCTTCAGTCCGAACGACATCACTTTGTAGCAGAAGGTACCCCATTGCGTGACAAAGGTAGTTTTCTCCATGTCCTCGGGGGCCATTTTAATTTGGTTGTAGCCCGAGAATCCGTCCATGAAGGAAAAAACATTGTGTTGAGTTGTGTTGTCAACCAAGATGTTGATATGCGGTACTGGAAAATCGTCTTTAGGGCTGGCCCTGTTCAAATCCCGATAGTCCACACACATTCTGACCTTGCCGTCCTTTTTGGGTACGGGCACAATGTTAGCAACCCATTGTGGATAGGTTGTAACAGCCAGAAAGCCAGCGTTGAATTGCTTCATTACTTCAGCCTTGATCTTCTCATACATGTCAGGCCTCATTCGGCGGACCTTTTGCTTGACTGGTGGACAGTCTTCTCTTGTAGGGAGACGGTGAACCATGATATCTGTGTCTAGCCCTGGCATGTCTTCATAAGACCAAGCGAAGATTTCAACATATTCATTCAACAACTGCACTAAACGCTCCTCGACACCTGGTTCCAGGTTGGCACCCACTTTTACTTCTTTCCTGTCCTCCTCTGTCCCTAAGGTGATGGTTTCTAGCAACTCCTCGTGAGGCAGAATAGCCCACTCTTCTTGTTGCAAAAGTCTGGATAACTCTCCCGGCACTTCACAATCTTCGTCAACTTCGTACTCAGCGTGATTGACCAAATCCTCAGAGTTATCGAAGGCTGGAACAAAACAGTTGCCCATGGAATCCGGAATGGACGGGTACCTGCATTTGTGAGTGTGGGTGTGTGTAAGGGATAGCCATCCTTAAACAAACAAAAATTCAAAATGAAAGAAAAATGAACACAACAGTTTATAGATGAAAAACGTCCAATGATTCATTAAAACATGGCATATGGTAATGAAGAAAATCAAGCCCTTACAAATGGACCTGCATGCCCCGGGCAAGGCATGAGGTGAAAATAGTGTGCGAATTGTTTTAGTTATTACAGACCATAAAAATGGGAAATTGTTCAAAGATGAAATTACTGGTTGATAAAGGTGATGGGAACAAAATCCTTTGCTTCCTAGTTGCTTAGACCCCCTTCGACGGTCGGAAAGATTCAATCTTCGAAGTCGTTCTCTTCATCTTCATCTTCAACAACATTAATTCCATGATGAGTGATCATTATAGGTGGCCCTCCAGTCTTGGAACGACGCATAGCCTTCTGTCCTGCAGCTGTAAACCCTAGTCCAAATTTGTCCTTCTTATGGGGAAAATCAGGCAATTGCCCCCATGTTGTACTCTTCCCTTCTTTGATCACTGCCTCTGCGTCCTTGAGAGATGGCATCCTAGGCACATTCTTGGGAATGATGGGTACCTCAACCATTGTTTTCGCAACCGCTACCTCAGGAGAAACTTCCTTAAAATGTTGAAAAGGCATTTCGATGAACTCGCCATCCAGCTCCACATAACGGAAGGAGTTGAGGTGGCTTATCATGTACTCTTCCTCGCCGTGCACCGTTATAATTTTACCCTTAACAGGATATTTCAGCATCTGGTGCAAAGAGGAGGTAACTACCCCGGTGTGATACGGTGGGAGAACTGACTTGATTTTTGCGTTTGTTTTCGCAAATGTTTCGGTTAAGCAAGAGTCGCCACCGACTTTTTTATTTTATCCTAAGGAAAGGTTAAAAAGCACAGCAAAAACCTTTGAGATGTTTTCTTGGGTTTGGGGAGTAGATTATAGAAAGGGAAGGTATTAGAACCCTTTCTATCCATGGTTCTCCATGGGCTCTTAGTTACTTGCTTAGATCAACTTTGCCTTGATTTTCAATTGTTTGAAATGGTGCTTTGTGTGTGTGGGTTTGAAAAAATAGGCAAGTGTTTTGTTTTGCAAGTGGGCAAGTAACCAAGAGCTATCTACCCTAAATTTCTCAAAGATCTTTGCTATGTCTTTAACCCTTTTAACAATTTTGTTCCACCATTGTATTTGGTGGACAATCTTGTGTTAGGATGTGAAAGGGACGGGCGTGGGTCATCGTTTAGACTATAATTGCAATGGTGCCAAGTATCTTTGGGCAATTTTTCTTTAAGGGACTTGATCATTTTTAGGCAACTTTCGAAAGCGTCATCGAGGGACTATGATCATTTGAATTGTGTTTGTTTTGCCCAAAGAAACCTAACATGCAATATGGCCCATTATTGAAGGCAACAAGTGGAATACCCTAGGGGTGCAAGTGTGATTAGTGTTATTCATTTTCATGCTTGTTTATCTTGAAATTAGGTCAAACTATTTTTGGTTAATTGATTTGCATACAAACCCTAATTCTAACATGGCATAATTAGAAAGCTTTAAAGTGCGAAAAAATAAAGTTCCTAAGTTATTACAACATAATATATGGGATGGGGGGTACAAATGTTCAAATGGGGGTATTTTGACAAGAATTAAAACCCTAGACTATTAAATCCAAATTGGAATTTTGCAAGGTATTTAATTACACAATATTCAAAATAAAATAAAATAAATATGCAAGATGCAAAAAAAAAGTTTTCATATGTATGTGAAAAGTATTTATCATGTATCAAATAAACAAAAAAATAAAATTAATTAATTTTTGGTATTTTTAAGTATTTAGGATAAAACCCTAATTTTATGAATAAAAAGTATTTAATATATAATATGTGTAATATTTATTAATTATGTACAAAAAATAAATGAAAAGAAAGTATATGGAAAAAAAGTAATTTTTAAGTTAAATATTAGTAAAAAATAAAATGTATTATTTTATTATGTTTTTAACCTAAATGTATTAATAAATACCTAAATATTTATAATATTTACTAAATACTAAATATATGTGTAAAAATAATAATATTTAATATTTACAAAAAATGTATTTTTTTATAAAAGGTTTTTCAAAGATAAAATAAAACAAAAGTCAGAAAATAAAAAGTATTTATATTATTTTAGTATTTTAAATAAAAGAGCATTTATATATTATTTATGTACAAATATCAATTTAAACAAATAAATGCCTAATAAATACAAAAATGGTTTGGAAAATATTTTTTATATTTTTAATATTATGAGAAAAAATAAATAAGTCAGAAATAACAAGAAAAAGTCAAAAAATGTTTCAAATAAGCACAATGGGCCAAGGGGGTTCAAAAGTGAAAATGTGGTGCAAATAAGAAAAATAAAACAAGCCCAGCCCAAAGGACCTTCTTCAACCTCTGGCCAGAAACTTGTCAAAAACGCGCGCCTCCTACACTGATTCAAACATCTTGATTCCTGAACTTTTAGCACAAACTCATAACATGAAAAATGTTAAGCATCAAACCACGATTCTGGATATATAAAGAACTCATCCTAACTCTCAGAAATGAGAGAGAATTTCTTCTCCCCCAATTCCTGACCTAGTTTTTATTCAATGTTCAGACTTAAAATTCTCATAGCACATGCAAAATAAATGGAAAGTAAAGATATGTATAGCTTCAGGGACATGAGCATGACATTTTTCATTCACAAACTTAGAGCTAATTCTTCCTACATTGAGAGATAGAAGTCCAAAGATTTACCTGTTCAGTTGGAAACATGTGCAACAATGGAGATGATTACAAGGCAAGGTAATGATTTGTATAGCTTGCTTGATGTCCCAGGATGCTATTCCAACCTTTAGTTTGCTTCAAAACCAAGTGAATCGTGTTATGGCACTTCAACTGCAAAACAGAAAATATGAAAATGGTGATGTTAGCTAGGGGTGTTACAGGTCGTGTTTAGGGCTTGGAACAGTTTCAAGGGATGGTGTGGGATATGTTTGAAGTGTTTTTGGTCAAGGTGCACGAGGGAAATGAGCTAGCCAAGTCCAAGTGCAGAATGCCCTGTTTTTGTGCAGTTTAATGGTGATTCTGTGTTTGAGAGTGTTTGGAACTTGGTTGGCTTGTGTTTCAGCTTATGTTTGATGTTTAGAATGTGTACAATAACTTTGCTTAAGCTTGTGTTTTCTGAGATGAGAGTTGGGAGTTGTTATGTCAAGTTTCTTCTTACTTAAGCAACAAAATGCCAAGTTGTTTTCTAGACTGATGGAGGCCCCTCTAATGTGCTGATAAGCTTGCCCTTGATCAGTGGGATTAGCTCAAAAACTTGTGCCAAAGAGATTTGCTGTGTACCTCTTGATTTGCAAATTGACATAAAGCTTCACTTTTTTCAAAAATGGACATAATGCTTTTTCTATTTTAGGACTAAACCTTTATGTAATGCTTAAACACATAATGCAAGGCTTGAACACAAAGGGTTTGCATTTAATTTATGAGTGCAAATGGGATATAGGACCTGTAATCAAGTTGTGCAAGCTGATTTGAAAAAATTGCACAAGTTATGAACATGTACATTGGCCATAAACAAAGTGAGTTTTTCCCAACTTGCCAAATTCGATTCTCTCTAACCATGAGGTTGTTTGATGAGTTATTGGACATTTTGGAAAGCTTGTAATGTTTACTACAATCCATATTTGTAATGAAAATTGAAATTCCAAGTGGAAGTATGTGAAAAGTGGTCTTGAAGTTAGGCAAAAAGCTTGCCTAAAATAGGTCAAAATTTCTCTAAGTTAAGAATGGTTTGGTACCCTTGTTCCAAAAATTGTAACTTGAGCTACAAGCTTCTTTTGAGGAAACTTTGTGAATCAAAGTTGTAGATTTTTCAATGGACTACAACTTTCATGTTTTGACTTTTCCTTGAATCCAAATGCATCTTGATGAGAAAGTGGGACAAAGTTAGGAAAAAATTAGGGTTTTTCATAACTTAGAAAAATTCTAAGTTATGAAAAATCTTCATTTCAAACCCTAATTTGTGATTTTTGATTTCTTGATGAACAAGTTTCATGATTTGGCATGTTTTGATGAAAAATGAATCTTGACACTTGATTTTGACCAAAAAGTCAAAGTTTGACTTTTCAGTATACAGTCAAAAATTGATCAATTGACTGGAAAATTCAACTGTCAATCTTGTGTATTTGGGATCTTTTGAACTTGTTGAGTATGTCAAGACAATTCCATGGGGTCCTTGAGTCCATATGTGAGCTTGGTTTGCCATTGGCTGGGTCAAACAGTCAAAAATTGCCTTTGTGCAGTCAAAACCCTAAAAATGACCATTTTGCCCTTTTGGTGATTTGATCTGATTTCTTGTGGAATTGTGATCCAAACTTGATCAAATGGTCCATATGAGTTCATAATGTTGATGTGGGTCAATTTTCATGAGGTTTGACTGTCAATTGGCCACAATTGGCTTTTTCCCCAATACAACTGATTTCTAGGTCAACTGTCCAATTGACTGGGCAAAGGTTAGAATCAAGGCTTAAAACTTGGTATGGATAAACTTGGGAGTCCAACATGAAGCATGAAAGTCATCTTAGGCATTTTAGGTCAAAATATCTTTGTGCAAACACAAACCCTAATTTGGGTCAACAGTGCTAGGAGAAGTCTTGTAGAGGAAACCCTAACTGGATCTTGAGCTCCAAGGGCCTTGTGATGAGAAAATGTTGAGAAAATGGGAGGGAAAATTTTGGGGTACAACAGTTGCCCCTGTTCAATCTTCTTGAACCTGAAGAGTTAGATTGGCAAGTTTGCCTTTCGTGACGCGAGGGTAAAAGGAGATTGAACACTAGAGTGCCCGGAAATTTGCACTCGCATGCTGGAGTATCAGCAATGTGATGTCGGGAATGGGCTTATAGATGCCATTTGGAGAGATGGTGGATAGGGAGATGGGCTTATAGATGCCATCTGAAGGCGTGACAGAACCTTGTCGGGAATGGGCTTATAGATGCCATTTGGAAGTGTTGATCACATAAGAAATTCCTAAGCGAGAACTTGCACGCTTTGAGAAAGACAGATGTTTTCCTGGCTTGTTACAGGTTTTGATCTTCAATCTCTTCATGCAGATATGCCCTGGCTAGATACAAGTGTCGAGTCTACAATCGGTTGCTCACAGATATGCCCTGGCTGGATACAGGTATCAAATCTGGAATTGGTTGTCAACAGATATGCCCTGGATGGATACAGGAATCGAATCTTCAAACTCTTCAGATGTGCCCTGGCTGGATACAGGAATCGAATCTGAAAACTCTTCAGATGTGCCCTGGCTGGATGCAGGAATCGAATCTGGAATTGGTTGTTAACAGATATGCCCTGGCTGGATACAGGAATCGAATCTGGAATTGGTTGTCAACAGATATGCCCTGGCTGGATACATTAATCGAATCTTCAAACTCTTCAGATGTGCCCTGGCTGGATACAGGAATCGAATCTGGAATTGGTTGTCAACAGATATGCCCTGGCTGGATACAGGAATCGAATCTTCAAACTCTTCAGATGTTCCCTGGATGGATACAGGAATCGAATCTGGAATTGGTTGTCAACAGATATGCCCTGGCTGGATACAGGAATCGAATCTTCAAACTCTTCAGATGTGCCCTGGCTGGATACAGGAATCGAATCTGGAAACTGATCACTCACAGATGTGCCCTGGCTAGATACAGGAATCGAATCTGGAATTGTGACAGTTGAAGGTAGTCGTCTTTTGGGTTGTCTTTTTCCCTGAAAAGGCAAAACATTAGTTGCATGCAATGTCATGATGTATGAAACGCATGATGTCATGATGTTCAAAATGAGATAGTGTTGTATGCACTTTATCATGTATGTAAGCAAGATGTATGAAATGTGAAATTTTTATGAATGTATTTTCGTCTAGGAAAATAAATCCTTGACGATCGGCTGGGGAAGTAAACCCTGGGCTGACGTTGAAGAGTAGAGTTCTTCGCTTCCGCTAGGGATGATGGTTGCAAGAATACACCGGTAAGAGAAGATGACTCCGTTGGGGAATAAACTTGTTGGAGAGATTACTCTGAGGGGAATTACTCTGTGGGAAGAGATACTTCGCCGAAGTTTTGATGAGAGCTCCGCTGAGGATTTCAATGATGGACTCCGCTGGGGATAACAATGATAAACTCCGCTGGGGATAACAATGATAAACTCCGCTGGGGATTCTGTTGATAAGTTAAGTTGGGGAACTTTGATGAACTCCGCTAGGGATAGGAAGAACTTCTCCGAGGGCGATCTCCCGTGGTAATTAGCTGAGGATAACCCAGTTATAAGCCCTTGTGAGGAATAACTTTTGAATGAAAATGGGGAGGGACGTTCGTATTCTGCAGGGGATAAGCTTCCAAAGTCTACCGGGGATAAGCTCCAAGACCTGCTGGGGATATGGACTCCAATTTTCCTGGGGAAACTTTCGGACTGTACTGGAAAACGGTTCCACTGGGGTGTCTGTATTCCGCCGGGGAACAATCTTAGATCAAGACTGCCGGGGATGCTTGCTGAGGAATTCCTATACTCTGCTGGGGAATGTTGATATCTTCTGGGGATACCCAACTTCCTTTAGGCTGGCCGTAGACTAACTCTGCTGGAGGAGAGTATTGCTGACTTGTTAGGGGAATAGGGTGCCTGTTGTAGGGCTGATGATAGACTAACTCTTCCTGGGGAGAGTATTGCTGAATCTTGTCTTACTCTGTGGGGAGTTGAGGTAACTTGGTCACATTCTTCAGTTGAATCTACCTTGGTACCCTGGCGGACAGAGCAACTAGACTGCCTGGAAATTTTACATTTCCCCTGTTTCTGATGTCACCTGTAATCAGTCTTTTGTTTCGTATGCAAGTATTTATGAATTAGCAATTTAATGTCAAATGCATATATCAAAAACAAACATTGGACGTTCTTCGCAAGACAAAACAGAAAAAAGGAAAAACAATTGGCAATTTGTTTGGAAAAGTGAACTTGTATTGATTTTGAAATTTTCCTGTAAATAGGCGTTTTTTGTACAAGAGGCTGACGTCCTAGTAAGAGAACGCCGCCAAATAACATAAAGTTTATACAATTTTTGAAAAGTAAACAAAACAGCTATGTGAACTGGGTTCCAACTCTGCTATCACCCTTATGTCTTCAAATGTCTCATCACTTTGCTGCTTAGTTGAAGATGAAGCTGATTGATCGATGCCGAAGTCTGAGCCCGATAGTTGATGCCGAATTCTGGATGTAAGGTGATCCAATGAGACATAGTGTTACGTTTTATCCCTAACTTTTTCCTGGACCGCCCTTTCGGGTTTTCAGTCCACCGGGATACCCTTTTTTGCCCAAGCCGCCTTTTCAGGTTTTCGACTTGCCGGGTGTACAAATTCTTTTCATTTCATCCCTTATTTTTGCCCGAACCTTTTTGGTTTGCCGGGAAGCCCTTATTTTTGCCTAGGTATGTCAACCTAGCGGGTCTTTTATTCATGCGTAGTATCTTTTTACTATGTCTGCATTGGCGGGGTGAGGAAGGTCGTCACCATCCATGGTGGTTAGAATCATGGCTCCTCCTGAGAACACATGTTTAACCACAAATGGCCCTTCGTACGTAGGGGTCCATTTGCCCCTGGGATCACTTTGAGGAAGGATGATGCGTTTGATTACCAGGTCCCCAACTTGATACTCTTGTGGTCTGACTTTCTTGTTAAATACCCTGATCATCCGTTTTTGGTACGTCTAACCATGACAGATAGCGGTGAGTCTCTTTTCGTCAATTAGGTTTAATTGATCAAGTCGAGTCTGGATCCAGTCATCTTCACTCAAGTCTGCATCCTTCATTATCCGGAGAGAGGGTATCTGGACTTCGATCGGCAAGACTGCCTCCATGCCATAGACCAAGGAAAAGGGAGTTGCCCGGTTGACGTTCTCGCTGAGGTACGGTACCCGTGAAGAGCGAACAGTAACATCTCGTGCCAATCTTTATAGGTCACTGTCATTTTCTGCACAATCTTTTTGATATTCTTATTTGCTGCTTCTACAGCCCCATTCATCTTCGGCCGGTAAGGAGAAGAGTTGTGGTGCTGTATCTTGAATTCCTCGCAGAGCTCAGTGATCATCCTGTTGTTAAGATTGGTACCATTGTCCGTAATGATTCTTTCCGGGACGCCGTACCGACAGATCAGGTTATGCCGAATGAAACGTGCCACGACGCTCTTGGTTACGGTGGCGTAGGAAGCTGCTTTCACCCACTTCGTGAAGTAATCAATCGCTACCAAGATGAAGCGATGCCCATTGGATGCCGTCGGTCGGATCTCACCGATCATATCAATGCCCCACATTGCAAAAGGCCAAGGTGCCGTCAGGACGTTCAGAGGAACCAGAGGGATGTGCACCTTATCAGCATAGATCTGGCATTTATGACAAGTTCGAAAATGTTGGTAACAGTCGGCTTCCATTATGGACCAGAAATATCCTGCCCGAAGGATTTTCTTTGCCATGGTATGTCCACTAGAATGTGTTCCGAATGTACCTTCATGCAGTTCTATCATGATCTTCTCTGCTTCAGTCTTATCCACACAACGCAGTAAAGTTGAATCATGATTTAGTTTGTAGAGAATGCCGTTGCTGAGGAAGAATTTTGCCGCAAACCTTCTTAGGAACTTTTTGTCATTGACCGACGCGCCTTCGGGGTATTCTTGGGCTTCCAAATATCTCTTCACCTCATGATACCAGGGTTTTTTGGTTACCTTTTCGGCTTCAAGATCGCAGCAATATGCAGGTTCGTCCAACTTCCAGATAATGATCCGGGGAGCCTCGTTGTCCCATTTGACTTTGAACATTGAAGACATCGTAGCTAGTGCGTTCGCTAACTGATTCTCCTCTCTTGGGAAGTGTTCAAAAGTTATCTCTTCAAAATGGGGAAGCAAAGTCAACACATACTCCTTGTAAGGAATAAGATTTGGGTGTTTTGTATCCCACTCGCCTTTGATCTGATTGATCACGAGAGCGGAATCTCCGAAGACACTCAGAAACTTGATCCTTAGGTCGATTGCAGCTTGGATACCCATGATACATGCCTCATATTCTGCCATGTTGTTGGTGCAGTTGAAACATAACCGAGCGGTGAGTGGAGTATAAGTACCTTTAGGGGATATGATCACAGCGCCGATGCCGTTACCCAAAGCGTTCGAGGCTCCGTCAAAATGCATAGACCATCGGGATCCTTCCTCAGGTCCTTCATCCGGTCCAGGTACTTCACAATCAGTTACTACCATGATATCTTCGTCTGGAAATTCAAAGTTCAATGATTGGTAATCATCCACAGGTTGGTGTGCCAAATGGTCTGCCAATACACTTCCCTTGATTGCTTTTTGAGTTGTGTACTGTATGTCATATTTTGTCAAGATCATTTTCCATCTTGCTATTCTTCCAGACAGAGCAGGCTTTTCGAATATGTACTTGATTGGATCCATTTTTGAAATCAACAGAGTAGTGTGAGTCAGCATATACTGTCTCAGCTGGCGAGCAGCCCATACCAGAGCGCAGCAAGTTTTCTCGAGCAGTGAGTACCGAGTCTCACAGTCGGTAAACTTTTTGCTCAGGTAATAAATAACGTGCTCTTTTCGGCCAGACTCGTCATGCTGCCCCAGCACACACCCCATTGAGTTGTCAAGTACCGTTAAGTATAGTATTAGAGGTCTCCCTTCCACTGGTGGCATAAGAATGGGTGGTTCTTGGAGATATTCCTTTATCTTTTCGAAAGCAACCTGACATTCATCGTTCCAACGTACTACTTGATCTTTCTTCAGCAATTTGAAGATTGGCTCACAGGTAGCAGTTAGATGTGAGATGAATCGGGCAATGTAATTCAGTCGTCCTAGAAATCCTCTGACTTCTTTCTCTGTCTTGGGAGCCGGCATCTCTTGTATGGCTTTCACCTTGGCAGGGTCCACTTGAATACCTTTGTCGCTTACAATGAAACCTAGCAATTTTCTAGACCTCACCCCAAAGGTGCATTTGTTTGGGTTCAACCTCAGCTTGTACAACTTCAGTCGGTCAAACAGCTTCCGCAGATGGTCAAGGTGTTCCTCCTCAGTTTGGGACCTTGCAATCATATCATCGACGTATACTTCAATCTCATGGTGGATCATGTCATGAAATAAAGCAACCATGGCACGTTGGTAGGTTGCCCCAGCATTTTTCAACCCGAACGACATGACCTTGTAGCAGAAGGTGCCCCACTGAGTCACAAAGGTAGTCTTTTCCATATCTTCAGGAGCCATCTTGATCTGATTATACCCTGAAAAACCATCCATGAAGGAGAACACCTTGTGTTGAGCAGTATTGTCAACAAGAACGTCGATGTGAGGTAGAGGGAAATCGTCCTTAGGGCTGGCCCTATTCAAATCCCTGTAGTCAACACACATTCTGACTTTACCATCTTTCTTTGGCACCGGAACCACGTTGGCCACCCACTGAGGATAAGAAGTCACTGCTAGAAACCCGGCATCAAATTGTTTCATAACCTCAGCTTTGATTTTCTCGGACATCTCTGGGCGCATGCGGCGGACCTTCTGTTTTACCGGAGGGCAGTCTTCCTTGGTAGGCAGGTGATGAACTACAATGTCGGCATCCAAACCAGGCATGTCTTCGTAAGACCAAGCAAAGATTTCCATGTAATCATGCAGCATCTGGATCAATCATTGTTTCACGCTGAGCTCTAGATTAGCACCAATCTTGACTTCTTTTCTATCTGTTTCAGTGCCCAGATTCACTGTTTCCACTGGCTCTTCATGCGGCTGAATGGCCCTCTCTTCCTGGAGTAGCAGTCTTGCCAGTTCACCAGGCACTTCGCAATCATCTCCACCCTCTTCTTCAGCTAAGTTGATCGGATTTTCGAAGTCATAACTGGCGGTAGCAGAGTCGTTACCAGCGATATCCAGAGTGGATTGGAACCTGTATAAGTGAGTGTGTGTAAATACAGCTGTTTTGCACTATATAACCAAGAAAGAAAAAAGAGCACAAGATTTGAAATGCAACAAACGTCCAATGTTTTGATTAATGATTTATGAAAATGTCATACAAAAAGCCCTCACAAATGGAGCCACGGTGCCCCGGGTAGGACACCGAGCCAATAAAAGTTTCAACATATTGTTTGTTACAAATTGAAAACAAAAGAGTTCATTACTGCGTGACAAAAGTAATAGGTGTAAAATATTTTTCCGTCCAGTTGCTTGGTCCATTGTTGGTTTTCGGGTAGATCCAGCTATCAAATTCCGCTTCCTCTACGTCATCCTCAATAGCATTCACTCCTGGGTTGGTGATGAACACCGGAGGCTTTCTGATCCTTTCTTTGTGAACAGCCCTCTGAGCCTCTGCAGTGAAGCCCAGCCCAAACTTGTCGGTCTTTTGAGTGAAGTCAGGAAGTTGACCCCAGTTTGCACACTTGCCTTTCTCAATCACAGCCCGGGCATCCTTCAAGGAAGCCATCTTCAAAGGAAAGTCTTCTTCAACCACTGTCTCAGCTGACGCCAATGTTGGAGGTACCTCTTCAAAATGTTGAAAGGGGGTTTCAATAAACTCCCCGTCCATTTCAATATACCGGAATGAATTCAGATGACTTACCATGTATTCCTCCTCTCCCTGCACAGTAACAATCTTCCCTCTGACAGGGTATTTGAGTTTCTGGTGTATAGTGGATGTTACGGCCCCAGCCTTGTGAATCCAAGGTCGACCCAGCAAGCAGGAATAAGATGGACGAATATCCATCACGTAGAACGTTGAGTCAAAGACTTGGGAACCCACACGAATAGGAATGTCTACCTCACCGTGCACCATCCTCTTAGAACCGTCGAAGGCTCTAACAATGATGTTACTAGGCTTCAATTCCAGACCCTCACAATCCAACCGATCTAAGGCCTTCTTGGGCAATACATTCAGGGAAGAACCGGTGTCCACCAACACGTGTGCAAGAGTAGTGCCCCTGCATTCTATGGAGACATGCAGGGCATCATTGTGGTTTTTTCCCTTGGCGGTCAGATCGGCATCCGAGAAACCCAAACCATTGTCAGCGTTCAAATTAGCCACACAGTCAGTGAACTGATCTGCAGATGTCTCTTGCGGCACATGGGCCGTTTTCAGAAATGAAATCAGGGCCTTGGCGTGGGCCTCTGAGCACAGCAGCAATGATAGCATAGAGATCTTGGAGGGGGTATGCCCCAGCTGTTCAACGACATTGAAGTCACTCTTTTTAATGATTTTAAGGATTTCCTCCATCTCTTGCTGGGAGGCTTCAACAGCGGTCTTTTTTGGTGCCTCCGACTGGGCAGGCAAATCGGTAGTAACTCCTTTGCCCCGAGCATCAGAGGACTCGGCGGCAGTAGTAGACACAGGAACTTGATTTAGAAGGGAAACATGCACACTTGCGGGTGTGATGATAAGAGGTTTTCGGATAACTGGTGGTGCAATGTCAGGCGAGAAGAGCCTGCCACTGCGAGTAATTTTGGCGGGACCAGTGATGTTACTGATACTGGTACCGGTGTTGAACTCCTGCTTCACTCCAAGCACATACACATCTGCCCCATAGTGCCATGGGACAGCCTTGTCAGATTCATAGGGGAGGGGCCCCGTAACAGTAATGGTAATGGGTGCAACAGACATAATTTTGACTGGCTTCCTCGGGGGAGCCTTGGTAGGATTGTTGAAAATTGTGACGACAGATACTTCTTCAGCGGGAACAAACGGAACAGCGGTCTTCTTGAACAGAATCTCCTTGCTATCCATCAGGCTTTGGATGCCTGACTTCAGCAGCGGACAACCGGTAGGGGTAACAGCACACAGGAGGCAACCCTTGCTACAACCCAGAAATAAACCGGCTAGCAGTAGGTTCTTCTTAACAGTCAATATAGGGGTAGCAACATCATTCACCGAAATAGCATACAAATCTTCCTCAACAACATTTACTCCATGCTGGGGCATAGGAGCAGTCATAACGTTAGGCCTTTCAAGCGCCTCAAACTGTATTTCCTTCGCATCAATTAGGTCTTGAACCTTATTTCTCAGGGCCCAGCAATCATCAGTAGAATTCCCCGGGCTATCGGCGTGATAAGCACAGCGGGCATTTGGGTTATACTTAGGAGATGCAGTATTCACGGCCTTCGGAGCCTCTTTGACGGTCACCAAGTGGGTCGATAGCAGTTGCGGCAAGATTTGTGACAAGGTCATACTCAGCCGGGTGTACTGCCTTTTGGGCCTCTCACCCCTTTGTTGATTGTACTGCTGAGGAGCAGCAACAGGTTTTGAGATTACCAATGCATTGACGGCTTGGCGGCGTTCCGGCTTAACTTGTCTTCTAGGACCATAAACGGCACTAGCTTCCTTCTTGAAAGGTTTCTTCTCAGTACTTGCGGAGGCACCTTTCTGTATCTTTCCTGACCTGATGCCAGCTTCTATCCTTTCACCCGTCAGGATCAAATCTGTAAACCCAGCGGAGGAATTACCAACCAGATGATTGAAGAATGGACCAGACAAGGTCCCTAGAAACATGTCAACCAGTTCACGGTCAGTCAAAGGAGGTTGCACCCTGCCAGCCAAATCTATCCATTTTTGCGCATATTCTTTGAATCCTTCGCCCGTTCCCAGTGACATACCCTGAAGTTGGGTACGCGTAGGAGCGAGGTCAGAATTGTACTGATATTGTCTATAAAATGCGGTAGCCAAATCCTCCCAATGTCGGATACTGGTTCCATCTAGCTGATAGAACCACTCAAGTTGTGACCCCAAAAGGCTATCTTGGAAGAAATGGATCCAAAGGTTCTTGTCTGCCGTGTAAGGTTGGATCTTCCTTACGTACGATCTGAGATGCAGCTTAGGACAGGAAGCCCCGTCGTATTTTGCAAAGGCAAACGCCTTGAACTTGTGTGGGATTACCACCCCAGAAGATAAACCTAAATCTCCGAAATCCAGCCCCGGCACATTTTGAATCTCCATGGCACTCAAGCGGTCCCCTAATTGCTTGTATCTATCAGCAGTAGGAGGGTATTGTTCGTCATTGTAATCCGTCTCGTTGTCAGAGACTGCAGGACTAGGAGCCCCTCCCCCTTGGGGACTGTCTTTCTCTGCATAGGAAGTAGCTTGATCAGCCTCATTATGGAGTGTATTCCCAAACCTGCGTCCAGTGTTGAATAACACAGTCCTCTTCTTCTTCTTCTTCTTCTTCTTTAAGAGCAGAGCCTTCAACTCTTGTTGACCTTGGGCCATGCTCATGACCATCTCTTGAAACTGGCGTTCTGGGCCTGGAGGGCCTTGATTGCTTGTTCACTGGATGATTCAGGATTCATGATGACTGTTCAAAATAAACAGCGAAGAAGATTAAGCAACCTGTAGACAAAGGGGTACCTGTTATGCACATGATGCATGAGATGCTATCTATGCAATGCATTCAAGGATTTTAGAAATTCACAATTGTTGCAGACAAAAGAACGCACGTCATATTAATAAGAAGAAATTTGTTAGTACATAAATGCCCTATGGGCCAAATATTATAAAAACAACTTCTCAAGGTAAAAAGACGTTGCGCATCCTCTTTGGTGTAATGTAGGTGTTGAGGGCCTCTTGCTCATGGAGTCGACGGGTAAGCTCTAGAACCTTCTTCTCACTGGCGTAGAAGCTGGCTTCAAAAGTGTTCCGTTCCTCCTTGAGCTGAATCCAACTCTCCTGCATTTCCTCCCACGATGTAGGCATGTCAGGATATAGGATGGTGTAGGGAACCTCTCCTTCCTTAACGGGCTCTTTAATCACAGGGAGAACATGAGGATAAGGTATCATTAGACTCTGGGCTCGGGCTTGTACCCACTTGAGATAAGGCTCAAGAGGGATGGAGTTCTTGTGCCCCAGTGTCTTGCTATCAACCTTGTTGGGCATCCTCCAAGCTCTGATGAATCTTTGGCGAAGTCCTTGCGCATCGTTGTCGAAGTCAAAAACTAGGTCAGGAATCAACATGTCGTGAGGGCCATCCCTCCGTGCATATCCAAATTGTCTCAAAGCTAGACAAGGGTTGTAGGTAATGCCCCCTCTAATGCCAAGTAATGGAACATTAGGGAACTCTCCACAACGATCGATGATGATGACATTTTCTCTGGACCGAGAACACCAATGTACATCAGAGTGAGTAAGGGTCATCAACCGTTGTGACCACCTTGAGCCTTGGTCATTTTTCAAGACAGATTGTGGAAGGTGTGAAATAAACCACCTTGCAAGGAGAGGAGTACAACACATGAGAACACCCCTCTTTCTCATTGTTCGTGTGTAAAATGAGTGAAGGATGTCCCCAAGCAATGTTGGTATTGGATTTCTGGACAAGAAGATTTTGACGGCGTTGACCTCTACAAGCTGGTCAGGATTTGGGAACAGGACCAACCCATAGATAAGGAGTGCCACAATCTCTTCAAAGGCTTGTAGGTCCAATGAATTCCACCACTCTTGTGCCTTTTCAAACAAGAATTTTGCTAAGAAGCCTTTGACACCGCTTCTAGTTTCCCAATGCCCCTTGATGTCGGATGGCTGTAGATGTAATGCTCGAGCAACATCTTCAGGCTTTGGTTCCTTTTCCGTACCGTTGAAAGGTAGTTGATTAAGGATAGGAATTCTCAGGAGTTGAGAAAATTCCTCCAAAGTGGGCACCAACTGGTAGTCGGGGAAAGTGAAACAGTGGTGAAGAGGGTCAAAGAACTGGAATAGCACTTTCATCATGTCCTCTTCAATGTTGGTGTTGACTAAGCTGAGCAGTCTACCATGTCTTTCACTGAAGGGAGAACTTTCCGGAATTCTTGATGTGAGCTCCTTGAGTTGAGGAGGGATTCTCACAAGGTTGACTTGGATGGTTTTTCTGCGAGGAATTTCCATGACCTACAAAACAAGAACAAAGATAAAGATCTAAACCCTTGAAGTGGTTAGTAAATGCATATGATGCTTTATGATGTTCATGATGTATGCACAAACATATGTACAAGCAAATCACACCAAACCCTAGTTTCAGGCTTGCATGGGGTTTCATAGGTAAGTACCCTCTTGAGTGTAGTTGGCTTAAAATCCTGTCCTATAAATAGTAACCGGGTTCTAAGGAGCTCAGTATCACTGGATTGTTTTCATTGTTCATTGTTTTGGTTTAGCCACTTAACTAGCGACCAAAATATTCCAAGAAAACAACCCTCAATGAGTGTAGTATCGAGTATCTACCAACTTCGGACTGCACCAAAGCCGGTCATCTCACTACCCCTAATGAAAGGCCAAGATGGTCAAGTAAGGTTCTAGGTCATTAGTGCTTAGTGACATCACTCAGCGGCCCCGTACTCTCCTTGATTGAACTTAAGGGTTACCGGTACTCACAAATATGTCGCACTAATATAGCTATTGCTTCGACCGTGTCGGTATACCCCGCACAGTTTCCACAACGTATTGCTATCTATGAATGTTTCCCAAAATCCGGGTGTAGGATTGTAAACCCAAACAAGAGAGCCAAGATATAAAGCAATCAAAACAAACAATTAGTCATGCAAGAGGGTGATCTAAGCCCTAAGGTTACTCCACTTTTAAATCAATGCCCCAGCAGAGTCGCCAGTTCTGTGATACGGTGGGAGAACTGACTTGAGTTTTGCGTTTGTTTTTGCAAATGTTTCGGTTGAGCAAGAGTCGCCACCAACTTTTTATTTTATCCTAAGGAAAGGTTAAAAAGCACAGCAAAAACCTTTGAGATGTTTTCTTGGGTTCGGGGAGTAGATTATAGAAAGGGAAGGTATTAGCACCCTTTCTATCCATGGTTCTCCATGGGCTCTTAGTTACTTGCTTAGATCAACTTTGCCTTGATTTTCAATTGTTTGAAATGGTGATTTGTGTGTGTGGGTTTGAAAAAATAGGCAAGTGTTTTGTTTTGCAAGTGGGCAAGTAACCAAGAGCTATCTACCCTAAATTTCTCAAAGATCTTTGCTATGTCTTTAACCCTTTTAACAATTTTGTTCCATCATTGTATTTGATGGACAATCTTGTGTTAGGATGTGAAAGGGACGGGCGCGGGTCATCGTTTAGACCATAATTGCAATGGTGCCAAGTATCTTTGGGCAATTTTTCTTTAAGGGACTTGATCATTTTTAGGTAACTTTCGAAAGCGTCATCGAGGGACTATGATCATTTGAATTGTGTTTGTTTTGCCCAAAGAAACCTAACATGCAATATGGCCCATTATTGAAGGCAACAAGTGGAATACCCTAGGGGTGCAAGTGTGATTAGTGTTATTCATTTTCATGCTTGTTTATCTTGAAATTAGGTCAAACTATTTTTGGTTAATTGATTTGCATACAAACCCTAATTCTAACATGGCATAATTAGAAAGCTTTAAAGTGCGAAAAAATAAAGTTCCTAAGTTATTACAACACAATATATGGGATGGGGGGTACAAATGTTCAAATGGGGGTATTTTGACAAGAATTAAAACCCTAGACTATTAAATCCAAATTGGAATTTTGCAGGGTATTTAATTACACAATATTCAAAATAAAATAAAATAAATATGCAAGATGCAAAAAAAAGGTTTTCATATGTATGTGAAAAGTATTTATCATGTATCAAATAAACAAAAAAATAAAATTAATTAATTTTTGGTATTTTTAAGTATTTAGGATAAAACCCTAATTTTATGAATAAAAAGTATTTAATATATAATATGTGTAATATTTATTAATTATGTACAAAAAATAAATGAAAAGAAAGTATATGGAAAAAAAGTAATTTTTAAGTTAAATATTAGTAAAAAATAAAATGTATTATTTTATTATGTTTTTAACCTAAATGTATTAATAAATACCTAAATATTTATAATATTTACTAAATACTAAATATATGTGTAAAAATAATAATATTTAATATTTACAAAAAATGTATTTTTTTATAAAAGGTTTTTCAAAGATAAAATAAAACAAAAGTCAGAAAATAAAAAGTATTTATATTATTTTAGTATTTTAAATAAAAGAGCATTTATATATTATTTATGTACAAATATCAATTTAAACAAATAAATGCCTAATAAATACAAAAATGGTTTGGAAAATATTTTTTATATTTTTAATATTATGAGAAAAAATAAATAAGTCAGAAATAACAAGAAAAAGTCAAAAAAATGTTTCAAATAAGCACAATGGGCCAAGGGGGTTCAAAAGTTAAAATGTGGTGCAAATAAGAAAAATAAAACAAGCCCAGCCCAAAGGACCTTCTTCAACCTCTGGCCAGAAACTTGTCAAAAACGCGCGCCTCCTACACTGATTCAAACATCTTGATTCCTGAATTTTTAGCACAAACTCATAACATGAAAAATGTTAAGCATCAAACCACGATTCTGGACATATAAAGAACTCATCCTAACTCTCAGAAATGAGAGAGAATTTCTTCTCCCCCAATTCCTGACCTAGTTTTTATTCAATGTTTAGACTTAAAATTCTCATAGCACATGCAAAATAAATGGAAAGTAAAGATATGTATAGCTTCAGGGACATGAGCATGACATTTTTCATTCACAAACTTAGAGCTAATTCTTCCTACATTGAGAGATAGAAGTCCAAAGATTTACCTGTTCAGTTGGAAACGTGTGCAACAATGGAGATGCTTACAAGGCAAGGTAATGATTTGTATAGCTTGCTTGATGTCCCAGGATGCTATTTCAACCTTTAGTTTGCTTCAAAACCAAGTGAATCGTGTTATGGCACTTCAACTGCAAAACAGAAAATATGAAAATGGTGATGTTAGCTAGGGGTGTTACAGGTCGTGTTTAGGGCTTGGAACAGTTTCAAGGGATGGTGTGGGATGTGTTTGAAGTGTTTTTGGTCAAGGTGCACGAGGGAAATGAGCTAGCCAAGTCCAAGTGCAGAATGCCCTGTTTTTGTGCAGTTTAATGGTGATTCTGTGTTTGAGAGTGTTTGGAACTTGGTTGGCTTGTGTTTCAGCTTATGTTTGATGTTTAGAATGTGTACAATAACTTTGCTTAAGCTTGTGTTTTCTGAGATGAGAGTTGGGAGTTGTTATGTCAAGTTTCTTCTTACTTAAGCAACAAAATGCCAAGTTGTTTTCTAGACTGATGGAGGCCCCTCTAATGTGCTGCTAAGCTTGCCCTTGATCAGTGGGATTAGCTCAAAAACTTGTGCCAAAGAGATTTGCTGTGTACCTCTTGATTTGCAAATTGACATAAAGCTTCACTTTTTCAAAAATGGACATAATGCTTTTTCTATTTTAGGACTAAACCTTTATGTAATGCTTAAACACATAATGCAAGGCTTGAACACAAAGGGTTTGCATTTAATTTATGAGTGCAAATGGGATATAGGACCTGTAATCAAGTTGTGCAATCTGATTTGAAAAAATTGCACAAGTTATGAACATGTACATTGGCCATAAACAAAGTGAGTTTTTCCCAACTTGCCAAATTCGATTCTCTCTAACCATGAGGTTATTTGATGAGTTCTTGGACATTTTGGAAAGCTTGGAATGTGTACTACAATCCATATTTGTAATGAAAATTGAAATTCCAAGTGGAAGTGTGTGAAAAGTGGTCTTGAAGTTAGGCAAAAATCTTGCCTAAAATAGGTCAAAATTTCTCTAAGTTAAGAATGGTTTGGTACCCTTGTTCCAAAAATTGTAACTTGAGCTACAAGCTTCTTTTGAGGAAACTTTGTGAATCAAAGTTGTAGATTTTGCAATGGACTACAACTTTCATGTTTTGACTTTTCCTTGAATCCAAATGTATCTTGATGAGAAAGTGGGACAAAGTTAGAAAAAAATTAGGGTTTTTCATAACTTAGAAAAATTCTAAGTTATGAAAAATCTTCATTTCAAACCCTAATTTGTGATTTTTGATTTCTTGATGAACAAGTTTCATGATTTAGCATGTTTTGATGAAAAATGAATCTTGACACTTGATTTTGACCAAAAAGTCAAAGTTTGACTTTTCAGTATACAGTCAAAAATTGATCAATTGACTGGAAAATTCAACTGTCGATCTTGTGTATTTGGGATCTTTTGAACTTTTTGAGTATGTCAAGACAATTCCATGGGGTCCTTGAGTCCATATGTGAGCTTGGTTTGCCATTGGCTGGGTCAAACAGTCAAAAATTGCCTTTGTGCAGTCAAAACCCTAAAAATGACCATTTTACCCTTTTGGTGATTTGATCAGATTTCTTGTGGAATTGTGATCCAAACTTGATCAAATGGTCCATATGAGTTCATAATGTTGATGTGGGTCAATTTTCATGAGGTTTGACTGTCAATTGGCCACAATTGGCTTTTTCCCCAATACAGCTGATTTCTAGGTCAACTGTCCAATTGACTGGGCAAAGGTTGGAATCAAGGCTTGAAACTTGGTATGGATAAACTTGGGAGTCTAACATGAAGCATGAAAGTCATCTTAGGCATTTTAGGTCAAAATATCTTTGTGCAAACACAAACCCTAATTTGGGTCAACAGTGCTAGGAGAAGTCTTGCAGAGGAAACCCTAACTAGATCTTGAGCTCCAAGGGCCTTGTGATGAGAAAATGTTGAGAAAATGGGAGGGCAAATTTTGGGGTACAACACCCGGCATAATGGATCCACGGCCTTCCTAACAAGCATGAATATGACGGACGGATGTCCATCACGTAAAAGGTTGAGTTGAAGACCTTTGTGCCTACTTTGATAGGAATATCAACCTCTCCATGAACCATTCTCTTGAAACCATCAAAAGCCCTAACAATGATGTTACTAGGCTTGAGGGTCAGTCCTTCGCAGTCCAAGCGGTCTAAGGCTTTCTTTGGCAGCACATTCAAGGAAGAACCAGTATTAACTAAGACATGGGCGAGAGTGGTTCCCCGGCATTCATCTGAAACATGTAATGTGTCGTTATGTTTCCTTCCTTTGGGAGTTAAGTCAGCATCGGAAAAGCCAAGGCCATTATCAGCAGTAAGACTGGCCACACATTCTTGGAACTGGTCAGTCGAAGTCTCTTGGGGAACATGTGCCGCTTTCAAGAATTTGATCAGAGCCTTAGCATGGGCCTCAGAACAGAGCAGAAAAGCCAACATTGAAATTTTAGAAGGGGTCTGCCCTAATTGTTCCACAACGTCGTAGTCACTTTTTCTGATTATTTTCAAGATTTCATCCATTTCTTTCTGAGTGGTTTCGGGGATAACCACAACATGGGCCTTCGTCTTGACAGGCACTTCCAGTATCCCCTTACCCTTGTCGGTAGTTTCAGCAGATGGTCTTACTACAGAAGTATCCAGTTCTTCAATCACTGGGCCTTGCACAGATGGTCCAACAGGTGCAGAAGCTTTTAAGGGTCCGAAAACTGCTCGAGGGAGAGCAATCTCTGGAGAAAAGATCCGGCCACTGCGGGTTATCTTGGTTGTACCCACGATGTTTCCTATATCAGGGTCTTCTTCTTCAGAAATCTCTTGGACTGTTTCAATCTGCTTGACGCCATGATAGAAGATTTCTCCTCCGTAGTTCCATGGGATTGTCTTGCTGGATTAGTACGAGACAGGTCCCAGCATGGTGATCTTTAATTGTACACATTCAGAGTTGGGTGTAATCCTGACAGACCTTTTGCAAGCCTTGGGAGGATTGCCGGAAATGGTTATGATTGCAATATCGTTGGCTGAACTAGTAAAAGTAGCAGGAGTAACAGGATTGAAAGTATCAACAGGGGTTTTCTGGAAAAGTATCTCTTGGGTATCCATCAGGCGTTGGACACCTGACTTCAACATTGGACAATCACCTTGTATGTTCAAACAAAAATAACAACCTTTCCCGCAGCCTGGGAAAATCCAGGCTCTCATCAAATTTTCTTTAATCACAAGTAGCGGTGTCAACAAGTCAACAACATCAGTAACATGGAGGTCCTCCAAAATAGCATGAACATTATTACCGTGCTTGGGCATCGGAGCAGAAATCACATTGGGCTTCTCAGGAGTATCAAATTCTACTTCTTTGGCATCAATCAAGTCCTGGATTTTGTTCTTAAGCGCCCAACAATTATTTGTATCATGTCCAACACTGTCGGAGTGGTAGGCACACTTAGCATTGGAGTGGTAGTATGGAGAGGAGGTGTTAGGGTTCTTAGGTGCTTCCTTCAAACTGGTAAGATTCAGCTTCAATAAATGAGGGAGTACTTGTGCTGGCGTCATGTTGATTCCGGTGAACTGCCGTTGTGGCCTTTCTACCCGTTGTTGATTAGGTCTCGACTGATTGCCGCGAGGTTGATCATTTGAAGAATTTTGAATCATCACAGCCCCTACAGTAGGTCGGCGCCCAATTCCTCTTTGGCCTTTCTGAGAATAAACAGCGGAAGCTTCCTTTTTAGCCGGGAAGGCTTTCTTGACAGCAGTGGATGCAGAGGCATCTTTCTGAATCTTACCACTTTTTATACCAGCCTCAACCCTTTCGCCGGCCAAAATTAATTCAATAAATCCCGCGGAGGAACTCCCAATTAGATGATTGAAGAAAGGGCCAGATAGGGTCCCAAGAAACATGTCAACTAATTCTTTGTTCGATAACGGTGGCTTCACCCTTCCAGCCAGATCACGCCATTTCTGGGCGTACTCTTTAAATCCTTCATTGGAAGCCATCCCCATACTTTGTAGCTGAGTACGAGTGGGCGCCAAATCAGCATTGTATTGATACTGACGGTAAAATGCAGCAGCTAAGTCTTCCCAATTGTGAACCTCTGATCTTTCGAGCTGGTAAAACCAGTCCAACTGCGTTCCTGATAAGCTGTCTTGGAAAAAGTGCACCCAGAGGTCTTTATCAGATGAGTGGGGTTGGATTTTTCGGACATAAGATCTCAGATGCATTTTTGGGCACGACAGACTGTCATACTTGGCGAATCTTGGCACCTTGAACTTGGGAGGGATAACAATCCCAGCTACCAGCCCTAGTTCTTCAAAATCCAAACCGGGAACCCTCTACAACTCCATGGCTACCAGTCTATCTTCAAGATTTTTGTACTTATCGTCCGCTGGTGGATATTGTTGTTCGGAGTAGTCTTCGTCTTCTTCCTCTTCCACTTCAGATTCAGAAGGTACAACAGCCCCTTTCCCTTTACCAACCCCTTCGTCAGACGTTGAGGGGAACTCAAGAACTTTCCTAACATTGCTCTCAAACCTTCTTCCAAAAGTGGCCACTCCAGGTCTTTTCTTCTTTTTCTCTTTATTCTTCTCCAACAAAACTTTGAGGTCCTCTTGACCCTTTTCCAAGGTTATGAGGAGTTGTTGAAACTATGAATTTTGTGCCTGCAGATCCTTTACTGTTTGCTCCAAATCCATCTTGCTGAAATAAACAGCAGAAAGATAAGGAAACCTGGCGTGAAGACCTATTTATGCATATGATGAATGGTATGTTATTCATGTAATGCATTCAAGGGTTCAAAAATTCAAATTTGTTGCAAACAAAAAAAAGAACACACGTCATATTAAGAAGAAATTTGTTAGTACATAAGTGCCTCATGGGCGAAATATTACAAAATTCTTAATGTAAAAAGACATTGCGCATCCTCTTTGGTGTGATGTAAGTGTTGAGAGTTTCCTCCTCATGAAGTTGGAGGGTAAGCTCTAAAACCTTCTTCTCACTGGCATAGAAGCTGGCTTCAAAAGTATCCCGTTCTTCCTTGAGTTGGATCCAACTCTTTTGCATTTCTTCCCATGATGTTGGCATGTCAGGATGTAGGATGGTGTATGGAACCTCTCCTTCCGTAACGGGCTCTTTGATCAAGGGGAGAATGTAGGGATATGGCATCATAAGATTCTGGGCGCGGGTTCGCACCCACTTGAGATAAGGCTCAAGGGGGATGGAATTCTTGTGCCCCAGTGTCTTACTATCCACCTTGTTAGGCATCCTCCAAGCTCTGATGAACCTTTGTCGAAGTCCTTGCGCATCATTGTCAAAGTCAAAAACTAGGTCAGGAATCAGCATATCATGAGGGTCATCCCTCCGAGCATATCTAAATTGTCTCAAAGCTAGACAGGGGTTGTAGGTGATGCCCCCCCTAATGCCAAGTAGTGGGAAATTAGGGAATTCCCCATAATGATCAATGATGATGACATTTTCTCTGGACCGAGAACACCAACGTACATCAGAATGTGTGAGGGTCATCAATCGTTGTAACCACCTTAAACCCTGCTTATTCTTCAGAACTGATTGTGGAAGGTGAGAAATAAACCACCTTGCTAGGAGAGGAGTACAGCACATGAGAACACCTCTTTTCCTCATTGTTCGTGTGTAAAATGAGTGTAGGATGTCCCCAAGCAATGTAGGTATAGGATTCCTGGATATGAAAATCTTGACAGCATTTACATCTATAAGCTGATCAGGGTTTGGGAACAAGACCAACCCATAGATGAGGAGTGCCACAATCTCTTCAAAGTCTTGTAAATCAAGAGAATTCCAGCAGTCTTGTGCCTTGTCAAACAGAAACATTGCCAAGAAACCCTTGACACCACTTCTGGTTTCCCAATGTCCCTTGATATCAGATGGTTGCAAGTGTAATGCTTGAGAAACATCTTCAGGCTTTGGTTCTTTTTTCGTACCATTGTAGGGTAGTTTATTAAGAATAGGAATTCTCAAGAGTTGAGAAAATTCCTCCAAAGTAGGCACCAATTGGTAGTCAGGGAATGTGAAACAGTGGTGTAGGGGGTCAAAGAACTGGAAGAGAACTTTAAC
This sequence comes from Vicia faba, assembly GCA_948472305.1. NCBI lineage: Eukaryota > Viridiplantae > Streptophyta > Magnoliopsida > Fabales > Fabaceae > Vicia > Vicia faba. The sequence continues at coordinate 1,729,363,012 of OX451736.1, read as the reverse complement.
CATGTCTTCTTCAATGTTGGTGTTGACTAAGCTGAGGAGTCTACCATGTCTTTTACTGAAGAGAGAATTCTCTGGAATCCTGGATGTAAGCTCCTTGAGTTGAGGAGGGATTCTCACAAGGTTGACTTGAATTGTTTTCCTGTGAAGAGATTCCATGACCTACAAAACAAGAACAAAGATGAAGATCCAAACCCTTGAAAGGGTTAGTGGATGCATATGACGCTTTATGATGTTCATGATGTATGCACAAACACATGTACAAGCAAGTCACACAAAACCCTAGTTTCAGGCTTGCATGAGGTTTCAAAGGTAAATACCCTCTTGAGTTTAGTTGGCTCAAACCTGTCCTATAAATAGTAACCGGGTTCTAAGGAGCTCAATATCACTGGATTGTTTTCTATGTTCATTGTTTTGGTTTAGCCACTTAACTAGCGACCAAAATATTCCAAGAAAACAACCCTCAATGAGTGTAGTATCGAGTATCTACCAACTTTGGACTGCACCAAAGCCGGTCATCTCACTACCCCTAATGAAAGGCCAAGATGGTCAAGTAAGGTTCTAAGAGTTCATTAGTGCTTTATGACATCACTCAGCGGCCCCGTATTCTCTTTGATTGACTCAAAGGCTACCGGTACTCACAAATATGTCGCACTAATATAGCTATTACTTCAACCGTGTCGGTATACCCCACACAGTTTCCACAACGTATTGCTATTTACCTATGAATCTTTCCCAAATCCGGGTGGAGGATTTCAAGCCCAAACAAGAGAACCAAAATGTAAATCAAGCAAGGCAAACAATAAAATCATGCAAAGGGTGACCTAAGCCCTAAGGTTACTCCACTTTTAAATTTATCCCCAGCAGAGTCGCCAGTTCTGTGATACGGTGGGAGAACTGACTTGGGATTTTGCGTTTTGTGTTTGCAAATGTTTCGGTTTAGCAAGAGTCGCCACCGACTTTTTATTTTATCCTAAGGAAAGGTCAAAAAGCACAGGAAAGACCTTTGAGATGTTTTCTTGGGTTCGGGGAGTAGATTATAGAAAGGGAAGGTATTAGCACCCTTTCTATCCATGGGCTCTTAGTTACTTGCTTAGATCACTTGCTTTGCTTTTCAATTGTTTGAAATGGTGCTTTGTGTGTGATTTTGAAAGATGTTTTGAAAAGAGGCCATCGTTGTGGAAACCTTTGTAATGATTCTTGTTTGAATGTATACAAAGGTGTTTTTATCTTTTTGAAAAGTTTCCAATGTTTGAAAGTAGGGTTTTGAAATTGTGTGGTGAAGTATATTTTGAAAATAGCAAGGATGTTTTTGCAAGCTTGATCAAGTAACTAAGAGTTGTCTACCCTATTTTAATCAAAGATATTTCTTATGTTTTTAACCCTTTTAACAGTGTTGTTTCACCATTGTATTTGGTGAACAACCTTGTGTTAGGATGTTAAACGGGACAGGCGCGGGTCATCGTATAGACCATGATAGCAATAGTGTCAAATATTTTGGCAATTTTCTTTAAGGGACTTGATCATTTTGTTTAGGCAACTCAGATAGCGTCATCGAGGGACTATGATCTTTTGTTTTGTTTTTGTTTTGCCAAAGTACTTGACATGCAACCATGGCCCATTTTTGAAGGCAACAAGTGGATTGTAACCCTAGGGGTGCAAGTGTGCATTGTGTTTGTTTTTCATGCATATTTATCTTGGATTAAGTCAAACTAATTGTTGATTTTATTTGCATACAAAACCTAGGTCTAAGCATGGCATAATTGGAAGCTTTTAAATGTGCGAGAATTTAAATGCTACACTATTACAACATGATATAGGGAGCGGGGTACAAATTTGAATTGGGGGTATTTGACAAGAAATTAAATTCTAAGTTATTACAACCAAATCAAATGTATAGGCAATATTTAAATGTACAATGACTAAATAAAATACAACAAATAAATGTTAGATAAAATGTATTATGCAAAAAGTTTTTATGTATGTAAAAAGTATATTTTTTGACGTGAAGTAAAAATAATAATAATAAAGTCAATTTTAATTATTTTGATATTTAGGGCAAAAATCCTAATTCTTAAATAAATGGTATTATTTATTAATTATATACAATAATATATTAATTTGTACAAAAAAATAAAAGTATATTATAAAAAAGATATTTTTAGTGTAAAATATTAATAAAAGTAAAAATGTAATATTTTTATATTTTTGACCTAATTATCTAATAAAATAAAGTGTATATATATATATATATATATATATATATATATATATATATATATATATATATTAAACATATTAAATAAAAAAAATAGAAATTAATTATTTACAAAAATGTGTATATTCTAGAAAATATTTTCAAGTGTAAATAAAAATAATAAATGAAGATAAGTATATTTTTTGTATTATTTTTTTGAGTTTTTAATAAAAAGGAAATAGTTTATTTACATACTTATACTAGTAAAATAAAAATAAATATGAAAAAATATAAAATAATTTTTTTGGCATTTTTTAAATTTGGACTAAAAATAATAAAGTCAGAATAAAAAATAAAAATGTCAAAATGACAAATATTCAAACAAATGGGCCAGGGGGGTGTAAACTGAACAAAGGGGTGTCAAAAGCAAAAGAAACCAGGCCCAACCCAGAATCCACTTCTTCTTCTTCCTTTGAACAAACCTGCGCGCGTGCTATGTACAAAATTGTAACTCCTGGTTGTTTGATCTTTTGACAAAACTCATAACATGAACATTGTAGAGAATTAAACAACGAATCCAACCATATAAAAAACTTGGATTAACTCTCTAAGACCAGAGAGAAATTCTCTGGCCCTAATTTCTAACCTAGTTTTTTCAGAAAGTTCATGAGTGAAATTCTCTTAGCACGATTAATGTAAATGAAAACTAAGCATATGTATGGCTTCAGGGCTATGAGTACAACACATTTCATTCACAAAACTAAGCCTAACCATTCCTAAATAGAGAGATAGAAGTCCATGAAATACTTGTTTCAGTTGACTTCAAGCTGGACAATGTGGCAACCTTCAATGGTGTTTGAGCTTCTTTTGAGCTTGCCTGAGGTCCAAGGAAGCTTTTCCAATGCTTGTCTTGTTTTGAAACAGCTTGAATCGTGCTGTAGAACTCAACCTGCAGAGCTTTGAAACAAAAATGGAAAAGTATGTTAATGGTATTACAGCTTGCAATGGAGGCCTGAGATAGTTCAGGTGAGTTGATTGGAAGGTGTTTGAAGTATCTTGGGACAAAACGCACAATGGAAATTGGTTATGGCTTTAAGTTTGCAGAGCTTGCCCTGTTTTGCAGCAAAACAGGGATTTTGTGTACAAGGGGGTTTGGGAGGCAGAAGGGTTGTGTTTCTGGCTTGTTGGAAGGTATGAAACTTGTCTACAATGTTTGTGTAAGCTAGTTTCAACAGATGTGAGAGATGGTATATGTTTTACAACTTTTCTTCTTTTTCAAGCAAGAGTGTGTGTCCTCCCAATGCAGGCCTGTACAAGCCCTATATCATGCTGCACATTTTGCTCTTGGTTACTGGAATTAGTGGATTTGATCCTGCCTCAAAGATCTGGCCCCCATGCCTCAAGGATTTTGTTTTGACATAAAGTGCATCTTTACAAAAATGGCATTTTACATTTTACCATTTAGGGCTTAATTTTGTATGTAATGTCCACATGAACAAGATAATACCTTAACTCAATGGTTATACATTAAATTATGGAGTATAAACTAGTTTTGAGGCCTGCAAGCTAGCACCAAACATGCTGATTTGAAAATGCAAGTTTGTATGAACATGTATTGGCCATGGACAAAAATGAGTTTTTGCCAACTTCAAGCATTCGATTCTCTCTAACCACAAGGGTGTTTGAGGAGTTCTTGGACGATTTGGAAAGCTTGGAACATGTACTATAATCCATCTTTGAAATGAAACTTGAAACTCCAAGTGGAACTATGTGAAAAGTGGCCAAGAAGATGGGTCAAAATCCTGCCTAGATTAGGGCAAATTTTCTCAAAGTTAAAAGTTTTAGGTACCCTTGTTCCAAAAATCATAACTTGAGCTACAAGCTTCTTTTGAGAAAAATTTGTGAATCAAAGTTGTAGACTTTGTGATGACTACAACTTTCATGTTGCAAGTTTTGTTTGAATCCATTTGCATCTTGGTGAAAAAATGGGACAAAGTTAGGAAAAAATAAGAAAATTTCATAACTTAGAAAATTTCTAAGTTATGAAATTTTTCATTTTAAAACCCTAATTTGCATTTTTGGGTTTCTTGATGAACAATTTTCATAATTTGACATGTCTTGATGAAAAATAACTCTTGGCACTTGATTTTGACCAAAAAGTCAAAGTTTGACTTTTTAGTGTACAGTCAAATTTTGATCAGTTGACTGAAAAATTCATTTGTCAATCCAATGCATTTGAGATCTTCTGAACTTGTTGAATAGGTCAAAACAATGTCATTGAGTCCTTGTTTCCATGGTTGATCTTGATTTGCCATTGGTTAGGTCAAACAGTCAAAAATTGCCCTTGTACAGTCAAAACCCTAAAAATGACCATTTTGCCCTTTTGGTTATCTGATCAAATTTCTTAAGGAATGGTGATACAAACTTGATCAAATGACCTATATGAGTTCATTATGTTGATGTGGGTCAAAAATCATGAGGTTTGACTGTCAATTTGCCATAGTTGACTTTTTCCCCCAATATTGTTGATTTCTAGGTCAACTGTCCAATTGACTGGGAAAAAATTTGAATCAAGGCTTGAAACTTGGTATGGACAAACTTGTGGGTCCAACAAGGAGTATGAAAGTCACTTTGGGCATTGTAGGTCAAAATATCCCTATGCAAACTCAAACCCTAATTTCGGTCAACAGTGCAAGGAGGTGTCTTAAGCAGAGCAAACCCTAGCTTGATCTTCAGTTCCAAGAGTCTTGTGATGTGAAAATGTTGATGAAAGGGGAGGAAAAATTTTAGGGTACAACAAATTTCATCTACGTAAATCTGACAAACTAAAATGTCATTCTTAAATTTCTTACAGAACAAGGTTGTGTCCACTTTCCCTTTGGTGAATTCCTTTTCTAACAGAAAGTTACTTAGCCTTTCATACCAAGCTCTGGGAGCTTGTTTCAGACCATAGAGTGACTTCTTTAGTTTGAAAACATATTCTAGGTGTTTAGGATTTTCAAACCTATGGGGTTGGTGCACATATACCTCTTCATCAATGTAACCATTTAAGAATGCACTTTTGACATCCATCTGATACAGAGTGATGCCATTATTTACAGCAAAAGAGATTAAGAGTCTGATAAATTCTAACCTCGCGGCTGAAGCAAAGGTTTCTGTATAGTCTATCCCCTCTTGCTGACTATAACCTTGTGCCACCAGTCGTGCCTTGTTTCTGATGACTTCTCCTTGCTCATTCAGTTTGTTTCTGAACACCCACTTTGTTCCAATGACGTTGAATCCTTTTGGTTTGGGAACTAGGTCCCATACGTCATTTCTGGTGAACTGGTTTAGCTCCTCCTGCATTTCCAGAATCTAGTCATTGTCCATAAGAGCTTCATCAATTTTTGTTGGTTTAATCAGAGATACCAATCCCATGAGGGATTCTTCAGAGTTTCTGAATGTTGATCTTATTCTGATTGGATCATCCTTCTTTCCCAGAATCTTATCTTCTGGTTGAGCTATGCTGCTTCTGGATAACTTTTTCTGGAGTTGATCAACAGAAGGTACTGGAACACTTGTGACATTTCCTTCTGAAGTTGTTGGGGCGTCTCTGTTGGGAACTTTTGATGAGTTGTCTTCAGCACCTGTGAATTCAACTTCTATATCTGCAAAAGATTCATTCTGCTTTGACTTTTAAGGGTCAAGCTTGTCATCAAATCTAAAATTGATTGAATCTTCAACAATTTGTGTTTCTGTATTGTATACTTTATACCCTCTTCAGCGTTCAGAGTATCCTAACATAATACACTTCTGTGCTTTAGAGTCAAACTTGTCCAAATGATCTTTAGTATTCAGAATAAAGCATGTACATCCAAAAGGATGGAAATAAGAAATGTTGGGCTTTCGGTTCTTCCACAGTTCATATGGAGTCTTTTCCATAATAGGTCTTATAGAGATTCTATTCTGAATATAACACGATGTGTTAATTGCTTCTGCCCATAAGATCTTAGCAATGTTAGTCTCATTGATCATGGTTCTGACCATTTCTTGCAATGTTCTGTTATTTTGTTCTACAACTCCATTTTGTTGGGGAGTTCTAGGACAAGAAAAGTCATGCGAAATGCCTTTTTCATTAAAAAATGTTTCAAATTTTTTATTTTCAAATTCTCCACCATGATCACTTCTGACTTTGACAATTCTAAGATCCTTTTCATTCTAAACTTGGTTACAGAAGGCAACAAACACAGAATGTGACTCGTCCTTATGTATTAAGAACTTTACCCATGTCCATCTGCTATAGTCATCTATAATCACTAGTCCAAATAAGTCTATGTGCAGAAGTTCTAATGGCCCAAAGGTGGAAACAACATTTTTTTGCTTTAAAAGCAGGTTTTGCAAATTTTCCTTTCTGACATGTTTCACACAGAGCATCTGAGCTGAACTTCAGATTAGGAAGTCCTCTGACGAGATTGAGTTTGTTAATCTGAGATATTCTTCTCGTACTAACATGCCCCAATCTTATGTGCCAGACCCATTGCTCGTTGTTAACAGAAAGAAGGCATTTTACATTCTGACTTTTTAGTTCAGAAAGTTTTATCTTATAAATGTTGTTTTTCCTCTTTCCATTAAATCGGGTAGATCCATCTTTCTGACTAACAACTTTACATGAATTTTGATTAAAGATTATATCATAACCGTTATCACTTAATTGACTTAAGGATAATAGGTTATGCATCAATCCATAAACTAAAAGCACATTGTTAATAGAAGGAAGATTACCATTACCTACTGTTCCAGAGCCAATGGTCTTCCCTATTTGGTTTCCTCTAAAGCCCATGTAGCCTCCAGGTTTAAGTTCCAGGCTTTGGAACATATGCTTTCTTCCTGTCATGTGTCGAGAGCATCCAAAGTCCAGGTACCATGACTGGTGTTTTAGCCTTGCTGCTAAAGATATCTCTTCTGTATCTGATTCTGAGTTTGATTGAGATGCTTCGCTGTCTTCTGTCACATTATCCATAAGAGAAATGTTGGCTCTTTCATCATCTAATTCTGAGTCTGTGTTAGAAGTATCTGAATCATCCCATGTTGCCATGAGAGTTTTCTTTTTCTCCTTGAAGAACTTCTTTTTGTGCTTCTCCTTCTGAAGCCTTGGACAATCACTTTTGTAGTGCCCCTGTTCATTGCACTCATAGCGGATGTTGTCTCTGTTGTTTGATTTCCTATCTCCAGATGAAGCTTCAGATCTTCTGTGTCCAGAGGAGGACTCAGAATTTCTGTATCCGAAGGAAGATTCATTCTGATTCCCTGACCTTCTGGAATTCTTGAATTTTCTTTGCCTCTGCTTCCACAGCTGGTTTACCCTTCTGAAGAGAAGAGACAGTTTGTCTTCTTCTGATAAGGATCCATTAGAGATTTCTTCCATAGCCTGCAAAACCTTAGAATCGATTTTTTGTTAGATTTTAATGCTAAAGGCTTACCTTGCTTCTGAGGCTCGTCATCTTCTAGCTCTATCTCATGGCTTCTGAGGGAGCTAACAAGTTCCTCCAGAGATATCTTGCTGAGATCTTTAGCCGGCTTAAGCACAGTGAACATTGGCCTCTGTTGTACCCCAAAATTTTCCCTCTCATTTTACTCAAAACATTCTCCTAGAGGTCCTCAACTTGCCCAAGGATGCCTAAGGATTGACCAGACAAATCTTCCTCCTAAGACAATAAGCCTCAAACTAGGGTTTCCCTCCTCATCAAGATGTTTGAGTTTCCAAGGGTCCTAAGTGGTTTCCATTTCCCTAATATGTCCTCAAGATCATCCATGCCAAGTTTCATGCCTTGCACAAGAAGTTTGCTCAGTCAACTGCTCAAATTTCTAAAAATCAATTGTAACAGGTCAAAAGTCAATTGTGACCCACATACAGTCAAACTTCAATATTTTTGGTCAACATAAATATTTTGAAGTGATATCCATCATTTTATCAAGGGTTTATCATGATTCCTCAAGGAATGCTCCTAATTCATCAAAACTCAAAAGTTGCTAAATTAGGGTTCCTGTAGGAAAAGTCAACCAAACTTTGACCAGGCATAAATTTCTCATACTTTATCAGGAATTTCTCATCCAAGGCTCATTTTTAAGAGAATCCAATTACCTACAACTCATATCCATCCCTCAAGTTCAAGATATGCACTCATTAAAAGATATAAATTCAGACATTATAGGTCCTTTTCAAAAGTCATCAAAAACACCTTTTAGGTCAAAGCTTCTTACATGAACATGGAAGATCCAATTGAGATGAAACCAAAGAGGTTTCTTAGGGGACATTCTAAGATTTCTAAAAAGTCCAAGAACACCATCATAGGGTTAAAATTGAGAGAGATATGCATTGTCAAAGTTGGCCAATTTTTGAAATAAATGCATGAAGCAAATATTGACCAAACTTGGATTTTTTTCCAAATGGGCCGATCCTTTCAAGTTTGAAACTCACTCCTAACATGGTCCACGACCTCTAAGCCCACCCATACATTTTTCTACTATTTATTCTATTTAATTTGATATTTTATTCATTAAAATTCAGAATTAAATAAATAAATAATAGAAATAATGTAAATTTTGACGTGAATCCATTTTGGGCAAGTTTATGCTGGTTTATGTCAATTGATTTCGTGCAATAACCCTTCAAATATGTCCAGGTTCATCCACATGTGAAAATGGCATAAAATCATCAAATATGGCATTTTTTTCAAATTTTGATCATGGTCTTAAAACACAACATTATGAGGGAGATTCATTCCATGATTTCTTGTCTTCTCATTCTCCTCTATAAATATAGAGCCATACAAGCTTGAAAGACACGATATTTCTCTCTAAAAAAGCTCTCAAAAATCTCTTCAAAAAGCTCTCCAAAAGCTCTTCAAAAAGCTATCCATAAATCAAAGAATTGGTGCAAGTCATATCTCGAGGTTCCGGTCTCTCTCGATTGACATCAAGCCTCAAACCATCCTCTTGAAGTCCTCAGGAGTCTTACAAGGCCCAACAGCAAATATAAAAAATCACATAAAAATAGATTTAGGATTTTTCTTTATTAAATTTTAATTTTGGTAAATTAATTAACTAATCACTTTAACTTCTTTTTTTTTAAAATTAAAATTAATAGAACTTAGGTTTAATTTCATTTTAATTCGTTTTCCTTTTCGTAACAAAAATACCAAAAAAACATAGAATTAATTTCTTTTATTTAAATTTCATGTTTCTTTAATAATTAACTTTTTTTATATAGATCTAGATCAATTATTTTTTAACTTAAACCATTTTCATAAATTAAAACAAAAAACAACAAAAAGATTTTTTATATCTTAGGATTTTTAGACATCTTTTCAAATTTGCACATTATTATTCTTTCGCACTTCCTTTTATTATTGTAATTGTATATTGGAATGTAATAGATGATTAGTAAGACCTTTACTGCTTTTATTTATTTTTTCCCCAGTTTTGGATATGTACATAATCCTCCTCCCCGAAGCCTTGTAATAGCTAGGTTTTATATTTCTGCACTTTTAAATTACTACAATTATTAACTGTTAGATGTATGACTAATAGGATTGTATGGCAAGAATAATCAAACATTAGAAAACTTAACAAAAGACTAAAATAACTGAACATAACACACCTTGCACATATGCACCCTTAGGGTATACCTCACTCGGTTGCCTTGGAAAATAATGGTCATGTCCCTCGAACGTAGGGATATCTTAGCAAAGACCCTTAATTCTAAAGTCATCATAAAGATCATGGTCCCTAACGTCCCTCGAGTTGTCTACGAGAAATGATCTTGTCCCTCAATGTTGCATATATGATGACAGTCCCTTCGAATGCTAAGATATCTTTACATGTTTCCTTCGATGACCATATTGTCCCTTTCGATAGTCCCTCAACATCTAACGATAGGGCTACCTACTCACTAATAGTAGGATAGCGCTGTCTAAAGAAAACGAGAAAATGAACAATATTTTTCGAGTAGGTAGAAATTCTTAAGTACTTGCTCAAAACAATAAAAACTCTTTTTCACACACTTTCAAAACAGTTTTCAAAAACAATTTCGTCACACTCTTGAGGACAGATACAAGGGTTATCATGAAGTTAAACAAAAAAATTTCAAAACACACACAAGCAATTTCAAAATGAGCAAGTACCTAAGAGCCTGTGGAAAACCACCGATAGAAAGGGTGCTAACACCTTCCCTTTCTATAACTTACCCCCCGTACTCAGAAACATCTCAAAAAAGGTTTTTTCTGTTCTTTTTCCTTTTCCTTTGTTGGATGAAATTAAAGTCAATGGCGACTCTTGCTTACCGCAACATTTGCAAACAAAAAATGCAAACCAGTATTAACAGTCGGTTCTGCCACCGTATCACAGAACTGGAGACTCTGTTGGGGAATGAAATAAAGTGGGGTTTACCTTAGGATCTAGGTCATTTTTAAAATTGCTTTCTTGTTTGTTTTGCCTGCTTTATCTTTAAAGGTTTTTGCTTGGGTATTGTTGAAGATCCTACACCCGGATCTGGGGACACTCTTTAGGTAAGCGGCAATAGATCGTGGAGACTATACGGCATATACTGATATGGTTTAAGCGATGGCTGTGTTGGTGTGACACTTTGGTTGGTACTGGTATCCTTAGTGTGGAAACAAGGAGAATACGGGGCCGCCGCGTGGTGTCGTGAAGCACTAACAGACCTTAGAACCTTAGTTGAACAAACTTGGCTATTAGAAAGTAATGAGATAGCCATCCTCGGTATAAAGCTGAGGATTGGTTGATACTCGATTCTACACTCATTGAGATCAGACTTTTGGGATATTTCGGCCGTAAGAAAAGATTGTTCGAGCTGAAACAATGCCTGATAAAGGATGATCAGTGATATTGAGAATCCTTAGAACCCATTTACTTTTCTAAGACAGGTTTGAAACCAACTAAACTTCAAGAGGGTGCTTACCTATGGAATTCATGCAAGCCTAAATCTAAGGATACTTGTGTGACTTGCTTGCTTTCTTTGCCTAACAATTTGAACTCATTACACGGATTTGTTTGTGTTCCTTGAAGGACCTTGTTTGTACAAATCTAATAAATTGGTTTCTTACCCTACATTTTCGCTTAACACATAGCATACACATCATAACATCATGCCACAACATTTCATTAACCATTTCAAGGATCTCAAGAATTTGTGATGCAAGTTATGCTAAATCAGACGTCTAGCAAGGGGCAAGGGGATTTAGTTTCCTCTAGCCAATACCGTCAAAAGACCAAAACATGACAACTTGAGTCAGGGGCTATGACCCGCTTGATATGGTGAGCTTGACTCTCGTAGAAGGAATATAAACGTTACGAAGATCTTCAATCAAAGCTGCAAATTTCAACTTCTGACATTTTCTTGTTTACCCCGCGAGATCCTTGAAAACATTGCATGCACTTCATTTGCAAAATAGGTCTTCCAGTACAGGTCTCTCATTTTCTCGCTGTTTATTTTAGCAAGGAAAATGGCTCTCTAACAAGACAATAGAGATCTCCAAACTCAAGAAGCTCAATTCATGCAAATGTTCCTAAACCTATTCAAGGGGCAGGAAGAGTTGAAAGCACTCCTCGCTGGAGACCTTGCCAAGAAAAGTCCTGGAGACAATAAGGACGAACGGTTGGAACAACTGCAAGCTAAGGTAGAAGCGATGAGAACCCAGATGTTGGGGAAGATGGCTCTTATCCAAGGCCTAGCCCGGGGATAAGAAGAGCTGAGAGCCATTATCAAGAAACTTCATCAAGACGGCTGCAGCCGTATGAAGCAAATAGTTGAGGTTGAGGACCAAGTCATTGATCAACTCCTGAGAAGACAAGAGGATGGTTTTGTGAAGAGTGGACTTTTCCAAATTTCTACCATATCACGGGTCTAACAACAACCTCGCCAAAAATAACGGGTTAATCAGAGTAAGTCGGATATACCAAAAAGGAAGTTTACCAAACTCAACATGTCGTTGTCTCAAGCTTTGTAACACCTGTTGAGGATGAATCTGATTACGTTGATAGGACCTCATCTGAATCCCAAGACTTCTTCCCCTAACTACAATCCTGATGCAAGATGTGCATACCACTCCAATAGCCCGGGGCATGATACTGACGACTGTTGGAGGTTGAAATACAAAATTCAAGACCTGATTGATGAAGGAGCATTGGAATTCACACAAGATGGTCAACTGTAATGTTTCTGTCATTCCTCCTAGGACCACCATTTGAAGTGACAAGTTTTGACAAGAGGGCTTTTCGTTCATCAGAATTTTCAATTTGTAATTTTCTTTTGATTGTTCAAACATTTATTCATGTCAAACTTTGTTACTTTATCAATGCATTGCATATGTCTATCTTGAATCAATTCATCCGTATTCACTATATTTAAACTGCTTTCCTTTTTGTGATATTCAACTCTCAATCAAAAACTCTGAGCCTTTAGAGGGAGGATGACAAAAACGATACCATAATCCATACAATGTGCTTTTGAACAGACCTTGCTGACAATGTACATGCGTTGTTTCAAATCCTAAATAGTGGAGTAATAAGGAAGATAATCCCTAGTCAACCCCTTTGAGCCTAAGAAGTAGGAGTTTTTATTTTCATACAAATTAAAACCCTTAATCATAACCTGGGATAGGGTTGTTTTCTCAATTAATTCAGATGCGCATTCAGTCGCAATATTCTACTTCATACATAATGAATGGCATCGAAGACGTCCTTCTAAATCAGAAGATGGTGATGGTTCCGAATAATCATTAAGAACAGGCAGTCATTATTGTTCAAAAGAAAAGCCCGCTAATTCAAAACCTATGAAGGATACTTAAGGAAAAAAACCGGGGCATCCCGCTGATTGTAACCATAAAAAGAAACAGTTCAGGCAAAAGACAGGGATAGTAAAAAAAGAGGTCCTAAAAATCCTCGACAAAAAAGATGACTGCCTATTCAAAATAAACTCTTAGTATCCGAACCATCACCGGAACATCAAGGACAATATTCTAGAACTCAATTGGGATTCTAAACGTGCAATTAATTGAGCATAGGACTGAAGAACATCACAAAGAGCGGGTGGGTACAAATAAATTTTGAGCCTTTATCCTTTGTTTCTTGAACCGTGAAACAGGCCACGTTATAACCCTTAAAATTCCTAGCTGAAGCATGGGTTAGTTCAAAAGCATACTGTTACAAAAGGTATCCTGACTCCTGTAAGGTTTGCCATAAATCACGAGTTGATATCACTCTCTTGCAAAATCTGTTTTACTAAAAAATTTAATTTTCAAAAAAACAAATTTTTTTCAAGACAGACATAAGCTTTGCATTCTTAAAATACCATTGTTTGCATATGACTATTTGTTCAACAGCAGAGAATTTCACACGACGAATATTCGATGAACAAAAACCTTCTCAATGAAAAGGATCACCTCAAGTGGAAAAACACTTCCAACCAAGGGGCATGGCAAGATCATTGTCCATCATCTGGGGCAGTCAAGTCAAGATTCAAGGAATCTCTCAAAGATGCCAAGTATCCAGGGACAAATCTCCATCTGAATCACTTGGGGCATTGGACATGAATTCCAACAACGAATCATGTACGATCAAACGAGCATCTTCTGGAAGTGTGGAAACACTTACTACTATGGACAGTGACAATTCTCCGTACCCGGTGAACATGGACATAGCCGGAAAATACTATGCATGAACAAAGACCTGCTAGGTTGACTGGCCTAGGAAAAAATAAGGGCATCCCGGCGAACCAAAAAAGGTTTAGGCAAAAATTAGGGATAAAAAAAATATGTACACCCAGCAAGCCGAAAACCTGAAAAGGCGGCTTGAGCAAAAAAGGGTATCCCGGTGGACTGAAAACCCGAAAGGGCGGTCCAGGAAAAAGTTGGGGATTTGAATAGTACGACTACGTCTTGTCATCTCATCACTTGTCTAATCAGTAGAAGGTTTATTACCCTGATCTGCATTCACCAAGGACTCCAAGAGTTGGGATAACACTCAAGCAATCCATAAAGCCTCCGCGGGTACTTTCTCCAGCAGGTACAGGGGCAGAAAAGTTCTGATGCAAAGTCATTACCATATCCTCAGCATACGACCCTGTGACATCTACACTCCCCACAGAGTAGAGGAAACTAAAGCTTTGACATCGGCTTCCCCAAACAGGAGCTACGTTCCCTAGCAAAGTTCCTTCAGAGAATCGACATCTATATTCCCCGACCGAATTTCATAATTGCAAGCGGGTCATAAAGTTTTCTCCTAAACACAGTTTATTTCTCTGAATACAGAAGCTCAATCCCCGACAGAGTTTATCCCTTCAGCTATGGAAGCTTCTCTCTCCAACAGAATTATTCCCCCACAGATTTATTCTCAAGCAGAGTCTCTCCTCGGCAGAATATCCGTAAATAAGGGGAAAATCCCCAACATAGTCATCTCTGGTTCACCATCTCCAACGGAAGTAGAAGAACCACTTTTTCTACGACGATCAGGAACTCAATTTCCATTACTCTCCAGCAGTGGTCAGGGATTTATTTTCCCACTCGGATATGTCACAATAGCATTTCATGTTCATACATCATGACGTTCGCATACATATTGCATACAACATAATCTTATTTATTTTGAGAACATCATCATACAATGCATTTCATGCATCACATACAATTAATCATGTACCTTTTCAGGAAAGGTGGATATCATCAACAATTTCCAGCAGGTCCAAGATTAGCTCCTGAAACTAAACTGAGTAATTATTTGTGCGATCAAATGCAGCTTTACACGGATTCATCACGAAGCAATCTTACACGGGTTTCTCCTAAATGCAGCTTCACACGGGTTTATCCTAAAAAATATCACACGAGTCCCTTCTGAAGTTTTACACGAACTCATCCTGAAGTAACCTTACCCATGTTCCTCCTGAAGCCCTACACAGACTTATCCCGAAGAAACCTTACCTAGGTTCCTTCTCGGCTCAGATGCAGTTTTACCCAAACTCTCCACGAAGCAACCTTAACTAGGTTCCTTCTCGGTTCAGATGCAGTTTTACCCAAACTCCTCACGAAGCATCCTTACCTAGGTTCCTTCTCGGTTCAGATGCAGTTTTACCCAAACTCCCCATGATGTAACCCTACGACCCAGGTTCCTTCCCATAATCCCTACTATCCAGGCTTTCATCTTGAAGTAACCCTACGACCCAAGTTTCTTCCCATAAGCCCTACTATCCAGGCTTTCATTTTGAAGTAATTCTACGACTCAGGTTCCTTCCTATAAACCCTACTATCCAGGCTTTCATCTTGAAGTAACCCTACTATCCAGGTTCCTTCCCATAAGCCCTACTATCCAGGCTTTCATCTTGAAGTAACCCTACTATCCAGGTTCCTTCCCATAAGCCCTACTATCCAGGATCTCATCTTGAAGTAACCCTACGAACTAGGTTCCTTCTCATAAGCCCTATTATCCAGGCTTTCATCTTGAAGTAACCCTACTATCCAGGTTCCTTCTCATAAGCCCTACTATCCAGGCTTTCATCTTGAAGTAACCCTACTATCCAGGTTCCTTCCCATAAGCCCTATTATCCAAGCCTTCATCTTGAAGTAACCCTATTATCCAGGTTCCTTCCCATAAGCCCTACTATCCAGGCTCTCATCTCGAAGTAACCCTACTATCCAGGTTCCTTCCCATAAGCCCTACTATCCAGGCTGTCATCCTGAAGTAACCCTACTATCCAGGTTCCTTCTTATAGCCCTACTATCCAGTATTTCATTTTGAAGTAACCCTACTATCTCGATTCCTTCTCATAGCCCTACTATCCAGGCTTTCATTTTGAAGTAACCCTACTATCCAGGTTCCTTCTCACAACCCTACTACCCAGGCTTTCATTTCGAGGTAACCCTACGACCCAGGTTCCTTCTTATAGCCCTATTATCCAAGCTTTCATATCGAAGTAACCCTACGACCCAGGTTCCTTCTCATAGCCCTACTATCCAGGCTTTCATCTCGAAGTAACCCTACGACCCAGGTTCCTTCTCATAGCCCTACTATCAAGGATTTCATCTCGAAGTAACCCTATGACCCAGGTTCCTTCTCATAGCCCTACTATCCAGGATTTCATCTCGAAGTAACCCTACAACCCAGGTTCCTTCTCATAGCCCTACTATCCAGGATTTCATTTCGAAGTAACCCTACTATCCATGTTCCTTCTCATAGCCCTACTATCCAGACTTTCATTTCGAAGTAACCCTACTACCCAGGTTCCTTCTCGTAGCCCTACTATCCAGGCTTTCATTTCGAAGTAACCCTACTATCCAGGTTCCTTCTCATAACCCTACTATCCAGGTTCCTTCTCATAGCCCTATTATCCAGGCTTTCATTTCGAATTAACCCTACTATCCAGGTTCCTTCTTATAGCCCTACTATCCAGGCTTTCACTTCGAAGTAACCCTACTATTCAGGTTCCTTCTCATAGCCCTACTATCCAGGCTTTCATCTCGAAGTAACCCTATAACCTAGGTTCCTTCTCATAGCCCTACTATCCAGGCTTTCATTTCGAAGTAACCCTATGACCCAGGTTCCTTCTCATAACCTTACCATCCAGGTTTCTTCTCTCTTATCTCCAGACAACAGTTTACAACACTGTAAGACCTAAACCCGACCAGATACGGTCGATTTCATATTCCCTCAGTAAGTCGTTGTGCAGCCTGGACTCTGACCAGGTATGCAGTTTACTTCCACTTCTTCAATCAGGAGTTAGTTCCCCAGTAGATTAATGGACAGTTGAAGCTCTTATACTCTATTTCCCAGGACATAAATCAACATTCCCCGGTGAAGTCCTCCTCAACGGCAGGTACAGGAATTCTCGCAAAGGAATCTCTTACGCAACCGATATCTTTTCTGGATGGCATCTTTAAGCCCATCTCCGACTATTCTCTATCGAATTCTAAATGGCATTTGTAAGCCCATTCCCGATATCACCAATCAGTATTACTTCATGCGAGTGCAAATTTATGGGCACTCTAGTGTTCAATCATCTTCTACCTTTAGATCACGAAAGGTAGAACAACCAATCTACATCCTCAGGTTTAAGAAGATTGAACAGGGGAAGCTGTTGTACCCCAAAATTTTCCCTACCATTTTACTCAAAACATACTCCTAGAGGTCCTTAACTTGCCCAAGGATGCCTAAGGATTGACCAGACAAATCTTCCTCCTAAGACAATAAGCCTCAAAATTGGGTTTCACTCCTCATCAAGATGTTTGAGTTTCCAAGGGTCCTAAGTGGTTTCCATTGCCCTAATATTTCCTCAAGATCATCCATGCCAAGTTTCATGCCTTTCACAAGAAGTTTGCTCAATCAACTGCTTAAATGCCTAAAAATCAACTATATTAGGTCAAAAGTCAACTATGACCCACATACAGTCAAACTTCAAGATTTTTGGTCAAAATCAACATTTTGAAGTTATATCCATCATTTGATCAAGGTTTTATCATGATTCCTCAAGGAATACTCCTAATTCATCAAAACTCAAAAGTTGCTAAATTAGGGTTCCTATAGGAAAAGTCAACCAAACTTTGACCAGGCATAACTTTCTCATACTTTATCAGAAATTTCTCATCCAAGGATAATTTTTAAGAGAATCCAATTACCTACAACTCATATTCAGCCCTCAAGTTCAAGAAAGGCACTCATGAAAAGATATAAATTCAGACATTATAGGTCCTTTTCAAAAGTAAACAAAAACAACTTTTTGGTCAAAGCTTCTTACATTAACATGGAAGATCCAATTGAGATGAAACCAAAGAGGTTTCTTAGGGGACATCCTAAGATTTCTAAAAAGTCCAAGAACACCATCATAGAGTTAAAATTTAGAGAGATATGCATTTTCAAAGTTGGCCAATTTTTGAAATAAATGCATGAAACAAATATTGACCAAACTTGGATTTTTTCCAAATGGGCCGATCTTTTAAAGTTTGAAAATCATTCCTAACATGGTCCACGACATTTAAGCCCACCCATACATTTTTCTACTATTTATGCTATTTATTTTGATATTTTATTCATTAAAATTCAGAATTAAATAAATAAATAATAGAAATAATGTAAATTTTGATGTGAATCCATTTTGGGCAAGTTTATGCTGGTTTATGTCAATTGATTTCGTGCAATAACCCTTCAAATATGTCCAGGTTCATCCACATGTGAAAATGGCATAAAATCATCAAATATGGTATTTTTTTCAAATTTTGATCATGGTCTTAAAACACAACATTATGAAGGAGATTCTTTCCATGCTTTTTTGTCTTCTCATTCTCCTCTATAAATATAGAGTCATACAAGCTTGAAAGACACGAGATTCCTCTCTAAAAAAGCTCTCAAAAAGCTCTTCAAAAAGCTCTCCAAAATCTCTTCAAAAAGCTCTCCAGAAATCAAAGAATTGGTACAAGTCATATCTCGAGGTTCCGGTCTCTCTCGATTGACATCAAGCCTCAAACCTTCCTCTTGAAGTCCTCAGGAGTCTTACAAGGTCCAAGAGCAATCCACCACACGCCTAGCACTCACCCATTTGATAACACCAGTTTGGTAAAATTTTAAACTCCGAATCTCTAATTTTAATCACATTTCATGGCATGCAAACGTTTGTTTGATTTTATATAGAATAGTTATGGATGGTTGAATCATAGGTTCCACGCAAGAATCTGAAAACACCATGGTTAGGACATCAAGCTTTCGAAGATTCGGGCCTAGGGATTTCTGATGATTGCACCCCCTATTTACTTTTGCTACTAGGCCCATCTTTATTTTCCTGTTTTATTCATTTTCATTTATTTCTTTTAATCCCTTTTTTTATTTTAATCAATAAACATATATAAAAAATCACATAAAAATATATTTAGGATTTTTCTTAATTAAATTTTAATTTTGGTAAATTAATTAACTAATCACTTTAACTTTTTTTTTTAAATTAAAATTAATAGAACTTAGGTTTAATTTCATTTTAATTCATTTTCCTTTTCGTAACAAAAATACCAAAAAAACATAGAATTAATTTCTTTTATTTAAATTTCATGTTTCTTTAATAATTAACTTTTTTATATAGATCTAGATCAATTATTTTTTAACTTAAACCATTTTCATAAATTAAAACAAAAAAAAAACAAAAACATTTTTTATATCTTAGGATTTTTAGACGTCTTTTCAAATTTACGCGTTATTATTCTTTCGCACTTCCTTTTATTATTGTAACTGTATATTGGAATGTAATAGATGAGTAGTAGGACCTTTACCGCTTTTATTTATTTTCCCCCAGTTTTGGATATGTACATAATCCCCCTCCCTGAAGCCTTGTAATAGCTATTTTTATATTTCTGCACTTTTAAATTACTTCAATTATTAACTGTTAGATGTATGACTAATAGGATTTTTATGACAAGAATAATCAAACATTAGCAAACTTAAAACAAGACTAAAATAACTGAACATAACACACCTTGCACATATGCACCTTTAGGGTATACCTCACTTGGTTGCCTCAAAAAATAATGGTCATATCCCTCGAACGTAGGGATGTCTTAGCAAAGACCGTTAATTCTAAAGTCATCATAAAGATCATGGTCCCTAACGTCCCTCGAGTTGCCTACGAGAAATGATCTTGTCCCTCAATGTTGCCTATATGATGACAGTCTCTTCGAATGCTAAGATATCTTTACATGTTGCCTTTAATGACCATAGTGTCCCTCTAGATAGTCCCTCAACATCCAACGATAGGGCTACCTACTCACCAATAGTAGGATAGCGCTGTCTAAAGAAAATGAGAAAATGAACAATCTTTTTCGAGTAGGTAGAAACTCTTAAGTACTTGCTCAAAACAATAAAAACTCTTTTTCACAAACACTTTCAAAACAGTTTTCAAAAAGAACTTTGTCACACTCTTGAGGACAGATACAAGGGTTATCATGAAGTTAAACAAAAACTTTTCAAAACAGACACAAGCAATTTCAAAATGAGCAAGTACCTAAGAGCCCGTGGAAAACTACGGATAGAAAGGGTGCTAACACCTTCCCTTTCTATAATCTACCCCCCGTACTCAGAAACATCTCAAAAAAGGTTTTTTGTTCTTTTTCCTTTTCCTTTGTTGGATGAAATAAAAGTCGGTGGTGACTCTTACTTACCGCAACATTTGTGAACAAAACATGCAAACCAGTATTAGCAGTCGGTTCTGCCACTGTATCACAACCTCCATTGCTTTGGTAGACTTCTGATGATCTTCTTTATGTGATTAGTAGTAGAATACCCTTTGTCAAGAACTCTCATCCCAGCAACAAGAATCTGGAATCTTGAGAACATCACTTCTATGGATTCACTGTCTTCCATCTTGAAAGCTTCGTAT
The DNA here is from genome assembly GCA_948472305.1 of Vicia faba. Lineage (NCBI taxonomy): Eukaryota > Viridiplantae > Streptophyta > Magnoliopsida > Fabales > Fabaceae > Vicia > Vicia faba. Next base: position 1,729,342,415 of record OX451736.1, on the reverse strand, counting down.
TTCTGAATAAGTGTAAGGGCCTTGGTTTCTTTAACTTGTATGTTTCCTTCATGCGTCATTCTCAGAGAGTCAAACATGTTTTTGGCTATCTCTCTATTTGAGATCTTATTGTATTTTGAGTATGAGATGGCACTGAGAAGTATTGTTTTGGCCTTATGATGGTTTCTGAAATCACGCTTTTGCTGGTCAGACATTCTTTTTCTATCTATCTTCTGACCACTTTCATCCACTGGATGTGTGTACCCATCAATTACCATGTCCCATAGATCAGCATCATGAGCCAGAAAGAAGCTCTCAATTCTGTCTTTCCACTAGTCAAAATTTTCTCCATCAAAGACTGGAGGTTTGCCGCTGATTCTTTCCTTGTCATCATGATAGTAATTGTTGATGTTTTGGCTTGGTCCCACCATAGTGTTTTTCTAAAGCTTGGATCTTATATTGACACGGTTAAGTGTATGAACTCAGAACCAGGCACTCTGATGCCAATTGAAGAAGTGAAAAACACAAGAAGGGGGGGTTGAATTGAAACTTAAAAATCAGATGCAATAGACTCAAGATTTTTATCCTGGTTCACTTGATCTCAAACTACTCTAGTCCACCCGCCAAGGTGATTTCGCCTCTCTCCAACAAGAACTTAATCCACTAATCAAACAGATTACAACACTACTTTGACAACTGCCATAGTCTTCTTGAGTATGACCACAACCCGGTTTATCTCAAGGAACAGTATCTTAATCAAAGAACAATTAGTTGTGTACTATATGTTTTTCATTACAAAAACTGTATCACTATTGCGATGTATTACACAAATTGAGTATATGAAAGAGTATAAGTATTTGTAGCTTTTTGAGATGTATATTCAGTCGTTGGTTAAAATCGTGAACGATTTATCCTTTTAGCTTGTTTAAATAGGCGTGGAAATATGTCCAAAATAAAGTGTGATAATGGACAATCAATGCACTTTCCATACTGAGAAGATTCTTGTTTGAATGAAGTCGTTGCATATGATATTGTATTAATTGAAAAGTAACGCTTCAAAACTTGGGAATCTTGCATGCTGCTTTACTTCAGAACTTTGATGACTCGGAGATATGAGGATTTGTTGGCGCGTTAGGCTTCTGTCCAGAATCAGAGTATCTTTTACTTTAGCGCAGATTCTGATCATCATTCTTCAGAATATTCTGATTAGCTCAGCCTGAAAGTTTATGTGGCTTAACTTCTGATGTTGTTTCAGTCAAAGCTTCTGTATAAAATACAACACAAATTTATAGTGCATATTTGTTCCTTGTGTTTGTTATCATCAAAACTCTAATTAAGGGTTGTAGAATCAAACTATGTTCTAACATGGATTTGTAGTGCAATAGAACTATTTCTAAGGACTATAGTAATCACTTTGATTGTTATAATTGGTTTTAACACTACAAATTAAGATAGATTGGACTTGGTGTGACTACGCACACCAAGTGTTCGATAAAAGTCCAAAAGTGCAAATTTATGTGTTTTCTTCTCAACAATTCATTGGAAGTAATTGACAATAGTTAAAGAGTATAAGTGATCAGTTATAATTGATTTAAGTGTTAATAATTCTCATCGATTCATTCCATTTGGTTTTACGCATATCCGGTCTTTTCAATAGAGGATCGTTTTTAGACGAGTGTATCCGGGTAGTTTTCATTGTGTTTCAAACTTTGTTTAAAAAATCATTTTAAAATTCAAGTATCTACTCAACCCCCATTCTAGATACATCCTATCATCTAACAAGTGGTATCAGAGCACTAGTTTATCTAGTGCTTCACATATAACTCTTTAGACAATGAACAACGATCCAAAAGGGGTGTACAATAGAGCGCCTATTTTCACGGGTGAAAACTATAGCTATTGGAAAGTTTGTATGCATGTACATATCAATTCTATTGATATAAAAATTTGGAAGGTCATAGAAGAAGGTCTTATGGCCATAACTATGTTAACCAATGTTGGTGCTGTTGTGCCTAAACCGGAAGCACAATGGGATGAAAAAGATGAGAAAAACTATGCTTATGACTGGAAAGCTAAAAATATGCTCATTTTAGCTCTTGGAGTTGATGAATACTTTCGTATCTCATATTGTGCTACCGCTAAGGCAATGTGGGATGCTTTACAAGTTACCCATGAAGGTACAAACGATGTCAAATTAGCAAGGATTAACACTTTAACTCAAGAGTTTAATCTCTTTCACATGAAGCATGGTGAAACCATTGCAGACATGCAAAAGAGATTTTCTCACATAATAAATCACTTACATACACTTGGTCATATTACTTCCAATGTTGTTGCTATTGACAAGATTTTGGGATGTTTTAACAGGGAACGACAACCTAAGGTCACGACAATCAAGGAATCCAATGATATAACTACATTGGAACTCACAACATTGTTTGGTAAGATTCAAGAACATGATCAAGAGCTCACAAATCTAAATAATCATGAAAAGAAAGAGAAGAAAGAAAAGTTGAGGGACACAGAAAAGAAGTTTATCACTTTAAGGGCTTCAAGTTCCAAGTCTTCCACCATAGATTCGTGTGGAAGTAACTCAAGTGACGGAGATGAGAGTTTGGATGAAGAGGGATAAGTCAAAAGGATCTTGTTACAATTGTGGGAAACCCGGTCATTACAAACCAAATTGTCCCTTATTCAAGAAAGAGAAAGTAAGAGAAAAGTTTCAAAAGAAGTCTAACAAAGCTAGAAGAGCTTACATTGCTTGGGATAGTGATAGTGATTCATCAAGCAAAGATAACTCTAGTGATGAAGAGGAAATGGAAAACTTGTGTCTTATGGCGCAAAACAAAAAGAAAAAGAATGTAAGTCATTCTAAATATGATTATGTTGATGATATGTCTTATATTGAATTACTAAATTCCTTTAATACTCTACATTGTGAGGCTAAGGAAGCTTCCAAGCGCTTAGCCTCAAATAAAAAGATTTTCAAATACCTTGAGTATAAAGTTTCCAAATCCGAAAAGGAGTTGGAAACTCTCAAGGCATCCATGATAGAGAGTATCAAAGACAAAGGTGAAATTTACAAGACCTCTTGGAAAAATTGGCATGGATGTGAAACTTGTCACAATTGGAAAAGAGGGACTAAAGTTCTTAAAGAAAAATTAGACAAGTCTTTACAACCCAAAGTTACATTTTCTATTGATCGATCAAACTTTAGAAAAATCATGATTATTCCCTATCCAAAATATTCGTATCAAATAAGAGATCAATCAAGCAAAAGAAACTCCTATCAAGACTCAGCTTGTCTATATAGTTGCAAGGAGGGACACACCATTAAAAAATGTTAATTTAGAAGATTTTTGGTACCTAAAGGCATTTTCAAATGGTCTTCCAAAGGCAACCCATGTTTCACTCATACACAAGGACCCAATAAAAATTGGGTACCTATTTACCTTGTTTGATTTTGCAGGTGGAATGTCTTTAGACTACGGAGAGAAGATAATTTCTCGACAGTGGGTGCTCAAGACATATGACGGGTGACATTTCCCTATTTTTTGACTTTATGTCTAATAAGAAGGGCTTTGTAACCTATGGTGATAAAAACAAGGGATCTATACTCGGAAAAGGTAGTGTAGGTAATCCCTCTTCCACTACTATCTCATATGTCCTTTTAGTTGAGGGTCTTAATCACAATCTCATTAGTATTAGTCAATTATGCGACAAAGGATATAAAATTTATTTTTCAAAAGATTGTTGCTTAATTTAAAATAATGATAAGGAACTTGTGTTTAAAGGCTAGAGGGTTAATATTGTATATATGATTGACTTGAATGAAGTATCTTTGACCGGCGCTAAATGTCTTGTCTCCATGAGTGAAGACTCATGGATTTGGCATAGGCGATTAGCGCATGTCAATTTTGACTTGCTAAATAAAATTGTATAAAAATATCTAGTTGTTGGTTTACCCGAAATAAAGTTTTATAAAGATCACTTATGTTATTCATGTCAAATGGGAAAACAAACAAAAATTTCTTTTAAATCTAAAAAGATTATCTCTACAACGAAACCACTTGAACTTCTCCACATGGATCTTTTTGGACCATCTAGAATAAAAAGTATAGGTTGTAATTATTATGGTTTTGTTATAGTAGATTATTTCTCTAGATTTTGTTGGACAATTTTCTTAGCTAGCAAAAGTGACACTTTTCCGCGTTTAACACGAAGAGAATCCAAAACAAGTTAAACACTAAAATTGATACAATCTGAAGCGATCACGAGGGTGAATTTTAAAACCATCTCTTTGAGGAATTTTGTGAAAAACATGGCATTGATCATAATTTTTCCGCACCACGTACTCCATAACAAAATGGAGTAGTGGAACGCAAAAACCGTGTTTTAGAAGAACTCGAAAGAACTATGATCAATGAACATGACCTTCCTAAGTACTTTTGGGCCGATGCCATAAGTATGGCTTGTTATGTTTTGAATAGGATCTTAATCCGTCCAATTCTAAACAAAACTCTGTATGAACTACTAAAAGGAAGAAAGCCAAATGTTTTACACCTTCACATTTTCGGACGTAAATGTTTTGTGTTGAATAATGGAAAGGAAAATCTTGGTAAGTTTGATTCAAAAGCAGATTAAGGTATCTTTCTTGGGTACTCTCAATCTAGTAAATCTTATAGGGTATTTAATAAAAGTTTACAAATTGTTGAGGAATTCGTGCATGTGTCTTTTGATGAATCTTGTCCGAGATCGGTCAGAAAAGGTATTGTATTTGATGGTGCAGGTGTATCTTCGGTGAGTATACTTAAAGATCCGAATGTTAAAAGCGATGAATATGATCTCCAATTGGAATGGAAATCTATTGAAAATAAAGATCCTAATGTTAAAAGCGATGAAAATGATCTCCCATTAGAATAGAAATCTATCAAGGATCATCCCATTGACAATATCCTTGGATATATCACCAAAGGAGTTACTACACGGTCCAAGATAAGTAACTTTTGTTATCATTTTGCTTTCGTCTCACAAATTGAGCCTAAAAACTCCAAAGACGATTTACTTGATGAACATTGGTTTTTAGCTATGCAAGATGAGCTAAACCAATTTAAGAGAAATGAGGTTTGGGACCTTGTCCCTCCTCCTCGAGACCATCGTGTAATTGACATTAAATGGGTGTTTAGGAACAATTTTGGACGAAAATGGAATAATAAATTTCAACAAGACTCGCCTTGTTGCTCAAGGGTATAACCAAGAGGAGGGCATCGACTATGGGGAAACTTATGTACCAGTTTCCTGACTCGAGGCTATACGCCTTTTGCTTGCCTTTACATGTTCACAAAATTTCATGTTATATCAAATGGATGTTAAGAGTGCTTTTCTAAATGGCTATATTAATGAAGAAGTTTATGTATCTCAACCTCCCGGATTTGTAAACTTTGAGTATCCTAATCATGTTTGCAAACTAAAACGTGTTTTATATGGTCTTAAACAAGCCCCTAGGGCTTGGTATGAATGCCTTAGCAAGTTTTTGTTACAACAAGGATTCTCAAGAGGGAAGGTCGATACAACTCTTTTCACTAAGCGCCAAGGAAAGCATTCAATTTTAGTACAAGTTTATGTGGATGATATCATATTTGGATCTACTAATATATCCTTGGTCAAGGAGATCTCTAAGTTGATGCAGGGAGAATTTAAAATGAGTATAATGGGTGAATTAAATTACTTCCTTGGGCTTCAAATAAATTAACTCAAGGAAGGGAGTTTTGTGAGTCAAACCAAGTATTGTAAACACCTATTAAAGCGGTTTGATATGGAAAAATAAAAGATCGTTGACACTCCAATGCCTACCGTGGTTATTCTTGATCGTGACGAACATGGTAAGTCGGTTGATATAAAAAGGTATAGAGGTATGATCGGTTCCCTTCTTTACCTTACCGCTTCTCATCCCGACATTATGTTTGGTTTATGTATGTGTTCTAGGTATCAATCATGCCCCAATGAGTCACATTTAAAATCCGTTAAGCGTATACTTAGGTATCTTTGTGGTACTACTAGGTATGGGCTATGGTTCTCCAAGGGTAGTGATTATTCTTTAGTTGGTTATTCTAATTCCGACTTTTCCGGTTGCAAGTTGGATAGGAAAAGTACTAGTGGTACGTGTCACTTATTTTCAAATTCTTTAGTAAGTTGGCATAGCAAGAAACCAGTTTTTGTTGCCTTGTAAACTGCCAAGGCAGAATATGTCGCAACAGGTAATTGTTGTGCCCAAATTTTATGGCTCAAACAACAACTACTTGATTTTAATGTCAAACTCGATCATATTATGATATTTTGTGACAACATTAGTGCTACTAACCTAACTAAAAACCCGGTTTTACATTCACTCACAAAACATATTGAGATTAGGCATCACTTCCTTAGGGATCATGTAGAAAAAGGTGACGTTGTATTTGATCATGTTGATAGAACTAATCAACTTGCAGATATTTTCACAAAACCTCTTGCGGATGAGCCTTTCTTCCACATTCATAGGGAACTTGGTGTTCTCGATATTTCAGATAGGTTGCAACTACATTAGTTGCATTTATCTTATTTATACGTGTACTCTCATGAATTATCTACACTCTTGTGATAAGTTATTTGTGAGGGAAAAATGTCATCCCGCATCATATAGGTAATATCATTCTAACTCTAACTCTACTCTTGATAACTCAAAGTGGTAAACTTGTAAATTTTTCTTTGGTTTGTGCTTTTCAATTTTTGTGATATGTGATCTATGCTTAGGTGGCTATTTCTATTTTATTGTGTCTTAAAATTCATGAATATTTGCAAATTTGAAAGATAGGCCTACTTGGGTTGACCTATAGCTGGGGACCGTCGACACATACTGGAACATGTGTTTCTCAAAATTAAGGGTTTATGCGTCCATGCATGACTTGTGTAGGTCGATGTATCGCGCGTTATTTTCACCAATGACTTTAGGAATTCTATGTGACATTTGTGTTTTATATTTTCATCTCTACTCATTCACTCTCATACTCTATTTACCCCCAAAACCTTCTCAAAAACCCTAAAATCCTCTTTTACCCAAAAGTCTCAAACTCCTCAAGCTTTCTTTCATGGCTTCATCAAGACCTTTAAAAAGAAGATTGGTAAAAGGAAGTTCCTCTTCTCAATAAAATCCTGATCCGGTAACTGCTTTGTCTCTACTTTCTGATGATTTGGTTGAATCTTATTCAAAGAACTTTAGTAAAAGAAAAATAGTTAAGCAATTTATAGTGTACAAGAAAATCCTAGGTAGGTTGAATCTACCACATGTTGTTGAGTTGTTAAGATTTTAAAAACTTGGTGTCTTTCTAGAGTGTGATACTGCATATAATGAAGATTTGATCAAAATGTTCTATAATGGTCTTCAAGGTGGTTTTGATGGGAGCAATTTTAGATATAAGATGAATAACAAGGTTTATTATGTTAATTCTTAGATTTGGACATAGTTTGAATTGTTTCCTCCAAATCTGGTTGCCATAAAAATCACGGATACCAATAACTTTGAGGGATATAACTTTAAGGTTGCTCTTAATTCTATGCTGAAACATCCATACTCTGAAAGGGTTGTGAATAGCACCTTACTTCCAAACTCTGTCATAGCAGATGCATTGAAACCACTTGACCATATGCTACAGTGGATTATACTCAAGGGTTGATCAGTCAGAGGTGCACTTGATCTATGCTATCAAAAACAAAATGAGGATCAATTGGCCTCACTACATTGCAAGTAGAATGTATAGTTTGAAATATTCGGGTAGAGGAACAGCGTTGGGCTATGCTTCCTTTATTCAACATGTCCTCAACAAGGCCGCCATTGGTGTTCCGGGTCTTCCCTTAGTTAGATTATCAACTGATCAAGAATTCACTCAGAAAATATTGACTATGATGGGTCACCAGTGGGATGCAAGTCAGTAAAGGTATAGATATATAGAAAGAAGTAATAATGTGTACTTGCAGGAAGGAGATGATAGTGATGAGGAACATGATGAAGACAATGAGGAAGATGAGAATGTTGCTGCAACGGATGAAGATTAAGTGCAGGGTAGAAAAAATGCTAACATTTCAAAATTTCTTGAGTCTATGCTTCTTCAACAAGAGGATAATTCTTCGCTTGTAAATGAAAGACTTGCTACTCTATCAAATCATGTCAGGGTACACAGTGAACAATTTTTCGCATACTCTACCATTCATGATAAACGATACAATACTTCATATGGGATGATGGAGTCTCAAGCAAAAAAATTCACCAACTTCACCAACAATTTCATGCAGCACTTCCCTCTCAACCAACCATTAAATCCACCACACAAGGAGGAAATAAGAGTGATGAAAATTGATGTTTTCTTTGGTCTTGTACTTTTCTATTTTCATGAACTTAAGCTAGTATTTGTTGTTTACTTATTTTTTGGATTATGACTTACTTTTTGTTTGTCTCTCTTTGAACACCAATTTGTAACTAAACTATGTGATTGGTGTCTATTTATGTTTTCTTTTCCTTTATGCCTTTCTCTAACATCTCTTTATGTGATTGTTTGTTAGAGTTATTGATTGTAAAAGTAGATAATGGTCTAACCTTACTTGTATTAGTTGTTGTTATTTTTTAATATATTGCTTTGCCTCTTTTTGATGTTGCCAAAGGGGATAAGCATATGGAAGCCAAGAACAGATGATATGAAAGTCGTAATGAAAGGGTGCACAAAGATAGGGGAGAAATCTATGAGATTAAGATTTCGATACTTGGTACTAAGGACAAGTTTTGCCATCATCAAAAAGGGGGAGTATGTGAGGGAAAGTTTCCTTCAATAAGGGTTTTAATGATGTCAAAACTTTACACTATTTGTTGGAAATGTTGCTAGATGATTTGGTGAACAAGGTAGCATGAAAAGTATTCAAGAATTGGTATTTTCGGGAATTTGCATGCTGTGAGTCGACTCAAAGAAAGCTCGGGTCGACGCATGATTGAAAGTTGTTCCTTTGGGAAGTCTCGGGTTTTCTCACGTAGACTATGTGGTTGACTCATCCTGGAAGTAATGTTTAGGAACTATGCGTCAACGCATAGCCCTGGAGCAGTAGAAGCATGGATCTTGCACTTTGCCATTAGGTACTTTCGGGAATGCTCGGGTCAAGTCACCCTTCTGCATAGGTCGACGCATGGATCGTGCACACTATCATATGTAATGTTCGGGAATGCTCAGGTTGAGTCACCCTTCTGCATAGGTCGATGCATGGATTATGTACATTGTCATATGGCACTTTCAGGAATGCTCAGGTCGAGTCAACCTTCTGCATAGGTCGACTGTTCGCTCGTTAAACTATTTTTTAGTTTGTTAGCTGGGTCTTGACTTTAGATAACATATATAATCTTGTTTGGTTCTATCATTTGGTTTTAATAAGAAAAGTGAAATAGATACACAAGGTACTCATCATCTTCAACCTCTCACTCATCCATTGACAACTACACATAATAATTTTTGTCAATCAAGGTGCGGAGCGTGTGTTGATAACATTTGAAGTAGAAGATTGTGATCTTGTTCGGGTTGAGTAATTGTGGGTTTTTCTTGAATAAAATTTGAGGGATTTATCCTAAAATATCAATGGGATTTGGGGGAGTAGCGGTAGAAATGTTGAGACTAAGCCATTGGATTGACTTAACTCGCACAGATCAAATAAAAATTGCCACCGTGCTTTATTATTTCCAAAGGAATGGGAAAAGTGCTAATAACCCAAAAAGAGGGGGAGAGAATCTAAGTTTTGGGGTTGGTTGTGCAAAGGGAAGTTATTAGCACCCTAAACATCTACGGTACTCCGCATGAACCTCTTTTAAAATCTGTGTATTTTGGCTATAAGTGTTGTATAAAAAATAGATGGTGGAGGTGGGAAAAAAATATTTTTTTACAATTTTTGCACCTGTCGCGGTTGCAAATGTTTAGTGCATATGTACCACCTTCTGTGCAATAGGGTATCAGGGTACTCGTAGTTCACCTTTAAAAATTTTAAAACACAACTGTGTTGGTTAATTTTAAGAGACGAGACATCATCATCTTATCCGAGTGGAATACATACTTACTACCAACGATTATGAGAAAGAAGAATTTGCATCATCTCAAAGTGGAGGATATAGCTTGGATTTTAAAATCAACAAAGCCTCGCTCAACATCCAAGTGGGGAATATCTCTCTCTACTACACATCATAGAAGTATAGTAGCTTGCATCACTTCAAGGATTGACCAGAGTCTAATCTTTTTTGAGAAAAAATTTAAAATAAAAAGCCAAAGTGGCAAAATAGTTTGAATGAGATTGATTGAATTTTGGTCTTCTCACAAAAATGTCAAAGTATGATTAAGTTGGTTAAAATTTGATTAAGAAAATATTTTTGAAAATGCATGGACATAAGTCCAAGTTTATTGTGAAAGCGGTTCAAGTTTAAAACAAGAATAGTTTTCAAAAGAATGGAGAAGATTTTTGAAATTAAAGAAGATGGGAGGATATGAAGGGACTATCCTAAAGCATAAGATAAAAGCTAGGGAAAAGAACCGTCTAACCAACAAGAAAACAACACTTGACATAATGAGTCAATGTAGAATTCTCATCCTTTAGATTGAAACCAAGCAAGCAAAGATACTAAACCTCTCAAGAAAACCAAGCTTCAAAGGTAATAAGTCTTCATAAAATTTAGGCAGGGTAACGGCTGTATACAGATGAATTCCCGATCACAGGAAAAAGCATGTAATTAAAACAACCTGCACACAAAGCAAACAAACAACTCAATGTCTTGGGGTAAACCCTAAGAACTCTATACAATATTACAATAAAAAGTCACAAGGTCTCAAGGTAGGTCAAGTTCTCTAATCCTAAGTCCAAGAAGTCCATCCCTCCATAATGCCAAGGATAGCGACCAAGTAGTCCAAGTGACATTAAAGTTTTTTATGGTTCAAGTTTATTATTAAATATCTTCAAAAAGAAATGAAAAACTCAAGGGAGAAAAATAAAAATGACATAAAAGTAAATGCTCAAGTGAGAAAATATGAAAATAACTTGAAATGTAAATGCTAAAATAAATGTGCTTAAAGTAAAGAGCATAAAAGAAAGGCATAAAATAAAGTCAATTGTTAGAAATTAGAGGTTAGTTGAATGACCATCTTGAAACTTGCATTTGAAACTCATTAGAGGATTGATAAAACCAAAGCCTTTCAATAACAAGTTTCATTTGATTTTTGTCAAGTATATCATTCATTTAAAAATCTCAAGGCAACAATAAATGATCAATGATGTTTAAGTGATTCACTTTGACCAAAGCTTATGAAGATTCATTAGAGGATTGATAAGACCAAAGCCTCCTAACAATGAATCACAAGATTATTGGATCAAAGATTTCAAATTAACATACTTGGGCTTGCAAACATTGGTTTGGGCCACGAATGATCATTTCTTGTATCGAGACAAAATTTAGCGCTATGTTAAGAAATCGTAAGTGAACGTATATAGAAGTCGCACATATTTTGAGGCTGGTCACTAGCAATCTATGTACCATATGTTTAGAGAAATGATATGTAAATCATTCTCCAATAACATGTAGTACAAATAAGAAGGGGATAAGATGAAGAGGGAGGGGATAAGAATTAAACCACATTTGAACCAAAAATTTAATCAAACTATCATTAAAATCATTCATCCATTTTGGTGGAGTTAAACTTAACACCCAAGATCAAATGATGTTAATGAAGCTCATGATCGAAATCTCATAGTTCAAGATTAGCCAGAATATATACAAAAATAAAAATGTATTTAAAAATAAAGAAAAAGATTTTTTTTAAATGTTTTTAAATGAAAATAAAATGGAAAATAGAAACTATATTCAAAACATCCAAGAAAAATCCAATGAGACCATAGAAAAATCAGAAATGAGCTCAAATATTTTTATAAAATTTTTGATAATTTTTTTAAAGTCAAACTATTTTTAAAATTAAAAGAAATAGGCAAAATAAATCAAAAATTATGAAAAATAGTAAAGTCAGAAATAAAAATAAAATGAGGTCACCAATATTTGTCAAGAGGTCATTAGATCATTCCATATTTTTTTTTCAGAATTTAAAAATTAAGAAAAGTATTTTAAAACATTTAAACTAACTCAAATAAAGTGAAAAAATATAAAAATATCAAAACACAAAATGAAATTGTGAAAAAATAATAATCAGAAAGAGAAAAATCAAAAGTATTTTAAAGATTTTTTTTAGATTTTTTGAAGTTAAAATGAATTTTTTATGAATTTTTGAAGTTTAAAACAAATAAAATATAAAATCAGATAATAAAATAAAAGCCAAAAATATGTAGACCATTGGATGAGAGTCAAAATGTGTTAGTAAGCTAGTCTAATGGATCAGACGTGTTGTACATATCATGGTCCTCAGGAAATAACGCACGTGATCAATTATTAAACGAATTTGAAAAAAATGTGTGGCAATTTGTCATTGGTTGAAGACAGATACCTAGGTCGTCTTCAACCTCCGTCCAAGCAAAATAAAATTTCATGAAATGGAAAAATTAGAGCTCGAGATCAGTACCATTCGCTTCGTCTCTTCAAGACGATTTCAATGGTACCCTCGCGAAAAATTTATGTATGGTGTAGCCCAGTCATTTTGGAAGGAAAAATTTGAAAAGGGATTTGAAAATTCATGGCCAAAACTCACTTCCAGTTGACAAAAATGTTGCGACTAGAATCAGAATAATGAGAGCTTCATTACAGTATCAAAGTTTGACAGAATTGGTGAAAGAATCTACCTATTGAAGTTCAAATTCAGAGCTCTGAAACTTGACTTGGCTAGCACGATTTAGGAAGTCTTAAAGCTTGGTTCTTCTTCTGTTAGCTTCGGTGAAGTTCAAGGATGAAGAATTGACAAAGAAAATGGATTGAGGAAAGCTACAAAACCAAATTCAAAGTTGCAAAAAAGTGGGTTCAAGAGAAAGTTTGGCAGGGTGATTCTGGTTGTCTAAGCTTGCAAAAATGAGTGGGATAGGGCATGTATTTATAGGAGAAGTGAATGGAATCAAGAGGAGGGGTGGATGATGCAATTTGGATGGAAATTGTGCACACCTGTTTTCATGAAATAAGTGTGATCACATGTGCATCAAAACTCATCAAAATGATGCGTTTTGACACTCTAAATCATCCACACGCTTATGCTAATCATGTTTAAGTAGAAAATGCGCACAAATTTGGTGATTAGAAGTCAAATTATGGAAATTGCATTCTGACTGTTTGAGAAACTTTAGTTCCAAGGTACCAACTTTGAAATCATGGTGTGCACAATTCAGGAAGCTTTATGACTTGATTCTTGATGTGTTGGAAAGATAAGATCACAAAATTTACAATGTGCAAAGAGTGGAATCAAATGGATACTTGAGCTGAAAGTTGTGATGAGTCAAAGTTGAGAAAAAGATGCTGACTTTTTGTACTTAGAAAAATTCTAAGTTTTTTCTTCAAAAATGACCTATAATGTCTTGCATCCAAACATGGCCTTCCATTTAAAATTTGCTCTTGACCAAAAAAGATGGCATAAATTAGATCTATTGAATGACATTTTGAGACTTGAACCATTTAAAATATCCAAAAAATGAGAAAGTTATGACTTGGTGAAGTTGGTGAAAATTCATGAGATGACCTATAATCTTTTGAGTTCTTAAGACACCTTCCATCCATTTTCAAGCTTTGCACATATAAGGATGGTTGAAGTTAACATCCTTAAGATCATTTTGGAAAAAGAATGGACACAAGGAGATAATAATTGACCAAGTTATGATCTTTTGAAGTCACATAAGGGAATTTGATGGCCTATCTAGAGGACTTCTAATCTTTCTTAATCATTAGACATCTTCCACATAAAATTTCCTTGAAACTTTTGAAGTGATTTGTTGGTAACCCTTTAAAGAGGAGAATTTCTTTGAATCACTCAAAAATACCAAATGATGAGCAAGATATAGCCTTTAGAAGTTCAAAACCCTAGCTCCTAGAGCAACAAAATGCCTTAGAAACCCTTTTCAAATTTGACAAACTTTCTTGCACAAATACCTTTGTCATGTAAATAGAAGTTGTTGAGGATGATAATTAGAAACCATGTCAACCATAACCACTTCCAAATATTAAGAATTGAGGTAATTATGCACTTGTGATCAAGAAATCAAGGACTTGTCCAAATAGGTCAAACCTCTTCAATCAACTTTTGCATCCTTTGACTTTCTTTGACAAATTGAGGCATTATGAATCATATTAGACCTTGCCATGATGTCACTTCAAAGCATCTCCAATAATGAAGCTTGAACCTCAATGAAATCTTGTTGAAGAAGGCATGGAAATAAACTCATGAACCTGTAGATCAACCTGATGAAATGTGTTGTGCTTCCACCTATAACATCATCAACTAGAGAAAACATTCATAGTATTCATTAGTTAAAAGTTAATCACAACAAAACATATATGATCACAATATACAAGTCAAGGTGCTTGGTGATTCCTCATGAGCAAACTTAAAGATAGAGAGAAGAACCAAACCCTAGTGTGATCTTGTTGTAATTGAGTTGATATGAGATGATAGAGGGATCTTATTGGAAAAAATTGGGGTACAACAGGGTTTTTTTGACAATTCTTTACTTCATCAAATTCAGTCGTGCTTAAGGGATTGAGGAACCGTGGGTTTGCTCGACAAAGTAGCTACAATCGGAGAATTTTGAAGGAAGAATTAGGGCCATTATCTTGCGATCAAATCAGCCGAGCAGGGGGTTTGAGAAACGATTTGGGTTCTCAACAAGGTAGCTACAACTGGAGTTTTATCGAAGATTGGTGACATACTTTGTTCAAATTGAATCAAGTGAAGAGAGGAGCTTAGTTTTCAATTCAACATATTGGGTTTGAATTGTGGTGACTATTTTCTATCTCTTGTATAAACTTTGCAATCATAATAGCAATTATCCTAATTCTAAATTTTAGAATTAGGGGCAGAGGTACCCCACGCGAGGACTGCAGGGGGAACTGCCTAAACAAATCGCGTGTCATTTTTCTTTCTAGTCTTTTACCGTTTATTTACTATAATCTGTGAATTTGTACTTGTGGTTCCAAGTGTCTGGATTTGTAGTGCAATAGAACTATTGCAAAGGACTATAGCAATCACTTTTATTACTATAATTGGTTTTAACACTAAAAATTAAGATAGATTGGACTTGGTGTGACTACGCACACCAAGTGTTCGATAAAAGTCCAAAAGTGCAAATTTGTGTGTTTTCTTCTCAACAATTCATTGGAAGTTGTAATACGGTGGGAGAACTGACTTGGCTGTTTTGTGTTTGATCGCAATTGTTGCGGATAGCAAGAGTCGCCAACAACTTTTCTTTTATCCAAATAGGAAAGGGTGAAAAGAACAGGAAAGACCTTTAGAGATGTTTTCTTGAGTTCGGGGGGTAGGTTATGAAAATGGAAGGTATTAGAACCCTTTTCATCCGTAGTTATCTACAGGCTCTTAGTTGCTTGCTAGATCACTTTCTTTTGTTTGAAAATGTTCTTGTGGTGTGGGTTTGAAAATATTTTGAAAACATCTTTGTAATGATTCTCGTCTCTATAAGAATGCGTACAAAGTGTTAGTTTTGAAAATAGTTCAAAGAGGTGTTTGTGGAAGATTTCTTTGAAAGGGATTTTGAAAAGTGCATTTGTAATGATTCTCGTCTCTATAAGAATGCGTACAAAGTGTTTTAACTTTTGAAATGTTTCAATTGAAAGTGTTGGTGTGAAAAGGGTTTTTTAGTTGTGAGCAAGCAAGCAACCACGAGCGTCCTACCTACTCTAAAGGTCTTTGTTCTTTTCCTTCTCCCTTAGATGTTTCTATCTTACCATTTATTGGTAAGAAGCCCCATTGTTGGATGTGAAGGGACGGACGTGGGTCGTTGTATAGTCATATAAGGCAACTTATGAGATGTTTTAGCAATTTTCATTAGGGACTAGATCGTTTACCAAAGGCAACATCGAGGGACATCGTGGGACTACGATCTTTTTATTGAGGGTCTTTTCCAAAACGTCCATATTCGAGGAACATGACTATTTTCCGAGGCAACAAGTGAGATTACCCTAGAGGTGCATGTGTGTGAATGGTGTGTTTGATTGCATGCATTTTTGTCTTTTATTAGGGTGGTCTAATTGTTGGTTTTATCTTGCCATACACCCTAATTACTAACATTTTTGAAAGCAATAAAAATCCAGAAAATAAAGGTCATACACTATTACAACCATATTGAAGAGCAATAAAATGTAAAAACAAAACAAATTAAAAGAAGGGAAAACAAGTTCTTCGATCCAGAAAGTAGGTACCCTTCGTTTCAGCCCTTTCTTGCCTCTTTCGATTTGGGCCTGGAAGTCAGTGTGAGATACACCCTTCGATTCACCCTTTTTTCTGCTTCTTTCGATTGGTCCCGGAAGTCAGTGTGTATCAAAGTCTGTAACCTTCGACTCACACCACCTTTGTTTTCGTTTCCTTTCATTTGGGGTTAGATAGAAGCTTGGGGTGAAGCCTAAGGCTTCGATTCACACAACCTTCTTCCTGTTTTCTTTCGTTTGGGATTAAATAATAACATGGGTTGAAGCCATGCTAATTTTGTTTCATGGTCAGGTTAGTTCTTAAAATATGTTTGACAAACAAAGAAAACAAACCAAAAGATTAGAAATAAAAATAAACAAAAAAGGTGGAAATGGAAACAAACCAAAACGTAATAATGATGTTTGAAACGAAAGGAAATAATTATTTACATGTTATGCTTGAAACAAAAGGTTTAAGGTTAAGACGACTTACCTTTCTTGAAGCTGGAATGTAGGTTTTGGGCTTGAGTTGCTGCCTTGGGTGCTCTTGGATTCGAAGGGGGAGAAACACGTGTTGTGTTTCTTTGACTGGATTCGAAAACCAAGAAAAGTAGATTTGTGTTTGTTTGTTTCTGGATTCGAAGGAAAAGAAACCAGTGTGGTTTTCTTTAGATTCTAGGTTTGAGAGTGTGTTAAGTGTTTGATAGTTTTTAGAGTTTGAGAGTTTTTGAAGATTCTTTCCACACCACCCAAAGTATGTTTCATCTTGCAAATGGTTTCTCTATTTATAGAGAAAAGGTTAGAGATGTTGGAGTAACCAGGTTTGTAGGATAACAAACCATGGTTTGGTTGAAAACAAAAACAAGTTTGATCCCTTTTCGTTGTTCCCAAGTTTCAAGTGCAAGTAGGGATCTGATGTCTATTGGGGGCAAGAGATTGGACTTATGCTTTTGGCACTGCTTGTGCTCAAACAAAAATCAGGTTAAGAGATAACCTTGTGATTAAATTATTCTTTGTCAAAAAAAGGGTACGTAGCTTTTTGCCATTTCATCCAAGAATGATATTATCCAGTGGATAAAGCTTCGAATATTTGTTCAATGTATCACAAATTTGTGTAAGCCTCTGATTATGTAAAGATTTGGAAGTAACATAGTCTGACAAGTGAGATTTGGAGGATAAGGCTATGAGATTTGATCAATGTACTTTAGCTAAGCTTGCTCGAAGGATTCAGAGTTAGATTCGAAGTATGTTGCTTCGAAGGAAACCCAAACTCCAATCGAAGCCTTGTGAGACAGTAATCCTTGTCCAATCGAAAGCTGCACGCAAGAGGTCACTGCTTTGTGACTCCAAGCAAGCATACAAGAGGCCATTTCTCAAACAAAGGTTTGCATGAAGAGCCAATGTCCAATAGAAAGCTGCATGCAAGAGGTCACTGATTTGTGACTCCAAGCAAGCATACAAGAGGCCATTGCTCAAATGAAGGTTTGTATAAAAAGCCAATGTCCAATCGAAAGCTGCATGCAGGAGGTCCCTGCTTTGAATCAAAGGAAACCTTCAGAACGCCATTGCCTTCTTAATCGAAGGAAGCTTTCATAAGGTCATTTCCTTCTTAATAGAATGAAGCCAGTAGGAAGCCCTAACTTCTGAATCGAAGGACACCAACAGGAGGCCCTTGTCTTCTGAATTGAAGGAAGTTGTTTCAAAGGGAAACGATGCCCAGTCGAAGCTAGCATGAAGATGACCATTTTTTCAATCGAAGATTGTATGAAGCAAGCATGCAAGAGGCCATTGCCTCAATTGAAGCTTAGGAATTTGAAAGCAAGTTTGAAGGGGGCCAGATGCCCAATTGAAAGCTGGTGAATCAAGCTTGCCTCGAAGGAGGTCAATTGCTAGATTTTGAATTCGAACTGTTGTCTGCAATCACTCTTTTCGATCTGCTTTGTACTTAAGCAAACTTGAGTTTTTTAAAATCTTCGTGAGAAATATCTTGAGAAATTGAGAGGGCAAATTTTGGGGTACAATAACTGCCCTTGTTCAGTCTTCTTAAACCTGAAGGTGGAAGATGATTCAACACTAGAGTGCCCAGAAATTTGCACTCGGTAATGTGGAAGTTGATTGTGTATGGAATGAGCTTAAAGATTCCATTTGGAGAGATGATGAAGAGTTTCCAGAGATGGGATTATAGATGCCATCCAAAGGTGACTGTTGATAGAAATTGGAAAAAGTATCAGAATAAATCTCTAGTCGATTTATATTGAAACAGTAGACGTGGTGGGATGAGTACTAGAATAATATCCATAAATGGATCATATCTGACTCATATTTGAAATAAACTGAAATGAGTATCAAAATGACATTCGTATATGGATCATATCTGAACCATTTTTAGGAGAAAAAAACTGGAATAAGTATCAGAATGACATATGTATCTGGATTGTGTCCAGACCATTTCTAGAGGGATTCGAGAGTAAGTATCAGAAAAATATTCGTCTTTGGGTCGTACCTGAACCATTTTTAGAATAAATCTGGAGTAAGTATCAGAATTTCATCCTATCTGGATCGCATCTAAACCGTTTCTAGAGGGATTCTGGAATAAGTATCAGAATGTCATTTGTATCTGGATCACATCTGAATTGTTTTTATAAGGAATCTAGAGTAAGTATCAGAATGTCAGTCGTATATGGATCGCATCTGAACCGTTTCTAGAGGGAATCTGGAGTAAGTATCAAAATGTCATTCGTATCTAGATTGCATTTGAATCGTTTTTAGAGGGAATCTGAAATAAGTATCAGAATGTCATCTGTATCTGGATCGCATCTGAATTGTTTCTAAAAGGAATCTGGAGTAAGTATCAGAATGTCATCCGTATATGGATCGAATATGAACCGTTTCTAGAGGGAATCTGAAGTAAGTATCAGAATGTCATCCATATCTGGATTGCATCTGAATTGTTTCTAGAGGGAATCTGAAGTAAGTATCAGAATATCATTCGTATCTGGATCGCATCTAAACCATTTCTAGAGGGAATCTGGAATAAGTATCAGAATGTCATCCATATCTGGATCGCATCTGAATTGTTTCTAGAAGGAATCTGGAGTAAGTATCAGAATGTCATATGTATCTGGATCGCATCTGAACTGTTTCTAGAAGGGAATCTAGAGTAAGTATCAGAATGTCAGTCGTATCTATATCACATATGAACTGTTTCTAGAAGATAATCTGGAGTAAGTATCAGAATGTCAGTCGTACCTGGATCGCATCTGAACCGTTCCTATAGGGAATCTAGAGTAAGTATCAGAATGTCAGCCATATCTGGATCGCATCTGAACCGTTTCTAGATGGAATCTGGAATAAGTATCAGAATGTCATCCGTATATGGATCACATCTGAACTGTTTCTAGAAGGAATCTGGAGTAAGTGCCCGTGTAGGATTGCTTCAGTTGGTCATGTAGATAATTGCCATGGCTCGTTTCAGGAATTAATCTACAATCAGTTGCCCTCAGATAGTTATCCTATCTTGTTTCAGGTATTAATCTGGAACTTGTTTTTTTGGTCGTAGAGATAGTTGCCCTGGCTGGTTTTAGGAATTAATCTCTGACCCTTTTGAAAATTGTTAGATAGATATCTATTGATTGATCTTTCCTGAAAAGGTAAAGAGTTAGTTGCGTGCAATGTCATGATGTATGAATGGTATGGTGTAAATATGTTCTCAAAATAAATGAGATTATTCTATATGTGTTTCGTATTCATATGCTATGACGCATGAAATGTGAAATGTTGTTGAATGTATCTTTATCTTGGAAAATAAATCCGTGACAAATATTGGGGAGTTTTGGGAAGTTAAATCTTGTACTGTCGTTGGGGATGAAGAGTATACACACCTTCAGACTTTGTTTTAGAATGTTTCTGGTGGGGGTTCCTATTTTTTTATTTGAGGAGAACTCCGCTGGGGAAAGTTGATTTTGCTTGAGAAGAAAAACCCTGTGGAAAGTGTTAATTCTTGCTTGGGGAAAGGGGTTCAGGAGTTTTAGTTGTTCTTTGCTCTACTGGAGAGTTATCTCTTTATTAGAGAGAAAGGAAGTTAACAACTTGTCGGGGATAAAGAAGTTAATTGTTATCTGGTTTGGTTTCCAGGCTTTGCAGTAACTCATTGGGGATTGTAGAAAAGTCTACCGGGGAAGAGGGGTTGTGGTCCCTTGACTTGTGATAGTCTGAGAAGCAAATTCAAGCTGGGGAATCTTGCCGTTTGTTGGGGAAATAAACCCTATTGACAATCTGCTGGGAAAGTGTTTTCTTTTGGTAGAAATTCTTGAGGATTCTTCTTGAGACCAACTCAACTGGGGAGAGGTTTCCCGGAGATTGAAACTCTGGTTGGGGATTGCATGAATCCAACTTTGTGGGGGTATCCATGAGTTTGGCCTTGAGGGGTTTGTACCCTTATCTGTGAAGATTGTCCTGTGGGGATAATCTTATAGAGGTGACTCAATGGGGGACTTGACTGGGGGTCACCTTATGAAAAGGACTTTGTGGAGATTTGTCACTGCCCCAAGTAGTAAGTGTTTTAGCACTACTGGAAAATGTTTGCTTGGTCGTACATAACCCTTTGCTAGAATTCATGTTTAATTCCGCAGGTGATTCAAATGCAGGCCTTCCCTGGTTATTCAACACTTCTTGAGAGATTTATTGGAATCTTAACTTAACTGCCCCAGATATGCTAGACAATGATCATACCATGCCTTTTGGTTATGAGAGATTTGTCATTGAAAGCGTCTTTCCAATTGAAGCAAATCTGTTTATTGAAAGAGTTTTTGTTCAACATATATTTGTCGTGCGAATTTCTCTGATGTCAAACAAGTAGTTATATTCAAACAATGCAAAGTTTATGTTTGTCTTTAAGTTTTGAAAATGTGTTTTAGAAGATAAAAGAATTTTTGTAAGAATGTGAATTCAACTCAGGATTAAGAGTAAGCCTTACAGGAGTCAGGATACCTTTTGTAACAGTATGCTTTCGAACTAACCCATGCTTAAATTACGACTTTTGAAGGGTTGTAACATGGCCTGGTTCACGGTTTAAGAAACAAAGGATAAGCCTCAAAGTGTATTTGTACCCTCCCGTTCTTCGTGATGTTCTCCAGTCCCTAAACTCAATTAATTGTGCGTTTGGATTCTAATTGAATCTGGAATGGCGTTTTGGTGATGGCTCGGACAAGTTAAGTTTGTCGGAAGACAGTCATTTTTGCAACATTTTTCATGTTGTCGAGGATTTGTAGTGAACTTTTTTTTAATTTATTATCCCTGATTTTTGCCTGACTGTTCTCGTTTTGAGATTATGGTCAGCGGGATGCCCCCAGTTTTCTTAAGTCTCCTTCGTAGGTTTTGACTCAGTGGGTTTTTCTTTTGAGAAATAATGACTGCCTATTTTGTGGGGAGTCGTCACCGTCTTTTGATTCAAAAGGATGTTTTTGATGTCACTCGATATATACGAAATGAAATCTTGCGACTGAATGCACATTTGAATTAATTGAGAAACTACCCTGCCCCGGGTTTGATTAAAGGTTTCAATTTATGTGAAAATAAAACTCCAACTTCTTTGGCTCAAAGGGGTTGACTAGGTATTATCTTCCTTATAACTCCCCTGTTTAGGAATTGAAAGAATGCTTGTACATCGTCAGCAAGGTCTGTCCAAAAGCATATTGTATGAGATTATGGCATTGTTTTTGTCATCCTTCCTCTAAAGGCTTGCAACTTTTTAACGAGAGTTAAATATCACAAAAAAGGGAGTAAAAAGCATAGTTTAAATATAGTGAAAACGAATGGATGAATTCAAGACAAACATATGCAATGCATTAATAAAATAGAGTTTTAACATTAATAGATAAGTGTTTAAACAAATAAAAGAGATTACAATTGAAAATTCAAAAATGAAATGGACGCTCTTAATGATTTGGTATCGGCATCAATCATGTTTTGAATCTTGTATTTCAGCGCCCTACAATCGTTAGTATCATGCCCATGACTGTCGGAATGATGAGCACATATTGCGTCGAGATTGTAGTTAAGAGAAGAAGTTTTGGGATTTGGATGAGGTCCTATCAGTGTAATCAGATTCATCCCCAACATGTGTTGCAAAGCTTGAGACAAGGGCATGTTAATTTTGGTAAACTATCTTTTGGGCTCGTCTTGCTTTTGCTGATATCTCTGTTGATGTTGGCAAGGTCGTTGTTGAACTCGTGATGTAACAGCAATATGGAAAGGTCTACTCTCCACCAAGCCAACTTCTTGTCTCACCTAAGACTGATTAATGACTCGGTTCCCAATTCTAGTTGTTTTCCCCATATGGTTGCATCCATCTTGGCGAAGCTTGTTGATGAGGGATCTCAGCTCTTCTTGTCCCCGAGCTAAGTTTTGGATAAGATCCATTTGACCCACCATTTGCCCCATCATCTGGACTTTCATTGTGGCTATCTCAGTTGGTAGCCGTTCCAACTAGTCATCCTTGTTATTCTCAGGATTCTTCATGGTCATGCTCCTAGTGAGGAGTGCTTTCACCTCTTCTTTCCCCTTGGATAGGTTCAAGAACATTTCTTAAAGCTGGGCATTTTGGGTTTGAATATCCTTTATAGTTTGTTCTAGAGCCATCTCTACTGAAATAAACAGCAAGCAGGTGAGAAACCTGTGTGGGGAAAACCTGTCATGATATGATGCATGATATGTGGATGCAATGTTTTCAAGAATCTCGTGGGGTAAACACAAGAATATCTTTAGAAGTTTAACTTTGATCATAACTTTGAGTGAAGAACTTTGTATTGTTGAATGTCCTTCCACTAGAATCAAGCTCACCATGTCAAGTGGGTCATAGCCCTTGACCTAAAGTAATATGCTTTGGTCTTTGACGGTATTTTTTAGAGAAAAATAAATCCTCTTGCCCCTTGATAGATGTTTTGTTCAACATGACCCTGCATCATAGGCCCTTTAGGTCCTTGAAATGGTTATTGAAAATTCTATGGTATGATGTCATGATGTTATATACAAGTGAACAAAGCAAACATGTCTTTATGTACAAATAGTCATATACACACAAAGCAGACAAGTTCTTAGGTTTAGGCTCGCATGGATTTTTATTGGTAAGTATCCTCTTGAAGTTTAGTTGGCTTAACCTGTCCTAGAAAGTAACTGGGTTCTAGGGGGTCTCAATATCACTGACCTTTCTTTTAGGCATTGTCTCAGCATAATCAATCTTTTCTTGCGGTCGAGATATCCCAAAAGTCCAATCTCAATGAGTGTAGCATCGAGTATCAACCAATCTTCATCTTTACACCAAAGTCGGCTATTTCACTACTTCCTAATGGCCAAGTTGTTCAATTAAGGTTCTAAGGTCAGTTAGTGCTTCATGACACCGCTCAGCGGCCCCGTATTCTCCTCGATTCAACACAAGAGATACCGGTACCAACAAATGTGTCACACTAACATAGCCATTGTTTCAACCTTATCGGTCTATACCGTACAGTTTCTATAATCTATTGCTACTTACCTAAAAAGGTGCCCCAGATCCGGGTGAGTATCTTTAACAATAACCCAAACAAGGATCCATAATATAAATCAAACTAGTCAAACAAGGAAAGCAAGTAAAGGTGATCTAGCCCTAAGGTAACCCTACTTTTAAGTCTAGTCCCCAGCAAAGTCGCCAGTTCTGTAATACGGTAGGTGTAGCAACTGGTTTTTTAATCAAGAGTCACCACTATTAGTTTTTATCCTAGGAAAGGGAACCTAACAGAAAATCCTAATTCACAGACAGAGATTCTAGGTTTCAGACTCGATTAGACGAAAGAAAGGTATTAGGCACCTTTCATCCACCTTGTTCACAAGGATATTAGACTTTAGGTTTAGGTTTAGGGTAAACTGGATTTTAAGTTTTAATTAGAAAGACACGCCACGATTTTTGATTGTATGCCTACGTATCCTCTTATGAGGAATCAGAGTCCCAATTCGTAATTCCTATTTTGGTTGGTGTTTTTTATAGGATCATGTAGATTTGCTTTCGAATTTATTCTTGAACCTTGTCTGAGTTTTGAAAAGTGAGTGATTTAAGACGCAGTTCGCAGTTAATTTTGAAAGAAATTCTCCTTAATCCTTTTTATGAAAATATATTTTATTTTGTTATGTTAGTAGAAAAATTGTTAGTGTTTGATTGATTAACTATTTTAGGATGTATGATGCGATATGAGAAAAATATGTTTGAACGAGATAAATAATTAATGCAATTTAGAAAAATAAAGTTAGTGTTTTAGAAAAATATTTAAGCTAATAACTAACTATCTTTCCTAATTATTAAAAAAAATATCAAATATTAAAAATATCTGATAATTATTTATTAATATGCGAAAATTATATTTAATGCAAATGTATAAAAATGTGATATACAATAATTTAAAAAAAATAGCAGATTAGAAGGATTATAATAAATTAATTAATTAAGGTTAAGGGGTGCAAAACTTAATCTGGAGGTGTTAAGATGAAGGACCCTAGTTCAGATATTGAACTGGACCCAAAATACGAGGGGGATGAGGATATTAAGACTGAGCGGTGTATTAGAAGAAAATCTAGACCCAAAGATATTTTGAGCCCAAATTGGTTGAGGGATATGTTTTGTAACAAGGTAGTCAAATAGGAGGGTCTGGCAAGTAAAGACCCAAGTTCGGATATTGAACTGGGCTCTAAATGCAAATGGGGTATTAAGGGTCCAAGTTCTGAAATTGAACTTGGCCCGATTAAGCGGGGGGTTTAGATTAAATAGAATTTTAATTAAAAAGTTTAATTTTTTGAATTCTTATAATTAAAAGTTAATAGAGTATAATAACCAATTAAATCTAATTAGCCTAATAATTATATAACTACATTAATTTTTTACCAACAAATCTAAAGCTAATAATAATATCACCCATTTTTGTGTTTGAACATTTTTTATAGACTAAATTAAGCAATTAATGAAATTAATATTTTATATCCTTTTTTAGAATAATAAAATAACTAAATAAAAATGATTAGTAAATTAAATATGAAGGGATTGTTTATCTATAGCCTAATTTAAACAAGAGTTTGTGTAAAAAAAAATAGCAATAACAAATGAAAGAAATTGAGATTATCTTTCACGTGACTTTATCTCTATTGCTATCATCAAGTTTTCAAAGCACTAACCAATGGTGGTTGTGCCCCTTTTTTCATTCATAACTTTTGCAGAAAAAATAACAGCAAGCAAATCTCTCTTCTTCATAGTAACAAAATTAACACCTATATTCCACAATCAAAACCGAAAAAAAAAGAAGAAAAAAAAAGGAGACACTTATAGTGGTGGTGGCCGCGATTGGAGGGTTGTCGGAGAGACTTCGTGCGTTGGTGCGTGGAAGCTTCACCGAAACATGATTGTGCAATTTGTGTGTGGTTGATGGAAAAATTGTTGATGAATACTAGATCTGTGAAATTGTTGATAAAACAAAATACTGCATATATATATTAGTTTTTTTTACAAAGAAAGAAAACCATGAGAAAATATCATTATATGGTTAAATAAAATAACAACAACAATTAAAAAAATAATCAAGAGGCCTCATATGAAATCATCGGCCAACAAATAGTAAAACA
The DNA here is from genome assembly GCA_948472305.1 of Vicia faba. Lineage (NCBI taxonomy): Eukaryota > Viridiplantae > Streptophyta > Magnoliopsida > Fabales > Fabaceae > Vicia > Vicia faba. The sequence goes on along the minus strand of OX451736.1, from coordinate 1,729,316,410 downwards.
AACATCAATAATATTGAGAAGAAAACTTGAAAAGAAAGTGTTTGTGAAAAGTTGTTGTGAGAAATTCTGGATATTTCCCAATGAATTCTTGATAAGTTTTGAGTGCTATTTATAAGTGGAAAAATTAGGTTAAAATCCAAAAAAGGAAGTATCCAATATCCAAAGCCTAAATTCTAATCTTGGCCAGCAAGATTAAGAATATAGACATATTTGTGTCCAGGTGCAAAATTTGATATAGAGCAAAATTGATCTGGAAAGATTTTATTTATTTATGAAGTACTTTGACTATTTTTTAAATAAAATTAATATTTTAATAAAAAATAATATTTTTAAAATATAATAAATAAATAAATACGAAAATAATAATTTAATAATAAAAAAATATGATTTTGGTGGTTAGAAAAATGAAAAATAAAGTTAGTAACAATAAACAACAAAAATATCCAAAGTACACCAAGTGAGATTCAAACCCGTGACCTTCTGCTTGTCAGTCTTTCTCCCTTACCAACTATACTATGTTACTCATTCGAAATTAAAAAGCCAATTAAAAGTATATGAAGGCGGATGATTTTTTTCTATTTAAAAATACAAATAATTATATATTTTCTATTTTAAAAATACAAATAATTATTATTATATTTTCAAACAGACTTGAAAGCGAATTTTTATAGAAAAAACTCAGAATATTAATATAATTTAAATCAAAAGAATTTTATACTCTATAAATCCCAAGTTCAAAAATAAATTTGATGGTAACACTAAGGTGGACAAATTTGGGGTATGACAGTTGCCCCTATTTAATAACTCTTTGATTGAATGGCGCGAGAATGCGTAGGTCTTTGTTCATTCGAATGGAGATTTATTAAATAATGGAAGACCCCAAGATTTAACCAAAGGTTGTCTAGATAGGGTTACGCTGATATAGCATACCCCTTAAGAGTTGGCTAGATAGGGTTACACTGATATAGCATACCCCCAAGAGTTAGCTAGATAGGGTTACGCTGATATAGCATACCCTCAAGAGTTTTGAAGAGAATAGGTAAAGATGATGATGTATCACTTTACCAGGATTTGAATAAGGATGATGATTTAGAACTTGGGGGAACAATCTTGTATGTCTTGGCTTGGTTTTTCTTATTCACCCATTTGGCAGATGAATAAAACAACAACTGATGATGCATGGCTGCTTGGAGACTGAGGCCATGGGCTATGTTCGCGAATCACCGTGTGACGTCTTAGGTGATAAGCTAAATTTTGTATTTTTCGAGCATCGCTGCATGAAGTCTGAGGCGATGGTTTTTGTTACGGAGTAAAGAAACACATTGTTGCATGGAGACTGAGGCAATGGGTTAGGCTTACAAATCGCTACGTGAAGTCTGATACGATAAGCTAGATTTGGTTTTCGAACATCGCTGCATGAAGTTTGAGGCGATAGGCTGGATTTTATGGAATAAAGAAACACATTGCTGCATGAAGTCTGAGGAAATGGTTTAGGTTTGTGAATCGCTGTGTGAAGTCTGAGACGATAAGCTGGATTTGGTTCTCATCGCTGCATGAAGTCTGAGGTGATGGTTTGTGTTATAGAGTAAAGAAATGTACATTGCTGCATGAAGTCTGAGGCAATGAGTTTGGTTCGCAAATTGTTGCGTGAAGTCTGATACGATAAGCTGGATTTTGTGGAATGAAGAAACACATTGCTGCATGAAGTCTGAGGCAATGGGTTAGGAGTTTGGAATAAAGAAACACATTGCTGCATGAAGTTTGAGGCAATGGTCTGGAGTTTGGAACACATTGTTGCATGAAGTCTGAGGCAATGGGTTAGGTTCGCAAATCGCAGCGTGTAGTCTGAGGCAATAATCCGTGTAAAGAAACACATTTCTACATGAAGTATGAAGCAATGATCTAGGTTTTGCAAATACATTGCGGCTTAGAAGCAATGTAATGAGTTTTGCGAATACATTGCGGCTTAGAGGCAACGTAGTGAGTTTTGAAAATACATTGTGGATTAGAGGCATTGTAAAGGGTTTTGCAAATACATTGCGGCTTAGAGGAAATGTAATGAGTTTTAAGAATACATTGCGCCTTAGAGGCAACATAGTGAGTTTTGCAAATACATTACAGCTTAGAGGCAATGTAAAGGGTTTTGCAAATACATTGAGGCTTAGAGGCAACGTAATGAGTTTTACAAATACATTGTGGCTTAGAGGCAATGTAATGAGTTTTGCGAATACATTGCGGCTTAAACGCAATGTAATGAGTTTTGTGAATACGTTGCGGCTTAGAGTCAACGTAGTAAGTTTTGCGAATACATTGCGGCTTAGAGGCAATGTAATGAGTTTTTCGAATACATTGCGGCTTAGAGGCAATGTAATGAGTTTTAAGAATACATTGCGGCTTATAGGCAATGTACTGAGTTTTACGAATACATTACGACTTAGAGGCAATGTACTGAGTTTTGAAAATACATTATGGATTAGAGGCAATGTAATGAGTTTTGAGAATACATTGTGGCTTAGAGGCAATGTACTGAATTTTGGGAATACATTGCGGCTTAGAGGCAATGTACTGAGCTTTGAGAATACATTGCGGCTTAGAGGCAATGTACTGATCTTTGAGAATACATTGCGGTTTAGAGGCAATGTAGTGAGTTTTGCAAATACATTGCATCTTAGAGGAAATGTACTGAGTTTTGAGAATACATTCCGGCTTAGAGGCAATGTACTGAGTTTTGAGAATACATTACAGCTTAGAGGCAATGTATTGAGTTTTGCAAATACATTGCGGCTTAGAGGCAATGTAATGAGTTTTGAGAATACATTGCGGCTTAGAGGCAATGTACTGAGTTTTGCAAATACATTGCAGCTTAGAGGCAATGTACTGAGCTTTGAGAATACATTGCGGCTTAGAGGAAATGTATTGATCTTTGAGAATACATTGTGTCTTAGAGGCAATGTACTGAGTTTTGCGAATACATTGTATCTTAGAGGAAATGTATTGATTTTTGAGAATACATTGCAGCTTAGAGGCAATGTACTGAGTTTTGAGAATACATTGTTGCTTAGAGGCAATGTACCGAGTTTTAATAATACATTGCGACTTAGAGGCAATGTATCGAGTTTCGTTCATTACTGCATGGAGACTTAGGTGATGAGTTGAACGCGTCACGACATGGAGACTTAGATGACAGGTTGAATCGTAGGAGAAGTATTTTGTTGGCTAACCCTTAGATAGCTAAATCTAGGGTGAGGTTGTTTGCTTGCTATGTGATACATGTGTATGCATGCGTATTGTATTTTGTATGTATGCGAAATGTTTGATGTGTGGAGCCCTGAGTGTATTCGTATGCAAAATGTATAGTGTATGTATGTTATGCATGTACGTATGAAATATGTGTAAGATGTGCGTATGCCTTTAAATATTATGAAGACTGTTTCTGGCATTCTCTCCTTTAGACCATTGGCTTAGAGTTACCAATTCCCTGGCGTTGTATGTTGTGTCGTCGTAGCTTTGTTAAATTCGATTTGAATGCAGTGAAAAAGCGTTAGCAAAATTTTAAACATTGATTTTGTATTCTGAGCGCAGGTGTAGACGTAGATGCAGACGTAGGTAATGGAATTTGTGTAGATTTGTATGTTGTAAGCGTAGGTGTAGACGTATGTGTGGATGTAGACTTTTTACATCGCGAGCATAGACATAGGCGTAGACATGTGTATAGAGTTTTTGCAAGACGTGGGAGTAGACATGTGCGTGGCCGTGTGTATAGCCCTTGTATTGTGAGTGCAAGCGTAGGCGCAGGTGTGGACGTGGATGTATGTCTAGAATTTGTATTGTAGATGCAGGAGTAGATATGTACGTGGACGTAGACGTGGATTTTCTTTTGATGTTTTTCTAATCCAAAATGCTTTTTCGATGTTTTGTCAAATGATTTTATTTTTTTAATCCCCCGATATGATTTCAAGACAACATTCACAAGTAATGATCGTAATATTTTGTAAACAAGTCTGAGAAAAGAAAAAACGCAATTTGAAAGATGCAAAGAAAGCAAATGTTTTATTGATATGCCTCTGAGAATACAAGATGCAATTCCTAGAAAGAGGTAATTACAGAAGGTTTTAAAACTGTAAATAGCAATAAAAATGATAATTTCTACTGATGTTCCCCAATATCATTTTAATGATCTTATCTCCTTTTCTTCTGAGTCGTATGATTCAGAACTATCTCTCCCTTTGTAGTTCGTAATCGTAGTTTTAGATCGCAGCCTTTTTGTTCTTTATTTCTTGGTATGAAATCCCTAACTTTTGCCTGGATTGCCCTTTCGGGTTTTCAATCCACCGGGATATTTTTTTGTTTATATGTCCCTAATTTTTGCCTGGATCGCCCTTTAGGGTTTTCGATCCACCGGGACGCTCCTTTTTTTCTAAGTTTCCTATTTAAGGTTCGAGCTTAGCGAGCTTCTTATACATAGTATTCTTGACCGCGTCTGAGTTTGCCGGATGTGGTAGTTCTTCCCCATCCATTGTTGTGGGGATAAGATTACCACCGAAGAATATTGTTTTGACTACGTATGGACCTTCGTAGTTGGGTGTCCATTTACCATGTGAATCAAGGCGAGGTAGCAGAATCTTCTTGAGTACTAGACCATGTCGTTGTTCATCTTGTGTAGTATATCGTTACTATGAAAGAACTCTGAGGCTAATTTTTGTAGAGTTCGTTTGTTGAGCTGGAGGCCTTTTCTGGATGTCCTAAAACCAAGGCTTGTCATCCGGTCCTTCTTTGATAGCAAGACTAAGTGTGGGCTCTTGATTGTGTATATTTGTGATGCGCGGTTCGTGGTTTGACCAAGTTACTTTTAACATAGACGATATAGTTGTCAGGGCGTCTGTCATTTAATTTCCTTTTCGTGGGATGTGACTAAAAGTGATCTTTGCGAATTCCGCAGTCAGTTTTCAAAACATGATCCCGATATGGAATCAGTTTTGGATGTTTAGTATCCCATTTGTAGTTGACTTGGTATATGGCTTGTGATCCCTCTTTGGAGAAGCCAAAACTGCCCCTATATCGTGCCCCAATGTATTTAAAGCCCCGTTGAACATGAATTTCCAACGTGCCCCTGGCTCGGGTTTTTCGTCAGGTCCTGGTATTTCGTAGTCGCTTATTTTTGCCTAACTGGCGAACAACCTTCTTTGAAGAGGTGATCTGTCCACCATCATGTTTGTATCTAACATTGGCCTGTTTCTGTAGGAACAATCAAATATGTGCAATAACTTGATCAACTTCTTTGTGGCTCCCCTCTAACATTTCCACTTAGCTTGATTTCTTCCTTTGTACCTAGATTAACGACCTTAATATCCTCTTGATATGGTTGTACGTTGTCGGCCTTCTGCTCTATTTCCCTCGCCATTTTCTCAGAGAGTTCAAGATCTTCATCACTTTCCTCTTCGGCTTGGTTAATGGAAGCATCAAAATTATATCGGGTCACAGCAGTAACATTGTTGGTGGTTCTAGGCATGAATTTGCACACTTATCATGTTTTGGTGCAGATTTAGTATATGAAATTTGAAAATGCATATGCAGAGAAAGTATTACCGTTTTTAAATTTACGGAATAAATGCAAGAAAAAAACAAGAATCTTAACTGAAAACAAAATATAACTTTTATTAATTGAAAATATTGTCTGAAACAAAATTGGGGAACCCTTACAAGCAACCCCTATGCTCCGGGCTTGACATAGATTCTTTCAAAAAACAAGAAAAATTACTTAGGAAAAAAATATCTCAGGAATCTCCACGGTCGTCCATCGTTTGAGTTCTTCTCCTGGGGTGCATTCTCGAATGAAGTCATTGGCCCCTTTTGGTATTGACTTTGTTGGATATCTTTGCCACATGTCCGCCCTGCTTTATTCCCTTGTTAACAAAGGTTTCCTGGATTGGAGAGACCCATGCTTTATCCCGTAGAGTAGCTACGTATTTCTCTCCAGGGTATTGTCTGAACTGGACTATCCCCTAGTCCACTAGCTTTAGCGTTGTTTTCTCGAAGGCTTCATTATGCTCCAATTGGAATCCACACTCCCATAGATATTCCTTCAACAAGCTTATCGGGGATTTTGCTTGTCTGGTTTCTCCGCAGTCGGCGACTACTTCAATTGCCTTTATTGTTGGTCCACCGTGTGGAGGTGTAGTGTTTAATTTGATGCTAGGTCCCTCAAAAGTGATGTCTTGATATTATAACAAGTGTTGTACCTTATTTTTAAATGCCCAACATTATTCTATGGTGTGCCCCGGAGAGTTAGCGTGGTATTTGCATCTGGCGTCAGCATTGTATCTTTGTGGGAGTGTCCGGACTGGAGGAGCTAGAGGCTTGATTTCCACCAACAATGCCTTAACCAGCTGTTGCAATAACTGGCTAGGTGGCATAGGGAGCGGATCAAATTTTCTAGGTGGCCTTCTGTCTTGCTGCTTCCTTAGGGGGATCACTAATGGTTGTTGAACCCTGGGTTGTGGTGATACAACATTAATCTCTCCCTCCTTTCCTTTGGTGAAGTTTGAAGCAGACCGTTTTGAATTGTAGGGAGAATTTGATGGTCCCTCTGATATCTTCCCACTTTTTATCTCGATCTCGATTCTTTCTCTGATGGTTACTAGGTCTGAGAACCCCGAAGAGATACTTCCAACCATCATCTCATAATACAGACCATGCAAAGTTCCCATGAACGCGTCTACTAACTCCTTCTCTAATAGTGGTGGTTCCACATGGGATGCTAATTCCCTCCATCTCTGAGCATACTCCCTGAAGGACTCTTCTTTCTTCTAGGACAAATTCTGGAGTTGCATGCATGTAGGTGTCATGTCAAGGTTATATTTTTAATGCTTTAGGAAAGCATTCGCAAGATCTGCCCAATTTCGAATATGTGTTTGCTCCAATTACATATACCAGTCTGAAGATGCCCCACTCAGGCTATCTTGAAAATAGTGAATCATCAACTTCTGATTGTGGGCATGGGCTTGCATCTTCCTGCAATACATGCGAATATGATTTCTTGGGCAAGTGAGCCCCTCGTATTTTTCAAAGTCAGGTACTTTGAACTTTAGTGGAATCACCACATCGGGAACTAGGCCCATTTCGAGAGAGTCTACTTCGAAAGCATCAAAACCCTCCACAACTTTTAATCTTTCCTCCAGGGCTTTATATTGATTCATCACTAATGGATTATCAACAGCATGAGTACCAGTCGTCTTTGAGGGCGCTTGGTTGGCATCCTCTGGGCCGTGGTCTCCATATTGCAGGTCTAAGTAATTGTCTGCATCATTGGTCGGAATTTGTAGGGTACGGGATGCCCCTGCTTTTGGCGGTGGTGGGACAAACCCTTCAGTTTCAGCTTCTTGTTGGGCCATGACGGGCTTCTGGAGTCCTTTCTCTGACTCTTTCCTTAGTTGGTGACTGCTTGATGCACCAATAGTCTGGACTACTTCCTCGAAAGCTACCCTGGGAATTTGGTCTTGCCTGTCAATAATGTTCTTCAAAGCCAGAAGAACTTGACTCAAATATCCTTTCATTGAAATTACGTCGCCCTTTACTTGGTCGAGATCCTCTTTAAACACAGCCTGAGTTTCCTCGATTTTCTCCATTATTTTCTGTTGATAGGCCCTGGTTTGATGTGGAGGCCAAGGAAGTGGCGATCTCCTTCTACCAATGGTTCAACTGGAGATACTTTTTTGAAAAATGAGTTTTGATATGATATACGGGTGTTCTTGAATGTATGCGTGCGAATGAATGTGTATGAATATGAAATGGTTATTGTGTCAAATGTCTTATTCACTTGGGTACATGTTTATCTTTTTCTTATTTTTATTCGATGACTATCTTTAAAATAGGTACGCAAACGAGATGTGGAAACAAAATGCCTTTATTGAAGGTAACATAATTCAGATATTGAAAAATATTACAATATTAAACCAATACTTCATTTGTGTGAAATCAAGCAAAAGGAAATAAGTCTTCTAGGTGTGCCTGCGGATATCTGATCTGGAAGTCATCCACCTTGACCTGACAAAGCTTGAGAAAATCTTTAGCACGTTATTTCCTTTTCGTGGTCTTGATTTGAGACATGTTTGGTGTGTTGACGTGGGCAAGTTGTTTCCTTCGATATCCATTTTTAAAGACAATCACCGAGATCTTGATTTTATTTTTTTTGGTACCCCGTGAATAAGACAAAGAAATGGGTGACGAATATATGATGAATGTATGACGAATACATGAAATATATGAATGCATGGGTCTAAGGTTGAGTGACGGGACTTTTTGTAATAAGTACCCTTATAGGGTAGGTTCCTTAATCTTAACTTACAGTTGGTTTACCCTCTCAAAAGGTGGATTCCTTAAGGGTGTCATGAATAACACCAGAGGGAAAAGGCACAAGGGTCTCCCTTAGGTGGAGCCTCTCTACAGACTGAGACTTTCGTCTCAAAGTCGTGAAAGGTCTCGTCATGGAATTTTGGTTAAGTTCGTTACAAAGAGTCATGGGTATCCTTCCAAAGTCCTACTCGTCAAGAGGATATCTCTCGATAAGTGTTCCTTTTTCGGAAGTCCATCGGCTCTAGGCGAAGTCTTAACATAAACTCACAGGGATGATGTACCCCCTAAGCTAATAGATGAACCTTCTTTCTAAGGATTATATTGAAAATATTTTTGAAATAAGAATTCCCACCACGCAGTAAATATATGATAAAAAGAATTGACAATAAATAAATGCAATAAATAAATAATGTAGTAAATAAATAATGCAATAAATAAATAACCCCAAAGTAAAAACCCTAAAACCTAAAGTAGAAGTCCCCAGCAGAGTCACCAGCTGTAGCAATTGGTTTTTTAATCAAGAGTCGCCACTATTAGTTTTTATCCTAGGGAAGGGAACCTAACAGAAAACCCTAATTCGCAGACAGAGATTCTAGGTTTCGGACTCGATTAGACGGAAGGAAGGTATTAGGCACCTTTCATCCACCTTGTTCACAAGGATATTAGACTCTAGATTTAGCTTTGGGGTAAACTAGATTTTAAGTTTTAATTAGAAAGACTCGCCACGATTTTTGATCGTATGCCTACGTATCCTCTTATGAGGAATCAGAGTCCCAATTCGTAGTTCGTATTTTGGTTGGTGTTTTTTATAGGATCGCGTAGAATTGTTTTCGAATTTATCCTTGAACCTTGCCTGGGTTTTGAAAAGTGAGTGATTGTAGACGCAGTTCGCAGTTAATTTTGAAAGAAATTCTCCTTAATCCTTTTTATGAAAATATCTTTTATTTTGTTATGTTAGTGGAAAAATTGTTAGTGTTTGATTGGTTAGCTATTTTAGGATGTATGATGCGATATGAGAAAAATATGTTTAGACGAGAAAAATAATTAATGCAATTTAGAATAATAGAGTTAGTGTTTTAGAAAAATATTTAAGCTAATAACTAACTATCTTTCCTAATTATTAAAAAAATATCAAATATTAAAAATATCCAATAATTATTTATTAATATGCAAAAATTATATTTAATGCAAATGTGTAAAATTGCGATATATAATAATTTTAAAAAATAGAAGATTAGAAGGATTATAATAAATTAACTAATTAAGGTTAAGGGGTGTAAAACTTAATCTGGAGGTGTTAAGATGAAGGACCATAGTTCAGATATTGAACTGGACCCAAAACACGTGGGGGTGAGAATATTAAGATTGAGTGGTGTATTAGAAGAAAATCTGGACCCAAAGATATTTTGAGCCCAAATTGACCGAGGGATACGTTTTGTAACAAGGTAGTCAAATAGGAGGGTCTGGCAAGTAAAGACCCAAGTTCAGATATTGAACTTTGCCCTAAATGCAAATGGGGTATTAAGGACCCAAGTTCAGAAATTGAACTTGGCCCAATTAAGCAGGGGGTTTAGATTAAAAAGAATTTTAATTAAAAAGTTTGATTTTTTGAATTCTTATAATTAAAAGTTAATAGAGTATAATAACCAATTAAATCCAATTAGTCTAATAATTATATAACTGCATTAATTATTTACCAACAAATCTAAAGCTAATAATAAAATCACTCATTTTTGTGTTTGGACATTTTTTATAGACTAAATTAAGCAATTAATGAAATTAATATTTTATATCCTTTTTTAGAATAATAAAATAACTAAATAGAATGATTAGTAAATTTAATATGAAGTGATTGTTTATCTATAGCCTAATTTAAAGAAGAGTTTGTGTAAAAAAATAAAATAAAATAGCAATAACAAACGAAAGAAATTGAGATTACCTTTCACGTGACTTTATCTCTATTGCTATCATCAAGTTTTCAAAGCACTAACTAATGGTAGTTGTGCCCCTTTTTTCGTTCATAACTTTTGCAGAAAAAATAACAACAAGCAAATCTCTCTTCTTCATAGTAACAAAATTAATACCTATGTCCCACAATCAAAACCGGAAAAAAAAAGTAAAAAAGAAAGGAGATACTTATAGTGCTGGTGGCCGCGATTGGAGGGTTGCCAGAGGGACTTCGTGCGTTGGTGCGTGGAAGCTTCACCGAAACATGATTGTGAAATTTGTGCGTGGTTGATAGAAAAATTGTTGATGAATTCTGGATCTGTGAAATTGTTGATAAAACAAAATACTATATATATATATATATATATATATATATATATATATATATATATATATATATATATATATATATATATATATATATATATATATATATATATATATATATATATATATATATATATATATTAGTTTTTTTATAAAGAAAGAAAACCATGAGAAAATATCATTTTATGGTTAAATAAAACAACAACAACAACAACAATTAAAAAAATAATCAAGAGGCCTCATATGAAATCCTCGGCCAACAAATAGTAAATCAAACACCAATAATATTGAGAAGAAAATTTGAAAAGAAAGTGTTTGTTAAAAGTTGTTGTGAGAAATTCTGGATATTTCTCAATGAATTCTTGATAAGTTTTTAGGGCTATTTATAAGTGAAAAAATTAGGTTAAAATCCAAAAAAGAAAGTATTCAACACCCAAAGTCCAAATTCCCATCTTGGCCAGCAAGATTAATAATATGGACATATTTGTGTCCAGGTGCAAAATTTGATATAGAGCAAAGTTGATCTGGAAAGATTTTATTTATTTACGAAGTATTTTGACTATTTTTTAAATAAAATTAATATTTTAATAAAAAATAATATTTTTAAAATATAATAAATAAATAAATAAATACGAAAATAATAATTTAATAATAAAAATATATAATTTTTGTGGTTAGAAAAATGAAAAATAAAGTTAGTAACAATAAACAACAAAAATATCCAAAGTGCATCAAGTGATATTCGAACCCATGACCTTCTACTTGCTAGTCTTTCTCCCTTACCAACTATGCTATGTTACTCATTTAAAAGTAAAAAGTCAATTAAAAGTATATGAAGGCGAACGATTATTTTCTATTTAAAAATACAAATAATTATTATATTTTTTATTTTAAAAATACAAATAATTATTATTATATTTTCAAACAGACTTGAAAGTGAATTTTTATAGAAAAACCTCAAAATATTAATATAATTTAAATCAAAGGAATTTTATACTCTGTAAATCCCAAGTTCGAAAATAAATTTGATGGTAACAATAAGGCGGGCAAATTTGGAGTATGACAGTGGGAGAACTGACTTGGTTGTTTTGCGTTTGATCGCAATTATTGCGGATAGCAAGAGTCGCCACCGAATTTTCTTTTGTCCAAATAGGAAAGGGTGAAAAGAACAGGAAAGACCTTTAGAGACGTTTTCTTGAGTTCGGGGGGTAGATTATGAAAGGGAAGGTATTAGCACCCTTTTCATCCATAGTTATCTACGGGCTCTTAGTTGCTTGCTAAATCATTGTGAAGATGTTTAGTATCCCATTCATGCCATAATCAGTTTTGGATGTTTAGTATCCCATTCGTCATTGACTTGGTATATGGCTCGTGAGCCCTCTTTGGAGAAGCCAAAACTGCCCCTATATCGTGCCCCAGTGTATTTGAAGCCTCGTCGAACGTGAATGTCCAACGTGCCCCTGGCTCGGGTTTTTCGTCAGGTCCTGGTATTTCGTAGTCGCTTATTTTTGCCTAACTGGCGAACAACCTTATTTGAAGAGGTGATTTGTCCACCATCATGTTTGTATCTAACATTGGCCTATTTCTGTAGGAACAAGAAAATATGTGCAATAATTTGATCAACTTTTTTGTGGCTCCGCTCTAACATTGTCCCTTAGCTTGATTTCTTCCTTTGTACCTAGATTAACGACCTTAATAGCCTCTTGATACGGTTGTATGTGGTCGTCCTTTTGCTCTATTTCCCTCGCCATTTTCTCAGAGAGTTCAAGATCTTCATCACTTTCCTCTTCGGCTTGGTTGATGGAAGCATCAAAATTATATCGGGTCGCAGCAGTAACATTATCGGTGGTTCTGGGCATGAATTTGCACACTTATTGTATTTTGGTGCAGATTTAGTATATGAAATTTGAAAATGCATATGCAGAGAAAGTATTGCCATTTTTAAATTTACGGAATGAATGCAAGAGAAAAACAAGGATCTTAATTGAAAATAAAATATAACTTTTATTAATTGCAAATATTGTCTGAAACAAAATGGGGGAACCCTTACAAGCAACCCCTATGCTCCGGGCTTGACATAGGTTCTTTCAAAAAACCAGAAAAATTACTTAGGAAAAAAAATCTCAGGAATCTCCACGATCGTCCATCTTTTGAGTTCTTCTCCTATGGTGCATTCTCGAATGAAGTCATTGGCCCCTTTTGGTATTGACTTTGTTGGATATCTTTTCCACATGTCCGCCCTGCTTTATTTCCTTGTTAACAAAGGTTTCTTGGATTGGAGAGACCCATGCTTTATCCATTAGAGTAGCTACGTATTTCTCTCCAGGGTATTGTCCGAACTGGACTATCTCCTAGTCCACTAGCTTTAGCGAAGTTTTCTCGAAGGCTTCATTATGCTCCAATAGGAATCCTGTTGTACCCCAAAATTTGCCCTCCCACTTCTCAAGGGATTCATTCTGGACTCTCAGTTTTGCCTCTATCAAGTTCCAAGTCTTGGATCGTCATTTTTCAAGGAAATCATCCATAAGGGCAAAATGGTCAAAAGTATACTGAAATAGTCAAACTTTGACTTTTAAATCAAAATCGAGTTCAAAAAATCACATTTCATTAAGGCATAAAATTGGTTCATCAAAAATCAGAAGTCAGAAGTTACTTTAAAAAAAATCAATCAAATTTTCTAAACATTTAGAAAATTTTCTAAGTGTCTATAGAATATGATATTTCAGAACTTCTGAGCCAGCCTCTATGCAAGTGCCGTCAGAAGATTGCAAACACGGTCAGAACATAATGCTTCAATCAGAACATGCAGAAGCGTTGCTCTTTGGTCAGAATATAACGCTTCAATCAGAACGTGCAGAAGCATTGCTCTTTGGTAAGAACATAATGCTTCACTCAAAACATGATTCTTCAGTATATAGAGGCTATGTTCAATGCTTTGGTCAAAAGATGCCCCTTCATCGTTTGGAGGTTATGTTTCTAGTCTTCTACAATCAGAACATCACCAAATCCCAAACCTCGTTAAAGTAACTTACTGCCCTGCTATGGCACAGTCCTGCAACCAGCTGCCATAACACTCCAAGGTGCTGCTGATCCAATCCACACCTGCATTTTTCTTGCACCAAATTAGCCTACGAAAAACTGTGATCTAAAAACAAAGGGACAGTATGCCAAAAATGTTTAAAAACTCATTTGTTTTTCCCCCCAAAACCACAACAAATCCATCTATAAATACTTTATTCCATCACACGTTCAAAGGGTTGGTTTATGGAGAGGGAGAATCATCAAAAGAAAGAAAAAAGGCCTTGAATCTTTGTAAAAATTCCAAGAATCCAAAAAGCTGTAAACACCAAAATACCAAAACCTTAGCATTTGATTCTAGCATCAAAACTCCATTGTTCCTTGACTAAAACCATCCCCACGTTTGTTGATTCATATACTAGAAGCTATTTCAACTTCTGTATTCATATTGCCATACACTCTTCATTCACCTCCACCTCAAAGAAGTCGGAGTATCACCCCTTGGCTGTTCCAGAAGTTGAAAACCTCCATCCTGTTGAGCACGTGAAGAAGATGCTCAGAACATCACCAGAGTCCAAGACCAACCTCCAGTTTACAGACTCTTTTCTAGCTGCAAGGTAAGCTTCTGCTGACTCTTGTCACGTTGCTTAATCATTATCAGATATGCATGTTCAAAAAATACAATGTAGATATCATGTTTCTGACATTATACATATTCTGAGGCTTCACGTATTTTCTTGCCTAAGTATGGAATAAATCAGTTTCAGAACTTCTGAAAGAAATTAGGACTCAGAATTAGGATTAGCAGATTCACACTTGCTTCTGATTTATGGTTATGATATTTCTTGTTTCTGAAATACTATTGAAACCTGCCATAACTGTCATATGCACATCTTCAGTTTTATGGAGAAATGACCAAAATGCAGATGTTCTGACTAGAATGGAAAGAGAGACCAAGTTCTGTCGGTGGTATCATAACTTCTGAAATCCACTTTGTTGCTGGTGGTATCAGAACTTCTGAAACTTCCTCTGTTGTCGGTGGTATCAGAACTTCTGAAGGCTGATGTGCTCCCAGTGGACTCAGAACTTCTTACTCTGTTTATTTTTTTTTTACTAACAGGAATTCTGTTTTGCAGTGTGCCAGAGTCAGAACTTCTGGCCTCCCTTAATCAGCAACACGCTGATTCTTTTTTTACTTCTTCTCACTATCTTTGCTATCACTCTCTATTTCATTAATCAGCACCAGCAAAAAAAAATTTCCATGCTTTGTTTTATTTCTTAAAACAAAAGGCCAAAAAAATATTTTCTTAAGAAAACTTATTTCTTTTCTTAAATAAATAAGTAATTCCGTTTCTTGCACATTCTGATCTATTTGATATGGTTGTAATAATAACTTAGGATTTAATCTTACTTGCAACCTCCATTCATAAATATATATACCCCCATCCCCCTAAAGCAATGTAATAGCTTAGATTTTATTTTTTTTCGCATTTTATTCGCTTTTCATATATTGCTAGTAAATAGGATATATGGCAAGACATGAAAACAACAAAATAGACAGCCCTAATCAAGGTTAAAATGCATGCAATCAGACACACTATTTACACATGCACCCTTAGGGTAATCCCAGTTCGTTGCCTATCGAAAAAATAGTCATGGGCGTTTTAGCAAAGATCCTCGATAAAAGATCGTAGTCCCTCGATATTGCCTTCGGTAAACGATCTAGTCCCTAAAACGATATTGCTAAAATGTTCCATGAGTTGCCTTCTATAACTATACAAACATCCCTACACCCGTCCCTTCACATCCAATGATGGGGCTTCTTACCAAATCAATGGTAAGATAGCAACATCTAAAGGAAGAGAAAAAGCATATCTAAGACCTTTCGAGTAGGTAGGCGCACTCTCAGTTACTCGCTTGCTCACAAAAAAACATTTTTACACTTACACTTTCATCTTTGAACTATTTTTGAAACAAACACTTTGTATGCATTCTTATAGAAACGAGAATCACTACAAAGTTACATTTTCAAAATACTTTCAAAAACACATTTCACAAACACTCCTTTGAACTATTTTCCAAACAAACACTTTGTATGCGTTCTTATAGAGACGAGAACCGTTACAAAGACGTTTTCAAAATACTTTCAAAAACACACACCACAAGCACATTCAAACAAAAGCAAGTGATCTAGAAAGTAACTAAGAGCCCATGGAAAACCATGGATGGAAAGGGTGCTAATACCTTCCGTTTTCATAATCTACCCCCCGAACTCAAGAAAATATCTCTAAAGGTCTTTTCTGTGCTTTTTCACGTTTCCTTTTTGGATAAAAGAAAAGTCGGTGGCGACTCTTGCTAAAATGCAACATTTGTGAATACAAACGCAAACCTTCAAGTCAGTTCTCCCACTGTATCACGGAACTGGCGACTCTGTTGGGGATGATTATCTTAAAAGTGGGGTTACCTTAGGGCTAGATCATATTTACTTGCTTTCATTGTTTGATTTTTATGCTTTACATTTTGTTCTTTGTTTGGGCTTGCTTTGATCCTCCACCCGAATCTGGGACACCTTTTTAGATAAATAGCAATAGATTGTGGAAACTGTACGGCGTAGACCGATATGGTTGAAACAATGGCTATGTTAGTTTGACGCATTTGTGGGTACCGGTATCCCTTGTGGTGAATCGAGGAGAATACGGGGCTGCTGAGTGGCGTCATGAAGCACTAACGGACTTTAGAACCCTAATTGAACAAACTTGGCCATTAGGACGTAGTGAGATAGCCGGTTTCGGTGTAGAGCTTAAAATTGGTTGATAATCGATACTACACTCATTGAGGCTAGACTTTTGGGATATCTCGGCCGCAAGAAAAGATTGATTATGCTGAGACAAGGCCCAAGAGAAAGGTCGGTGATATTGAGATCCTTTAGAACCTGATCACTATTATTAGGACAGGTTTGAGCCAACTAAACTTCAAGAGGGTACTTACCTATAAAGCCTCATGCAAGCCTAAAACATAGGGATTTGTTTGCTTTGCGTGTATATACGTGTACATAACATCATAAACATCATAAGCATCATGGGCATGCTCACTAACCATTTTAAGGATTTAGAAGTTTATCTTTGTTTTTATTTTGTAGGTCATGAATTATGTCTGAAGAAACACCATCTGAATCAGCTTCGTAAAAACACACCCTCAAATTCAAGAGTTAGCCTCAAGAGTTCCCGGGGATTCTCCTTTCACCAAGAAATACGGTCGACTCCTCAGTTTGGCTATGTCCAGTTTCCAAGAAGAGATTATGTGTGTACTGTTCCAATTCTTTGATCCCGTGCATCATTGTTTCACTTTCCTGGACTATCAGTTGGTACCTACACTGGAAGAGTTCTCTCTACTCTTAGGGGTGCCCGTGCTTGATCAGATACCATTCATCGGTCTAGAAGAGATTCCAGAACCTGAGGTCATCGCTAAAGCTTTACATCTAAAGAGAGCCGACGTCATAGCCAATTGGGAGATAAGAAGCGGGGTCAAAGGTTTCCTAGCCAGGTTTCTATTGGAGAAGGCTCGTTCATTCTGGGGCGACATGGATTTCCAAGCTTTTGAAGACATCCTGGATCTTCTCATTTATGGTCTGGTTCTGTTCCCCAATTCGGACCAATTCATAGACGTTAATGCCATCAAAGTCTTTCTCTCTCGCAATCCCATATCTACCTTACTGGGAGACATCTTGCATTGCCTTCACACCCGCACCATGAAAAAAAGAGGTACTCTTTTGTGTTGTATTCCCCTACTCGCTAAATGGTTCACTTTACACGTGCCTTAATCAGCCTTAAAGAACGAGCAAAGACTGACATGGTCCCAAAGGATGATGTCCCTCACCCATTCTAACATCCGTTGGTGTTCGAGATCCTTGGAAGATGTCTCTATTATTGACCGTTGTGGGGAATTCCCTAACGTACCTCTGCTTGGTATTAGGGGAGGTATCACCTACAATCCCTGCTTAGCTTTTCAACAGGTTGGGTATGCCCGAAGAGACGGTCCTCACGAGACACTCATTCAAGGTCGGTGTTCGATTACGGCAAAGAAGACCAAGGTTACCACCAGAGATTTACACGAGCTTGGAGAATGGTGAACAAGGTGGATAGTCGAACTTTGGGACACAAAAACTCTACCCCTCTCGAGCCTTACCTTAGGTGGGTGCGAGCTCGTGCTTAGAGTTTCGTGATGCCTTACCCTTCCATCCTTCCTGTCCTCATAGAGCATGTTGTTGAAGGAGACGTCTCATACATTGTCCTTCATCCTGACATGCCTACCTCTCTCGAGGATTTGCAGAAAGCTTGGGTTCAATTTAAGGAAGAGCAAGACACCTTTGAAGCCCAGTTTTACGCCAGTGAGAAGAAGGTTCTACAGCTTACCAAACTGCTTCATGAAGAGAAAATCCTGAATGCCTACATTGCTCCAAAGAGGATGCGGTCAACCTTCTTGTCTTAGGAGTTTTTGTTGTATTTTGTTTCTTTCATTGTAAGCCCAAAGAGGCATGATTGTATTCATACTTGGATTTAATATAACGTGTGTTCTTTTTGGTTTGAACGAATTTAAATCTCTAAATTTCCTTGAAATCATTTGCATATTGCATCTTCATCCATCATAACATCATACAGGTTTCTCAGAACATGTCTCCTTATCCTTCTACTGTTTATTTTAGTAAGATGGATGTTGAACAGACTGTGAAAGATCTTCAGGCGTAGAACGCCCAGTTTCAACAAATGCTCTTGGCTCTGACAAAAGGACAAGAGGAGTTGAAGACTCTACTGGCCAAAGAGAAGAAGAAGAAAGCGAAGAAGTCAACTGGTGTTGTGATCACGTGGAGAAGGTTCAAAGGTCAAACTAGACGAACTTTAGACTTTGCAACATCATCGGGTGAAGGAGATAATCAAGGAGACGGGACCCGAGAAGTGAACAATGATCCAACATCGGAGGAAGAGGAAGAGCCTGATTACTCTGAGGAACAGTATCCTCCTGCTGATGATAAATACAAACAGCTAGAGGATCGTTTGAATGCTATGGAGATTCAGAGAGTACCCAGTTTGGATTTCGAAGAATTAGGACTTATCTCAGGGGTTGTCATCCCGCAGAAATTCAAGGTCCCCACTTTCGCCAAATATGACAGCGTTTCTTGCCCAAAGCTACATCTAAGGTCATACGTCAGAAAGATTCAACCCCATACGGCTGATAAGAATCTGTGGGTGCATTTCTTCCAAGAGAGCTTGTCGGGGACACAATTGGATTGGTTTTATTAATTGGAAGGGACAAATGTTCACAATTGGGAAGATTTGGTTGCCGCCTTCTACAAACAATATTTGTACAATGCTGATTTAGCTCTGAATCGAACGCAATTACAAGGCATGTCTATGGGAATAGGTGAAGGTTTCAAAACATATGCTTAGAAATGGTGGGATCTCACAGGCAGAGTGCAGCCCCCTCTATCGGATAGAGAATTAGTGGATATGTTCCTAGGCACCTTATCAGGTCCATTCTTCAACCACCTGATCGGAAGTTCCTCGGCTTGATTTACTGAACTAATCATGACTGGTGAGCAGGTCGAAGTCGGTATAAAAAGTGGCAAAATTCAAAAAGATACATCTTCGAGCACAACAAAGAAGCCTTTCACTGATAAGAAGGAGGCCAGTGCCATTTATGACCCGAGAAACCGGAGCATAGCAGGATACCGTCCAACGGTAAGTGCTGTAATAATACCTAGGCCTACGGTTGTCCCACAACGCAGCAATCAGCAAAGGGTAGAAAGACAACAAAGGCAGTTCACCTGGATCAATATGACATTGGCTGAGGTTATACCCCATCTGTTGAGATCTGACTTGGCAACTTTAAAGGAGGCTCCCAAGAGTCCTAATACCTCTTCTCCTCGTTACAATCTGAATGCTAGGTGTGCCTATCATTCTGGGAGTCCTGGTCACGACACTAATGATTGTTGGACTCTAAGAAATAAGGTACAAGACCTGTTTGAAGCTAAAGAGATTGAGTTTGACGCTCCGGAAAAGCCCAATGCCATAACTGCTCCCATGCCTAAGCACAACCATGGAGTTAACGCCATTGATACTAATCCATTTGTAACCTCGGTGGACGAAGTTTCCACTCCTCTTATGACTATTAAGAAAAATTTGTTGTTGGTCGGTTTATTTCCGGGTTGTGGTGAAGGTTTCCACATATGTTCATTCCTACCTTCCGGTTGCCATTTGCTGAGGTCAGGTGTTCAACGCCTGATGGACAGTAAAGAAATTTTGTTCGAGAAAACTCTGGTTCCCGCTATTCCATCTGAAGACATTGCCATCATAACCATTTCCTCCAGTCCTTCCAAGGCCTCCTCGAGAAGACCTGTTAGGATTACACCCGCTACGAGATTTTCTCCGCTAATAATCACATGTCTTGGTCTTATCCCGTACACCTCGGACAAAGTCGTTCCTTGGCATTATGGCGCCGATATTTATTATCATGGCATTAAGCAAGACTTGAAGGCTGAAGAAGTTGATCCTTATATCGGTAACATTGTTGGGACCAGCAAGATTACTAGAAGTGGAAGGGTTTTCTCTCTTGAGATTTCCCCTAAGACTGTCAACAAGCCTGTTATCATTCCGTCTGGCATATCAACTACTATTCCTGTTTTCACTCCAATTGTCTCCCCTGCCGATAAGTCATCTGGGACTCGCAGCAAAGAAGTTATAGGTGAGCCTGCCCGGACGGAGGCACCTAAAAATATTGTTGTGGAAGCCTCTAAGCAAGAGATAGAGGAAATTTTGAAAATAATCAAAAAGAGTGACTACAATATAGTCGAACATCTGGGACAGACCCCCTCAAAGATATCCATGGTATCCCTGCTGTTGTGCTCTGAGGCCCATGCGAAGGCTTTGATTTCATTCCTCAAAACTACGCATGTGCCGCAAGAGACTTTGGCTGATCAGTTCAAGGATTGCGTGGCTAGCCTGACTGCCGACAATGGGCTAGGTTTCTCAAATGTCGACTTAACACCGAAGGGAAGAAAGCATTATGATGCTCTGTATGTCTCGATTGAATGCAGAGGCACCACTATGGCTCATGTGCTGGTAGACATCGGGTCTTCGCTAAATGTCCTACCTAAGAAGGCTCTCGACCGGATAGATTGTGAGGGATTGACTCTAAAGCCTAGTAACATTGTGGTAAGGGATTTTGACGGGTCGAAAAGAATGGTGCAAGGGGAAGTGAACATCCCTGTCAAAATAGGATCTCAGACTTTTGAGTCCACCTTCTACGTGATGGATATCAGGCCGTCATACTCCTGTTTGTTGGGTCGTCCTTGAATCCATGAAGCTAGGGCCGTTACTTCCACACTTCACCAAATGCTGAAGTATCCGGTGAAAGGAAAGATTGTCACAGTACGGGGTGAGGAAGAATACATGGTGAGCTACCTCAATTCCTTCCGCTACGTGGAGATGGACGGAGAATTTATAGAGACTCCTTGTCAAAACTTTGAAGAGGTCCCCCATATTTCTGCGTCAACCGAGACCACTACCAGTACCAGATCTCCTCTAAAGATGGCTTCTTTCAGGGATGCAAGAGCAATAGTTGAAGAAGGCAGGAATACCAATTGGGGACAGCTTCCTGAGTTTATTCACAAGACTGATAAGTTTGGTTTGGGATTTACTTCAGAAGCTCAGAGGGTTGTTCGACGCGCTCGAGTTGGAAGACCTCCCCTACGCATCAGCAATCGAGAGGTCAATGCTATTGAAGACAGTGAAGAAGACTCTGATTTCGACAGTTGGATTTACCCGACTACCAACGGTGGACCGAGTAATTGGACGACCAGAGATTTCATACAAGTTTCTTTTGTTCCACAATAATTTATCTTATTTGTTTTTTAAATTTGTAATGAACAATTTAAACTTTATATCCTTGTGTCTTACCCGAGGCACGATGGCTCTATCTGTGAGGGTTATTATGTGTCATCTCATATATCATCAATGAAACATTGGACTCTCTTTGTATACAAATTTCGCACTCTCTATTTTTCTTTTTGACTTTGCTTTATCAATACAGTTATGCTCTTACACACACTCACATATCAAACTGCAGATCCATATCCACTCTGGATCCCATTGACAACAATCCTGCTATTGCCAGTTATGACTTCGAAAATCCGATCAACCAAGCCGAGGACGAAGATGAGGACGATCTTGAGGTACCTGGAGAGCTTGCTAGACTGCTACAGCAGGAAGAGAGGGCCATACAGCCTCATGAAGAGCCAGTTGAGACAATAAAATTGGGTACAGAGACAGACAGAAAAGAGGTCAAAATAGGTGCAAATCTGGAGCTTAGCATCAAACAGAGATTGATACAAATGTTGCACGACTACATCGAGATATTCGCCTGGTCCTATGAACACAAGTCTGGTTTGGACACTGATATTGTGGTACATCTCCTACTGACTAAGGAAAACTGCCTGCCAGTCAAACAGAAGGTCCGCCGTATGCGCCCTGAAATGTCAGAGAAAATTAAGGCAGAGGTCATGAAGCAGTTCGACGCGGGATTCTTAGTTGTCACTTCCTATCCGCAGTGGGTTGCTAAAGTCATTCTGGTGCCTAAGAAGGACGGTAAGGTACGGATATGTGTGGATTACAGAGATATGAATAGGGCAAGCCCCAAGGATGACTTCCCACTTCCTCATATTAATGTTTTGGTCGACAACACCGCGCAGCATAAAATCTTTTCCTTCATGGATTATTTCTCTGGCTACAACCAGATCAAGATGGCTCCCAAAGACATGGAAAAGACAACTTTAGTTACATAGTGGGGCACTTTCTGCTACAAGGTGATGCCTTTTGGGTTGAAGAATGTCGGGGAAACTTATCAGTGCGCCATGGTCGCTTTGTTCCACGACATGATTCACCATGAGATTGAAGTTTATGTCGACGACATGATAGTCAGGTCTCAGACTGAGGAAGAGCACCTTGATCATCTTCAAAAGTTGTTTGACAGGTTAAAGATATACAAGTTGAGGTTGAATCCGAACAAGTGCATTTTCGGGGTAAGGTCCGGTAAGCTTCTAGGTTTCATCGTCAGCGACAAAGGTATTCAAGTAGATCCTGCAAAGGTAAAAGATATACAAGAAATTCCAGCTCCCCGTACAGAGAAGGAAGTTAGAGGTTTCTTGGGACGCCTGAATTATATCGCCAGGTTCGTTTCGCATCTGACTGCTACTTGTGAGCCAATCTTCAAACTTCTGAAGAAAGATCAAGTAGTAGAGTGGAGCGATGAATTCCATACCGCTTTCGAAAGAATCAAGGAATACCTACAAGAACCACCAATTCTGATGCCTCCAGTTGAAGGGAGACCTTTGATATTGTACCTAACAGTATTGGACAATTCAATGGGGTGTGTGCTGGGGAAGCATGACGAGTCCGGTCGAAAAGAGCATGCAATATACTACCTTAGCAAAAAGTTTACCTACTGTGAGACACGGTACTCACTGCTCGAGAAAACTTGCTGCGCTTTGGCATGGGCTGCTCACCGACTGAGACAGTATATGCTGACTCACACTACTTTGTTGATATCTAAGATGCATCCGATCAAGTACATTTTTGAGAAGCTCGCTCTTTTCGAAAGAATAGCAAGGTGGCAAATGATCTTAACTGAATACGAAATATAATATACAACCTAAAAAGCGATTAAGGGGAGTGTATTGGCGGATCATTTGGCTCATCAGGCCGTGGATGACTACCAGTCCATGAATTTTGAGTTCCCGAATGAGGATATCATGTTGGTAACCAACTGTGAAGAACCTGAACTGGATGAAGGACCTGAAGAAAGATCCCGATGGTCTATGTATTTTGATGAGGCCTCAAACGCACTGGGTAACGGCATTGGCGCCGTAATCATATCTCCCGAGGGTTTTCATACTCCGTTCACTGCCCGATTATGCTTCAACTGCACCAACAATATGGCGGAGTATGAAGCCTGCATCATGGGTCTTCGAGATGCCATTGACCTAAGGATCAAGTTCTTAAGTGTATTCAGAGATTCTGCTTTGGTGATAAGTCAGATCAAAGGTGAGTGGGATACAAAACATCTGAATCTCATCCCGTACAAAGAGCATGTACTGACGTTGCTCCCACACTTCGAGGAGGTAACCTTTGAACACTTCCCACGAGAGGAGAATCAGTTGGCGGACGCGTTAGCTACTATGTCTTCCATGTTCAAAGTCAAGTGGGACAACGAAGCTCCCCGAATCACCATTGAAAGGTTGGATGAACCAGCACACTGCTGTGAAATCGATACCGAAGAGGTAACAGGCAAACCCTGGTTTCACGAAGTCAAAAGGTATCTCGAGGCTCAAGAGTATCCCGAAGGGGAATCTGTCAATTATAAGAAGTTTCTGAGAAGGTTCACCGCAAAGTTCTTCCTCAGTAATGGAATCCTCTATAAACGTAGCCATAACTCTATCTTACTGTGGTGTGTAGACAAGAGCGAAGTAGAAAGGATTATGACAGGTCTACATGAAGGTGCCTTCGGAACCCATTACAGTGGACACACCATGGCTAAGAAGATCCTACGGGCAGGGTACTATTGGTCCACCATGGAAGCCGATTATTATCAGCACTCTCGAACTTGTCATAAATGCCAAATCTATGCTAATAAGGTGCATATACCTCTGGTTCCTCTGAACGTCTTGACAGCCCCGTGGCCCTTTGCAATGTGGGGCATCAATATGATTGGAGAAATCAGGCCCACAACCTCTAATGGGCATCACTTCATCCTAGTAGCCATTGATTATTTCACGAAATGTGTGGAAGCAGCCTCTTTTGCCATATTAACTAAGAACGTGGTGGCGCGGTTTATCCGACATAATCTGATCTGTCGATATGGTGTGCCAGAGAGGATCATTACTGAAAATGGTACAAATCTCAACAATACAATGATCACCGACCTCTGTAGACAATTCAAGATATAACATCACAACTATTCTCCCTACCGGTGGAGGATGAATGGCGTTGTCGAAGCAGCTAACAAAAACATCAAAAAGATTGTACAGAAGATGACGGTGACATATAAAAACTGGCATGAGATGCTACCTTTCGCTCTTCATGGGTACCGTACCTCAACACGGACATCGACAGGGGCAACACCCTACTCTCTAGTATATGGCATGGAGGCAGTCCTACCCATTGAGGTTCAGATTCCCTCCCTAAGAATTATGAGAGATGCAGGCCTAAACAAAGACGACTGGATCCAAACCCGGCTTGATCAGTTAAATCTAATCAATGAAAAGAGACTTACTGCTATCTGCCATGGTCAGACGTATCAAAAGCGGATGATCAAGGCTTTTAACAAGAAATTCAGGCGTCAAGAATATCGAGTCGGAGATCTAGTGATCAAACACATCATACTACCACAAAGTGATCCCAGGGGCAAATGGACCCCCACATACGAAGGGCCATTTGTGGTTAAAAACATTTTCTCAGGGGGAGCCATGATTCTGACCACCATGGACGGTGACGACCTTCCTCATCCTATCAATGCAGACATAGTGAAAAGATACTACGTATAATCAAAGACCCGCTAGGTTGACTGGCCTAGGCAAAAATAAGGGCTTCCCGACGAACCAAAAGGGTTTGGGAAAAAATAAGGGATGAAAATAAAAAATAAAAACTGTACACCCGGCAAGTTGAAAACCTGAAAAGGCGACTTGGGCAAAAAAGGGTATCCCAGTGGGCCGAAAACCCGAAAGGGCGGCCCAGGCAAAAGTTAGGGATAAAAAGCGTATCACTATGTCCCATTGGATCACCCTGCGATCTGACCTTAGTATCAACTGTCAAGCTCAAATGGCATCCCTCAATCTAATCAACTTTAGACAAGCAGCAAAGTGAGGAGACGCTCGAAGACATAGTGCCAATAGCGGATTTGAAACCCAATGGGATTATTGCACATAGCTGTTTTCTTTTTGTTGTACACAAAATTGTATACCCTTCATTTTTATGGCGACACTCTCTTACTAGAGCGTCAACTTCCTTGTACAAAAGCGCCTGTTATGGGCCAACTTCAAAATTAATACAAGTCATTTTTACAAAACTATTTGTTTTCCTTTTTCTATTTTATTTTTGCAAGAACGTCCAATGATTTATTCTTGACATGTGCATTTGAATATGATTGTTGTCACAAATATTTGCATGAAGAAACCAAAGACAATTGCTCATAACTTAAGAAACAGGAACAAAAGATCAGAAATATCAAAATCGACAATTACCATGTCCAGCAGGTACCAGGGCAGAGACAGTTTTGGAGCACAGTCATCAAAATATGTGACTTTGTAACATCTATACTCCCCACAGGGTAGAAGTAATCAAAGCATCAATAACAGTCCTCTCGAAAAAGGAAGTAATCTCCCTATTCGAGGGTAATCCAAAAACCTGACACCTATGTTCCCCAGTCTGATTTCATAATCGCGAATGGATCATCACAAATTTGAGTCCCCAAAAGCAGAGGTTATTTCTCTGGATACAGAAGCTCAACCCCCGACAGAGCTCATTACTTCAGCTATCGAAAATTCACCTTTCAAGTGGTTCCCCAAAAAGTTATTCTCAAGCAGAGTCTCTCCCCGGCAGAACATCCATAAATAAGGAGCAAACCCCCAGCACAATCACTTCCATTCATCATCCCCAGCGGAAATACAAGAGCCACGGTTCTCTATAACAGTCAGGAATTCTATTTCTCTCCAGCAGCAGTCAGGGATTTATTTTCCCAGACTCGGATATGTCACAACTACCATGCTCATACATCATGACATGTGCATACATATCACATACGGCATAGTCTCGCTTATTTTGAGAACATCATCTCACAATGCATTTCATGCATCGCATATAACTACCCTGTTATCTTTTCAGGAAAGACAGTTATCACCAACAATACCAGCAGTTATACATGTCATATCTACAGGCAGCCAAGGAAAAATTAGTTCCCAAAACCAAACGGGTCAACTAATCTACATGATCAAACGAAGTAACCCTACTATCCAGGTTCCTTCTCACAGCCCTACTACCCAGGCTCTCATTTCGAAGTAACCCTACTATCCAGGTTCCTTCTCACAGCCCTACTACCCAGGCTTTCATTTCGAAGTAACCCTACTATCTAGGTTCCTTCTCACAACCCTACTACCCAGGCTTTCATTTCGAAGTAACCCTACTATCCAGGTTCCTTCTCACAACCCAAGCTTTCATTTCGAAGTAACCCTACTGTGATCGGTGGATCTGGAACTGACTGTTTAATGCTGGTTCACGAAATGTCGCGGAAGCAAGAGTCGCCACCGTCTTTTATTTTCTCCAAATGGAAAGGACAAAAGCACAGAAAAATTCCTTAAAGAGATTGCTCTCGGTTCGGGAGGTAGGTTATAGAAAGGGAAGGTATTAGCACCCTTTCTATCCATGGTTATCCATGGGCTCTTAGGTACTTGCTCAATGTGTTTTCAAAATTGTTTGTTTGCTTTTCAATGTGGGTTTTAAAAAGTTTCTTTGAAAAATTTCAGTTCGACTCGTACGTCAGAGTGTGAAAAATTTACTTTGAAAGCTTTTGAAAAGTGTTGGTGTGAAAAGTCTTTTTGAGTTTGTTTTGAGATTAGAGCAAGTATCCTTGAGAACCTACCTACCCTAAGGAATTCGTCTGTGTAGATGTCTTTTAAAGTAGTGTCATCCCACCATTGAGAGGTAGGTAGCACCACCGTTGGAGGTGTTCGGGTCAATTCGAGTTTTAGGGACGTGGTGATCGCCAGAGCAATGGGAAGACACCTTAGAAGCTACCCTCATGCCAGGTTCCCGGATCATGAGGACTTACTAAGACATCCTCTACTCGACGATCACCTTTCGAAAGGCAACAGTGAGGCGTACCCTAGGGGTGGTGTGTGCGAATTTGTGTATCAGTTTCATTGATAATTTGTCTTGTCATGTTTGTTGTGATCTACGCTTGATTTTAATTAGGGCCATTCATTCTTGCATGCTTATTTAAAAATTAAAAGTTGCGGGAAAATAAATCTAAGGCTATTACAAATGGCGCGGGTCCATATCGCCGAAATTAAACCGAACCCGATTTGACTGAAAAATAAATAAAGCGAATAAAAATGCGAGAAATAAAATCGTTACAACGCTTTGGGAGAATTACATAATTATAAGCGAAATAAAGTAAATATGCGCAATTAAGGAATTAAAAACAAGAATAGGGCGTTGGACCCTTTTGCAAAAAATTAAAGTTAATGAGAAATTACAATTAAAAATCAAAAGAAAATGTTTTTGGTATTTTGTGTTTTTTAAGATTTAAAAGAAAAAGAATTTATTAGAATGAAATTTGAAATGGAAACCCTAATTCTAGTGTTTTTTAGATTTATTATGAAAATATTAAAATTTTAACTAATTTAAACCTAATTTTTTATGTACAATTTAATTATAAAAAATAAATAAATAAATATTATAAAAAAGAAACAAATTAAAGGAATAAAAATTAAACCTAATTCTATTTTTTTGTATTTTTGTTAAAAGGGATTAAAATTGCAACCTAATTAAACTAAATATTTACATGTAATTTATTTATGGAAATAATTAAATTAAAATAAATATTATATTTTTTTGCCTTTTTCTGATTTTTTATGATATTTTTCATGTTTCGTAAAAATAATTATTAAATTAAAACAACAAAACAAGTAAAATAATAATTAAAGGAAATATAAGAAAAATAAATAAAACTAGCAAACCAGGGGGGGTAGCCCCAAATTGGAGGTTTTGATGGTAAAGCCTGGCCCAATAGCTCTAGATCCATTGACTTTTGCCAGTTTGTGTGCTAGCGCGTTGACCAGCGTATACGTGTTCTTCAGATTCTTGGCCATTGATCTAGTGTTGGAATGGACGTGGCACGCTTGATTATGCTGGTGCATGGTGTACTTCAAGGCTGAACCTGCATGGGAATTAGTATACAAAAATAATATGGAAATTGTTCAGACCTGGGACTCGAACCCAGGTCTTGCACTTCACCAGCCAACACCTGGACCACTACACCATTTAGCGCGTTGTTAATATACAATAACAATCAAACAATATAAAAGAAAAGCGAAGTTAATGGGAGTCAGCGCGCCAATTTTTAAACCAACGAATGACTTGATGCCACGATGTTGTCTTCTTCGTTGTTTTTATTTTTTTTCTGAAACAAGGTTGTAAGGCAACGGTTTTGGGGCGTGGCTTAAGGTAGGTTTACAGAAAATAGCGACTAGCGCTATAGGGCCAATAAATTTGGCGCGATGGTCTAGTCTTCTTCGTCTAGATGAGCTGAGTGTAATGGTGTGAGTCGGGGACCTTAATTTTGCCTTGGGTAGAAAACCCCAATTTTGAAAACCTGTAACCCTAATATTCAAACATGGCAGATTCGTATATATGGCACAAAAATGCAATTGAATGTGTTGGTTAGCATCAAAACATCATTATGAGCATGAATCAATAAAGAAATTTCACAAATAACGCTTAAATCATGATATTCGAATGGCAATTTTCTTCTGTACAGTTTGAGATTGTCTTACCAATTCTTGAAGCTTTAGTTGATATTAGGGATTGGAATGTATTCAGGAGACCACAAGGAAACTATTGAGACAAGAATGGAGTTTTGAATCGGCCTCTGTTGATTTCAGAATTTGAGTTTTCAAGCAATTTTTCAAGTTTGTATATTGGCCTTCTGCGCAGCTTAGAGTCTACCAGGATTAGGTTTAGGTTCAGGCCTTTGTAGTGAATGTATTAGGTCAAGAAAATTGGATCAAATCTCTCATGATCATGGCTTTTGAATATTTGATTTCTTCATATCTTTTTTATATCTTTTTCAAGTATTCTTTGTGTCAATTAGGCTCCAATCACACCAATTCTTTCCATAATTGAACAAGCACGAAATATTGAGTCCAAATCATGCATAAAAAGATTGGTTTTGTTAGGTTAGCTATTTTTCATGTATTTAAATAATTTAAATGAATTAATATTAATATAAATTCAAATAAATAAATAAAAATTGAGAAAATACTTCCCTTTGGGCCAAGTGGTCGTGCATAGGCTTAGAATGATGAATCATGGAAGAAAAATGGGCCCAATTGCATTTTTAGGTCATTTGAACCATTGTTGACTTTTCAAAATTCCCAAAAATTTCCCAACTTCCACAAGGCATAACTTGCTCAATTTTTAAGCTTTTCACATGTTCTTGGACATTTTGGAAAGGTCTTTGAGTCCTATAACCAATGCCTTTGGTCCCATGCCATTTTGATTTACCAATCTCAAGTTATGGCCTTTGACTTAAAGTCCCTTTTTGTTGACTTTTGAAAATGACCTATAATGTTGAAATTGATAACTTTTTGTGAGAGCATTTCTTGGACTTGGAATATGAAGATGAGTTGTAGGAAATGTCTTTCTATTCAAAATGAGCTTTGGATGGAATTTTTCTGATAATCCATGTGAAAGTTATGCCCTGGTCAATTTCAGTTGACTTTTTCAACTGTCCAAATATAGTAACTTTTGCATCTTTGATGATTTCTGAGCCAAATTTTGAGAATCATGATCAAGCATTGATCAAATGATGTTTGTGGCTTCAAAATGATATGTTGACCAAAAATTTGAACTTTTGACTGTCAAATGACCATTTTGCCCCTACAAATGACTGTAGTGCAATTTAGGGTTTTGACTGTGCAATTTTGAGCTGAATGCCTTGAAACTTGATATGAGGATGCTTGACCATATTTGTAGGCATATGAGACTTGATTGGGCCCTTGAAAACTTCCTTTCTTTGATCAGAATCCAAACCCTGGTTTTGACTGTATAGGAGATAGTTGAGCTGCACAACCCTTGGGGAATTTTGTGACTTGGCTTGGCAATTTCTTGGAGAATATGGGAGGGCAAATTTTGGGGTACAACAGTTGCCCCTGTTCAATCTTCTTAGACCTGAGGATGCAGATTGGCTGGCGTGCCTCTCGTAATCCGAGGGTAGAAGATGATTGGACACTAGAGTGCCCAGAAATTTGCGCTCACATAGTAGCAGTGATGATGGGGGAATGGGCTTATAGATGCCATTTGGAGATTGCTGGGTAGGGTGATGGGCTTATAGATGCCATCTGGATGTTGATCGCGTAGGAGGTTCCTTAGCGAGAACCTGCATACCTGCAAAACAGAAAAATGAGTACCTGACACGTTGCAGGAGCTGATTTTGGATACTCGGTATAGATGTGTCCTGACTGGTTACAGGAGCTGAGTCTGGAGCTTCAAACGCTGATGAATGAACCAGAGATGGTTACTGCCCTAGCATGAATGGTAAGAGAACCTTGGATGACTTTAGCTTCAACAACGCTCGTTGAGAAAAATCTTGGTGGGAATCACCATCTTTGCAACATCGGAACGAGAACCATAGAAAATTATAATCTGAAAGGGAATCACCTCACTCGCCGTTGGAGAGGGAAATACAGAAAAAGGAATTGTCACCTCACACACCGTTGGAGAGAGAAACATAAGAGACTAATACCTCACACTCATCGTCGGAGAGGGAACCATCTGAAAAGGACTTACCACCTCACACACCGTCGGAGAGGGAACCATGGGAGACTATCACCTCACACTCATTGTCGGAGAGGAAAACATATGAAGAAGGAATTACCACCTCACGCTCACTGTCGGAGAGGGGACCATAGGAGACTATCACCTCACACTCATCGTCGGAGAGGGAAACATCTGAAGAAGGAATTACCACCTCACGCTCACTGTCGGAGAGGGGACCATAGGAGACTATCACCTCACACTCATCGTCGGAGAGGGAAACATCTGAAGAAGGAATTACCACCTCACGCTCACTGTCGGAGAGGGGACCATAGGAGACTATCACCTCACACTCATCGTCGGAGAGGGAAACATCTGAAGAAGGAATTACCACCTCACGCACTTGCCGGAGAGGGGACCATAGGAGATTATCACCTCACACTCATCGTCGGAGAGGGAAACATCTGAAGAAGGAATTACCACCTCACGCACTTGCCGGAGAGGGGACCATAACTTCTACTGAGTCTTTATCAGAAAAATCTGTTGGGAGTCGATTTAGCTGGACTAGAGAAGGCTTTGAACTATGTTTGAGCATTTTAACTGCATCTTTCCTGAAAGGTAAATGTCAGTCCTATGCGATGCATGATATGGATCAAGCAATGATGTTCTCAACATAAATGAGATTTGTATGATATGATGCGTCTATGCATGCTATAATGATGTATGTGATGTTTTTATGAATGTTTTTCGTCTAAGAAAGTAAATCCTTGACGGGTGCCGGGAAGTCAATCCTGGGCTGATGTTGAAGAATAAGCTTTTGCTTCCGCTGGGGATGATAACTGCAAGAATACCGGTAGGAGAAGATGACTCCGTTGCGGAATAAACTTGGCAAATGGACGATTCTGTGGGGAGAAAAGATACTCTTGTGACCGTGCTGGGAAGCAATACTCTGTGGGGAGAGAGATGCTTTGATGATTTGTTGATAGTAACTTGCTGAGGATGTCTTTGTTGTTGGAAGTGCTGACAGACTTCACTGGGGTAAGAAGACTTCGTTGACGACGATCTTTCCATGGCTTTTGGCTGAAGATAACCCAGTTATATCCTATTGAGGAAATAACTCTTTAAATCAAGCCGGACGACGCGTTCGTGCTCTGCGAGGAGATAAGCTTCCAGAATCTACTGGGAATAAGCTTATTGCTTGGGGATACGGACTCCATCTTTCCTGGATTACACTCTTCTGGGGAGTTTTGATATGCTGGGGAAAGTGATTCCTTTGAATGTTAAGATACCGCCGGGGAACAATCTTTAGACCAAGACTGCCGGGGGATGCTTGTTTAAGGATATATACTACTGTTGGGGAAGTATTGAGATCTATTGGAGGATACTCAACTTCCTTGAGATTTGATAGCTCTGCTTGGAGAAGAATGCACTTTTTTGCTGACTCACTCTCTGGGGAATTAAGGTATACTGGTTATGTTCTTTAGTTGAACCTACCTTGGTACCTTGGAGGATAGAACAATTAGACTGCTCAGACAACTCTTTATTGCCCCTGTTTCTAGTGTCACCTGCAATGAATTCCTTTGTTTCGTATGCAAATATTTATGAGTTAGCAAATTACTGTCAATGCATATATCACAAATTGAACCTTGGACGTTCTTCGCAAAACAAAACAGAAAAAGAAAAACACTTGGCACGTTTAACTGAAAATATATTTGTATTGATTTTGAATGGCCTGAAAATAGGCGTTTTGTGTACAAGAGGCTGACGTCCTAGTAAGAGGTACGTCGCCGAGCAAGAGAGTTTATACAAGTTTTGTACAAAAGAAAATAAAACAGCTGTGTGAAATGAATGATCCATTGGGTTTCAACTCTGCTATTGCCTTTATAACTCTGAGCGTCTCATCACTTGATGACCTTGGTTGAAGGTGAAGCTGACTGATCGATGCCGTCTGAACTTGATGTAGATACCGGATTCTGGATGCAACGTGATCAATGAGACATAGTATTACGCTTTTATCCCTAATTTTTTCCTGGACTGCCCTTTCGGGTTTTCAGTCCACCGGGATACCCATTTTTGCCCAAGCCGCCTTTTCAGGTTTTCGACTTGCCGGGTGTACAGATTTTTTCATTTTCATCCCTTCATTTTGCCCGAACCCTTTTGGTTCGACGGGAAGCCCTAATTTTTGCCTAGGCATGTCAGCCTAGCGGGTCTTTTTTCATGCGTAGTATTTTTTAACTATGTCTGCATTGGCGGGGTGAGGAAGGTCGTCACCATCCATGTTGGTTAAGATCATTGCTCCTCCTGAGAACACATGCTTAACCACAAATGGCCCTTCGTACGTAGGGGTCCATTTGCCCCTTGGATCACTCTGAGGAAGGATGATTCTCTTGATTACCAGATCCCCAACTTGATATTCCTGTGGTCTGACCTTTTTGTTAAATGCCCTGATCATCCGTTTTTGATACGTCTAACCATGACAGATAGCAGCAAGTCTCTTTTCGTCAATGAGGTTGAGTTGGTCAAGTCGTGTCTGGATCCAATCATCTTCGTTCAGATTTGCATCCTTCATTATCCGGAGAGAGGGAATTTGCACTTCGATCGGCAAGACTGCCTCCATGCCATAAACCAGAGAGAAGGGAGTTGCCCCGGTTGACGTCCTGGCTGAGGTACGGTACCCATGCAGTGCGAATGGTAACATCTCGTGCCAATCTTTGTAAGTCACTGTCATTTTCTGCACGATCTTCTTGATGTTCTTATTTGCTGCTTCTACAGCCCCATTCATCTTCGGTCTGTAAGGAGAAGAATTGTGGTGCTGTATCTTGAATTGTTCGCAGAGCTCAGCAATCATCTTATTATTCAGATTGGTACCGTTGTCTGTAATAATCCGCTCAGGGACGCCGTACCGACAGATCAGGTTGTGCCGAATGAACCGTGCCACAACAGTCTTGGTTACCGTAGCATAGGATGCTGCCTCAACCCACTTCGTGAAATAATCAATCGCCACTAGGATGAAGCGATGTCCGTTGGATGCCGTAGGTTTTATCTCGCCGATCATGTCTATGCCCCACATTGCAAACGGCCAAGGCGCAGTCAGGACATTCAGGGGAACCGGAGGAACATGCACCTTATCCGCATAAATCTGGCACTTGTGGCATGTCCTGGAATGTTGGTAACAGTCAGCTTCCATTGTGGACCAGTAATATCCTGCCCGTAGGATCTTCTTAGCCATGGTATGTCCACTGGAGTGTGTACCAAAGGTCCCTTTATGTAGCTCTTCCATGATTCTTTCCGCTTCAGTCTTATCCACACAACGCAGTAAGGTTGAATCATGGTTTCTCTTGTACAAGATGCCGTTGCTTAGGAAGAACTTGGCTGCAAACCTCCTCAGGAATTTCTTATCGTTGACAGAGGCACCTTCAGGGTATTCCTGAGCTTCCAGATATCTCTTCACTTCGTGGTACCAAGGCTTCTCAGTTACCAACTCAGTTTCGAGATCACAACAGTATGCCGGTTCGTCCAGTTTCCAGATGATGATCCGGGGAGCTTCATTATCCCATTTAACCTTGAACATTGAAGACATTGTAGCTAACGCGTCCGCTAACTGATTCTCTTCTCTTGGAAAGTGCTCAAAGGTTATCTCCGTGAAGTGGGGAATCAGGGCCAACACACATTCTCTGTAAGGAATCAAGTTTGGATGTTTCGTATCCCACTCTCC
The DNA here is from genome assembly GCA_948472305.1 of Vicia faba. NCBI lineage: Eukaryota > Viridiplantae > Streptophyta > Magnoliopsida > Fabales > Fabaceae > Vicia > Vicia faba. The sequence continues at coordinate 1,729,281,472 of OX451736.1, read as the reverse complement.
TTTGATCTGATTGATCACAAGAGCGGAATCTCCGAAGACACTTAGAAATTTGATCCTTAGGTCGATCGCAGCTTGAAGACCCATGATACACGCCTCATACTCTGCCATGTTGTTGGTACAGTTGAAACATAGCCGGGCAGTGAGTGGAGTATGAGTACCTTGTGGAGATATGATGATGGCGCCGATACCATTTCCCAAAGCATTGGATGCCCCGTCAAAGTGCATAGACCATCGGGATCCTGGTTCAGGTCCTTCATCCGGTCCAGGTACTTCACAATCTGTTACTATCATGATGCTTTCATCCGGAAACTCGAAGTTCATTGATTGGTAGTCATCTACAGCTTGATGAGCTAGGTGGTCTGCCAATACACTCCCCTTGATGGCTTTCTGGGTCGTGTACTGAATGTTATATTCCGTCAAGATCATTTGCCATCTTGCAATTCTCCCAGATAGAGCAGGCTTTTCGAATATGTACTTTATCGGATCCATCTTTGAGATCAACAAGGTGGTGTGAGTCAGCATATACTGTCTCAGCCGGCGAGCAGCCCATACCAAAGCGCAGCAAGTTTTCTCAAGCAGTGAGTATCGGGTCTCACAGTCGGTAAACTTTTTGCTAAGGTAATAAATGGCATGCTCTTTTCGGCCAGACTCGTCATGCTGCCCCAGCACACACCCCATTGAATTGTCAAGCACTGTCAGATATAGGATCAGAGGTCTCCCTTCAACCGGTGGCATAAGGATAGGTGGTTCTTGGAGGTACTCTTTGATTCTGTCGAAGGCAGCCTGACATTCATCATTCCAACGTACTACCTGATCTTTCTTCAGCAGCTTGAAGATTGGCTCACAGGTAGCAATTAGATGTGAGATGAATCGAGCGATGTAATTCAGGCGTCCTAAAAAGCCTCTGACTTCCTTCTCTGTCTTAGGAACTGGCATCTCTTGAATAGCTTTGACCTTAGCAGGGTCCACTTGAATACCTTTGTCACTAACCACGAAGCCTAGCAACTTCCCAGATCTTACCCCGAAGGTGCACTTGTTCGGGTTCAATCTTAGCTTGTATAGTTTCAATCGGTCAAACAACTTCTGTAGATGATCTAGATGCTCTTCCTCGGTCTGGGACCTAGCGATCATGTCGTCCACATATACTTCGATCTCATGATGGATCATATCATGAAATAAGGCGACCATGGCACGTTGATAGGTTGCCCCAGCGTTTTTCAACCCGAACGGCATGACCTTGTAACAGAAGGTGCCCCACTGAGTGACAAATGTAGTCTTCTCCATGTCTTCAGGTGCCATCTTGATCTGATTGTAACCTGAAAAGCCATCCATGAAGGAGAACACTTTGTGCTGAGCCGTATTATCAACGAGGACATCAATGTGAGGTAAGGGGAAGTCATCCTTGGGGCTGGCCCTGTTCAGATCCCTGTAATCGACACACATTCTGACCTTACCATCCTTCTTCGGTACCAGCACCACATTAGCAACCCACTGAGGGTAAGAAGTTACTGCAAGGAAACCCGCATCAAACTGTTTCATGACCTCGGCTTTAATCTTCTCGGACATCTCTGGACGCATCCGACGGACCTTTTGTTTAACTGGAGGGCAGTCTTCCCTAGTCGGCAAATGATGGACGACAATATCGGTATCCAACCCTGGCATGTCTTCGTAGGACCAGGCAAAGATCTCCATGTAGTCATGTAACATCTTGGTTAACCGTTGCTTCACGCTGAGCTCTAGGTTGGCACCAATCTTTACCTCTTTCCTGTCTGCCTCAGTACCCAGGTTTATTGTTTCCACTGGCTCTTCATGGGGTTGAATTGCCCTCTCTTCCTGAAGCAACAGCCTTGCAAGCTCGCCAGGCACTTCACAATCATCTTCACCTTCGTCTTCGGCTAAGTTGATCGGATTTTCGAAGTCATAATTGGCAGTAGCAGAGTTGTTATCAGTAAGATCCAGAGTGGATTGGAACCTGTATGAGTGAGTGTGTGTGTAAATACAGCTGTTTTGAAAATTATGTAAAGGAAAAGAAAGACAGAAAAGGAACACAATATTTGCAATGCGAAAATACGTCCAAGATTTTCATTCATGATGTATAAAATGACAGTTTGTATGCCCTCACAAATAGAACCACAGTGCCTCGGGTAAGGCACCGGGCCATAGAGTTTATCATTGTTTATTACAAAAAATAACGAAACAAAGAAACTTATTACTGCGTCACAAAGGTAACAGGGGTATGATCCTTAGCAATCCAGTTGTTCAATCCGCCTTCGGTCGTCGGATAAATCCAGCTGTTGAATTCTGCTTCGTCTACTTCATGATCCTCCCCAACAGCATTCACTTCTGAACTTTTAATAAATACCGGAGGTCTTCCGATCTTTGCTTTCCTCATAGCTCTCTGACCTTCTGAGGTGAAACCCAGCCCAAGTTTATCAGTCTTCTGAGTGAAGTCCGGAAGTCTGCCCCAGTCGGCACATTCACCCTTCTGCACCACAGCCCTGGCATCCTTCAGGGAAGCCATCTTCAAAGGACCACTTGCTTCTGTTGTTTCTGCTGCAATTGGAAACACCTCCTCGAAATGCTGAAAGGGGGTCTCAATAAACTCCCCATCCATCTCAATGTACCTGAAGGAGTTCAGGTGGCTCACCATATATTCTTCCTCTCGTTGCACGGTGACAATCTTCCCTCTGACGGGGTACTTCAGCTTTTGATGCAAGGTAGAGGTCACTGCCCCAGCCTTATGTATCCAGGGTCGACCCAGCAGACAAGAGTAAGATGGACGGATGTCCATTACATAAAAAGTGGAGTCGAACACCTGAGAGCCCACCCGAATCGGAATGTCAACTTCTCCGTGGACCATCCTCTTTGAACCATCAAAGGCTCTTACGATGATGTTGCTGGGTTTCAATTCCAGGCCTTCACAATCTAGACGATCCAGAGCCTTCTTGGGTAGCACATTCAAAGATGAACCAGTATCAACCAACACATGTGCCAAGGTGGTGCCCCTGCATTCAATTGAGACATGCAGAGCATCATTATGGTCTCTCCCTTTTGCGGTCAAGTCAGCATCTGAGAAACCCAAGCCATTATCTGCCGTTAGACTTGCCATGCAATCAGTGAACTGGACTGCAGAGGTTTCATGTGGCACATGGGCCGTCTTGAGGAATGAGATTAGGGCCTTTGCATGGGCCTCGGAGCACAGCAGTAAAGAGAGCATGGAAATCTTGGAGGGCGTATGCCCCAGCTGTTCCACAACATTAAAATCGCTCTTCTTTATGATCTTCAGAATCTCCTCCATCTCTTGTGGGGAGGCCTCATCAGCTATGGGTATGGGTGCCTCCATCTGGGCAGGTTCAACTTCAATTCCCTTGCCCCGAGTATTGGATGACTCGGCAGCAGGAGAAACAATCGGATTAGCAGCAGGAACAACAACTTGATCAGCAACAGGCATGGGTGTACTTGTAGGAATTATTAGGAGCGGTCTTCGGGCAGCAGGTGGTGCAATGTCAGGCGAGAAGAGCCTGCCACTGCGGGTAACTTTGGCTGGGCCAGTGATGTCACAGATGCTGGCGCCAGCGTTGAGCTCTTGTTTGATCCCGTTTATATATACATCTGCCCCATAGTGCCAAGGGACAGCTTTATCGGATACATAGGGCAGGGGCCCTGGAACAGTGATAATAACGGGTGCAACGGTCATAATTTGAGTGGGCTTCCTCGGGAGAGCCGGGATTGGGTTATTGAAAATAGTCACTACAGAAACTTCTTCCATTGGAACCAACCGAACAGCAGACTTCTTGAATAGAATCTCCTTGCTATCCATTAAGCTTTGGATGCCTAACTTTAGCAAGGGACAACCAGATGGGGACACAGCACAGAATAGGCAACCCTCACTACAACCCGGAAATAAACCGGCCTGCAGTAGGTTCTTCTTGACGATCTTTAGAGGAGTGGCTAGATCATCCACAGAAACAGCATAAACGTCTTCATCAACAGCATTTACCCCGTGCTGAGGCATAGGGGCAGTAACTACATTCGGCTTTGCAGGCGCCTCGAATTGTATCTCCTTTGCATCGATAAGGTCTTGCACCTTATTCTTCAACGCCCAACAGTCATCGGTAGAGTGCCCCGGGCTTTCTGAATGGTAGGCACAACGAGCATTCGGGTTGTACTTGGGAGATGTTGTATTGGGGAACTTCGGGGCTTCCCTGACAGTCACTAAGTTGGTTGCGAGCAACTGTGGCAGGATCTGCGATAGAGTCATGTTTAACCGGGTAAACTCCCTCCGGGGTCTTTCAGCCCTTTGAGAATTGTTTGGCCGTGGGGCGGCAGCAGGCTTAGCAATCATCACCGCGCTGACAGATTGGCGGTGCTCAGGTCTTTCTGATTTCCTAGAACCATACACGGCACTAGACTCCTTTTTAAACGGTTTCTTTTCTGAACTAGATGAGGCACCCTTTGCAATCTTCCCAGACTTCAGCCCAGCTTCAATCCTCTCTCCAGTCAAGATCAAATCGGTGAACCCAGCAGAAGAATTCCCAATGAGATGGTTGAAGAATGGCCCAGATAGGGTCCCCAAGAACATGTCTACCAGCTCCCGGTCAGTTAATGGTGGCTGCACCCTGCCAGCCAGGTCTCTCCACTTCTGAGCGTACTCCTTAAAACCTTCGCTTGCACCTAACGCCATACCCTGGAGTTGGGTACGTGTGGGGGCAAGGTCGGCATTATACTGATACTGCTTGTAGAAAGCAGTAGCCAGCTCCTCCCAGTTACGAACTTTGGTCTCATCCAGCTGATAGAACCATTCGAGATGAGTCCCTGAAAGACTCTCCTGGAAGAAGTGGATCCATAGATTCTTGTCCGCAGAGTACGGCTGAATTTTCCGAACATAGGACCTTAAGTGCAGCTTGGGACAAGACGCCCCGTCATATTTGGAGAAGGATGGCGCTTTGAACTTATGCGGGATAATTACACCAGTCGACAAACCCAGATCTCCGAAATCCAGCCCAGGTGCCTGTTGCACCTCCATAGCCTTCAACCTGTCCTCCAGTTGTTTGTATCTGTCATCTGCCGGAGGGTACTGCTCTTCATCAAAATTTGTCTCGTTGTCGGAGACGACCGGACTAGGAACCTTTACTTCTGCCTGAGAAGGACTCTTGCCAACAGAAGAACATGCCTCTTCATGCTGCAGAGTATTGCCGAACCTTCGGCCCGAGTTGAACAGAACAGTTCTTCTCTTCTTCTTCTTCTCCTTCTTCAGGAGCATAGCCTTTAGTTCTTCTTGGCCTTTAGCTAGACCCTTGATTAATTCCTGGAATTGCGCGTTCTGCGCCTGAAGAGCCTTGATTGATGTCTCTGTTGATTCAGATCCGGGATTCATGATGCTGAAATAAACAGCGAAGAACTGTAAGCAACCTGAAAAGGGGGAAAAACCTGCTATGCACATGATGTATGAAATGCGTATGCAATGCATTCAAGGGTTCGAAAGTTCAAATTTGTTGTAGACAAAAGGAACACACGTTATCATTAAAGAAATCATTGTTTAATACATCAAAGCCTCATGGGCAAAAAGTACAAAAATCAAATCAATCCCAGAATACACTGCGCATCCTCTTCGGAGCTATGTAGGTGTTGAGGTTCCTCTCCTCATGCAACAGACGGGTGAGCTCCAAGACCTTCTTTTCACTGGCAAGCAGACTAGTCTCAAGAGAACTCCTTTCTTCCTTAAGCTGGATCCAGCTCTTCTGCATCTCTTCCCAGGATGTGGGCATATCAGGGTGCTGAATAGTGTAGGACACTTCCCCTTCCAAGACAGGCTCTTTGATTACTGGAAGCATGTGAGGATAAGGCATCACTAACTTCTGGGAGCGGGCTCGTACCCATTTGAGATAGGGCTCCAAAGGGATGGAGTTCCTGTGCCCCAGTGTCTTGCTGTCTATCCTACTAGGCATCCTCCAGGCTCTGATAAATCTCTGACGAAGTCCTTGAGTATCATTGTCGAAGTCAAAAACTATATCAGGAATTAACATGTCATGAGGACCGTCCCTCCGAGCATAACCAAACTGTCTCCAAGCCAGGCATGGGCTATAAGTAATACCCCCTCTGATTCCAAGTAAAGGAACATTAGGGTACTCCCCACAACGATCAATGATAGTGACATCTTCTCTGGACCTAGGGCACCAATGTATATCTGCATGTGTAAGAGTCATCAACCGTTGTGACCATCTCAAACCCCGCTCATTCTTCAAGACTGATTGGGGAAGGTGCGAAATAAACCACCTTCCCAGGAGAGGAGTGCAACACATAAGGACACCTCTTTTTCTCATGGTTCGAGTGTAACATGAGTGAAGGATGTCCCCCAGCAATGTAGGTATGGGATTCCTGGACATAAAGATTTGGACAGCACTGATATCAATGAGCTGATCTGGGTTAGGAAACAACACCAAACCATAAACAAGGAGGGCCACAACCTCTTCAAAAGCTTGCAAGTCAAGGGAATTCCAACACTCAAGGGCCTTTTCAAACAGAAACCTGGCTAAGAACCCTTTGATACCACTTCTGACTTCCCAATGTCCCTTGAGGTCAGATGACTGTAGGTGCAAGGCTTTAGCAATCTCTTCAAGCTTAGGTTCCTTTTCTGTACCGTTGAAGGGTAGCTGATCAAGGATAGGGATCTTCAGGAGCCGGGAGAACTCCTCCAATGTAGGTACCAACTGATAGTCCAAGAAGGTAAAACAGTGATGCAGAGGGTCAAAGAACTGGAACAGGACTTTTATCATATCTTCCTCAATGTTGGTGTTGACCAAGCTGATGAGGCTTCCATGCCTTTCACTGAATGAAGAGTTCTCGGGAATCCTGGATATAAGCTCCTTAAGCTGAGGAGGTACCCTTACAAGACTGATTTGAATTGTCTTTCTGCGAACAGTTTCCATGTCCTACAAAACAAGAACAAAGATGAAAATTCGAACCCCTGAAATGGTTAGTCAATGCATATGATGCAGGATGATGTCATGATGCTATGATTAAACACACCACAGATATATACAAAGACAAACATGTAAGGCACACAAGGCACACAAGACAAGCCCTTAAGGTTTAAGGCCAGCATGGGGTCTGGGTAGTACCCTCTTGAAGTTGGTGGGTTCAACCTGCCCTAATCAAAGTAATCGGGTTCTAAGGTTCCCAATATCACGGGATTGCTTTCATTGTTCATCGTTTCGATTTAGCCACTGAACTGGCGACCGAAATATTCCAGGAAAGCAACCCTCAATTGAGCGTAGTATCGAGTATCAACCAACCTCGGACTGCACCAAAGTCAGTTATCTCACTACCCTAAAGAGGCCAAGATAGTTCAATTAAGGTTCCTAAGGTCTGTTGATGCTTCACGACACCACGCGGAGGCCCCGTACTCTCCTTGACTGAACTCAAGGGTTACCGGTACACACCAAAGTGCCACATCAACGTAGCAGACTGTTTCAACCATGTCGGTATACCCCGCACAGTTCCCTCACAGCCTTGTTGCTACTTTCTAAGAAAGGTATCCCCCAGATCCGGGTTAGGATCTATTGAACTCCCAAGCAACCCACAATTTAAAGCACACAAAGCAATACAATTGAAAACATAGTTATAAGCTAGCCCTAAGGTAAACCTCACTTTATAAAGAATTCCCCAGCAGAGTCGCCAGTTCTGTGATCGGTGGATCTGGAACTGACTGTTTAACGCTGGTTCACGAAATGTCGCGGAAGCAAGAGTCGCCACCGTCTTTTATTTTCTCCAAATGGAAAGGACAAAAGCACAGAAAAATTCCTTAAAGAGATTGCTCTCGGTTCGGGAGGTAGGTTATAGAAAGGGAAGGTATTAGCACCCTTTCTATCCATGGTTATCCATGGGCTCTTAGGTACTTGCTCAATGTGTTTTCAAAATTGTTTGTTTGCTTTTCAATGTGGGTTTTAAAAAGTTTCTTTGAAAAATTTCAGTTCGACTCGTACGTCAGAGTGTTTGAAAAATTTACTTTGAAAGCTTTTGAAAAGTGTTGGTGTGAAAAGTCTTTTTGAGTTTGTTTTGAGATTAGAGCAAGTATCCTTGAGAACCTACCTACCCTAAGGAATTCGTCTGTGTAGATGTCCTTTAAAGTAGTGCCATCCCACCATTGAGAGGTAGGTAGCACCACCGTTGGAGGTGTTCGGGTCAATTCGAGTTTTAGGGACGTGGTGATCGCCAGAGCAATGGGAAGACACCTTAGAAGCTACCCTCATGCCAGGTTCCCGGATCATGAGGACTTACTAAGACATCCTCTACTCGACGATCACCTTTCGAAAGGCAACAGTGAGGCGTACCCTAGGGGTGGTGTGTGCGAATTTGTGTATCAGTTTCATTGATAATTTGTCTTGTCATGTTTGTTGTGATCTACGCTTGATTTTAATTAGGGTCATTCATTCTTGCATGCTTATTTAACAATTAAAAGTTGCGGGAAAATAAATCTAAGGCTATTACAAATGGCGCGGGTCCACATCGCCGAAATTAAACCGAACCCGATTTGACTGAAAAATAAATAAAGCGAATAAAAATGCGAGAAATAAAATCGTTACAACGCTTTGGGAGAATTACATAATTATAAGCGAAATAAAGTAAATATGCGCAATTAAGGAATTAAAAACAAGAATAGGGCGTTGGACCCTTTTGCAAAAAATTAAAGTTAATGAGAAATTACAATTAAAAATCAAAAGAAAATGTTTTTGGTATTTTGTGTTTTTTAAGATTTAAAAGAAAAAGAATTTATTAGAATGAAATTTGAAATGGAAACCCTAATTCTAGTGTTTTTTAGATTTATTATGAAAATATTAAAATTTTAACTAATTTAAACCTAATTTTTTATGTACAATTTAATTATAAAAAATAAATAAATAAATATTATAAAAAAGAAACAAATTAAAGGAATAAAAATTAAACCTAATTCTATTTTTTTGTATTTTTGTTAAAAGGGATTAAAATTGCAACCTAATTAAACTAAATATTTACATGTAATTTATTTATGGAAATAATTAAATTAAAATAAATATTATATTTTTTTGCCTTTTTCTGATTTTTTATGATATTTTTCATGTTTTGTAAAAATAATTATTAAATTAAAACAACAAAACAAGTAAAATAATAATTAAAGGAAATATAAGAAAAATAAATAAAACTAGCAAACCAGGGGGGGTAGCCCCAAATTGGAGGTTTTGATGGTAAAGCCTGGCCCAATAGCTCTAGATCCATTGACTTTTGCCAGTTTGTGTGCTAGCGCGTTGACCAGCGTATACGTGTTCTTCAGATTCTTGGCCATTGATCTAGTGTTGGAATGGACGTGGCACGCTTGATTATGCTGGTGCATGGTGTACTTCAAGGCTGAACCTGCATGGGAATTAGTATACAAAAATAATATGGAAATTGTTCAGACCTGGGACTCGAACCCAGGTCTTGCACTTCACCAGCCAACACCTGGACCACTACACCATTTAGCGCGTTGTTAATATACAATAACAATCAAACAATATAAAAGAAAAGCGAAGTTAATGGGAGTCAGCGCGCCAATTTTTAAACCAACGAATGACTTGATGCCACGATGTTGTCTTCTTCGTTGTTTTTATTTTTTTTTCTGAAACAAGGTTGTAAGGCAACGGTTTTGGGGCGTGGCTTAAGGTAGGTTTACAGAAAATAGCGACTAGCGCTATAGGGCCAATAAATTTGGCGCGATGGTCTAGTCTTCTTCGTCTAGATGAGCTGAGTGTAATGGTGTGAGTCGGGGACCTTAATTTTGCCTTGGGTAGAAAACCCCAATTTTGAAAACCTGTAACCCTAATATTCAAACATGGCAGATTCGTATATATGGCACAAAAATGCAATTGAATGTGTTGGTTAGCATCAAAACATCATTATGAGCATGAATCAATAAAGAAATTTCACAAATAACGCTTAAATCATGATATTCGAATGGCAATTTTCTTCTGTACAGTTTGAGATTGTCTTACCAATTCTTGAAGCTTTAGTTGATATTAGGGATTGGAATGTATTCAGGAGACCACAAGGAAACTATTGAGACAAGAATGGAGTTTTGAATCGGCCTCTGTTGATTTCAGAATTTGAGTTTTCAAGCAATTTTTCAAGTTTGTATATTGGCCTTCTGCGCAGCTTAGAGTCTACCAGGATTAGGTTTAGGTTCAGGCCTTTGTAGTGAATGTATTAGGTCAAGAAAATTGGATCAAATCTCTCATGATCATGGCTTTTGAATATTTGATTTCTTCATATCTTTTTCATATCTTTTTCAAGTATTCTTTGTGTCAATTAGGCTCCAATCACACCAATTCTTTCCATAATTGAACAAGCACGAAATATTGAGTCCAAATCATGCATAAAAAGATTGGTTTTGTTAGGTTAGCTATTTTTCATGTATTTAAATAATTTAAATGAATTAATATTAATATAAATTCAAATAAATAAATAAAAATTGAGAAAATACTTCCCTTTGGGCCAAGTGGTCGTGCATAGGCTTAGAATGATGAATCATGGAAGAAAAATGGGCCCAATTGCATTTTTAGGTCATTTGAACCATTGTTGACTTTTCAAAATTCCCAAAAATTTCCCAACTTCCACAAGGCATAACTTGCTCAATTTTTAAGCTTTTCACATGTTCTTGGACATTTTGGAAAGGTCTTTGAGTCCTATAACCAATGCCTTTGGTCCCATGCCATTTTGATTTACCAATCTCAAGTTATGGCCTTTGACTTAAAGTCCCTTTTTGTTGACTTTTGAAAATGACCTATAATGTTGAAATTGATAACTTTTTGTGAGAGCATTTCTTGGACTTGGAATATGAAGATGAGTTGTAGGAAATGTCTTTCTCTTCAAAATGAGCTTTGGATGGAATTTTTCTGATAATCCATGTGAAAGTTATGCCCTGGTCAATTTCAGTTGACTTTTTCAGCTGTCCAAATATAGTAACTTTTGCATCTTTGATGATTTCTGAGCCAAATTTTGAGAATCATGATCAAGCATTGATCAAATGATGTTTGTGGCTTCAAAATGATATGTTGACCAAAATTTTGAACTTTTGACTGTCAAATGACCATTTTGCCCCTACAGTTGACTGTAGTGCAATTTAGGGTTTTGACTGTGCAATTTTGAGCTGAATGCCTTGAAACTTGATATGAGGATGCTTGACCATATTTGTAGGCATATGAGACTTGATTGGGCCCTTGAAAACTTCCTTTCTTTGATCAGAATCCAAACCCTAGTTTTGACTGTATAGGAGATAGTTGAGCTGCACAACCCTTGGGGAATTTTGTGACTTGGCTTGGCAATTTCTTGGAGAATATGGGAGGGAAAATTTTGGGGTACAAAACCTACTATCCAGGTTCCTTCTCACAACCCTACTACCCAGGCTTTCATTTCGAAGTAGCCCTACTATCCAGGTTCCTTCTCAAAGACCTACTACCCAGGATTTCATTTCAAAGTAACCCTACTATCCAGGTTCCTTCTCACAGCCCTACTACCCAGGCTTTCATTTTGAAGTAACCCTACTATCCAGGTTCCTTCTCACAGCCCTACTACCCAGGCTTTCATTTTGAAGTAACCCTACTATCCAGGTTCCTTCTCACAACCTTACTATCCAGATTCCTTCTCCCTTATCTCCAGACAACAGGTTACAACATTGTAAAGCCTGGACCCGATCAAATACTATCGATTTCACATTTCCCCAGCAAGTTGATGTACAGCCTGGACCTTGACCAGGTATACAGTCTACTTTCACCTCTTCAAATCAAGAGTTAATTCCCCAGTAGAGTAATGAACAACCAAAAGCTCCTAGACTTTACTTCCCAGTGCATAAATCAACATTCCCCGGCAAAAGGTACAGGAATTTCCACCCAGGAATCTCTTATGAAACCAATCTTTCCTGGAGGGCATCTTTAAGCCCACTTCCTATGGTTTCTCGTCGCCTTCCAAATGGAATCTGTAAGCCCATTCCCGACATTACCAATCAGTATTACTTCATACGAGTGCAAATTTCTGGGCACTCTAGTGTTCAATCATCTTCCGTCTTCAAATCACAAAAGGCAGATAAGCAAATCTACATCCTCAAGTTTAAGGAGATTGAACAGGGGCAACTGTTGTACCCCAAAATTTGCCCTCTCATTTCTCAAGGGATTCATTTTGGACTCTCATTCTGGACTCTCAGTTTTGCCTCTATCAAGGAAATCATCCATAAGGGCAAAATGGTCAAAAGTATACTGAAAAAGTCAAACTTTGACTTTTAAATCAAAATCAAGTTCAAAAAATCACATTTCATTAAGGCATAAAATTGGTTCATCAAAAATCAGAAGTCATAAGTTACTTTAAAAAAAATCATTCAAATTTTCTAAACATTTAGAAAATTTTCTAAGTGTCTAGAGAATATGATATTTCAGAACTTCTGAGCCAGCCTCTATGCAAGTGCCGTCAGAATATTGCAAACACGGTCAGAACATAACGCTTCAATCAGAACATGCAGAAGCGTTTCTCTTTGGTCAGAGCATAACGCTTCAATCAGAACGTGCAGAAGCATTGCTCTTTGGTCGGAACATAATGCTTCAGTCAGAACATGATTCTTCAGCATATAGAGGCTATGTTCAACGCTCTAGTCAAAAGATGCCCCTTCAGTGTTTGGAGGTTACGTTTCTGGTCTTCTACAATCAGAACATCACCAAATCCCAAACCTCGTTCAAGTAACATGCTGCCCTGCTATGGCACAGTCCTGCAACCAGCTGCCACAACACTCCAAGGTGCTCCTGATCCAGTCCACACCTGCGCTTTTCTTGCACCAAATTAGCCTACAAAAAACTATGATCTAAAAATAAAGGGACAGTATGCCAAAAATGTTTAAAAACTCATTTGTTCCCCCCCCCCCCCCAAAAAAAAAACCACAGCAAGTCCATCTATAAATGGTTTATTCCATCACAAAAGGGTTGGTTTTTGGAGAGGGAGAATCACCAAAAGAAATAAAAAAGGCCTTGAATCTTTGCAAAAATTCCAAGAATCCAAAAAGCTGTAAACACCAAAATACCAAAACCTTAGCATTTGATTCTAGCATCAAAACTCCATTGTTCCTTGACTAAAACCATCCCCACGTTTGTTGATTCATATACTAGAAGCTATTTAAACTTATGTATTCATATTGCCATACACTCTCCATTCACCTCCACCTCAAAGAAGTCAGAGTATCACCCCTCGGTTGTTCCAGAAGTTGAAAACCTCCATCCTGTTGAGCACGTGAAGAAGTTGCTCAGAACATCACCAGAGTCCAAGACCAACCTGCAGTTTACAGACTCTTTTCCAGCTGCAAGGTAAGCTTTTGTTGACTCTTGTCACGTTGCTTAATCATTATCAGATTTGCATGTTCAAAAAATACAATGTAGATATCATGTTTCTGATGTTATACATATTCTGAGGCTTCACGTATTTGCTTGCCTAAGTATGGAATAAATCAGTTTCAGAACTTCTGAAAGAAATTGATACTCAGAATTGGGATTAGCATATTCTGATATTTCTTGTTTCTGAAATGCTATTGAAACCTGCCATAATTGTCATATGCACATCTTCTGTTTTGTGGAGAAATGACCAAAATGCAGATGTTCTGACTAGCATGGAAAAAGAGACCAAGTTCTTCCGGTGGTATCAGAACTTCTGAAATTCACATTGTTGAGCAATTGACTGAGCAAACTTGTACTGCAAGGCTTGAAATTTAGCATGTGGATTCTTTGAGATATATTAGAAGTCGTGAAATCCACTTGAGGCATTAGAACCCAATTTTCCTTTGAGAAAAACAAAACCCTAGTTATAGGTCAATGCTTAGGAGGAGGGTTTGTCTGATCAATCTTTGAGAAGTCTTGAGCAATTGAGACCTTCATGAGTATGAGAAGCTATCTTGAATTAATTTGTCTTAAATAATAAGAGGGAAAATTTTGGGGTACAACAGTGAATCACACAAAGAAAATTGAAGATTTGAAGTTATGATCTTGAAGCTTGAAGGCATGAAGGTTTGAAAGGTCTTGCGGTCATGCGCTTAGGATGTTTCTCATAATATTGACCAATTTATTATAAAATAAGCAAGAGTAAGTTTTGATATACTAAGGAAATATATGTATCTCTCTATCTCTCTCTCCCTCCCTCTCTCTCACATACACAATACATTCTAACCTCTTTTATTTTGATAAACCTTATTAAAATCAATCATGTCAAGTGCTTAATTGATTGTAAGATTTCTTAATAAATTAACAAGGTCATAATACACCCCCTACTCGATTAAAAGGTCTTTTTAATCCATTAAATCAAAGTGTAACACCTCATAATCGATTAAAAAGGCTAGTAATAGATTAAGTGATGTAGTTTTTGAAACTTTAATATTTTATCTTAGTTAATCGATTTAATTCATGGACTTAATCAATCAACTAATTATAATTGGGGCAATGGATTATTTTCTATTTCAGCTAATTTTTTCCTTTAAAAAAAGAGGATTTTTATCATTTCATAATACACCGGTTTTATAAATAGAAACCTTCTTCTTTTATAATTTTGATTTTCCACTAAAGTTTCTTTAGTGCTAGGAGAGTGAAAAGTTCCTTTTGAGAGTTGTTGTACTAGTATTTTGTTGAAAGGGCTTATTCAAGATTAATGCTTGTGCATCTATGTGCTTATAAATACAAATTTATGCAATTGTCATACGACCACAAAGGTTTTGATGATGACAACACTATATTTCAAACGGCATGACGTGAAGTATCCATCTATCAAATAAGAAGCCATGATAAACATGTTTTGACAAGATGCTTCTGTGAGATCAAAATGTAAAATCATATTCAATAAGGACAACACCTAATGTCAAGCAGTATTCGGTGGAGTCATTGATTATCTATGGTCAAGCAATCATTGATGATGGTGTTCATAAAAGTATCAATATCGAAGCATCATTAGTTATAAGAAGACAAGTCTCAGAAGAAGTGTTAAATCTATGATAAGAAATGGATATTGAAGCTTCAAAGATTATGAAATAGAGGAAATGTAAAATATTTTCAAGTCTGTGTCTAGATGATCATTATATTGTTAGTATATATATAAGAGTAATTCTCATATTACTAAGACAACTCACACACTCACTTAAAAATGTTTTAAACCTCTCTTAAATTTCCAAAACAACTTAAAACCTATGGAATAACTATCACGGTTCTTATGGATTTGACCAAGAGTGCTCTCAATCATTTAGGAAACATTTGTAAACTACCTAATCAATTAAGAACTCAATTGAGTCGATTAGAGAAAAGAAAAAAGGCTCCTTAATCGAGTAGAAATACTTTAAATTGATTAAATCACATAACGATTATTGGGTTTCCATGTTGGGATTATGGCTCTTGTCTTTTTAAACCTCTTAATAGATTAACCTTTGTTCTTAATTGATTAAGTCATTAAAAGTCCCATGAATCTTTTTCCTTTTTGAGCAGATTTTTTCTCTAATAAGTAAA
Organism: Vicia faba; assembly: GCA_948472305.1. NCBI lineage: Eukaryota > Viridiplantae > Streptophyta > Magnoliopsida > Fabales > Fabaceae > Vicia > Vicia faba. The sequence continues at coordinate 1,729,265,945 of OX451736.1, read as the reverse complement.
GGGTTTTTCTTTGTTTTTTTCTCTACGCCAAAAATTGAATCTATAGCTACTCTTTCTCATTTCTACTCTCTATTACATCATTTGCTTTTATTTCTTCACAAAATTGTCTCAGTGCTTTGAGAGTGAATTATATATATGTGAGAGCTCTAGGGGTGTGAAATAATTTTAATTTACTAAATAGGATATCATCTCTTTTGTAATATAATTGAAAGCATGCCTATTTGGTTATGATATTAGTCTGTTAAAAAATCTCTTGTTTGGTTTGAGGATAATCTTATATAAAATCTCAACCTTCATTGTAAGAAGGTTTATGGACATAACCTATGAGAAGCTCACATTTAATTTAGTATCAACCCTCAAGAAGAAATTCTTGAGGACATAAATAGGCTTTATTTCCCTTATCTATTTACTTTTCATTTCCTTGCATTATTTACACTTTATCGACTTCCCTTCATTATTTCCTTTCTTAATTTTGTTGCTCAAACTTTTTCATGATAAAATTAATCCAAAGAATTTCAATAAAAAATGAATTTTTATATTCAGACAACATTTTCTTTGAATAACAGAATTCACCCCTCCTCCACGTGTGTTTTGAGTCATTTGATCAATAAGTGACATCAAAATTTAATTTCTGTAATAAAACTAATCGTCTCATTAGGTAGAATGATGAATTCAAACAATTCTTCTATACTTAACAAATAACTTTTCATGAATACACTTCCACTATTTAATGGTGATAGGTTTGACTTATGGAAAGCTAAAATAAAGTATTTTATTGAAGCTAATAATTTTTTTGTGCAATGTTATTATCAATGGTATGTGTATTCCTACATATTTTATTAATAATAAATTAATGAATAAATCAGATTATATTTGGACAAAAGAGGACAAGAGAAATGCCAAACTCAAGTTTAAAGCTATATATTTGATGATGAGTGCTTTAAGAATTAAAGAGTTATTTTCTATTTCTAATTGTGATTTGGACAAAGAAATATGGGACACTCTTGAAATTATATATGAAGACTTTTCTAAGATCGAACAAGAGAGAATGAACATACATATTCAAGAAGATAAGTCACCAAGTAAAAGTGAAGATCATCATTACAGATGGTTCTCAAACATTAGGATCCTTGAAAGTTATTATAGAAAGTGTGTTTCTAACGAACATCTTAGACTCGATAATTGGTAACAGAAATATGATCTAATGCTTGATTCAAAAGATAGAAAAGTTTGTAATGAATTTTAGGAAAATCCCAAAAGGAAAAAAAATCATCATGAAACTCAGAGAGGTAATCCAACTTCTATAAGATGAATAAAAGTAAAGAACGTTCAAAAAATCTTCACCGTATTTAAAAATAATACTTGAAGAAGTGATTGAAAAATTAACATTAGATGTTTCACTTGAAAGAACTATCCGTGTAAATAAACGATCCTCTGAAGACTCAACACATGGAAGAAGTTTTGAAGAGTCAACATCCGAGAAGTTTTTTGGAGACTCATCATATCAAGCATCTTCTGAAAAAGAAAAATCAATGAGACATACCTCAATAGACTCATGTAGATATTCATGCAAATACATATTCAAAGATATATCTGATAGCTCATTTGAATATTTCCATGAAGTATCTTTTAGAATAAAGACAAAGGAATCTTTTGAAGAAAAACAAGTATTCTACAAAGGTACAAAAGAAGAAGATGATAAGGTAACATTTTTAACCTATAAGAAAATGCTTAAATTAAGTATTAGGATTAGTAAAGAGATCAAAAAATTATAAATAGATACTATTGACTTCAAATGTCACATTGAATTTCTCAAAAACATTAATAAAATTGTGGGGAATAATTAGTTGATATTAAAACTCAATCGTTAAAATCCAGTAAATGATAAACATGTGTTTCATTAAAAAATGAAGTTAGTGATTTGCATGAAATCCTAGGTAAATTTAATAAGGGTAAATATAATTTAGTTTTAATTTTATCTAATCAAATAGCTCCATATAATAAAGTTGGACTAGGCTATGAACCTAATAAATCATTCATTAACATTTTCCATTACAAGAAGAAATCTAATAGCTCTATGTATAAATGCAAGTATTGTATCAAGCATGATTATTTAGAAGCTTTATGTTATCCAACAATACATGATTTAATATGACCAAAGGGATATATCTCAAGGCCTCTTAAAAACATTAACATACAAGGATTGAAAAATATTTAGGTGCCAGAGGTGAAAAATTAATTTATTTTGCACATATTCTTTGCATCTTTGAGGGCTTAAAAGAACAAAATTTAAAATTCCATCATACCTCTGAGATCTTCCATGGCTCTCTCTTTTTGCTACCTTCAATTTTGTTTTATTACCAACGTTGATTGGTATGCCACACCTTCACTTGAAAGTACTGCTTCATCTATCAACTCAATTCACATTCTCACCAAATCTCTCGGGTGTTAATGTGTTTTACTCTCAATATTCAGAGTACACGATACCATGCCATAATCTTGAATAAATTCTCTTTTAATGACAAGATGCACAATGCACACACTTTTTGGGGTTCTTTAATGGTTGTAATAGTGTTAGGGTTAATGTAGGATAATTTTGGGAAAGTAGGCTAAGGTCCAGTGTCAATATGATCATTATCTTTATTATGCTTATTCTAATGGATTATTGTTGTAATTATTTCTTGCATTTGTCCTTTTAAGATAATCTGTTATAGATGGTTCAACTTTTGGATTTGTCTTTGTTTTTCTATATTCACTAATTTCTCCTTCTTGTGAGTGCTCTGATGATGATGTTCTCTCTTTTTTTTTCTTCAACTTTTCGCTCTTTTTCTCTTTTTTGTTGTTTTATCATCAGGTGCACTCACTTTTACCAATGTTGCACAACTACCCCAAACTTAAATATTGTTATCTCAACAGCAACCCCAAACTTAGAATGAACATATATATGAGAATTCAACACATATACTCTGAACAGGGTGGGAAGTGTTTGGGCCATGGGCTAATAGTACATGGTAATAATAACAAACAAATGGATACAAGCTCAAATGGGTTTAGACAATGGATAATAATGAAACGGGCTTGCTAGATAGGCTCAGGGTTTAAATGAAAAAATGTACCTCAGTGTGTGTGATAATGTTGTTGAAATCAGAAAAGAACATACGCAAGTTCTGAATGATAAATACATAACTTAATGCTCTATCACGATGAATATATTGTTTGGATATTTTCTGCTTTCACCATATTGGATAGAGCTGACAACTTCCACAGTACCTCTCGTGTGATGTAACTTATCATTCAGTTATGATAACCCTACTCCACCTTCGGTAGAACTCAAGAAAACCACATCAAATCATTCCAGTGGTATCAAATCCAGGGGTATTGACATGTATAAGGCCTACAAGCATTTCATATGGGTCATCTTTGTCAACCACTCAAGCTAGAAATCATCACTTAAATTTAAAAAAACATGAACTGAATTAACTGAAACTAATGATGACATAATATTCAAATAAAAGCTTTGGGAAATACAGCAGAATCAAAATAAAATAAAAATAACAAAACATCAAAATAAAACTAACAAAAGGAAACAAAATCAAGAAAACTAGTCCTTATCCTCTCCAACCCTATCCTGCATCTGCTGATCGAAGTTGATCATGTCAGTCATATCAACTTCAGTATGCACTAATCTAGTAATAAGGGAATCAGTCCCGACTAATCATGCTTCATATATTATGCACTCGAGAATGGGCTCTAGTGCTGCCAAGGATTCGTATGAGAGAACGGACTCTGTTGAGGCTGCTTCTAAACTGGTCTTCCTAGCTAGACCAGAGTCTCAATCCCAGGATACTGATAATGACCAAAGAACAGTGTTGGAGGATCTCCTATAAAACTAACTTCAAATTGCTAAACTGCTGCCCAAGTGTCCACCTAATGAGTAAGGTAGCGCCCTGACAACCCAGTATGCGCTAAAATCCTGCATGAAGCAAAACATGGTCATCCTATCCAATTATGCCAAACAATCCTCATCATGGACTGCATGAGATGTGAGATATAATCCCCGCGTTAAGTCATGTCTCGGAGGTGCACTAGGCCCTACAAACTATGATGTTTACCCTTTGTCTCTCTAAACATGGCGCATATGATGCCTTCTTAGGATGCTTAACTATCCAAGTAACGTCCAATATACGTGTTAGTTGCATCATTGGTCCATCTGTCAAGTCTGTTACTACGGATCACAGTAGCATGTCCCAGAGACTTCCTTACCATGCTCTGAGCCATGTCATCCAAATTAGAAGAAATGGTCCCTCCAATGTTAATCGGTTTTAGGGTGATGAGCATAATCAGTCCCAAAGCTATAAAGGTGACCAAGTATGAGTCGGTCTGGTTAGTGTCCAAGTTATGGTGAAAAAAATAGGCCAACACTTTCGAGACTGCATCAAGATCAACCACTGTAATCTTCCTCCATATTGGGTTAGGTGAAGGTTTCTAATTCTTACTCTTTCGTGCAAGGAGATCCAACATCACTATGTACGACCATCCTGCTCGAGCATATGTTTTTGCAACACATACTGACAATTAGGCTCCCAAAATTTCATCTTCACCAACTTTTTTATTGTCTTCCAATCATAAAAAATATTTCCCCTAACTCGGTATATCAATTCACGCTCTGTTGGTATGTTTTCAAAAGGGGACGGTATGCATTTGCATAGAACTCCAGCACCAGATCCTTAGCCCCTGGTTGGATCTGGTTGTTCAGAATAATAAATTTGTGATTTTTCAACACCCCGTGATTCTCTGGGTACTCATATGGGCTCAGAGTGAAATATTTCTCATCAATGATCTTGTGATATGCCAGAGTTTGAAATATCTCTTGATTCCCAGCGGACAAAAATTTATCAGAATCCTAAGAAGATGATGTCATATCTCCATTGGGTTACCTCCCAAGAAGCGCTTTTTAATTTCCATAGCTTGACATATGACAAGTCTAGGGCGCTATGAAGTGAACCTCTTCCACCAGGCCACTTAATTTCCTTGGTGGTAAGGTTTTAACCACTTCCCATTGACCTTAAAGGTGTCCATATTATTCTGATTCCTCGGCTCTATTGCTCCATGTGGGAACACTTTGTTAACAGTGTAAGGGCCAGACCATTTAGACTTAAATTTTCTAAGAAACAACTTCAACCTAAAATTAATCAGTAGAACCAATTTTCCCTCCCAAAATTCCTTATTTTGAATCTTTCGATCATTCCATTTTTGTTTATTCCTTGTAAAATTTGACATTCTTATAAGTGTAATTCTGAAATTCTTCTAACTCATGGAATTGAAGAATTGTGGATTCACCCGCTTTCGAAATATAATAATTCAAGAATTTTGAGGCCCACAATGATATGTGTTTTAGCTCTAAAGGTAAATGATAAGCTTTTCCATAAACTAGTTGTTAAGAAGACACACATATGGGTATTTTGAATGTCATTTTGTATTCCCACAGTGCATCTTCTAGCTTCATCAACCAATCTTTTCTAGAAGCATTAAAAGTCTTTCCCAAAATTTATTTAATCTTCCTGATAGATACTTCCACTTGTCTGAGGATGATAAGGTGTAGCGATCTTATGCTTCATATTCTATTTTCTAAGCAGATTCTTCATCATGCTGTTTAGGATATGGGTATCTTTATCACTGATCAGTTCTCTTGGAACTCCGAACCTTACGATGATATAGGTTCTCAAGAAGTTCACTACCACTTTAACATCATTTGTGGGTAGTGTTACAACTTCAATCCAGTTTGAGACATTTTCCATTGCAAATAAGATGTAATTTTTGCCAAAAGATTATGGAAATGGTCCCATGAAATATATACCCCAAACATAAAAAAGCTCCACTTCCAACATGGCATTTTGGGGAATTTGATTTCTTTTTGAGATATCACCTATACGTAGACACTTGTTACAATCTTTCACAACGAAGTATGCATCCTTGAATAATGTCAGCCAATACGTCCCTAATTGGAGAACCTTTGTTGTTGTTCTATCTCCACTAAAATTCCCTCCATACTTTGAGTTATGGCATGCCTTTAGAATGTCCTTTTTCTCTTCTTCTGGAACACACCTTCTAATCAATATGTCTACCATTTTTTGTAAAGGAATGGATCATCCCAAATATACAACCTGCAATCATACAAAAACTTTTTCATGTTATAATCAAAATCATTAGGGATACCACCACCTACCAAATAATTCACATAGCCCGCAAACCAAGCAAATGTGGAGGATAAATCAGAGTTATAAATCAGAGTTATAAAATTTCAATCATACAAATGAATCGGGACGTCACAAATTCTTCTAACAAATTCATTGCATACATCATAGATATATAACACTTTCTCAAAACGTCGGATGAACTAACAACATAACATCTTTCATTAAATATTCAACGACTACGCAGCGGAATTCTTCAATAACATCTTTAAATAATATAGCAACTTCGAAACATCTCGTGTTTAAGAAAATAAACAATTTAAGGTTCAACAACTAAAAATCAACAATCAAAAATCAGCAAGCGTTCTTCCCCCCGAGTGTTACATATCAGAGCAATGACACCGACTCAATCTATTGAAGGTATACGAAATTCACTCTCTATTACCTGCACGTTACCAACATAAGGGCAACATTCAAACAGAAGGGGTGAGATATATAAAAATATAATAAAGCATATGATAATCAATATATTAAATTAGATCATTCATATCACCACTTCTCATCTCATAATCAACAATAATTACAGCATATATATTCATTCATCAATATCAAATACATCTCATTATTCATTCATATGATGCGACTCAAAACTATGCAAATGCATGTGGTACCATTGGAGCATAACTCCCATCTCAAAAATCTAATCTGCCAATTAGTAGAGGCATCAAATAAGGCATAGCCTTTGGAGCAGAACTCCCATCTCAAAAAATTGCCAATCCAAGCCATCTCAAAAATGCAATGTATGCGACTCATCATGAATGTAATGTCAACACTCAATCAACAACATCTCTAAACAACAACATCTCAATCATCTCAAAACGACAACATTTCAGTCATCTCAAACAACAACATCTCAATCATCTCAAAACGACAATATTTCAGCCATCTCAAACAACAACGTCTCATAAACATCACAAAACATCTCAATTACAGCATCTCATAAACATCTCAAAATAATTTATTAATCATTACTTATTTATCAAACATCATTTGGTTCATCATAATTATCAAACACACGTTATTAGTAACATCTCACTATTATTCAGCTCTATATCAATACTACAGTAAGCCATATTGTTATTCTGCTACTGTACATCATTATTGTCACTAAGTCCTACTGTCATAATTCTAACAGCAGCCTCTAAACACCTCATGTTCATCATTCTGTCCAAAAACAGCACAACAGTCATCTACGGGAATTAATTCTAAATCCTAAATTGGTTACTGGAATTGCACCTCTTAATCATCATTTTAATCGTCTAAAATAAAGTTCATCGCATTAGCTAATCAACGCTTCTAACGGCATCTCAAACAGCATTCTAAAACTCAAGTTACAACAACTTAAAAACTGATTCTGTCAAAATTATTCAATATGCATCGACACAAAACACTATGCATCGACCCATCCTGCTTCTTCTTCACTCTATGAGTCGACGCATCCCTTATGGATCGACTCATTCTAGATTTAAATACAGCATGTATCGACACATGCATCCCACCGGTCGACTCATCCTGAGTCTCACACACTCATGTATCAACACATCCTTCCTTTGCGTCGACTCATCCTGAGCCTTACACTTAACATGCATCGACGCAAGCATGCATGCATCGACTCATCCTGAGTCAAACATCCTCCATGCATCGACTCATCCAGTTAGAGGTCGACGCATCCTGTGATTTTCTGCATAATTTTCTGCATTTCTACTGTATTTTCACTACTGGAATATAATCACAGTCCTACAAACCTCATCCTAACCATGATAATTCATCACATAATCATTAACCTTTAATACTACATCGTTTACACAACATCATATCATCATTTATCCATCGAGAAACCATCAATCATCATCATACATCATTCAATTCAATAACAAAACAACAATCCTCTAATCCCACATATCAAATATCATTAACCCCATTATAAATCCAGAAATCCACCCTTACCTTGGATCAAAGGTTGCTCTACAATTTCTGAGTTGAATTCTTCGTTCTTGTCATTTCCTTCAAAACCAGCAGCTTCACGTTTCCACAATCCTTATTTTTCCTTCTACTGCTTCTTCTTTCTATTCTAACAACACATAATAAAATAACCTAATATTATTAGATTATTCCTTAATGGGCTCAAAACCTACACCCCCTTATTACTTCCACTCACACCATAAAGGCCCACATTAATAATATTAACTTCTAACATTATTTCACCAAATAGTAATATTATACATCTAATATTATTATTTCTCCACTTAATAAAATAAATTCAATTTAATGACACTTCTTCACAAATATTCCAAAAATAATTTAATTAAATAATTAATTAAATTACGGGCATTACAACTCTCCCCCACTTAGAATATTTTCGTCCTCGAAAATTTACCTCAATTACACAATTCTGGATAGGAGTCTCACATCTTGCTCTCCAATTCCCACGTCATGCTTTTTCTTGCAGCTCCTAGCCAAACCACTTTAACCAAGGCAATCTCCTTGCCCCTCAGAGTCTTCATTTCACGATCTGCGATCCATACAGGCATCGTCTCCACCGTAAGATTATCCCGTACTTGCACATCGTCCATTTGAATCATATGAGATGGATCTGAAATATACTTCTGAAGTTGCGACACATGAAACATATCATGCAAATTCGAAAGATTAGGCGGTAAAGCCACTCTATAAGCAACATTCCCCACTCTCTCTGAAATCTTATACGGTCCAATAACTGTAGAAGTGAGCTTCTTAGACTTCAATGCTCGCCCAACACCAGTCACATGTGTAACTCTCAAAAACACATGATCACCAACTTGAAATTCTAAATCCTTCCTTCGCTTGTCATGATAACTCTTCTGTCTACTCTGTGAAGCTTTCATCTTTTCTCGAATCAACTTCACCTTCTCAGTAGTCTCACGAACAAGTTCAGGTCCAAGTACTACACTCTCACCAGATTCATGCCAACATAATGGAGTTCTACATCTCCGACCATACAACGCCTCAAAAGGTGCCATCCCAATACTAGAATGGTAATTGTTATTATACGTGAACTCTATCAACGGAAGATAAGTATCCCACGAACCTCCATGCTCAAGAACACATACCCTCAACAAGTCTTCTAACGATTGAATCGTCCGTTCAGTATGACCATCTGTCTGAGGATGATACGCTGAACTCAACCTCAACTTAGAACCCAACGCTTCTTTCAAACTCTTCCAAAAATCAGAAGTAAATCTTGGATCTCTATCTGACACAATGCACAAAGGAACACCATGCAGTTTCACAATCACACTAACATAAATCTCAGCCAACTTCGACACTGGAAAACTGATGTTAATAGGAACAAAATGAGCTGACTTCATAAGCTTATCAACAATCACCCAAATCGAATCATGTCCTCTCGAAGTACTAGGCAACCCCGTCACAAAGTCCATTGAAATGCTATCCCATTTCCATTCAGGAACTTCCAACGGTTGCATCAATCCTGCAGGCTTCTGATGTTCAACTTTCGACTTCTGACAAGTCAAACATGCATACACAAATCGAGCCACATCACTCTTCATCCCAGGCCACCAAAATAAACCTTTCAAATTTTGATACATCTTCGTAGCTCCTGGATGAATACTCAACTTACTTCTATGACTCTCTTCAAGTATCACTTTGTTCATCTCAGCATCATCAGGAATACAAATCCGATTATGAAATCTTAACACACCTTACTCATCTAACTTGAAATCACTATTCTCAGATTGATCATTCCCAACCATCCAATCTACCTGTTTCACATCCAACTTCTGAGCTTCTCTAATACTGTCTAAAAATTCATTATTAATCTTCAACATACCCAACATAACACTCTGCGGATTAACCTCGCAAACTAAGCTCATATCTATGAACTGCTCGATCAATTCCAACTCTTTGATCATCATTGCTGACATATGTAAAGTCTTTCGACTCAACGCATCAGCTACCACATTCGCCTTTCCTGGATGATAATTCAAACCAAAATTATAATCCTTTAGCAATTCTAACCATCTTCGTTGCCTCATATTCAACTCTTTCTGATCAAACAAATACTTCAAACTCTTATGGTCACTAAACACTTTAAATCTAGAACCATAAAGATAATGCCTCCAAATCTTCAACACAAAAACAACTGCAGCAAGCTCTAAATCATGCGTAGGATAGTTCTTCTGATGAGTCCTCAACTGCCTTGACGCATAAGCAACTACCTTACCATTCTGCATAAGCACACCTCCTAAACCCATCTTGGAAGCATCGCAATACACCACAAAAGACTCTCCTGGATTAGGCAACGTCAAAATCAGAGCCGACGTCAACCTCTTCTTCAATTCCGTAAAACTTTCTTCGCACTGAACATCCCAAACAAAAGCTCTACCTTTACAAGTCAACTTAGTCAACTGAAGTGACAACTTAGAAAACCCTTCGATAAACCTTCTATAATAACCAGCTAATCCCAAGAAGCTTCTAATCTCAGTAGCTGACTTTGGAGTTTCCCATTGCAACACAACATCAACCATCGATGGATCTACAGCAATGCCACTACCTGAAATCACATGACCAAGAAAACTAACCTCTTTTAACCAAAATTCACACTTGGACAATCTTGCATACAACTTCTTCTCTTTCAGAATCTGCAATACTACTCTTAAATGTTCAGCATGCTCTTCTTCTGACTTAGAGTAAATCAAAATATCATTAATGAACACCACTACAAAGCGATCCAAATAAGTATGAAAGATACGATTCATATATTCCATGAATACTCCCGACGCATTAGTAACACCGAAAGGCATCACCGAATACTCGTAATGTCCATAACGTGTTCTGAAAGCCGTCTTCAGAATATCTTCATCCTTCACTTTAATCTGATGGTAACCCGACCTCAAATCAATCTTACTAAACACACGAGCATCCACTAATTGGTCCATCAAGTCATCTATTCTTGGAAGCGGATACTTATTCTTAATTGTCGCCTTGTTCAACTGTTTATAATCAACACAAAGCCTCATGCTTCCATCTTTCTTCTTCACTAACAACATTGGAGCTCCCCACGGCGATACACTTGGTCTTACAAACCTTTTCTCAAGTAACTCTTCAAATTGCTTCTTCAACTCTGACAACTCAGATGCAGACATCCTGTATGGTTCCATAGACACAGGTCTGGTACCAGGTACAAGATCAATTGCAAATTCAACTTCCCTCTCTGGCGGTACATCAGGAATCTCATCAAGGAAAACTTCAGGAAATTCACATACCACCGGCAATTCCTCAATTATAGCTTGAGTCTCTACAGATAGCGACTCCATCAACGAAAACATCTATGCTTCCTCTTGCATCAACTTTCTCAACTGTCTAGCAGACAACAAACCATCTTCCTCCTCTTCAGGAGTAGAAAACTTCACCGCAGTTATGCTCTAACCAGTTCATACCAAGAATCACATCCAAACCTCTTAACGGAAAACAAACCAAATCAACAACAAAGTCTCTGTCGAAGATTGACAAGGGACATTTAGCACAAACAAAAGAAGTAGTCATCGATCCCTTGGCTGGAGTATCAACGACCATTTCTCCATTCAAAGAAGACAACACAAGACCCAATCTTTCAACACAATCAGCAGAAATAAAACAATGCGTAGCACCAGTATCAATAATAGTAATTAAAGGAGTACTATTAATGAAACATGTACCTCTAATAAGTCTGTCCTCAGAAGCTGTCTGATCCTCCACCAAAGCAAACACTTTACCACTAGACTGAGCCTTCTACGGTTTCGGACACTGGCTACCAATGTGCCCTTCTTCCTTACAATTGAAACAAACCATATTCTTGTGCTCGCACTCAGATACAATATGTCCGTTCTTACCACAACGGTGACATCTCTTCACTTCAGCAGTGTACACATTACTCTTGTGCCCAGGTTTCCCACACTTAAAAAAAAATCACACCAACAGGAGCATCTCCCCCACTAGTCCTCTAACCATGAGCAACTCTCTGCTTACCCTTACCAGCTGGGGCATCATAGGGTTTCCACGATTCTGCAGGTGCTTACCCCTCTTCTCACTATTAATCTTTTAATGAGCATTATTATCTTCCTCAAAAATCCTACAGTTATCAACCAAATCAACAAAGACACGGATCTTCTGGTATCCAACTGCCTTCTTAATTTTCGGGCGCAACCCATTCTCAAAGTTAATACACTTTGAAAACTCAGCATTTTCCTCAGCGTAATACGGATAAAACTTGGCCAACTCAGCAAACTTGGTAGCATACTCAACAATAGACAGATTCCCTTGCTTCAGCTCAAGGAACTCAATTTCCTTCTTTCCACGGACATCTTCAGGAAAATACTTTCTCAGGAATTCCCTATGGAACACAGCCCAAGTGACATCCTCACCTGTAGCTTCCAACTTCTGGCAAGTCTCTAGCCACCAGTCATCAACCTCGACTACTAGCATATGAGTCCCATAACAAACCTTATGTGCTGGAGTACAATCCATCACGCGAAAGATCCTCTCAATCTCTTTCAACCATTCCAATGCTCCGTCAGGATCATATTTTCCCTTGAACGAAGGTGGATTCTCTCTTTGGAAAGTCGCCAAGCTATGAGATCCAGCATTCCTGTCAGCATTCGGCTGATTTTCCATCGCATGAACCATTGCTTGCAAAGCAGCAGCATGAGCAGCATCATTCCTTCCGGCCATCTCAACTTCTCACTACAACACAAATAACTGTTAGAAATAAAAATAAAAATACTCGATTATTAGATAACTAAGACTCAACGACAAGGTCGGACCAACCTTTTGCTCTGATACCAACTTTGTAACACCCCAATTCTACCCCAAACAAATATGCAAGATAAATCAGAGTTATAAAATTTCAATCATACAAATGCATCGGGACGTCACAAATTCTTCTAACAAATTCATTGCTAACATCATGGATATATAACAAATTTTTAAAACGTCGGATGAACTAACAACATAACATCTTTCATTAAATATTCAACGACTATGCAGCGGAATTCTTCAATAACATCTTTAAATAATATAGCAACTTCGAAACATCTCGTGTTTAATAAATAAATAATTTAAGGTTCAACAACTAAAAATCAGCAATCAAAAATCAGCAAGCGTTCATCCCCCCGAGTGTTACATATCAGAGCAATGACACCGACTCGATCTATTGAAGGTATATGGCCTTCACTCTCGATTACCTGCACGTTACCAACATAAAGGCAACATTCAAACAGAAGGGGTGAGATATCTAACAATATAATAAAGCGCATGATAATCAATATATTAAATTAGATCATTCATATCACCATTTCTCATCTCATAATCAACAATAATTACAGCATATATATTCATTCATCAACATCAAATACATCTCATTATTCATTCATATGATGCGACTCAAAACTATGCAAATGCATGTGGTACCATTGGAGCAGAACTCCCATCTCAAAAATCTAATCTGTCAATTAATAGAAGCATCAAATAAGGCATAGCCTTTGGAGCAGAACTCCCATCTCAAAAATTTGCCAATCCAGGCCATCTCAAAAATGTAATGTATGCGTCTCATCATGAATGTAATGTCAACACTCAATCAACAACATCTCAAAACAACAACATCTCAATCATCTCAAAATGACAACATTTCAGTCATCTCAAACAACAACATCTCAATCATCTCAAAACGACAACATTTCAGCCATCTCAAACAACAACGTCTCATAAACATCTCAAAACATCTCAATTACATCATCTCATAAACATCTCAAAATAATTTATTAATCATTACTTATTTATCAAACATCATTTGGTTCATCATAATTATCAAACACACGTTATTAGTAACATCTCACTATTATTCAGCTGTATATCAATACTATAGTAAGCCATACTGTTATTCTGCTACTGTACATCATTATTATCACTAAGTCCTACTGTCATAATTCTAACAGCAGCCTCTAAACACCTCATGTTCATCATTCTATCCAAAAACAGCACAACAGTCATCTACGGGAATTAATTCTAAATCCTAAATTGGTTACTGCAATTGCACCTCTTAATCATCATTTTAATCGTCTAAAATAAAGTTCATCGCATTAGCTAATCAATGCTTCGAATGACATCTCAAACAACATCCTAAAACTCAAGTTACAACAACTTAAAAACTAATTCTGTCAAAATTATACAGTATGCATCGACACAAAACACTATGCATCGACCCATCCTGCTATTTCTTCACTCTATGAGTGGACTCATCCCTCTATGGATCGACTCATTCTAGCTTTCAATACAGCAAGTATCGACACATGCATTGCACCGGTCGACTCATCCTGAGTCTCACACACTCATGTATCGACACATCCTTCCTTTGCGTCAACTCATCCTGAGCCTTACACTTAACATGCATCGACGCAAGCATGCATGCATGCATCGAATCATCCTGAGTCAAACATCTTCCATGCATCGACTCATCCAGTTTGAGGTCGACGCATCCTGCGATTTTCTGCATAATTTTCTGCATTTCTACTGTATTTTCACTACTGGAATATAATCACATTCCTACAAACCTCATCCTAACCATGATAATTCATCACCTAATCATTAACCTTTAATACTACATCGTTTACACAACATCATATCATCATTTATCCATCGAGAAACCATCAATCATCATCATACATCATTCAATTCAATAACAAAATAGCAAACCTCTAATCCCACATATCAAATATCACTAACCCCATTATAAAGCCAGAACTCCACCCTTACCTTGGATCGAAGGTTGCTCTATAATTTCTGGGTTGAATTCTTTGTTCTTGTCGTTTCCTTCAAAACCAGCAGCTTCACGTTTCCACAATCCTTATTTTTCCTTCTACTGCTTCTTCTTTCTATTCTAACAACACATAATAAAATAACCTAATATTATTAGATTATTCCTTAATGGGCTCAAAACCTACACCCCTTTATTACTTCCACTCACACCATAAAGGCCCACATTAATAATATTAACTTCTAACATTATTTCACCAAATAGTAATATTATACCTCTAATATTATTATTTCTTCACTTAATAAAATAAATCCAATTTAATAACACTTCTTCACAAATATTCCAAAAATAATTTAATTAAATAATTAATTAAATTACGGGCGTTACAACTCTCCCCCACTTAGAATATTTTCGTCCTCGAAAATTTACCTCAATTACACAATTCTGGATAGGAGTCTTGCATCTTGCTCTCCAATTCCCAAGTCATGCTTTCTCCTGCAGCTCCTAGCCAAACCACTTTAACCAAGGCAATTTCCTTGCCCCTCAGAGTCTTTATTTCATGATCTGCGATCCATACAGGCATCATCTCCACCGTAAGATTATCCCGTACTTGCACATCGTCCATTTGAATCACATGAGATGGATCTGAAATATACTTTTGAAGTTGCGACACATGAAACACATCGTGCAAATTCGAAAGATTAGGCGGTAAAGCCACTCTATAAGCAACATTCCCCACTCTCTCTGAAATCTTATACGGTGCGATAAAACGAGAAATGAGCTTCTTAGACTTCAACGCTCACCCAACACCAGTTACAGGTGTAACTCTCAAAAACACATGATCACCAGCTTGAAATTCTAAATCCTTCCTTCGCTTGTCATGATAACTCTTCTGTCTACTCTGTGAAGCTTTCATCTTTTCTCGAATCAACTTCACCTTCTCAGTAGTCTCACGAACAAGTTCAGGTCCAAGTACTACACTCTCACCAGATTCATGCCAACATAACAGAGTTCTACATCTCCGACCATACAAAGCCTCAAAAGGTGCCATCCCAATACTAGAATGGTAATTGTTATTATACGTGAACTCTATCAACGGAAGATAAGTACCCCACGAACCTCCCTGCTCAAGAACACATACCCTCAACAAGTCTTCTAACGATTGAATCGTCCGTTCAGTCTGACCATCTGTCTGAGGATGATACGCTGAACTCATCCTCAACTTAGAACCCAACGCTTCTTGCAAACTCTTCCAAAAATTAGAAGTAAATCTTGGATCTCTATCTGACACAATGCACAAAGGAACACCATGCAGTTTCACAATCACACTAACATAAATCTCAGCCAACTTCGACACTGGAAAACTGATGTTAATAGGAACAAAATGAGCTGACTTCGTAAGCCTATCAACAATCACCCAAATCGAATCATGTCCTCTCGAAGTACTAGGTAACCCCGTTACAAAGTCCATTGAAATGTTATCCCATTTCCATTCAGGAACTTCCAACGGTTGCATCAATCTTGCAGGCTTCTGATGTTCAACTTTTGACTTCTGACAAGTCAAACATGCATACACAAATCGAGCCACATCACTCTTCATCTCAGGCCACCAAAACAAACCTTTCAAATCTTGATACATCTTCGTAGCTCCTGGATGAATACTCAACTTACTTCTATGACTCTCTTCAAGTATCACTTTCATCATCTCAGCAGCATCAGGAATACAAATCCGATTACGAAATCTCAACACACCTTACTCATCTAACTTGAAATCACTATTCTCAGACTGATCATTCCCAACCATCCAATCTACCAGTTTCACATCCAACTTCTGAGCTTCTCTAATATTGTCTAAAAATTTACTATTAATCTTCAACATACCCAACATAACACTCTGCGGAGTAACCTCGCAAATTAAGCTCATATCTCTGAACTGCTCGATTAATTCCAACTCTTTGATCATCATTGCTGACATATGTAAAGTCTTTCGACTCAACGCATCAACTACCACATTCTCCTTTCCTGGATGATAATTCAAACCAAAATCATAATCCTTTAGCAATTCTAACCATCTTCGTTGCCTCATATTCATCTCTTTCTGACCAAACAAATACTTCAAACTCTTATGGTCACTAAACACTTCAAATCTAGAACCATAAAGATAATGCCTCCAAATCTTCAACACAAAAACAACTGCAGCAAGCTCTAAATCGTGTGGAGGATAGTTCTTCTCATGAGTCCTCAACTGCCTTGACGCATAAGCAACTACCTTACCATTCTGCATAAGCACACCTCCTAAACCCATCTTGGAAGCATCACAATACACCACAAAAGACTCTCCTGGATTAGGCAATGTCAAAATTGGAGCCGACGTCAACCTCTTCTTCAATTCCGTAAAACTTTCTTCGCACTGAACATCCCAAACAAAAGCTCTACCTTTACAAGTCAACTTAGTCAACCAAAGTGACAACTTATAAAACCCTTTGATAAAACTTCTATAATAACCAGCTAATCCCAAGAAGCTTCTAATCTCAGTAGCTGACTTTGGAGTTTCCCATTGCAACACAACATCAACCATCGATGGATCTACAACAATGCCACTACCTGAAATCACATGACCAAGACAACTAACCTCTTTTAACCAAAATTCACACTTGGACAATCTTGCATACAACTTCTTCTCTTTTAGAATCTGCAATACTACTCTTAAATGTTCAGCATGCTCTTCTTCTGACTTAGAGTAAATCAAAATATCATTAATGAACACCACTACAAACCGATCCAAATAAGTATGAAAGATACGATTCATATATTCCATGAATACTCCCGGCGCATTAGTAACACCGAAAGGCATCACCGAATACTCGTAATGTCCATAACGCGTTCTGAAAGTCGTCTTCTGAATATCTTCATCCTTCACTTTAATCTGATGGTAACCCGACCTCAAATCAATCTTACTAAACACACGAGCATCCACTAATTGGTCCATCAAGTCATCTATTCTTGGAAGCGGATACTTATTCTTAATTGTCACCTTGTTCAACTGTCTATAATCAACACAAAGCCTCATGCTTCCATATTTCTTCTTCACTAACAACATTGGAGCTCCCCACGGTGATACACTTGGTCTTACAAACCTCTTCTCAAGTAACTCTTCCAATTGCTTCTTCAACTCTGACAACTCTGACGCAAACATCCTGTATGGTGCCATAGACACAGGTCTGGTACCAGGTACAAGATCAATTGCAAATTCAACTTCCCTCTCTGGCGATACATCAGGAATCTCATCAAGGAAAACTTCAGGAAATTCACATACCACCGGAAATTCCTCAATTATAGCTTGAGTCTCTACAGATAGTGATGTCATCAACGAAAACATCTATGCTTCCTCTTGCATCATCTTTCTCAACTGTCTAGCAGACAACAAACCATCTTCCTCCTCTTCAGGAGTAGAAAACTTCACTGACTTGTCATAACAATTAATATGAACACAGTTATGCTCTAACCAGTTCATACCAAGAATCACATCCAAACCTCTTAACTGCAAACAAACCAAATCAACAACAAAGTCTCTGTCGAAGATCGACAAGGGACATTTAGCACACACAAAAGAAGTAGTCATTGATCCCTTGGTTGGAGTATCGACGACCATTTCTCCATTCAAAGAAGACAACACAAGACCCAATCTTTCAACATAATCAGCAGCAATAAAACAATGTGTAGCACCAGTATCAATAATAGTAATTAAAGGAGTACTATTAATGAAACATGTACCTCTAATAAGTCTGTCCTCAGAAGCTGTCTGATCCTCCACCAAAGCAAACACTTTACCACTAGACTGAGCCTTCTGCGGTTTCAGACACTGGCTACCAATGTGCCCTTCTTCCTTACAATTGAAACAAATCACATTCTTGTGCTTGCACTCAGATACAATATGTCCATTCTTACCACAACGGTGACATCTCTTCACTTCAGCAGTTCACACATTACTCTTGTGCCCAGGTTTCTCACACTTAAAACAAATCACACCAGCAGGAGCATCTCCCCCACTAGTCCTCTGACCATGAGAAACTCTCTGCTTACCCTTACCAGTTGGGGCATCATAGGGTTTACCACGATTCTGCGGGTGCTTACCCCTTTTCTAACTATTAATCTTGTAATGAGCATTATTATCTTCCTCAAAAATCCTACAACTATCAACCAAATCAGCAAAGACACGGATCTTCTGGTATCCAATTGCCTTCTTAATTTCCAAGCGCAACCCATTCTCAAACTTAATACACTTTGAAAACTCAGCATTTTCCTCAGCGTAATCCGGATAAAACTTGGCCAACTCAGCAAACTTGGCAGCATACTCAACAACAGACATATTCCCTTGCTTCAGCTCAAGGAACTCAATTTCCTTCTTTCCACGGATATCTTCAGGAAAATACTTTCTCAGGAATTCCCTACGGAACACAACCCAAGTGACATCCTCACCTGCAGCTTCCAACTTCTGGCAAATCTCTAGCCACCAGTCATCAGCCTCGACTACTAGCATATGAGTCCCATAACGAACCTTCTGCGCTGAAGTGCAATCCATCACGCGAAAGATCCTCTCAATCTCTTTCAACCATTCTAATGCTCCGTCAGGATCATATTTTCCCTTGAACGAAGGTGGATTCTCTCTCTAGAAAGTCGCCAAGCTACGAGATCCAGCATTCCCGTCAGCATTCGGCTGATTTTCCATCGCATGAACCATTGCTTGCAAAGCAGCAGCATGAGTAGCACCATTCCTTCCGGCCATCTCAACTTCTCACTACAACACAAACAACTGTTAGAACTCAAAATAATAATACTCGATTGTTAGACAACTAAGAATCAACGACAAGGTCGGACTAACCTTTTGCTCTGATACCAACTTTGTAACACCCCAATTCTACCCCAAGCAAATATGAAAGATAAATCAGAGTTATAAAATTTCAATCATACAAATGAATCAGGACGTCACAAATTCTTTTAACAAATTCATTGCATACATCATGGATATATAACACTTTTTCAAAACATCGGATGAACTAACAACATAACATCTTTCATTAAATATTCAACGACTACGCAGCGGAATTCTTCAATAACATCTTTAAATAATATAGCAACTTCGAAACATCTCGTGTTTAATAAATAAATAATTTAAGGTTCAACAACTAAAAATCAGCAATCAAAAATCAGCAAGCGTTCATCCCCCCGAGTGTTACATATCAGAGCAATGACACTGACTCGATCTATTGAAGGTATACAGCCTTCACTCTCGATTACCTGAACGTTACCAACATAAGGGCAACATTCAAACAGAAGGGGTGAGATATCTAACAATATAATAAAGCGCATGATAATCAATATATTAAATTAGATCATTCATATCACCACTTCTCATCTTATAATCAATAATAATTACAGCATATATATTCATTCATCAACATCAAATACATCTCATTATTCATTCATATGATGCGACTCAAAACTATGCAAATGCATGTGGTACCATTGGAGCAGAACTCCCATCTCAAAAATCTAATCTGCCAATTAATAGAGGCATCAAATAAGGCATAGCCTTTGGAGCAGAACTCCCATCTCAAAAATTTGTCAATCCAGGCCATCTCAAAAATGCAATGTATGCGACTCATCATGAATGTAATGTCAACACTCAATCAACAACATCTCAAAACAACAACATCTCAATCATCTCAAAACAACAACATTTCAGTCATCTCAAACAACAACATCTCAATCATATCAAAACAACAACATTTCAGTCATCTCAAACAACAACGTCTCATAAACATCTCAATTACATCATCTCATAAACATCTCAAAATAATTTATTAATCATTACTTATTTATCAAACATCATTTGGTTCATCATAATTATCAAACACACATTATTAGTAACATCTCACTATTATTCAGTTGTATATCAATACTACAGTAAGCCATACTATTATTCTGCTACTGTACATCATTTTTATCACTAAGTCCTACTGTCATAATTCTAACAGTAGCCTCTAAACACCTCATGTTCATCATTCTATCCAAAAACAGCACAACAGTCATCTACGGGAATTAATTCTAAATCCTAAATTGGTTACTGGAATTATACCTCTTAATCATCATTTTAATCGTCTAAAATAAATTTCATCGCGTTAGCTAATCAACGCTTCGAATGGCATCTCAAACAGCATCCTAAAACTCAAGTTACAGCAACTTAAAAACTGATTCTGTCAAAATTATTCAGTATGCATCGACACAAAACACTATGCATCGACCCATCCTACTTCTTCTTCACTATATAAGTCTATGTATCCCTCTATGGATCGACTCATTCTATCTTTTAATACAGCATGTATCGACACATGCATCGCACCGGTCGACTCATCCTGAGTCTCACACACTCATGTATCGACGAATCCTTCCTTTGCGTTGACTCATCCTGAGCCTTACACTTAACATGCTTTGACGCAAGCATGCATGCATCGACTCATCCTGAGTCAAACATCCTCTATGCATCGACTCATCCAGTTTGAGGTCGACGTATCCTGCGATTTTCTGCATAGTTTTCTGCGTTTCTACTGTATTTTCACTACTGGAATATAATCAGATTCCTAAAAACCTCATCCTAACCATGATAATTCATCACCTAATCATTAACCTTTAATACTACATCGTTTACACAGCATCATATCATCATTTATCCATCGAGAAACCATCAATCGTCATCATACATCATTCAATTCAATAACAAAACAGCAATCCTCTAATCCCACATATCAAATATCATTAACCCCATTATAAATCCAGAACCCCACCCTTACCTTGGATCGAAGGTTGATCTATAATTTCTGGGTTGAATTCTTCGTTCTTGCCGTTTCCTTCAAAACCAGCAACTTCACGTTTCCACAATCCTTATTTTTCCTTCTACCGCTTCTTCTTTCTATTCTAACAAAACATAATAAAATAACATAATATTATTAGATTATTCCTTAATGGGCTCAAAACCTACACCCCCTTATTACTTCCACTCACACCATAAAGGCCCGCATTAATAATATTAACTTCTAACATTATTTCACCAAATAGTAATATTATACCTCTAATATTATTATTTCTCCACTTAATAAAATAAATCCAATTTAATAACACTTCTTCACAAATATTCCAAAAATAATTTAATTAAATAATTAATTAAATTACGGGCGTTACAACAATTATAAAGATCTCAATATATAACATTCAACATGATAAAGATACAACCATTGAAAAAGTCAACCAATGTACTTAAGCAATTACAGTTGCAAGCCATGAGGTTTGATTGGTAGGGATCAACAAAGTTTCAGACAAAGGAAAATGATTGGATTAAATCAAAAGCCTCAAAAGAAATCTCAAGCAGGTGTCAACACAAAGGGATCTATCATACAAAGCTTAGAAGAGTTAATCTCTGAATTTAGTAAGTTAGTAAAACTTTGTAAAATAAAAAGTTCTTTTCTTATAGAGGTATGTGAATATAAGTGCACACACACACACACACTTAAAACCTTTTTATATTTTGGAACAAGGAAAAATATAAAAATTGCAAATAAAAGCCCTTGAGAAGTATATAAAAACTACATAAAAAGGCCTTGAGAAGTATATAAAAATTACATAGAAAAGGATGGGAGCATTCAAAAATCCAGAAAATAATTTTTGGCTGAATCTAATCGATTAGAGCATAATTTCAATCTATTAGATTAGCACGCTTTTGAGGAACAAGGCAATTTGAATGCGCTCAGATCCTATTCAATGACTATATATCGCTTATTTCCTATTTTGGAACTCATAGTCGTTATATTTAAAAGAGCTAATTGATTGGATTAATAGATTAGTAACAACTATGATACGGTGGGAGAACTGACTATGGTTTTGCGTTTGTTTTCGCAAATGTTTCGGTTGAGCAAGAGTCGCCACCGACTTTTCATTTTATCCTAAAGAAAGGTTAAAAAGCACAGCAAAAACCTTTGAGATATTTTCTTGGGTTCGGGGAGTAGATTATAGAAAGGGAAGGTATTAGCACCCTTTCTATCTGTGGTTATCCATGGGCTCTTAGGTACTTGCTTAGATCAACTTTCCTTAGTTTTCAATTGTTTGAAATGGTGCTTGTGTGTGGTTTTGAAAATGTTTTGAAAAAGACGCCTTGTCTAGGCTACCCTTGTAACAATTCTTTACTCGAATGTTTTACAAAAGGTGTTTGTCTTTTTGAAAAGACATTTCAAGGTTTTTGAAAGTTTGTTTTGAAAGTGTGGTTTGAAAAATAGGCAAGTCTTTTTGTTTTGCAAGTTGACAAGTACTTAAGAGCTATCTACCCTAAAGTTCTCAAAGATTTTTGCTATGTTTTAACCCTTTTAACAATTTTGTTCCACCATTGCATTTGGTGGACAATCTTGTGTTAGGATGTGAAAGGGACGGGCGTGGGTCATCGTTTAGACCATAATTGCAATGGTTCCAAGTATCTTTGGGCAATCTTTCCTTGAAAGGGACTTGATCATTTTTTAGGCAACTTTCGAAAGCGTCATCGAGGGACTATGATCATTTGATTGTTTTGTTTTGCCCAAAGAGACCTAACATGCAATATGGCCCATTTATTGAAGGCAACAAGTGGAATACCCTAGGGGTGCAAGTGTGATTAGTGTTGTCCATTTTCATGCTTGTTTATCTTGAAATTAGGTCAAACTATTTTTGTTGTTTATGATTCGCATACAAACCCTAATTCTAACATGGCAAAATTAGAAAGCATTAGAGTGCGAAAAATAAAGTTCTAAACTATTACAACACAATATATGGGAAGGGGGGTACAAATGTTCAAATGGGGGTATTTTGACAAGGAATTTAAACCTAGACTATTACATCAATTTTGAATTATACAAGGTAATTAATTGCACAAATTAAATAGAAATAAAATAAATATGCAAGATGCAAAAAGGCTTTTTATATGTATATAAAAAAAAGTATTTTTATATGTCAAATAAACAAAAATAAAAAGTATTATTTGTTGGAGTTTTTATGTTTAGGGCAAAACCCTAATTTTATTAAGTAAATGGTATTAATTATTTAATATATATAATATTTAATAACTATGTACAAAAATAAAATAAAAATGAAGTATATTTATAAAAAGGTATTTTTAATGTCAAATATTAATAAAAATAAAAATGTATATATTTTTGTATTTTTGTCCTAAATATTCTAATAAATATGTATATATTTGTATTATTTTCTAAATATGTAGTATATATACAAAATAATAATATGTAATATTTATTAAAAAAAGTATATTTTATATAAAATATTTTTAGAAGATAACATAAAATAAAAATTAGAAAATAAATGTGTTTGCATTATTTTTTTCTAGTTATTTTAAATAATAGTATTTATATATCATTTATGTACAAAACCTATTTAAACAAACAAATGCCTAATAAATTTAAAAATGGTGTGAAAAATATTTTTTAATATTTTTAATATTATGGGAGAAAATAAATAAGTCAGAACAAAAAAGAAAAAGTCAAAAAATCACAAAAATAAACATAATGGGCCAAAGAGGTGTGAAAGTAAAAATAGGGTGCAAATAGAAATATGAAACAGAGCCCAGCCCACCAAGTCCTTCTTCAACCTCCAGACTGTATGAACAACAAATCCACACGTGTTTTCTATCTTCCAATTCCTGGACTTTTAGCACAAACTTACAACATAAGAAATGTTAAGCATCAAGCCACGATTCTGGACATGTAAAGAACTCATCCTAACTCTCAGAAATGAGAGAGAATTTCTCCATTCCCAAATCTTAACCTAACTTTTTATCAATGTTCAGACCTTAAATTCTCATAGCATATGCAAAATAAATGGAAAGTAAAGATATGTACAGTTTCAGGGGCATGAGTAGAACACTTTTCATTCACAAACCTAGAGCTAACAATGCCTACATTGAGAGATAGAAGTTCATGAATATACCTGTTCAGTTGGAATCGTGTCTGGCAATGGAGGAGCTTTCAGGGCAAGATGATGATTTGTACAGCTTGCTTGAAGTGTGAGGATGCTATTCCAATACTTGGTATGCTTTGAAACCTTCTGTATCAAGCTGCAGAAGTCAACCTGCAAGAGGAAGAAATGAAAATGGCCAAACTGATTAGAGGAGTTACAGTTCACTTCTAATGCTTTGGATAGTTTGGATTGATGATAAGGAAAGTGTTTGAACTGGTTTTGGCCAAGATGCACGATGGAAATGAGTTGTGGGATTCAAGTTGCAGAATATGCCCTGTTTTGCCACAAAACTGTGATCTTCTGTGTATGGATGGATGAAGGGTTGTTTGGTCGTGCTTTAGGTCAGTTAGGGAGTGTGAAATGTGAGGACAAAGTTTGCTTAGGTTGGTCTTTGCTGAGATGAGAGTTGTTGTACAAAATGCAAGCTTTCTTCTTACTTAACAAAAGTTGTCAAGTTGGTTCTTAGGCCAAGGCAGGTCCCTCCTAATGTGCTGCACCCTTAGTCTTGATCAGTGTAATTAGTCTAATAACTTATGCCAAGAGGATATGCACTGTACTTGCTTGGATTGCTAATTGACATAAAGTTCCACTTTTGCAAAAATGGCCATTATGCTTTTTCTACTTTGGGATTAAACCTTTATGCAATGCTTGAACACATAGAATATGGTCTTGGCACAAAGAGTTTGCATTAAATTTATGAGTGTAAAACGGATTTAGGGCCTGTAATCAAGAAATGCAAGCTGAGTTCAAAATTGCCTAAGTGTATGGACATGTAATTTGGTCATGAACAAAGTGAGTTTTTCCCATATTGCCAAATTCGATTCTCCATAACCATGAGGTTGTTTGATGAGTTCTTGGACATTTTGGAAAGCTTGGAATGTGTACTTCAATCCATATTTAAAATGCAAATTGAAATTCCAAGTGGAAGTATGTGAAAAATGGTCTTGAAGTTAGGCAAAAATCCTGCCTAAAATAGGTCAAATTTTCTCTAAGTTAAGAATGGTTTGGTACCCTTGTCCCAAAAATTGTAACTTGAGCTACAAGCTTCTTTTGGGAAAACTTTGTCAATCAAAGTTATAGATTTTGCAATAGGCTACAACTTTCATGTTTTGACTTTTGCTTGAATCCAAATGAATCTTGGTGAGAAAGTGGGGCAAAGTTAGGAAAAAATTAGGGTTTTTCATAACTTAGAAAAATTCTAAGTTATGAAAAATCTTCATTTCAAACCCTAATTTGCAATTCTTGATTTCTTGATGAACAAGTTTCATGATTTGGCATGTTTTGATGAAAAATGAATCTTGACACTTGATTTTGACCAAAAAGTCAAAGTTTGACTTTTCAGTATACAGTCAAAATTGATCAATTGACTGGGAAATTCAACTGTCAATCTTGTGCATTTGGGATCTTTTGAACTTGTTGAGCATGTCAAGACAATTCCATGGGTCTCTTGAGCCCATATGTGAGCTTGGTTTGCCATTGGCTAGGTCAAACAGTCAAAAATTGCCTTTGTGCAGTCAAAACCCTAAAAATGACCATTTTGCCCTTTTGGTGATCTGATCAAATTTCTTGTGGAATTGTGATCCAAACTTGATCAAATGGTCCATGTGAGTTCATAATGTTGATGTGGGTCAATTTTCATGAGATTTGACTGTCAATTGGCCATAGTTGACTTTTTCCCCAATACAGCTGATTTCTAGGTCAACTGTCCAATTGACTGGGCAAAGACTGGAATCAAGGCTTGAAACTTGATGTGGATAAACTTGGGAGTCCAACATGAAGCATGAAAGTCATCTTAGGAATTTTAGGTCAAAACAACTTTGTGAAAACACAAACCCTAATTTGGGTCAAAAGTGCAAGGAGAAGTCTTGAGCAGATGAAACCCTAACTGGATCTTGAGCTCCAAGGGCTTTGTGATGAGAAATTATTGAGAAATGGGAGGGCAAATTTTGGGGTACAACAGTTGCCCCTGTTCAATCTTCTTGAATCCGAAGAGTTATATTGGCAAGTTTTCCTTTCGCGACTCGAGGGTAAAAGGAGATTGGACACTAGAGTGCCCTTAAATTTGCACTCGTCAAAGCAATGGATGCGGGAATGGGCTTAGAGATGCCATTTGGAGATGGGCTTAACGATGCCATCGGATGGGCTTAATGATGCCATCGGGAGGAGTGACAGAAACTTGTCGGGGATGGGCTTAAAGATGCCATCTGGAATGAGTATCGGAAAGGCGTCCATGTTTAGGACCATCTCTGAACTGGGGGTCTGAATAAGCAATAGATTGACATCCGTTGTTGGGAGGAATCTGTAAACTATTTTCAAAAATTGCATCTGAACAAGTTGATAGATTAACATCCGTTGTTTGGAAGAATCCATAAACTGTTTTCAGAAGACTTGAGAAGAATCTGAACAAGCGATAGGTTAACATCCGTTACTTGGAGAACCCGTGAACTGTTTTCAGAAATCTTGAAGTTGAATAAGCAATAGAGCAACATCCGTTGTTGGGAAGCGTCCGTAAACTGTTTTCAAAAGTTGCATCTGAACAAGCGATAGATTAACATCCGTTGTTGGGAAGAATCCATAAACTGTTTTCAGAAGTCTTGAGAAGAATCTGAACAAGCGATAGGTTAACATCCGTTACTTGGAGAACCCGTGAGCTATTTTCAGAAATCTTGAAGTGGAGGAGGAACCGGTGCAAGGGTTTCCTGATGATGCGTCCGTGTAAAACTGCATCTGAGTGAACCTTGAATAAGTATCAGAATGTTGCCATGTCTGGGTCACATCTGAACTATTCCTGGAAAGAATCTCGGAAGATAATGATTTTTGTCTGTCGACTGATCTTACCTGAAAAGGTAAAGAGTTAGTTACATGCAATGTCATGATGCATGATACAATGTATGTCATATGATATGAATGTAAATGAATGTGCATGTAAGCTGGAGAGTTGTCTTGCGGAGGACAAATGAATCTTAGATGGCTGAAGATAAAAGCATCTTGACTGCTGTCGGGAAGAATAATTCCTTGGTTGTTGCTGGGGAATAAGGAGCTTGGGTTGTATACCAATCTTCTGGGGAATTCCCGTCTTGAGGAGATCTTCACTGGAGAATCTTCGAATATACAATGAGGAACTGAAAACTGAAAGTCTTCAAATTTGCTTGGGGAATACCAGACTTTCAATCGTTGAGGGGCCTTAGAACCACTTGCGGGGACTTGGAATTTCCTTGGTGACTTGCAGGGTAAGAGAATTTATGATGATTTCTACTGGGGATTTTAGAACCTGGTAGACTTATGCTGGGGAAGTATGATTTTGAGAATCTTCAGTTTGGTGGGAAGCATCTCTGTGGGGAGAAGGTTCACTAGTCTGGCTCCGCTGGGGATTGATAGTTTGAAGTTTTAGCTCCGCTGGGGATACTGAAACTTAACTCTGAGGGGAATTGAGTTCTGGAGGATTCTCTGGCTGGGGATAACAAAGATAAACTCCTCTGGGGATTGTATTGATAAGTTATGTTGGGGAACTTTGATGAACTCCGCTGGGGATAGGAAGAATTTTGCCGAGTGCGATCTTCCGTGGCAATTAGCTGAGGATAACCCAGTTATAAGCCCCTGTGAGGAATAACTTTGAATAAAGCTCGGGAGAGACGTCCGTATTCTGCAGGGGATAAGCTTCCAGAATCTACTGGGGATAAGCTTCAAGACCTGCTGGGGATATGGATTCCAAATCTCCTGGGGATTTCCTTTGAAAGGGTATCAAGATATCCAACTGCACCTTCAACCTATCAGTAATCCTCTTTCTTGATTCATAAGGAAATGAATATGTTCAAATGCATATGCCTATTTAACAAAACATTGGACGTTTCTCAAAATAAAACAATTAGTGCAAGAGAAAAGAAAAAAAAGAAATGACACAAATTTTTGGGAAAAGTATTTGTATTAACTTTCTATGAGTATATTTGTACAAAGGAGACAAACATCCTAGTAAGAGAATTTCTTCGTAAATATTGAAAGATTTATACAAAATAAAGATGGCTATGTGAAATAATTCCATGGGATTCCATTCCGCTATAGCCTTCACAACTCTGAATATCTGTCCATTCAATGCTTCGTCTATCGATGACTGGATTGATCAGAAGCCTGGAACTGGCTAATGAAGAGATTGTCTTTGAAGTGATCCGACGAGACATAGTCATACGCTTTAATTCCCTAACTTTTTCCTGGATCGCCCTTTCGGGTTTTCGATCCACCGGGAAACCCCTATTTGCCCAAGCCGCCCTTTCGGGTTTTCAACTTGCCGGGTGTACAGATTTTTTTTTTAATTTTATCCCTAACTTTTGCCTGAACCGCCCTTTCGGGTTTTCGGTTCACCGGGATGCCCATTTTTGCCCAAGTCGCCCTTTCGGGTTTTCGACTTGTCGGGTTATTTTATGCGTAGTATCTTTTGACTATGTCTGTGTTCGCAGGGTGCGGCAAATCGTTGCCGTCCATGGTGGTCAGAATCATTGCACCACCAAAAAATATGCTCTTGATCACGAATGGTCCTTCATATGTAGGAGTCCATTTGCCCCTGGGATCACTTTGCGGCAGGATAATCCGCTTGATTACGAGATCTCCGACTTGATACACTTGACGTCTGACTTTCTTATTGAAGGCCTTGATCATCCGTTTTTGATACGTCTGACCATGGCATATAGCAGCGAGTCGCTTCTCGTCAATCAAATTGAGTTGATCAAGTCGGGTCTGAATCCAATCATCTTCATTCAAACCTGTGTCCTTCATAATCCTTAGAGAAGGAATCTGAACCTCCATAGGCAGGAAAGCTTCCATGCCATATACCAAAGAAAATGGGGTTGCCCCGGTTGAAGTATGTGCCGTCGTGCGGTATCCGTGTAGAGCAAACGGTAACATCTCATGCCAGTCTTTGTAAGTGACAGTCATTTTCTGAATGATCTTCTTAATGTTTTTGTTCGCAGCTTCAACAGCACCGTTCATCTTCGGCCGATAGGGAGATGAATTGTGATGATAAATCTTGAACTGTTCGCACAAAGCGGTGATCATCGTGTTATTCAGATTTGTACCGTTGTCCGTGATGATCCTGTCTGGAACACCGTGCCGGCATATGAGATTTTGCTTGATGAAGCGGGCAACCACATTTTTAGTAACAGAGGCGAAGGAAGCTGCTTCGACCCATTTGGTGAAATAAGCAATGGCAACTAGGATGAAGCGATGTCCGTTGGAAGCCGTGGGCTTGATCTCTCCAATCATATCAATGCCCCACATTGCAAATGGCCAAGGAGCAGTCAGAACGTTGAGAGGAACCGGAGGGATATGAACTTTGTCAGCGTAGACTTGACATTTGTGGCAAGTACGAGAATGTTGATGGTAGTCAGCTTCCATGGTAGACCAGTAATAGCCTGCCCTTAGGATCTTCTTAGCCATTGTATGCCCGCTCAAGTGAGTGCCAAATGTGCCGTTGTGTATCTCAGTCATGATCAACTCTGCTTCAGCTTTGTCTATGCATCGGAGTAATACACAATCATGGCTTCGTTTGTAAAGGATGTCGTTGCTCAGGAAGAATTTAGCAGCGAATTTCCTTAAGAACTTCTTGTCATTTACGGAAGCTCCTTCGGGATAATCTCTAGTCTGGAGATACCTTTTGATTTCATGGAACCAGGGTTGTTCCACTACTTCTTCGGTATTAATCTCGTGACAATGTGTAGGTTCATCCATTCGCTCGATGGTGATTTGGGGAGCCTCGTTATCCCAGTTGAGTTTAAACATGGAGAACATTGTGGCTAGAGCATCTGCTAGCTGATTCTCTTCTCGCGGGAAATGCTCGAAGGTAATTTGCTCGAAATGAGGCAACAATGTCAAGACATGTTCTTTGTAAGGGATAAGATTAGGATGCTTGGTATCCCACTCTCCTTTGATTTTACTGATAACCAAAGCCGAGTCCCCAAATACGATCAAAGATTTGATCCCCAAGTCTATAGCAGCCTTGAGACCAAAGATGCAAGCTTCATATTCAGCCATGTTGTTTGTGCAGCTGAAGCAAAGTCGGGCCGTGAAAGGTGTGTGACAACCTTCCGGAGAAATGAGTACTGCGCCGATACCGTTTCCAAGTGCATTTGAATCACCATCAAAGTACAGGGTCCATCGGGATCCCTTTTCGGGTCCGTCATACGGTCCGTTACCTTCAATGTTGTCCAAATTCATGATGTCCTCGTCTGGGAAGTCAAATCTCATGGGTTGGTAATCTTCGATAGCTTGATGAGCCAGATGGTCAGCTAGCACACTCCCTTTTATAGCTTTTTGAGTGGTGTACTGGATGTCATACTCAGTTAGGATCATTTGCCATCTAGCTATCCTTCCAGATAAGGCGGGCTTTTCGAAGATATACTTGATAGGATCCATTTTGGAAATCAACAAGGTAGTATGAGTCAACATATACTGCCTTAGTCGGCGAGCAGCCCATACCAAAGCGCAGCAAGTTTTCTCGAGCAGTGAGTAGCGAGTTTCACAGTCGGTAAACTTTTTGCTAAGGTAATAAATAGCATGCTCTTTTCGACCAGACTCGTCATGCTGGCCCAAAACACACCCCATTGAGTTATCCAAGACGGTCAGATACATGATCAATGGCCTTCCTTCGACGGGTGGCATCAGAATAGGAGGTTCTAGCAAATACTCCTTGATCTTATCAAAAGCAGCTTGGCAATCGTCGTTCCATTCGACTACCTGATCCTTCTTCAAGAGTTTGAAAATTGGCTCACAGGTAGAAGTCAGATGAGAGATGAATCTGGTAATATAGTTCAAGCGCCCCAAGAACCCTCTAACCTCCTTTTCAGTAAGGGGAGAAGGCATCTCTTGTATTGCTTTCACTTTTGCTGGATCAACTTCAATGCCTTTGTTGCTTACAATGAATCCTAGGAGTTTACCAGACCTAACTCCAAAAGTGCATTTGCTTGGATTCAACCTGAGTTTGTATTCTTTCAACCTGGCAAACAGCTTTTCTAGATGTTCAAGGTGCTCCTCCTCTGTTTGTGACCGAGCTATCATATCGTCTACGTAAACTTCAATCTCATGATGTATCATATCATGAAACAAAGCTACCATGGCGCGTTGATAAGTTGCCCCTGCGTTCTTCAGCCCGAACGACATCACCTTGTAACAGAAAGTGCCCCACTGCGTGACAAAAGTTGTTTTCTACATATCCTCGGGGGCCATTTTGATTTGATTATAGCCCGAGAATCCATCCATGAAGGAAAACACCTTATGCTGAGTTGTATTGTCGATCAAAATGTCAATGTGTGGAAGTGGAAAATCATCCTTGGGGCTGGCCCTATTCAAATCCCGGTAATCCACACACATCCTGACTTTGCCATCTTTTTTAGGTACTGGCACGATGTTAGCGACCCATTGAGGATAGGACGTAACAGCCAGAAAGCCAGCATCGAATTGCTTCATCACTTCTGCTTTGATCTTTTCAGACATGTCAGGCCTCATTCGGCGGACTTTTTGTTTGATCGGTGGACAATTCTCTCTTGTGGGGAGACGGTGAACCACGATGTCTGTGTCTAAACCCGGCATGTCTTCATAAGACCAAGCGAAGATTTCAACATACTCATTTAACAACTGTATCAGGCACTCCTTGACACTTGGTTCCAGATTGGCACCCACTTGTACCTCCTTCCGGTCTTCCTCGGTTCCCAAGTTGACAGTCTCCAACAACTCTTCATGAGGTAAGATGGCCCTTTCCTCTTGTTATAGAAGTTTGGCTAGTTCCCCTGGTACTTCACAACCTTCATCATCTTCATACTCGGCTTGATTGACCAGATCTTCAGAGTTATTGAAGGATATAGCAGAATAGTCACCCATGGAATCCGGAGTGGATGGGTACCTGCATTTGTGAGTGTGGGTGTGTGTAAGGGATAGCCATCCTTAAAAAAATGCAAAAGGAAAGAAAATGAACACAGTAGTTTATCAAATGAAAAACGTCCAATGAATCATTAAACATGGCATATGGATATGAAAAATAATCAAAACCCTTACAAATGGACATACATGCCCCGGGCAAGGCATGAGGTAAAAAGATAGTGTACGGATTGTTCGGAAAAAAATATTATAGACCAATAGGAAATGTTTGACAGATAAATTACTGATGAATAAAAGTGATGGGGACAAAGTCTTTTGCCTCCCAGTTGCATAATCCTCCTTTGACAGTTGGGTAAATCCACTCTTCGGTGTTGCTCTTTTTGTCTTCATCCTCCAAAACGTTGATTCCGTAGGGAGAAATTTTGATTGGCGCTCTTTCAATCTTCGAACGGTGCATAGCTTTCTGGCCCGCGGTAGTGAACCCTAATCCAAATTTGTCTGTTTTATGTGGAATATCAGGCAATTGTCCCCATGCTGAATTCTTCCCCTCCTTTATTGCGGCCTTGGCGTCCTCCAGAGATGCCATCCTGGCCATCTGCCTTGGCACTTCAGCTGCCAACTTTGCTACTGTTATTTCAGGAAGGACTTCTTCGAAATGCTGGAAAGGCGTCTCAATGAACTCACCCTCTACCTCCACATACCGGAAGGAGTTCAAGTGGCTGATCATGTACTCCTCTTCGCCATGGACGGTTATGATTTTCCCCTTGACAGGATATTTCAACATCTGATGTAAGGAGGAGGTGACTGCCCCGGCATTGTGTATCCAAGGCCTACCCAATAAGCAAGAGTATGACGGACGGATGTCCATCACATAGAAAGTAGACTTAAACACCTCAGTGCCTACCTTGATGGGAATATCAACCTCCCCATGGACCATTCTCTTCGAACCATCGAAAGCTCTAACAACAATATCACTCGGCTTCAACTCTAACCCTTCACAATCTAGTCGGTCCAAAGCTTTCTTAGGCAGTACATTCAGTGACGAACCAGTGTCGACCAAGACATGTGCGAGAGTAGTTCCTCGGCACTCGACTGAAATGTGCAAAGCATCATTGTGGTTTCTACCTTTAGGAGTTAGGTCGGCATCAGAGAAACCTAATCCATTGTCCGCAGTAAGGCTGGCCACGCAATTTTGGAATTGATCCGCAAAGGTTTCCTGGGGCACATGGGCTGCCTTCAGGAATTTTATCAAAGCTTTAGCGTGCGCTTCTGAGCAAAGTAGTAGTGCCAACATGGAGATCTTTGAGGGGGTTTGCCCCAGTTGTTCTACCACATCGTAATCACTCCTTTTGATTATCTTCAAGATCTCATCCATTTCTTTCTTGGAGGTTTCCGGGATGACCAAGGGTTGAGCCCTCGTCCTGACGAGCTCATCTTGGATTCCCTTACCTTTATCAGCAGCGGTAGGAGGGACAACACTAGGAACAACAACATCTTCAATCAATGGGGTTCTAGCGGAGAGTTTTATTGGTGCAGGAATAACCTTATCAACAGATGAGGGTCCAAAGATTGCTCTTGGAGGGGCAATCTCTGGAGAAAATATTCTCCCGCTCCGGGTGATTTTGCTCGTGCCTGCAATGTTTCCAATGATGGCTTCTTCTTCATCCGAACTTTCTTCAGTGATTTCAATTTGTTTAATACCATGGTATTAGACGTCACCGCCATAGTTCCATGGTATTGACTTCTCATAAATATAGGGGACAGGCCCTGGCATTGTTATCTTCAAAGGAACAGATTTCGTAGCTGGTGTAATCTTAACAGGCTTTCTGACGGCCTTGGAAAGATTGGCGTGAATGGTTATGATTGAGACATCTTCAGTATGGGTTGGAATAGCAGAAACTTTTTCAAACAAAATTTGTCGACTGTCCATTAGGCCTTGGATGCCTTTCTTTAGTAACGGACAATCAAACGGCAGAGAGTAACAGCAATAACAATCTTCCTTACATCCCGGGAAAATCCCGGCCTTTAACAGATTCAACTTGATGGTTAGCAACGGAGTTATCAGATCATTTACATCAGCAACATACAAATCTTCTTCAATGGCATTGACATTTTGGTCGTGCTTCGGCATTGGAGCAGATATCACGTTCGGCTTCTCCGGAGCGTCAAACTCCACCTCCTTCGCCTCTATCAGGTCTTGGATTTTATGCTTGAGTGCCCAACAATCGTTGGTGTCGTGCCCGACACTGTCAGAATGGTAGGCGCATTTAGTATTAGGATGGTAATGCGGAGATGACGTATTCACATTTTTTGGTGCCTCTTTGATAGTGGCGAGATTCAACTTCAACAGATGGGGAAGCACTTGCGCTGGCATCATATTAATGCGGGTGAACTGCCGTTGTGGCCGTTCCACCCGTTGTTGATTTGGTCTGGACTGGTTATAGCGAGGCTGCTCACTTGAAGGGTTTTGAATCATTACAGCCCCCACAGTTGGCCGGCGTTCAGTCTTCCCTGCTCTTCTCTGAGAATATACCACAACCGTTTCCTTCTTGAAAGGCTTCTTCTCGACACTTGCAGTGGCACCCTTCTGAATCTTTCCTGACTTGATGCCAGCTTCTATTCTTTCGCCTGTTAAGATCAAATCGGTAAACCCCGTGGAAGAGTTACCAATCAGATGATTGAAAAATGGCCCAGATAGGGTCCCTAGAAACATATCAACAAGTTCACGGTCGGTTAAAGGAGGTTGCACCCTGCCAGCCAAATCCTTCCATTTTTGTGCATATTCTTTGAATCCCTCGCCTATTCCCAGTGACATACCCTGAAGTTGGGTACGCGTAGGAGCAAGATCAGAGTTGTACTGATATTGTTTGTAAAAGGCGGTGGCCAAGTCTTCCCAGTTTCGGACGCTGGTTCCCTCTAGCTGATAGAACCACTCCAGTTGAGCCCCAGAAAGGCTGTCTTGAAAGAAATGGATCCAAAGGTTCTTATCTGCCGTATAAGGTTGGATCTTCCTTACGTAGGACCTGAGATGCATTTTTGGACAGGACAGCCCGTCATACCTCACAAAAACTGGCACTTTGAACTTTGGGGGAATCACAATCCCGGCTACCAAACCCAAGTCTTCAAAATCCAAACCCAGTACTCTCTGTAGCTCCATGGCTGCCAACCTGTCTTCTAAACCTTTGTATTTATCATCAGCCGGAGGGTATTGTTGACCAGAGTAATCTTCATCCTCTTCGGCCTCCTCTTCTTCCACATCGGACTCGGAAGGTACCGCAGCCCCACCTCCTTTACTGGTTCCCTCCTCAGAAGTAGGAGGAAATTCAAGCACTCTTCTGGCCTCTCCTTCAAATCTTCTCCCTAAAGTAGCCACCCCGAGTCTCTTTTTCTTCTTTTTCACTGGGTCTTTATTCCCCAGCGATGTCTTTAGATCCTCCTGACCCTTAGCCAAGGTCATCAGGAGTTGCTGAAACTGTGCATTTTGAGCCTGTAGGTCCTTGACTGTTTGCTCGAGATCCATCCTACTGAAATAAACAGCAGACAGATAAGGAAACCTGGCGTAAGACCTGCTTATGCACATGATGAATGGTATGCTTATGTATGCAATGCATTCAAGGATTTAGAATATTCAAACTTGTTGCAGACAAAAAAGAACGCACGTCATATTAATAAGAAGAAATTTGTTAGTACATAAATGCCCCATGGGCCACATATTACAAAAACAACTTCTCAAGGTAAAAAGACGTTGCGCATCCTCTTTGGCGCAATGTAGGTGTTGAGAGTCTCCTCCTCATGGAGTCGGCGGGTAAGCTCTAGAACCTTCTTCTCACTGGCGTAGAAGCTGGCTTCAAAAGTGTTTCGTTCCTCCTTGAGCTGAATCCAACTCTTCTGCATTTCCTCCCACGATGTAGGCATGTCAGGATATAGGATGGTGTAGGGAACCTCTCCTTCCTTGACGGGCTCTTTAATCACAGGGAGAACATGAGGATAAGGCATCACTAGACTCTGGGCTCGGGCTCGTACCCACTTGAGATAAGGCTCAAGAGGGATGGAGTTCTTGTGCCCCATTGTCTTGCTATCAACCTTGTTGGGCATCCTCCAAGCTCTGATGAATCTTTGGCGAAGTCCTTGCGCATCATTGTCGAAGTCAAAAACTAGGTCAGGAATCAACATGTCGTGAGGGCCATCTCTCCGTGCATATCCAAATTGCCTCAAAGCTAGGCAAGGGTTGTAGGTGATACCTCCTCTGATTCCAAGTAAAGGAACATTAGGAAACTCTCTGCAACGATCGACGATGATGACATTTTCTCTGGACCGAGAACACCAATGTACATCAGAGTGAGTAAGAGTCATCAACCGTTGGGACCACCTTGAGCCTTGGTCATTCTTCAAGACAGATTGTGGAAGGTGCGAAATAAACCACCTTGCAAGGAGAGGAGTACATCACATGAAAACACCCCTCTTTCTCATTGTTCGTGTGTAAAATGAGTGAAGAATGTCCCCAAGCAATGTTGGTATTGGATTTCTGGATAAGAAGATTTTGACGGCATTGACATCTACCAGTTGGTCAGGATTTGGGAACAAGACCAACCCATAGATAAGGAGTGCCACAATTTCTTCAAAGGCTTGTAGGTCCAATGAATTCCAACATTCTTGTGCCTTCTCAAACAAGAATTTTGCTAAGAACCCTTTAACGCCGCTTCTGGTTTCCCAATGCCCCTTGATGTCAGAAGGCTGTAGATGTAATGCTCGAGCAACATCTTCAGGCTTTGGTTCCTTTTCCGTACCATTGTAGGGTAGTTGATTAAGGATAGGAATTCTCAGGAG
Organism: Vicia faba; assembly: GCA_948472305.1. Taxonomy (NCBI): domain Eukaryota; kingdom Viridiplantae; phylum Streptophyta; class Magnoliopsida; order Fabales; family Fabaceae; genus Vicia; species Vicia faba. The sequence goes on along the minus strand of OX451736.1, from coordinate 1,729,228,166 downwards.
TTGAGAAAACTCCTCCAAAGTGGGCACCAACTGGTAGTCGGGGAAAGTGAAACAGTGGTGAAGAGGGTCAAAGAACTGGAATAGCACCTTCATCATGTCTTCTTCAATGTTGGTGTTGACTAAGTTGAGCAGTCTACCATGTCTTTCACTGAAGGATGAGCTTTCTGGAATTCTTGAGGTGAGCTCCTTGAGTTGAGGAGAGATTCTCACAAGGTTGACTTGAATGGTTTTTCTGCGAGGAATTTCCATGACCTACAAAACAAGAACAAAGATGAAGATCCAAACCCTTGAAATGGTTAGTGAATGCATATGATGCTTTATGATGTTTATGATGTATGCACAAACATATGTACAAGCAAATCACACCAAACCCTAGTTTCAGGCTTGCATGGGGTTTCATAGGTAAGTACCCTCTTGAGTGTAGTTGGCTTAAAAACATGTCCTATAAATAGTAATCGGGTTCTAAGGAGCTCAATATCACTGGATTGTTTTCATCGTTCATTGTTTCGGTTTAGCCACTTAACTAGCGACCAAAATATTCCAAGAAAACAACCCTCAATGAGTGTAGTATCGAGTATCTACCAACTTCGGACTGCACCAAAGTCGGTCATCTCACTACCCCTAATAAAAGGCCAAGATGGTCAAGTAAGGTTCTAGGTCATTAGTGCTTAGTGACATCACTCAGCGGCCCCGTACTCTCCTTGATTGAACTCAAGGGTTACCGGTACTCACAAATATGTTGCACTAATATAGCTATTGCTTCAACCGCGTCGGTATACCCCGCACAGTTTCCACAATGTATTGCTATCTATGAATGTTTCCCAAAATCCGGGTGTAGGATTGCAAACCCAAACAAAAGAGCCAAGATATAAAGCAATCAAAACAAACAATTAATCATGCAAGAGGGTGATCTAAGCCCTAAGGTTACTCCACTTTTAAATTTGTCCCCAGCAGAGTCGCCAGTTCTGTGATACGGTGGGAGAACTGACTATGGTTTTGCGTTTGTTTTCGCAAATGTTTCGGTTGAGCAAGAGTCGCCACCGAATTTTTATTTTATCCTAAGGAAAGGTTAAAAAGCACAGCAAAAACCTTTGAGATATTTTCTTGGGTTCGGGGAGTAGATTATAGAAAGGGAAGGTATTAGCACCCTTTCTATCCATGGTTATCCATGGGCTCTTAGGTACTTGCTTAGATCAACTTGCCTTGGTTTTCAATTGTTTGAAATGGTGCTTGTGTGTGGTTTTGAAAATGTTTTGAAAAAGATGCCTTGTCTAGGCTACCCTTGTAACAATTCTTTACTCGAATGTTTTACAAAAGGTGTTTGTCTTTTTGAAAAGATGTTTCAAGGTTTTTGAAAGTTTGTTTTGAAAGTGTGGTTTGAAAAATAGGCAAGTGTTTTTGTTTTGCAAGTTGACAAGTACTTAAAAGCTATCTACCCTAAAGTTCTCAAAGATTTTTGCTATGTTTTAACCCTTTTAACAATTTTGTTCCACCATTGCATTTGGTGGACAATCTTGTGTTAGGATGTGAAAGGGACGGGCGCGGGTCATCGTTTAGACCATAATTGCAATGGTGCCAAGTATCTTTGGGCAATCTTTCCTTGAAAGGGACTTGATCATTTTTTAGGCAACTTTCGAAAGCGTCATCGAGGGACTATGATCATTTGATTGTTTTGTTTTGCCCAAAGAGACCTAACATGCAATATGGCCCATTTATTGAAGGCAACAAGTGGAATACCCTAGGGGTGCAAGTGTGATTAGTGTTGTCCATTTTCATGCTTGTTTATCTTGAAATTAGGTCAAACTATTTTTGTTGTTTTTGATTCGCATACAAACCCTAATTCTAACATGGAAAAATTAGAAAGCATTAAAGTGCGAAAAATAAAGTTCTAAACTATTACAACACAAAATATGGGAAGGGGGGGTATAAATGTTCAAATGGGGGTATTTTGACAAGGAATTTAAACCTAGACTATTACATCAATTTTGAATTATACAAGGTAATTAATTGCACAAATTAAATAGAAATAAAATAAATATGCAAGATGCAAAAAGGCTTTTTATATGTATATAACAAAAAGTATTTTTATATGTCAAATAAACAAAAATAAAAAGTATTATTTTTTGGAGTTTTTATGTTTAGGGCAAAACCCTAATTTTATTAAGTAAATGGTATTAATTATTTAATATATACAATATTTAATAACTATGTACAAAAATAAAATAAAAATGAAGTATATTTATAAAAAGGTATTTTTAATGTCAAATATTAATAAAAATAAAAATGTATATGTTTTTGTATTTTTGTCCTAAATATTCTAATAAATATGTATATATTTGTATTATTTTCTAAATATGTAGTATATATACAAAATAATAATATGTAATATTTATAAAAAAAAAGTATATTTTATATAAAATATTTTCAGAAGATAACATAAAATAAAAATTAGAAAATAAATGTGTTTGCATTATTTTTTTCTAGTTATTTTAAATAATAGTATTTATATATCATTTATGTACAAAACCTATTTAAACAAACAAATGCCTAATAAATTCAAAAATGGTGTGAAAAATATTTTTTATATTTTTAATATTATGGGAGAAAATAAATAAGTCAGAACAAAAAAGAAAAAGTAAAAAAATCACAAAAATAAACATAATGGGCCAAAGAGGTGTGAAAGTAAAAATAGGGTGCAAATAGAAATATGAAACAGAGCCCAGCCCACCAAGTCCTTCTTCAACCTCCAGACTGTATGAACAACAAATCTACACGCATTTTCTATCTTCCAATTCCTGGACTTTTAGCACAAACTTACAACATAAGAAATGTTAAACATCAAGCCACGATTCTGGACATGTAAAGAACTCATCCTAACTCTCAGAAATGAGAGAGAATTTCTCCATTCCCAAATCTTAACCTAACTTTTTATCAATGTTCAGGCCTTAAATTCTCATAGCATATGCAAAATAAATGGAAAGTAAAGATATGTACAGTTTCAGGGGCATGAGTAGAACACTTTTCATTCACAAACCTAGAGCTAACAATGCCTACATTGAGAGATAGAAGTTCATGAATATACCTGTTCAGTTGGAATCGTGTCTGGCAATGGAGGAGCTTTCAGGGCAAGATGATGATTTGTACAGCTTGCTTGAAGTGTGAGGTTGCTATTCCAATACTTGGTATGCTTTGAAACCTTCTGTATCAAGCTGCAGAAGTCAACCTGCAAGAGGAAGAAATGAAAATGGCCAAACTGATTAGAGGAGTTACAGTTCACTTCTAATGCTTTGGATAGTTTGGATTGATGATAAGGAAAGTGTTTGAACTGGTTTTGGCCAAGATGCACGATGGAAATGAGTTGTGGGATTCAAGTTGCAGAATATGCCCTGTTTTGCCACAAAACTGTGATCTTCTGTGTATGGATGGATGAAGGGTTGTTTGGCCGTGCTTTAGGTCAGTTAGGGAGTGTGAAATGTGAGGACAAAGTTTGCTTAGGTTGGTCTTTGCTGAGATGAGAGTTGTTGTACAAAATGCAAGCTTTCTTCTTACTTAAGCAAAAGTTGTCAAGTTGGTTCTTAGGCCAAGGCAGGTCCCTCCTAATGTGCTGCACCCTTAGTCTTGATCAGTGTAATTAGTCTAATAACTTGTGCCAAGAGGATATGCACTGTACTTGCTTGGATTGCTAATTGACATAAAGTTCCACTTTTGCAAAAATGGCCATTATGCTTTTTCTACTTTGGGATTAAACCTTTATGCAATGCTTGAACACATAGAATATGGTCTTGGCACAAAGAGTTTGCATTAAATTTATGAGTGTAAAAGGGATTTAGGGCCTGTAATCAAGAAATGCAAGTTGAGTCCAAAATTGCCTAAGTGTATGGACATGTAATTTGGTCATGAACAAAGTGAGTTTTTCCCATATTGCCAAATTCGATTCTCCATAACCATGAGGTTGTTTGATGAGTTCTTGGACATTTTGGAAAGCTTGTAATGTGTACTTCAATCCATCTTTGAAATTCAAATTGAAATTCCAAGTGGAAGTATGTGAAAAATGGTCTTGAAGTTAGGCAAAAATCCTGCCTAAAATAGGTCAAATTTTCTCTAAGTTAAGAATGGTTTGGTACCCTTGTCCCAAAAATTGTAACTTGAGCTACAAGCTTCTTTTGGGAAAACTTTGTCAATCAAAGTTGTAGATTTTGCAATAGGATACAACTTTCATGTTTTGACTTTTGCTTGAATCCAAATGAATCTTGGTGAGAAAGTGGGGCAAAGTTAGGAAAAAATTAGGGTTTTTCATAACTTAGAAAAATTCTAAGTTATGAAAAATCTTCATTTCAAACCCTAATTTGCAATTCTTGATTTCTTGATGAACAAGTTTCATGATTTGGCATGTTTTGATGAAAAATGAATCTTGACACTTGATTTTGACCAAAAAGTCAAAGTTTGACTTTTCAGTATACAGTCAAAATTGATCAATTGACTGGGAAATTCAACTGTCAATCTTGTGCATTTGGAATCTTTTGAACTTGTTGAGTATGTAAAGACAATTCCATGGGGTTCTTGAGTCCATATGTGAGCTTGGTTTGCCATTGGCTAGGTCAAACAGTCAAAAATTGCCTTTGTGCAGTCAAAACCCTAAAAATGACCATTTTGCCCTTTTGGTGATCTGATCAAATTTCTTGTGGAATTGTGATCCAAACTTGATCAAATGGTCCATGTGAGTTCATAATGTTGATGTGGGTCAATTTTCATGAGATTTGACTGTCAATTGGCCACAGTTGACTTTTTCCCCAATACAGCTGATTTCTAGGTCAACTGTCCAATTGACTGGGCAAAGACTGGAATCAAGGCTTGAAACTTGATATGGATAAACTTGGGAGTCCAACATGAAGCATGAAAGTCATCTTAGGCATTTTAGGTCAAAACAACTTTGTGCAAACACAAACCCTAATTTGGGTCAAAAGTGCAAGGAGAAGTCTTGAGCAGATGAAACCCTAACTGGATCTTGAGCTCCAAGGGCTTTGTGATGAGAAATTATTGAGAAATGGGAGGGCAAATTTTGGGGTACAACAACAACCATATTTTATTTAATGTTATTTCCTATTTTTGGGGAATCTCAAGCCTATAAACAGAGGTCTCATTCCTCATTTCATATCATCCAGAAAATGATTTGAGTATTGACATTCACTCTCTCTCTCTCTATCTCTCTCTCTCTCTGTCTCTCTCTGTCTAAGTTTAATTTTTCACTTTCTCTCAATAGTTCTTATAGCCAAATGCTTTTGTAAGGAAAGTACCATTTTTGAGTGAGAAATTTCAATGTAATTATGGAAGGGGAGTCATGTATAATATTCTCTAAGGAAATTTTTTATAACTTTGGATGAATATCGTCCAAATAGGGATAAAAAATGTGGTTCTGAAGCAAAACCTGTTAAAAGCTTTTGTTAGGGATTGTGTGATCAGTTCCAATGTTTATTTAGGTTGAAGATCGTGAATATTTATTAACTTACATTGGCTCTTAGTTAGCCTTGTTTGTTTATAGGTTGAAGATCATCAGTATTGATGAACTTACCATTGGTTCATGGTTTTCCTGTTTAAAACCTTAGGTTAGAAGATCAACTTGTTAAAATCTCAAGAGAGGTTGTTGGTTATCTTGTTAAACCAATTGAGCTCAGTTATTTTGTGGAACTTAGAGACTGTTATTTCTCTGAAATTATGATTGGCATGTGTTTTGGTAAAACTAACTTGGCAGCAATATGTTGAACAAAATGTTTCAACTTGTTGTTTGAACATGTCGAATGTGATGTCTTAACCAGAAGAGCATGACATCTGGACGGTTAAAATTTTGCAGTTTGGAAGATGTTTCAAATTGCTATTTGAACATGCCGAAAGGGGTGTCCTAACCAGAAGTATAGGAAATTAGGTCTGCTACAATTGATAGTTTGAATTGAGTTTTTGTGATTTAATTATTGAACATTCTGTGAATATTTATTAATTATATGTGGCGTCCAAGATTGATAAATCAGATATACTATGTTGGTTTTTTAAGATATTTAAACTTTCCAAATATGGAGACATTTAGGAAACTTATGATTGAAGACCTATTTTCTTGGAGAAGTTTTAGCAGACTTTGTGCAGCCTCTCTGCTGCGTTTTTGAAGCCCAGATCCAGTTGGGAAAAAGATTATAAATAGAAGGGTTTGTAACCTAGAAGAGTACGAGTCCAGAATGTAGAATTATTAGGGCTTTGTCATTGTGCCACTCTCTAGGAGAGTTGGTTTATGTTATCCACTCGACATGTGACTTGGACTGTGTTATAGAGTTGTATTCTCTGTTATTGTTCTCCTTGAAGCTTTTAAGCAAGAGGTAGTATTGTTCTTGGAGGAAGCTATTAAACAACTCTAAGTATTGTTCTTGATCAAATCTGTGAAGCAAGATCAAGTATGTTGTTCTTAATCAAGTGGTGTCTTGATTAAGGTGTTAGTTTTATAATTTAAGTGTGGTCTTCATTTAGGTGAAAGGTCATCGATACAGTAACTGAGACTGGGACTGTTAGACATCATTGCGGTGATTGGAGGTGAGATGGGATTTCTCATATCTAGGGAGGACCTAGGTAGAAGTTGCACATGGTAGTGATTAAGTGATAAGTTGTAAACTTGGGATTAGTTTAGCTTTGAATTGATATTGTCTAGTGGATTTTGTTTCTGGCTTGGTAGCCCCCAGAGTAGGTGTTGGTTTGCACCGAACTGGGTTAACAATTATGTGTGTTGTTTTACTTTTTAGTACTGTTTTTATATGTTTCTACCTTGCCTGTGTTGTTCAGGTCAGATCTGGTGTCTCGACATCTCTTAGGACATCTGGAATCTGACAGCCAGAATTTCAATTGGTATCAGAGCAAGCATCTTGTTCTATTTCTAGGTGAGATCCTGGGAAGATACTTTCTGGTAATATGGGTAAGGAAGGATTGTACTGAAAAGTTGTTTGAACGTGGTCGGGTCATATTGTTGTTTAAATGGTCCCTTGAAGTGGAGGATGGACTATTTGTGATAGGCTGAGATGTGGTATTGTCTTAAGGTGTAAGGCATGGTAGTTGGAAGCAAGATCTTGTGCTTCTGTTTTATTGGTTTGATTTATTTTCAAACCTATGTTAGTTTGTTGTCACCTGATTTATGGTGTTTATGTACAAGGGTGACTAGGCCATGCCTGAAGGTTGTTGATGAGTTTTCTTATTTGTTTTTTCTGCTGCATTTGTATTTGATGGAAAACTCTTGGTGTTTGGTGAGTTCCTTGGAAATATGTTCTACAAAATGTTGGAACATCCTATCAGCAAGGTGTTCAGAATCCTGGTGCACTAAGGGTTGGCATAACAAATATTTTGGGTACTAAACAAATGTGTGGCGATCACATATGTTTAGAACCTACTCTTGACCTGGATGAGAAGGCATATGTGGTATGTGTCTAAGAGTTTTCTATCCTAGAAACATGTCTTCAAAAAGTATGTTTGGTCAATATATGATCAACATATTGATTACTTCTTGGATTAGTTTATTTTTTATCAAAGAAAGTAGGAGTGTAGAGGTCGATCTTGCAGTTTTTTTGGAGACTTGTTAAAGATATATCCACAAGATTCTTCATGTATGAAGTCCAGTCTAAATTTCAATGACATCATCTCTAACATCTGGTAGGTTCCTCTGATGTAAGAGAAACTCAAGGGGTTATGTGCAGCAGAGATGTATTAATCTGAGTTCAGTGGTTGATTGGTGTCTACACTTTGGAGTGTCATCCAAACTACCTAGGATGAGAATTTCATATTTGTGTCTTGAGTAAGGAGGAGTTTGTTGATCAAGCCTTATTGGTGGAAGGTATGTATTCTCACAGGAGGTCCTCTTATGGTTAGTAACCAATCTTGTGATGTTCTCATATATTGGAACACTTGTTTATGCAAGGACTCAAGTGCATCTATGAGTCGTGGAGGGTCTTGAAGAAGCAGACATGTTTCTTTTATGGTGCTGGTTCTATACCCTGCTTGTTGTTGTCTACTCCAGATACTTGTTAGAGGGAATATCCTCTTTAGATGCAGAAGGATGGTGTTCAACTCCTTATTGTCAGACAGGAGGTCTAGACATGGTGCGTACGAGAATGAGATTTTTGGAGTTGTGTAACATGTAGGTTACTGCATGTTTCTATGGTCTGATCCTGGATTTTGATCATTTGCTAGTATGTTCTGGTGTGATTCTCTTGTGTCCCTTGCAAGAGTTGTATATGGATTTCCATTGGTATTGTCTCCAGAACCATAATAAATAGTGGAATCTATGTGAATGAGATTGATGTCTAAAAAGATGTTAGAACATCATCCGAAGTGTTTGCTTCTTCAAAGAAGGAAACTTGTTTTGAAGATCATAGGGTGAGTATTTCTAATCACCACTGGATTCCAAAAATGGAATTCCTGACCATGATGGAGTGGGAAGACCAGTCTTTTACCAAGTATGGAGATATATGTGGTGTAGATATCTCTCATGTCTTCCTAGTATGATGAAGGATCCTCTTATGTTATGAGTGTGAAGAAGAAGGATATCAGATCAAATGTCCTAACATTTGTGAGAAGGGAGATCTATCTACAGCATGTACCTCTAAAAGAGGTTGTGAAAGAAGGAATATGAGGGAATTTTTCTCTAATGACAAATAACTTGTTGGGAGATGGGTATAAGTTTGATCTGATGAAGATGTGCATGTGACTGATGGTAAAGACCCTGTCGGGAGCTGGGTACTTATCTGATGTGTAAATGTAAATCTACTTTTTGAAATCCTTGCTTTAGAAAGTGTGTGAGAGTTTATTTCTCTCCATGGTGTTCAGATGTTTGTGATAACCTGATGAAGTTGCAGTGGATGCATTTTATTGGGAGCTTCTTGAAGGACTTATTTGCTTAATAAGTCCTTTGGATGGTGAATCAAGAACCAGAGTGATTGGGTTCTGTGACAAGGAACTGATGTCCTAAATGATGTTGGAGCATCATTTTTATTGGATGTCCTTGGAAGATACTTGAGATTTCCGTTATGGAGTTGAAGCTCAAATTTATTGTAAGAAGAGGCATCTCTAGATATGTGGACTGAAATGTGCAAATTTTAATCTTGTCTGCTGTAGTATGCTTGACAAATGCATTACTACTATGTTTAAGACTTCACTAGTATCAACAATAGCTAGTGAATGTGAGGGAAAAAGAATGTTATTAGATAGTGTGATATGATCAGGATATTCTTGAGGAGGTATTTTTTTCTTCTGCTGCAAGTGACTCTAGAAGATATTGGATGAGTTTGAATCTTAGTAAAGCTTTTAAGCAAACTAAGAAGGTTTGGAATCTGTGAGTAATGTCACACCAAGTGTGCATGCCATCTTATCCATCAAAAGAGTCATGACAATGTGTGTGGATCTATAAGGGCATTGTTCAGACATGCTCTTATTAAAGTGAAGAAGTCATAAGGCCTTGGCGTTCTCTCAATGAGCTAGAGTATCTAGATCATAATTTTCAGTGTGTGAAGGTGTTCAACTAGTGTAAGAAGTTGTAATTCTTCACTATGATCATGCGAAAATCTCCATGTGTTCACATTCATCTATGCTCAAGTGTTTTTGATCAACAAGAGCATTGTTTATTCATGACAGGAGGAGTAAATTACTTGTCTATGGGTTGTTTTTCCAATGGTGCATATCTTTTGACGCTTGCATGTTGCTCAAGCTTGTGGAGTTTATATACCTCTTATGAGGGTGTGATGTCAGATAATTTGTCGAGACATAAGGCTACTGAATGTTCTAATTTATCTCCACTAGAAAATAGTGTGCTTCTGACTAGGCATATATGGTTCCAGTCATGTGAGGCTGATTGGTTGAATCTTGTGTTCTCATGGTTCTTTAAGTAAATTCTGAAGAACAGTGCTTGTGTCTGGGAGAATTTATTTTTCTATGTAGATTGAGAAGGGACTCAATGGTTATTTTGGTTGATGAATGAAAGATATCACATATTGGATGTCTTGATATCTTGGTTTGTTTCACTATTGTTGGGTGAAAGGAGTATAGTTAGAGTCCAATGGAAGGCAGTGTGATTATGCTTCAGAGTATATGAAGAAGTCTGTGAAATATGCTTAGATGATAACTGATGATGTTTTTTAAGAGTTAAATACCCAGGATTTATTTAGCACTTGTGTGCACTTTGTTTTTGGTTAGTTTATTGCCTTTTCCATATTATGGCTACAAAGGGGGAGAAGTGTGTATGTGCACTAACCATTAAACCACATACATGTTGATATTATTGTTGAGGGGGAGAATTTCTATGTTGTATTAGCAGGTGTTGAGGGGGAGTCCCTGCTATGCTAGATTGAAGGGGTCAGAAGAGATGTCACATAAGATGTCTTGACATCATAGCGTTGAGAATTTAATTTCTCTATTTGTTGCAACTGTGTTTTGTGTTTAGTAGACTGAATAACTACTAAATATTTCTCTTATGTGTGTGTGCGTGAGTTTGATTAATTTTCAAACATGATTATGGTGTTTTCTGGTGCAAGAGTTATTAGGTTTTTTTAGCCAAAATATGCCAAAGGGGGAGATTGTTATTTCTCTGAAATTATGATTGACATGTATTTTGGTAAAACTAACTTGGCAGCAACATGTTGAACAAAATTTTTCAACTTGTTGTTTGAACATGTCAAATTTGGTGTCCTAACCAGAAGAGCAGGACATCTTGATGGTTACACTTTTGTAGTTTGGAAGATGTTTCAACTTGCTGTTTGAACATGTCAAAAGGGATGTCCTAACCAAAAGTATAGGACATCAGCCCAGCTACAACTGACAGTTTGAAATAAGTTGTTGTGATTTAATTACTGAATATTCTAGGGATATTTAGTAATCTTATATGGCGTCCAAGATTGATAAATCAGATATATTATGTTGTATTTTCAATATATTCAAACTTTCTTAATATGGAGACATTTTAGGAAAGTTATGATTGAAGACCTATTTTCTTGAAGAAGTTTTTACAGACTTTGTGCAACCTCTCTGCTGCATTTTTGAACCCCAAATATAGTTGGGAAAAGGTTATAAATAGAAGTGTTTGTAACCTAGAAGAGTATGGGTCTAGGATGTAGAATCATCAGGGCTTTGTCATTGTGTCACTCTCTAGTAGAGTTGGTTTGTATGATCCACTCGACATGTGAGTTGGACTGTGTTACAGAGTTGTAATCTCTATTATTGTTCTCCTAGAAGCTTATAAGCAAGAGGTAGTATTGTTCTTGGAGGAAGCTGTTAAGAAACTCTAAGTATTGTTCATGATCAAAGTTGTGAAGTAAGATCAAATATGTTGTTCTTAATCAAGGGGTGTCTTGATTGAGGTGTTAGTTTTGTAATTAAAGTGCGATCTTCATTTAGGTGAAAGGCTGTCGATACAGTAACTGAGACTGTTAGACATTATTGTGGTGATTGGAGGTGAGATGGGATTTCTCATATCTTGGAAGGACCTAGGTAGAGGTTGCACAGGATAGTGATTAAGTGATAATTTGTAAACTTGGGATTAGTTTAGATTTGAATTAATATTGTCTAGTGGGTTTCCTTCCAGGCTTGGTATCCCCCAGAGTAGGTGTTGGTTTGCACCGAACTGTGTTAACAATTATGTGTGTTATTCTACGTTTCAATAATATTTTATATGTTTCTATCTTGCCTGTGTTGTTCAGGTCGGATCCGATGTCTCGACATCTCTTAGGACATTCGAGGTCGTACAGCCAGAATTTCAGAGACTAACCACTACAAGGTCCATGTTCACAGAGAGAAGAATAATTGCTTCAATATTTAGTTAGGAAGGAAGCTTGGCTACTTCAGTTTCAACAATTTCAATGAAGAAGATGCAAACGTTCATATATTTTGTCTTGTATTTTATGGTTGTATTTCAACTATCATTTCCTTTCATAAGAGGGTTTGTGAGTCTTTCCTACTAAAAGTTCACAAGCATATAATGGAAATTCTCAAGATCAATTCTTGGAGAAAGGAGTAGGTATGTTTTATTTATGATCGAACGTCTATAACTCTTGGTGTTTTTCTTCTTCCTTTACCTCTTTAAATTCTGCATTTTATTTCAATAATTATTTTTCTACTGCTTAGTTTTTAGAAAAAATATTTTCAAACTATAATTTAAGTCTTCAAAAGTTTTCAAAACCATGTTTTTCCAAATCACACAAATCACCCCCCTCTTGTGTGTGAAGTCTCAAGTCCAACAAGTGGTATCAGATGTTGGCCTTGAGACTTCATACATAAGCGATGGGTGAATTGTGTGGTTTAGAAATTTGTGGTTTTGAAATCTTTCCATGATTAAAATCAGAGTTTGAAAATATTTTTCTATATCTAAGATGCGGAAAATAAACATGTATCAAAATAAAATGTGGAAATAAAAGAGTTAAGGAAAGAATAAGAAGAACACCAGGAATTACAGAGCTTTAGTCATAAAATAAAAAAACTTACTCCTATCTCCAAGAATTGATTTTGAGAGTTTTCACTATGTACTTGTGAGCTTTTAGTAGGAAATACTCATGAACTCCCTTATAAAAGTAAATGATAGTTGTATTACAACCATTAAACACAAGACGAAAGATATGAATGTTTCCGTCTTCTCCATGGAAATTTATGAGACTGAAGTGGCCAAGCTTCCTTCCCAACTATAGGTTGAAGTGGTTAGTCTTCTATCCACAAACACAAACCTTGTATCGGTTAGTCTCCAAGTTCCAAAAAATAACTGAGCTTAATTGGTTTAAAAAGATAACTAATAACCTCTTCAGATTTTAACAGGCTGATCTTCTAACCTATGGTTTTTAAATAGGCTAACCATGAACCAATGGTAAGTTCATCAATATTGATGATCTTCAACCTATTAAACAACAAGGCTAAACTAAGATCTAAAGGAAGTTCATCAATTTTGATGATCTTCAACCTAAATAAACATAGGAACTGATCGCATAATCCCCAACCAAAACTTATTAACAGATTTAGCTTCTGAACCACATATATAAAACATCCCAAATTGGATAGTAATTCAACCAAAGGTTTATAAGATAAATACCTTGGTGAATTTAAATATTTATACCCTTCCAGAATTACATGAACACCTCACTCACAAAATATCTTTCCTCGCGAAAGTATTTGGCTATAAGAACTAATGAGAGAAAGTGAAAAACAAAACTTAGAGATAGATAGATAGAGAGAGAGAGAGAGAGAGAGAGAGAGAGGAGAGAGAGAGAGAGAGAGAGAGAGAGAGAGAGAGAGAGGAGAAGATAGAGAGAGAGAGAGAGAGAGGAGAGAGAGAGAGAGAGAGAGAGGAGAGAGAGAGAGAGAGAGAGAGAGAGAGTTCTAATACACAAATCATATTCTAGATGAAATGAAACGAGGAATGAGACCTCTATTTATAGGCTTGAGATTCCCCAAAAGAGGAAATAGTATTAAATCCAAAATGATTGTTACCAATCAATTAAAATAATTGATTAACTCATTTAAATGTAACAGCTATGAGTTCCAAAAATAGGAAATAAGTGATATATATATATATATATATATATATATATATATATATATATATATATATATATATATATATATATATATATATATATATATATATATATATATATATATATATATATATATATATATATATATATATATATATATATATATATATATATTATATATATATATATATATATATATATATATATATATATATATATATATATATATATATATCCATTGCATAGGATCTGAGTGCATTCAAATCGCCTTGTTCCTCAAGAGTTCTCTAATCTAATCTATTGACCTTCTAATCAATTAGATTCAGTCGAAAAATATTTTTGTAGCTCTTTGAATGCTCTCATCTTTTTCTATGCAACTTCTATATACTTCTAAAATCTTTATTATTTTCAAAAACATTTTATAAAAAGGTTTTAAGTTTGTGTGTGTGTGTGTGTGTGTGTGTGTGTGTGTGTGTGTGTGTGTGTGTGTGTGTGTGTGTGTGTGTGTGTGTGTGTGTGTGTGTGTGTGTGTGTGTGTGTGTGTGTGTGTGTGTGTGTGTGTGTGTGTGTGTGTGTTCTTATAACCATTATAACCATATACCTCTATAAAAAGGAACTTTTTCTTTTACAAAGTTTCACTCACTTACTAAATTTGGAGTTTAACTCCTCTAAGCCTTTTCTAATGGATTCCTTTGTGTTGACAGTTGCTTGAGATTTATTTTGAGGCTTTTGATGTAATCTATTTTTTTGGCTTTTGTATGAAATTTTGTTGATCCTTATCAATCAAACCTTATGGCTTGCATTTAAGTACATCGGTTGACTTTTGCATCTTTATTTTACTGAATGTCATATGTTCTGATCTTTATAGTTGTCACGATATTGCATCTTTATCATGATGAATGTCTGTTATGCTCTTTATAGTTATCATCATCGAAAGATGATATCTTGGTTTAAAGGTTTTCCTATAAGACACCTGTAAAACAAGGTTTACATTCTCCCTTTTTTTGATGATTACAATGCATCTCTCAGTGGAGGCGGTAAAAGAAACAAAGAAATATATTTTGGAGTGATAATACGCCTCCTATATACCCCCCCCCCCCCCCCCCCCCCCTTAGAGTATACTTCTCCCTCTTTCTCAAAATAAAAAATGCGGGTAAAAGATGCAAATATGGAATCATTTTTTCATAAAGTATATCACAAAATGGCAAGTTAAAAGAAGATCAATGTAGTAATACATGACATGATACGTTTTATCAAATATCTCAATTATGATAAGAAATAGTAGATCATGTGACATGTTTTTAAAACAATAATATCATAAGTGTTGAACCATTTATGGAATTCAAACACAAGTAGTGATGAGAGACGCTCATGTATTGTAAGGATTTGAATTTTATCATGTCATATCAAGAATCATGTGTTTGGCATAGAAGATATCACTTTTTATGAGATACAAAAGATGTCTAAAGCAAGATTTCCTAAAAAATCCGTTTAGGCACGACATATGTAAACAATTTATCAAATGCAATTATGAGCATACATCTGATATATTTCTTCATTAAAAGTAAGGGTTCTTTATCATTTCATGTTAAGGAAAATATCACACTTAGTTGGAAAAAAACATATTTATTCTAACTAAGGTTTCCTAATCCTTAGGCATGGCATATGTGCAAGATATGAAAAACTTATACATGGAAGAGATATCATGACATAGTGAGGAAGTATTATGAAGCATGTGTGTGGTATAGGAAATATCACTCTAGATGAGTCACAAGTTTTCTCTATACATATAATAAAAAATAAGATTCTGTAAAACATATATTTTGGCATGATATATAAGTTCTTTGTCATTTTCACATATATATTAAGTTTTTATCTTGAGGTGTACCTAATAAGGGTAACTTCGCAGAAAAAGGTTAAACACATAAAGGTACTACAATCTTTTAAGAAAGGAAAAACATACTTTATATTATTGAAATCAAGTATACATAAAGGAAATGCAAAAAGGGAAAGTGCATAAGGGAAAAGTGCAAAAAGAAAATTACAAGAATTAAAGGCAAAGTGCAAGAACTTTTAGAAATCTAATATGGATTGTTCTTCATCGGGATCATCATGGTGGAAAAGGTGATGAGGAATTTTGAATTTTTCAAGAATAAAATGATGCACAATAAAGTCAATTTTCTCATTTAGTAAGTCAATCTCCCCGCATCAGGATCATTATGATTTGATAGAACTTCTGTGTGAAGAGTTTTTATATTGCTTTGCTTAAAGAGACTTTGGTTGTCTTGTGATTAACTTGCATTAGAAGCAATCAAGTACTTATTAACATTATGTATTATTTCATTCAGCTTAATTTATTGAGATGCTTCCAAACTCTCTTGCTTTTATGTTTTTCTTCCACGCTTCTTAAAATCTCTGATTTCGTATATGGGACCTAAAACATTTCGAAACTGTATTAAAGGGAAAAAGTCTATTCAATCTCCCCCATTCTAGACCTCTTTGTGTCCATGTTCTCACTCAAAAATGTTTTCGAGATGGGTTTAGAGGAGAAATAGAGTTTCATAAATGGAAGATAAAGTTTGAAGGTAGAAGATAAAATTTGTCTAAGTTGTAATTTATTTTTAATTTAAAAAAAAAGGAATAATTGGAATTCAAATCGTGGTTAAAAATGACTTAAAATAAATAAAAAACAAAGTTGCTGGTGCTAATATTTAAACTCATGACCATGCGCCACTTTTCACCACATTTGGAAATTTCAATCGTGGTTGAAAGAGACTTAAAAATAAATAGAGAACAAAACTGCAGGTGTTAGGATTTGAACTCATGATCAAGCGTCACTTTTCATCACAGTTGAAAACTTTGACCGTGATATAAAATGGTTGAAAATGAAAGAAAATCGTCTAAATGAATATATTTTATCTCTGTGGACGTAATGGCCGATGTTAGGGGTGTAATCGATTCAGTTTGAATCGGTGTTCGATAAAAAAAGTCTTAAACGATGATATATCCTTCAGTTTTGTTTGATTTTTAGTGTTTTAAAAAAATGAAATCGAACCAAACTAATTGGTTTGGTTTGGTTTGATTTTATTTGGTTGATCGATTTATAATATATTTTTTTCAAATATTATATACATCTTTGTATTATCTACTCGTTCTTTTTTGTGCATTTTATGCTATTACTTTTTCAAATAGTACATTTCATATAATATATTATATATTCTACTTTTGAAACAACTTACAAGTTATTCTTAATCTATAGGAAGTAGTGACATGATTTTCATTGCGTGATGAAATAAGATCACTGTAAAATACATATGTTAGCACTTGACATCATAAACTTGAGAAATAATTTGAAAGTTTAACAAATAAAACGCAACAATAACAACAAAAGATTTCAATACACATAAATTAATATGTTTTATACCTCAAACACGAATCAAAACTATTTTATAACAGGACTAGAAGAAATTTCGTTAAGAAGAAGAAATTTAGTTAAGAAGAAGAAACAAAAAAGGTAAAAAAAAATAGATGAAAACTAACGAAAAGAACTTTAACAGGAAGAAGACGATCAAAATATATCAAAATGGTGGTGGCGAGAGCAACAACGGTGGCGGTCGATGAGAGCACTAGTTCGGCGAGTGCAACTTTTTGTGACTTATGATTTCTACTTTCTATGTTTGGAGTTTAATTCTGACTGTGAGTTTTGTTGAAAGGAAAAAAGCGTAAGCAAAGGTGGAGAAGAGTTGGACTAATCTAGAATTTGAGCTTAATAATGGATTGAATAAAAAATTAAATGGATAACTATATCATTGGTTCAGTTCATCGGTTTGATGGTTCCTAAAAACTAAAACCAAAAACCGAATCAAACCATATTATTTTTCGTTGGTTCGATTCAATTTTAGTATGAAACCATAAACGATCAAATTTTTTCGATTTGATTTGGTTTAAATTATCAATTTAATCGATTTTTTCTAATCTACTTATACCTTTAGATGAGGTGAAAGTGCATCACAAAATATATATTTTGTAATAATATGTGAAGTATATATATATATATATGATCAATTGATACTAAGTTGTCATGACATAAAATCCTATCTGTTTATTATTATTAATCTACAGATTATATTAAATTAAAAACTAACACATAAATTTGTTAAGATAATTTACTTTGATATGAAATGATCCACTTATATATATATAAATTGAAAGAGTTTTTAATGCCACGGTCTCGCTCGTGAGTAGACTAAACAAATGCCCCTATTTCACATGAGAGATGTTGCAACTTACTCAAAATGTAATAAGGTATAAATTCGAAATGCATAAAAATACAAGTGAGTAGATTTATTTAATAAAAAATTATTGAGAAAGAATATTTGCACTCAAGAGGTCCCTTTCATGTTTATTTGGTAGCCCATGCAGCTTGACTAATTATGCAAAATCAAGAGATTATGGGCCCTATGAATATCACGATTCAAGTGTGGCTTGCCATTCTGATTGGATATTAAATCTCATATGCTATTGTTATTTTCTTTGTTACATTAATTCTCATCACATGCTAACTCTATTTCTACAGACATGGGACGGTCCCTCAAATTATCTATAAGCTTGGCATCCGGCGCTATTTATAATCAAAAATTGCTTTAATTGGACATACGAAAGTTTTAATACCATTTTACTCTTTTATGGACATTAAGAGAGTTGATTGGTTTACATAAATTCGAATTAAATTGAAATTTAAATTAAAATATGATATTTGAGTTGGATGTTTTTTTAATTCGAGTAAAAATCAAATTAAATTAATGAAATTAGGTGTTAGTCAGTTCAGATTATAAATTTTTAAAATTTTACTTGCGAATCAGTTTACTTGAATTAACTATATTAATTGTATGATTTATATCATCATTATAAAAATTGATATAAGATATTCAAGTTCAAAAAAAAAAAAAACTCATTTGTGACATTAATAACTTATATATAGAAACAAAAAAAATTAAGAATTTTATAATATTATAAAGAAATAGTTGATATAAATTAAATATTTTTTTAAAAAATACTTTTATATATTTGTTTATAATATATCCAATCAATTTATTTTAAATTGTTTTTTAATTTAATTCAATTTAAATTTTATAAAAATAAAATAAAATATCATTTTTCTTAATTAAATTGCCTAAATCACTCTTTGACGATTATATTTTCTACTCATTATATTATTTGTTAAAAATGTGTATATTTGCACACATCTTCACCACCGACACAAATCAAAGGAGCATATCTATGAGGTATTTGTTTTTTCTTTTTTTACTAGTAAAGGACACGTGCGTTGGCATTAGTCGCAAAGTCGATATAAATATTAAATAAATATTATATAGTTATAGTTAAAAAATATATATAAAAATATATTAATTATGTTGAAAAATATATGAGTATATGGTGTGTTGGAAATCCATCAAAACCTATGATGAATTTCTATTAATATTGATGAACAAGATTGATATCACTACACAATGACAATGAAAAATAAAAGATGAAGAAAGAAATAAAGTATTTTTCTGCAGAGTTTCTCTCTGCCCACAAACTGTGGAAAACTTTATTATTCACTTGCGACTACAAATTCTGTGAATACAATCAAATTGACTTGATTACAAAAATAGGGGTTACTCCCTCTATTTATAGATTTAAGTTAGTTTTCTCCTTGAGCCAAAGCCCAAAACTATAAAAGTCCAAAATACCTATTTTGAAACTAAATCAAATCTATCTATTTTAGATCTACATCAAATCTTATCTATTATAGATCTAAAACAAATATGTGTGTAACAAACTATTTCCACACTTCTAAATCAAATTAAATCTTTTCGACACTTCCTTGTCTCTGCCGAGCAAACTGCTTCGACACAAGAAATTACTTTTAACACACCACCTAATTCATTAGTGGAATCTCATTTCGATGTGCTTGCTTCGACCGTGAGCTATCGACTTCTTCTCCAGGTTGATAGCTGGCATGTTTTCGATCTTTATAGTAATTGCTCCCTGATCTTTACATGTAATCTCTTCGACGAAGTTCATCATCCAAGTTTCTTGACATGCACAAAGAGAATCAGCTATGTATTCTGCTTCACATGATGATAATGCCATTACGGGTTCCTTTCTCGAACTCCAAGAAATTGGTGCACCACCTAGCATAAACACATAACTTGCTGTGGATTTTCAATCCTCAACATCACTATACCAACTCGAATCAGTGTATCCCGCTAACTTGCATTCTTTTCGATTATCAGCTGCAAGAAACAGAATACCGTAGTCAAGAGTTCCTTTCAGATATCTCAATATCCTCTTAACCACTGCTGGATTTGATACATTTGGCTTCTGCGTGAATCTACTTACCATATGTACACTATATGCTAAGCCAGGCCTCGTATGACAAAGGTATCTTAATGACCCAATAAGTCTTTTGTATTGGATTGGGTCGACATCATCTTCTTATGTATCTTTGACAGTTGCAGTCTTAATTCTGCAGGTGTCAAAGTCGAGTTGTATTCTTTCATCTCAAATATCTTGAGAATTTCACTTGCATATTTTCTTTGATGCATCATTAAATGTCTACTACTCTTGTAGAATTCGATACTAAGGAAATATGAAATGTCACCCAAATCAAATATTTCAAATTCCTTAATGAGGTCACGTTTAAAGTTTTCGATCTCCTTCTTACAGTTACCTATTATTAACAAGTCATCGATATAGAGACATAGTATAAGCAATTCACTCTTTCTCTGTCTTACATATACTCCATGTTCAGTTGTGCACTTTACAAATTCCTTCTCCCTTAGAAAACTATCAATCTTCTTATTCAAAGCTCTTGGAGCTTGTTTCAATCCATACAAGACTTTATTCAGCCTATACACCTTTCTTTCTTCGCCATGTTTCATAAACCCAACTGATTGTTTAACATAAACTTCTTCATCTAAGGGTTAATTTAGGAATGCACGCTTCATGTCTATCTGAGATATGTGCCAATGGTTTATTTCTGCAAGACCAACAACCAACCTGGTTGTTTCAATTCTAGCCACAGGTGCAAAAACTTCATCGAATTTATTCCTTCTTTCTGGAGAAATCCTTTCGCCATGAGCCTTAATTTGTGTCGAGTTACTTCCCCTTTGGGATTCATCTTCACTTTGTATACCCACTTGACATTAATGTCCTTCTTACCTTGAGGAAATTTGATAAGTGACCAAGTGTTGTTGTCTTTGATGGATTTCACTTCTTCGTTCATTGCTTTCACCCACTTCAAATCTTTCAATGTTTCAACTGCATTGACAGGTTCAACATCTACATAGAAATCATAATGCACCAGCCCACCTTCGTTATCAATGATATCATATGATGTAATCACACAATCTTGTAACTTTGCAGGCATGTGTCTTGTTCTCTGAAGTATGCTTGGTCCTGGTTGATTTATAATTGTTGGTTCCTCTTGTCGAACGTCTCTTTCGACTTTAACTGCTGGTTCTTCGAATAATATTCTCACTGAATCTTTCTTGACATTTTCTATCCAATCCCATTCTTTAAGCTCATCTATAATCACGTCCCTACTGATCACAATCTTCTTGTTCAATGGGTCGAACAAATTGTAACCTCCTGTCGAATGATATCCTATTAGAATCATTTAACTCGACTTGTCATCAAGTTTTCTTCTCAACTGATCTGGCATATGTCTATGTGTTATAGATCCAAATACCTTCATATGACACAATCTGGGCTTCACACCAGACCAATATTCTTCTGGAGTAATTCATTCTAGCTTCTTTGTCGGACATTTGTTAAATATGTATGTTGCAGTTGACACACCTTCATCCCAAAACTCTTTAGGTAAATATTTACCTTTCAACATACTTCTTACTATATTCATGATGGTTCGATTCTTCCCTTCTTAAGTTTCATTCTAATATGGAGTATATGGTGGCACCACCTCATACACAATCCCTTCTTTTTCACATAAGTTGTCGAAGTATTTCGACACATACTATCCACCACCATCAGTTCTTAAAACTTTGAGCTTTTAACCACTCTGTCTTTCGACCATAGACTTAAACTTAACAAATACCTCGATCACTTCACTTTTCTTCTTGATTAGGTAATTCAACAATTTTCGACTATAATCATCTATGAACGTGACAAAGTATTTGTTACCTCCAAACGAATCCACCTGGATTGGTCCACATACATCAGAGTATATGACTTCAAGAATAGCCTTCGACTTGCTTCTTGCATCCTTGTTGAAGCTATTCTTGTGCTACTTCGCTTGCACACATTCCTCACAAACCTCGTTTGGAATGTCAATTTCTGGAAATCCGGAAACCATATTTCTTCTCTTCAAATCTCTGATGTCTC
The DNA here is from genome assembly GCA_948472305.1 of Vicia faba. NCBI lineage: Eukaryota > Viridiplantae > Streptophyta > Magnoliopsida > Fabales > Fabaceae > Vicia > Vicia faba. Next base: position 1,729,206,243 of record OX451736.1, on the reverse strand, counting down.
TAAAGTTGAGATGGCCTATTCGATAGTGTCATATCCATTCATCTCTACTAGCTACAGTCAAAAGTCACTTGTGCTCCATCACATTAAGTTCTATCTTGAAGGTTCTATTCTGAGACAGGATCCTTCAAGATTAACCTTCCATTCGCATCGACGACTCTCATCATCTTGTCTTCGACCAATTTATAATTCTTTTTGATCAACTGCCCTATGCTGAGCAAGTTTCTCTTCATGACTGGTATGTACAACACATTAAAAATTACTGACTTTTTGTCATCTTTCCTCATAATCAAAACATCTCCAATACCTTCAGCTGCTAGAGTATTGTCATTTATAAATTTTACCATGTTCTTCATAGATTTAGATTAGTTTCCTTCCGGACATGAAGAGATGAACATTCTGAATCCACATAGGGCAAGTTTCCTTCCATAAATTTTGTCAATATCTTTATTGTATTCACTAGTTTCGTAACCCTAGTGAAAAAATCAGATATGCTCTCACTATCATCCATTTGAAGTAGTTCATACGTTCTTTTGTGAGTTTGTAACCTCACCTCTTTTATCTTCTCAGCGCCTTCAAACGATTTCTTTAGGATTTCTCAAGCTTCTTTTGCAGATTCTACATCACTAACCTTTTCTAAATTGTCTGGGCTGACACATTAGTGAGTTATAAAGAGAGCTTTATAATTCTTCTTCTTCGATTCTCTATATGAAGCTTCTTCTTCTTCTGGAGCGTCTTCATCAAGTGGTTCTAATCCATGTTTCACAACATCCCAAAGACCTTGAAAACTGAATATAACCTTCATCTGTTTGCACTAATTCTCATAGTTATCACCTTTAAGAATTTGGAGACTTGTTGAAAAAAATTTGTTAGCGCAATTCATCGCCACCGTGATCTTCTTCTTCTTCCTCGACCGTTCTTGATCGTTCTTCCCTTGAATCACTTAACCAGAGCTCTTGATACCATATGTTGGAAATCCATCAAAGCCTATGATGAATTTCTATCAATCTTGATGAACAAGATTAATATCACCACACAATGACAATGAAAAATAAAAAATGAAGAAAGAAAGAAAGTATTTTTCTGCAAAGTTTCTCTCTGTCTACAAATTATGGAAAATTTTATTATTCACTTGCAACTGCAAATTCTGTGAATACAAACAAATTGACTTGATTACAAAAATAAGGGTTACTCCCTGTATTTATAGATTTAGGTTAGCTTGCTCCCTAAGGCAAAGTCCAAAACTATAAAAGCCCAAAATACATATTTTAAAACTAAATCAAATTTATCTATTCTAGATCTAAAATAAATATGTGTGTAACAAACTGTTTCCACACTTATAAATCTAATCAAATCTTTTCGACACTCTCTTGTCTCTGTCGAGCAAACTATCTCGACACACGGAATTACTTTCAACATGATGTAGCGCGCGCACACACACAAACACACACACACACACACACACACACGCACACGCACACGCACACGCACACGCACACGCGCACGCACACGCACACGCACACGCACACACATACACACACACGCACACACGCACACGCACACACACACACATATATATAGATATATATATATATATATATATATATATATATATATATATATATATATATATATATATATATATATATATATATATATATATATATATATATATATATATATATATATATATATATATATATATATAATCGGTTAAATTAGTATTGATGTGTAATACAATTAAACATATTAAATGTTGTATCCCGGTTGAATTATAGTATAATTCAATTTATCGAACCAAGTGAATAGTTGGTAATATTTTATATAACTTTATGATTCCTATTAAACTAAAAATAAGAGTGGTAAAACGGGCTCGGCCTGTCGAATATATCGACTTTTGTCCTCACTTATTTTGCGGGCAATTGAAGATTTTAGACTCGTACACTCTAATATGTTTGTCCCGTTCTGTTTTTTACGGGCGCGGACATTAACATAATTTTCTTTTAATTTGTAAACTTAAATGATACAATGTCCGCGAATTTGCTCCGTCTTACACTCATAATTTTGCAAAACGAAACACGATTTTAGACCTATACACTCAGCAAATCAATTTTGCAAGCTAAATACAACATTTTATTAATAACATAGTCCAGTTAGCCGTCTTTAAATTTCCCTGACCAATACTCCTACTTTGGATTTCGTGATTATTGAGTTTACCACATTTGTACTCATAAATGCAAATGCAAAACATCGATTCAAATAACCTTTTGATGGTACTCTTTAACACCGCCTCTTAAGTTTCTCCAACACACAACTATTGCAGTGATTTATAGTTAATAGAAAGTTATTTTAATAATACGTGTGCTTAATTTTAGTATAAAATAATTAAAAAGGAATTTGAAATCACATTATATGTCGTATACGAATACTCAAAACATCTTTGTAAGTACAAACAACATAAAGCTCCAACCCTTTCAGTTGCTAGTTGTTACTACCAATTACCATGGTTGTTGCTACTACCACTCAAGCAGAGGAGCCCGTGTCCTAGAAACTTATGTAGAACGAAAAGGGTAACAAAGTATTGTCTGATTTAGATGCTTTAGATAGAAAGGACGTTGTAGACATTATTTTTAGCATATTAACAATGCCTTTAGGAACTATTGTCAGGCTTGTAAAGAAGGATTCCAGTATAGGATCAGTCACTATTGGTTGCCTTAACTCACTCTAACAAAGTGTGGCTGGTCTTGATATAAGTTGTTTTTATTAGAACATAATTTAATTCTACAACTCTCGTAAGAGTTTTAATGATAACAAACACAAAGAATAAATATGAACTCTAAATTTGTATTCCATTTTGTACAGAAGTTCTAACGGAAGTGGATCAGAAGTTAAACTACAAAGGTGCTCATGTTTTGTATGTAGACTGATCTCAGAATATTCTGAAGAATGAATATCAGAATTTGTGCTAAAGAGAAAGACATTTTAACTCTGAACGGAAGTCTAACGTTGCAAACAGAACCTTTTGATTCTGACTTCTCAAGTTCTGAAGCAAAGCAACAAACAAATTCCTTATGTTTTAAAGTGTTACTATTCCATCAAAGCAGTATCAATTGCAACAGCTACAAACAGACAAGGATCTTCATATTATGGAAAGTGCATTAACTGTCAATTATCAAGTTTTCGTTTGCACAGATTGCTGCACCTATTTAAACAAGCATCAAGGTTAAATCATTCACGATTTTACATATCTGCAATCATACAATCTCAAAAAGCTACAACTCATATTCATACTATTCTCTAAAATTTTGTAATACATCACAAGTTTGTGATACAGTTTTTGTAATGAAAAACATCTTGTACACAAATTAATTCTTTCTTTTGTTAGTTAATTTCCTTTAGATAAATCGGGTTGTGGTTGTACTCAAGAAGACTTTGGAAGTTGTCAAAGTAGAATTGTAATCATTTTGATTAGTGAATTAATACCTCGTTGGAGAGAGGCGAAATCACCTTGGCGGGTGGACTAGAGTAGTTTGAGATCAAGCGAACCAGGATAAAAATCATCGTGTCATCTACATTTGATTTTAAAGTTTCAATTCAACACTCCCCCTTCTTGTGTTTTTCACTTCTTCAATTGGAATCAGAGCGCCTGGTTCTGAGTTCATACACTTAACCGTGTGAGTACAAGATCCAAGCTAAGAAAAACACTATGGTGGGACCAAGTCAGAGCATCAGCAATGACTATCATGATGATAAGGACAGAATCAGCGGTAAACCTCCAGTCTTTGATGGAGAAAACTTTGACTACTGGAAAGACAGAATTGAGAGATTCTTTCTGGATCATGATACTGATTTATGGGATATGGTAATTGATGGATACATGCATCCTGTAGATGAAAATGGTTAGAAGATTGATAGAAAAAGAATGTATGATCATCAAAAGCGTAACTTCAGAAATCATCACAAGGCCAGAATGATTCTTCTTAGTGCCATCTCATATTCAGAGTATGAGAAGATCTCAAACAGAGAGACAGCTAAAAACATGTTTGATTCTCTGAGAATGACGCATGAAGGCAACATATAAGTTAAAGAAACCAAGGCCCTTGCACTCATTCAGAAATACGAAGCCTTCAAGATGGAAGAAAGTGAATCCATTGAAGAAATGTTCTCAAGATTCCAGATTCTAGTTACTGGGTTGAGAGTTCTTGACAAAGGGTATTCAACTGCTGATCATGTAAAGAAGATCATCAAAAGTTTACCAAAGCAATTGAGGCCAATGGTCACTGCTCTCAAGCTGGCAAAAGATCTCAACAAGATATCTCTGGAGGAACTTGTCAGCTCACTCAGAAGTCATGAGATAGAGTTAAAAGATGACGAGCCTCAGAAGCAAGGTAAGCCTTTAGCGCTAAAATCTAACAAAAAATTTGATTCTATAGTTTTGCAGGCTATGGAAGAAACCTCTGATGGATCCTCATCAAAAGAAGACAAATTGTCTCTTCTCTCCAGAAGAGTCAATCAGCTGTGGAAGCAGAGGCAAAGAAAATTCAGAAACTCCATAAGAATAGGGAATTAAAATGAATCAACCTCTAGATACAGAAAGTCTGAATCCTTCTCTGGATACAGAAAGTCTGAACCCTCCTCTGGACACAGAAAGTCTGAATCTTCCTCTGGTCACAGAAAGTCAAGCAACAAGGACATCATCTGCTATGAGTGCAATGAACAAGGGCACTACAAAAGCGAGTGTCCAAGGCTTTAGAAGGAGAAATCCAAAAATAAGTTCTTCAAGGAGAAGAAGAAAAGTCTCATGGTAACATGGGATGACTCAGATACTTCTGACGCAGACACAAAGTCAGATGATGAAAGAGCCAATATTGCTCTTATGGCAAATGTGACAGAAGACAGCGAAGCATCTGGGTAAGAATCAGAATCAGAAACATAAGAGGTATTTCCTGACTTTACTATTAACTTTACTAAAGCTGAATTAGGAGAAAGTCTAAGTGAAATTCTGAAAAGATATCAGCAGCTTCGAGTCAAATTCAAGAACCTGAAAAAGGATCTTTTTTCTGACTCTGAAGAAACTGAGAGTCTGAGATTAGAAAATTCCAAGTTAAAAGAAAAGATTTCAAAACTTGAAAATGATTTACAAAACTCTCAGAAGGAAACAATCTCAGAGGTTCCCAGTAATGCTGATAAGATCATAAAGGAATATGATCATAGCTTTCAGAAGTTTCTGGCTAAAAACATAGATAGAAGCAAGATGACTTCAATGATCTATGTAGTTAGCAGAAATGGCATAAAAGGTATAGGATACCAAGGTAAAGTATCCCAACCTAAGAAAGTCATGGACTTAGTTATTAAACGCACACCATTAAAATCTCACTTCACCTATGGGCACACACACGACTTGAAATACACCAGTAATGATTATTCTGCTAAACCATAATTCAAACAGAATTTTGGTAACACTAACAAACAAGGACCCAAAAAGATATGGGTACCTAAGGAAAAAATTATATATGTAGCATATATCTTTGACAGCAAGACTAAAACACCAGTCATGGTACCTGAACTCTGGATGCTCTCGACACATGACGGGAAGAAAGCATATGTTCCAAAGTCTGGAACTTAAACATGGAGGCTACGTTGGTTTTGGAGGAAATCAAAGAGGGAAGATAATTGGCTCTGGAACAGTAGGTAACAGTAACCTCCCTTCTATTAATAATGTTATGTTAGTAGATGGATTAATGCATAATCTGTTATCCATATGTCAATTAAGTGATAACAGTTATGATATAATCTTTAATAAAAATTCATGCAAAGCTGTTAGTCAGAAAGATGGAACTATGCTATTTAATGGAAAGAGGAAAAACAACATTTACAAGATAAAACTTTTTGAACTAAAGAGTCAGAACGTAAAATGCCTTCTGTTTGTTAACAACGAGCAATGGGTCTGGCACAGAAGATTGGGGCATGTTAGTATGAGAAGAATATCTCAGATTAACAAACTCAACCTGGTCAGAGGACTTCCTAATATGAAGTTCAGCTTAGATGATATGTGTGAAGCATGTCTGAAAGGAAAATTTGACAAACCTCCTTTTAAAGCAAAAATGTTGTTTCTACCTCTAAACCATTAGAACTTCTGCATATAGATCTATTTGGGCAAGTGAAAACTGCATCCGTTAGTGGCAAGAAGTATGGGTTAGTGATCGTAGATGACTATAGCAGATGGACACGGGTAAAGTTCATAAGACACAAGGATGAGTCACATTCTGTGTTCGTTGCTTTCTATAACCAAGTTCAGAATGAGAAAGATCTTAAAATTGTCAAAGTCAGAAGTGATCATGGTGGAGAATTTGAAGAAAAAAAATTGAAATATTTTTTAATGAAAATGGAATTTCGCATAATTTCTCTTGTCCTAGAACTCCCCAACAAAGTGGAGTTGTAGAATGAACGAACAGAACATTACAAGAAATGGCCAGAACCATGGTCAATGAGACTAACATTGATAAGATCTTTTGGGCAGAAGCAATTAACACAGCATGTTGCATTCAGAATAGAATCTCCATAAGACCCATTCTGGATAAGACTTCATATGAATTTTGGAAGAACAGAAAGCCCAACATTTCTTATTTCCATCCTTTTGGATGTACATGTTTTATACTTAACACTACAGAACATATGAACAAGTTTGACTCTAAAGCATAAAAGTGTATTATGTTAGGATACTCTGAACGCTCAAGAGGCTATAAAGTATATAATACAGAAACACAGATTATAGAAGAGTCAATCAGTGTTAGATTTGATGACAAGCCTGGCCCTCAAAAGTCAAAGTAGAATGAATCTCTTGCAGATATAGAAGTTGAATTCACAGGTGTTGAAGGCAATTCATCAGAAGTTCTTAACAAAGACGCGACAACAACATCAAAAGGAAATGTCACAAGCACTTCAGCAGCTTCTGTAGAATATCTCCAGAAAAGACTATCCAGGAGCAGCCTAGCTCACCCTGAAGACAAAATTATGGGAAAGAATGAAGATCCCATCAGAACAAGATCAACGTTTAGAAATTTTGAAGAATCCCTCATGGGATTGGTATCTCTAATTGAGCCAACAACGTTTGATGAAGCTCTTCTGGACAACGACTGAATTCTGGCTATGCAGGAGGAGTTAAATCAATTCACCAGAAATGACGTATGGGATCTGGTTCCTAAACCAAAAGGATTTAACGTCATTGGAACAAAGTGGGTGTTCAGAAATAAACTGAATGAACAAGGAGAAGTCATCAGAAACAAGGCACAACTGGTTGCACAAGGTTATAGTCAGCAAGGGGGGATAGACTATACAGAAACCTTTGCTCCAGTCTCCAGGTTAGAATTTATCAGACTCTTAATCTCTTTTGCTGTAAATAATGGAATCACTCTGTATCAGATGGATGTCAAAAGTGAATTCTTAAACGGTTACATTGATGAAGAGGTTTATGTGCACCAACCCCTGGGTTTGAAAATTCCAAACACCCAGAATATTTTTTCAAACTAAAGAAATCGCTTTATGGTCTGAAACAAGCTCCCAGAGCTTGGTATGAAAGACTAAGCAACTTTCTGTTAGAAAAGAAATTTACCAGAGGGAAAGTGGACACAACCTTGTTATGTAAGACATTTAAGAATGACATTTTAGTTTGCCAAATTTATGTAGATGATATAATATTTGGATCTACTAAACCTTCTCTGGGAAGAGAATTTGCTAAGTCTATGCAAGAAGAGTTTGAAATGAGCTTGATGGGAGAACTAAAATTCTTTATGGACATCCAGATCAATCAAACTCCGGAAGGAACTTACATTCACCAGAGAAAATACATTAGAAAACTTTTAAAGAAATTTGATCTATCAGAGTGTAAGCCATCAAAGACTCCAATGCATCCCACATGCATTCTGGAAAAGGAAGAGGTAAGTAAAAAGGTAGAACAGAAGATCTACAGAGGTATGATTGGTTCTCTCTTATATCTTACAACTTCAAGACTTGACATTTTATATAGTGTTTTCTTATATGTCAAATTCCAATCAGATCCTAAAGAATCTCACTTAACAGTTGTTAAGAGAATTTTCAAGTATATGAAAGGTACTACTAACCTGGGTTTATTTTATAGAAAAACTAGTGAATACAGTTTAGTAGGGTACTGTGATGCTGACTTTGCTTGAGACAGAGTAGAACGAAAAAGTACTTCTGGAAGATGCCAGTTTTTGGGACATAATCTGATCTCATGGACCAGCAAGAGGCAGTCCATGATTGTGTTGTCAATAGCTGAAGCTGAATACATAGCAGCTGCTGGATGCAACACACATATGCTCTGGATGAAAAGTCATCTTGAAGACTTCAACATATTTGAGAGTAACATCCCTATATTCTGTGATAATACTTCTGCAATATGTTTATCTAGAAATCCAATTTTACATTCTAGGGCTAAGCATATAGAAATAAAACATCACTTTATTAGGGACTATATTCAGAAAGGAATCCTCACTTTAAAATTTATTGACACAGACCATCAATGGGTTAATGTTTTTACAAAACCACTTTCTGAAGATAGGTTTAATTCATTCTGAAGCATCTCAGCATGAAATTATGTCCAGAATAAGAAGTTTTATTTACATATTCATTAACCCTCAGAACTTTATATTTTCTTTGTGAACATCTGATCGACATGTCTTCAGAAGTTAGGAGTACATTTGCTTCAGAATCTATCTAAGAAGATCGGAACCTTTCATTTTAAAAATAGATGCGTGCAATTCACACTATCAAACATATGTCATCCTCTCACAAGCTACCTTTTAAGGCTGAACACGCATTCAAATTCTGAAGGGTCTAAGGCTATGATTGGATGAATTGAGACACGCGTCAGTGGTAACTGTTTCTTATCTCCACGCAATCCCCTAATTTCAGGTTTTATAATTGAAGTGTAATCATTATTTTGTTTTCTCTTTCTTAAGGATTAAGTTTTCAAAATTGATTATAAATACACAATCACTATTTCATTCACTTCTTCTCGCTTCTATTATTCTCTCTAGCCTTCGTTTTGCAAAAACCCTTTTCTCAAAAATCTCAAAACAAATTGTGTGAACAATGGCATCTTCCTCAAGCGTCAAAAATCTTCAAAGTGCTCATGGTTCTTCTTCAGTTGATCAGTACGAGGAACCCATGAGAACTTTTCTCACTCCAGTCGATTCTCTTGAAGTTTTATGTGAGCTTATCATCGATTTTGAAATCTTGAAGGAAAATGGCTTTGATCTCTCTAAAGATGTAACTGCTCAAGGCTGGAACAAGTACTTTGATCGTCTTCTAGGTCCAGTATTCCCCATTCTGGTAAAGGAATTCTGGATTCATGCAACTTCATCTAATAATCAAGTTACGTCTTACATAATGGGGAAATAGATTGTAATCACTGAAGACTTGATTGGAAAACTTATTGGATACAATGGCTGCAAAGTTAGGTGCAGTGACATGGATGAAAAATACTCTGACCTAAAAGCAATAGCAAGAGTTATTTTTACTTTTGGACAGCCCTCCAGCAAGATTAGGGATTTGAAGGATTACTACAGAATCTGGGCTAAGATTATTCTGGGATGTATAAACCACAGGAAGCTAACAAGCTCTCATGACTACATCAACATTGATCAACATTTTCTGTTGTATTTTATTTCAAAGAAGACAAGAATAAATATTCCACACTTGCTTTTCAATCATCTGAGAACAAGTGTGAAAGAAACAAGGAAAGAAGAAAGGAGAAAAAGGGATTGGATTCCTCTGGGCAGATTAATATCTGATATTCTGACGGAGAACAGGTTGATAGAGCATCTGACAGAAGCTCAGCAGATTAGCACACTGGAGGCATGTGTTGGAAAACCCCTTAATGCCAAAAATCTGAAAAAGATGAAGATTACTGATAGCATTAAGAAGGAGCCGATAGTTTCTATTCATGAAGTCATCACATCAAGGAGAATCCCTCTGAAAGATTTTCTGTTATTTTTTGACATTGATGCTTTACCAGAAATTATGATCAGATACTTAGAAGCTTGCAAGGAGGATGGAACAACTCCAGAATTTAACAATCATGATCTGCATAAGCAAGCTCCAGATGTTGTGCTAAAGAAGTCCAGAAAGTGGAAGGCGTAGGAGAAGGATCTTCTCAGAGGACTCCCAAAGTTGCTAAAAAGAAAGGTTGAAGAAGTGAAAAACACAAGAAGGGGGTTGAATTGTAAAAACTGGAAATCAATTGCAATCAACACGATATTTTTATCCTGGTTCGTTTGATCTCAAACTACTCCAGTCCACCCGTCAAGGTGATTTCGCCTCTCTCCAACGAGGTCTTAATCCACTATATTCAACTGAATATTACAATCTCCTTTAACAACTGCTAAAGCCTTCTTGATGCAAACCACAAACCGGTTTCTCAAGGAATTACTTTCTTACAAAGAATTGAAATCTAGGTGTGTGAATGTTTTCTACAAAACTGTTTATCACAACTGTGATACTACACAAATTAAGCTTAAGAGAACTAGATTGCTAAAATAATTGAGTAAGGAATTTTGGAGCTTTTAGCAAACTGAGAGTGAGGAAAATGATGAATAGCTTTTTGGCGTGTAGATTGTTGTAGAGAATTAGCCAATTCAATCTTCATTGACTTGTTTATATAGCATTGGAAATAGTGTACGTTGGAGCAATAATTCTGTTTCAATGCCAATAACATTCTTTCCTTATTAAGCAGATCTTGTCTGGAATGATGCTGTTGGTAATAACTCATCTTGAATGCACAGTACCGTTGCCACTTAAGCGTGTTCTGGCTTTGGCTCATTCTGACGCTGCTTAGGTGCTGATGAACTGTTGTTGTCTTTATCAGAGTTCAGAGTGTTGAGCACAGATCTGTTCATCAAGCTTCAACATAAGCGCAAGTTGATCTTCTGATTCTGGTATCTGATATAACATCTTCTGATGCTGATGTTGATATCCATTTTTCTTGATGCTGATGATGATGTTCTCCTGCTGATACCCATCAGAGTTTCTGTAAAACAGAATGTAATTTTTAGATAGCATATGTGTCTTACATGAATCATACAATTAATGTCTCTTAGCATTTTGTTATCATCAAAACTTAAACTTAGGGTAGTAGATTCAAACTTTGTTCTAACAATCTCCCCCTTTTTGATGATGACAAAAACTAGATATTTTTTAATTGAAAATAAGCGTGAAAAGTATCAGAGATAACTAAATAATAAGTTGTATCAGAATTAATTAGGAAGTTATCAAAGATAAGGGATAAAGAGATATCAGAGTTTAGATAGGAGATACTCCCCCTGAATTTATTACTTCCCTTTTTAATTCCAAGAGTTCTTCAGAATCAGATCTTTATTGACTTTCTTTGAACATCAGAATATCAGAGCTTCAGATCAGAATATCAGAGCTTCGAGCTTCAGTGTATCAGAGGTGATTAACTTCTTGTACCTGTAGACTTATGCAAAAACAGAAAACATTCAAGTATATCAGAGTGTTAGAATGTTTGAGACTTTTTTGTCTCAGTAATCCGTTATTGAAAAATATCATTCTTGTTCTCCCCCTTTTTATCAGCAATCAAAAAGTGTAAGTGATGTGCTAAAACGATCAGAGCAGAAAAACTTGTTACATTAAAATTCAGAGCCAGACAAAACAGTATAGATGATATGCAAAGAAAACATTGAAAATATCATGAATGAAAAACTAAGGTTGGGGAGGGAAGCGTGTGAACAGAGTCTCCAACATTGCCTTAATCTGATCAGCAGTTTCATTCTGCTTGTGCACCATGCTAACTACTGTATCTATCTTGCTGTCTTGCACATCCATCCTTTCCTTCATCTTCTGATCACTTTCATCCATTCTTTGCTGTAGACGAATATCATTCAGCTTCAGCTCTTCCAGAGTCTGCCTGTCCAAGGCAGCTTGAAAAACATCAGAAGCAGGAAGCTTCTGAGAGCTTTCTGCAACATCTTCAGCTTGTCTAACCTCTTCAGCTTGAGTTGTCTGATCTTCTTCTGGCTGCACTTTTGAAGCTGGGCGCTTCTCAGACCATGGCTCACTATCCAGAAGGAGCACTTCTTCCTTCAGCAGCTGACTTCCAACTTCCTTCAGCAGCTTGCTGAAATTCTGCTGTGCCTGCTCATAATTGATGTCTTGCAATTTGAGGGCTTCAGCACGTACCCAAATTCTGAATCGTGTCCAGAGTTGGTCTGAGGCAGCAGGATCAATCATTCCAGGACAAACTTGCTTTAGAGAAGCAATCCACTGCTGCAAGCCTGTTTCAAAATTCACAATGCCAGAGCCAACATCTAGCTGTTTTGGTTTGGGAATGGCTATTTTATTTTTGAGATCAGCAAGACGGTCAAGGATTGTTAAATCGATGAAGGTCCTGCTGTGGTTTTCTGTAGTTTGTTTGGGAGATGGAGTGGGAGAATCAGAAATAATAATTGGACTGTTTGGAGTATTTGGAGGGGTAGTTTCTGGCGAGGATGGCAGCTGGGGTATGTTTATGGTTGTGCCGCATGGCAGCTGAATTGCCAAGGGTTGTGGCTCAGAGGATTGAGGAGAATGAGGTTCAGGTGATGGAGTTTCAGAATGATGAAACTCAAGTTGTGGAGGTGATGGTTGAGGTGATTGTGGATGAGGTTCTTGTTGAGGAGAGGGAGGAGGAATTTCTGGTTGTGGAGAAGGAGGAGGAATTTCTGGTTGAATTTCTGGTTGTTGTGGAATTTGTGGTTCTTCTGGTATGGGTGAGAGAGGTTGTTCTGGTTGAGGAGAGTGGGCAATTTCTGGTTGAGTGTTTGGATTATCTGAGAGGTGAGCGGAAACACGTTCATCAATTTCAGACAGAACTTTGTCAAGTTCTGATGCTGTTGATGTTGTGGGTTTTGGAGTTTGGGATTTGGTGCGGGGTCTCCTGAGAGTCAGTGACTCAGAAGGGTCATCTTCTGGTTCGGTTTCATCAATAGTTGGTATGGGGATTGGAAGTTCATGTGAAGCTGGGGTTGGAATTGATGTTGGAATAGCAGAAGAATTTAAAACAGAAGCAGCAGATAGATTACCTCTTTTCTTAGGGGTCTGCTGGGATGGTCTTTCTGAAGTGGCCTTTCTTTTCTTCGTCTTCTTCATAGTAACTTCTGGTTGTTGTTGGTGCAGATCTTTGATATTCAGTTTGGGATCTGTACCATCAGCCTTGCAAGCGTCCACGTATCTGAGAACAACTATTGGCTTTGATTCAATCTCAGAGAATAGTGGAAAGTCGTTCAGTGGGACTCTTCTGCTGGTGATGTCAGCAAGAGGAGTAACGCTGGGCTCCTTTCTGATATTCTCTATCAGTTTCATTTTTTTCAGATTCTTGGCGTTCAGAGGCTTGCCAACAGTAGGTTTAATAGAACTTAATTCCTGAGCTTCTGTAAGGTGCTCTATCAGCCTATTCTCAGTCAGAATATCTAATATTAACCTGCCAAAGGGTATCCAATCCCTTTTTGTTCTTTCTTCTTCCCTTGTCTCCTTGACGCTGGTCCTGAGGTGATTAAACAGAAGATGAACCAAGTTGATCTTTACCTTCTGATTAATAAAATAGATCAGAAACTGCTGATCTATATTTATATAATCAGGGGAGCTTGTTGGATTCTTGTGATTAAAGCACCCCAGAATGATCTTCGCCCATATTCTGTCCTGATCTTGCTGCTGGGAACCCCATGGGTGAAAATCTGCCTTGCAATGACAGCAAGGTCAGAGCATCTTTCAGCCATATCGATACAGCGGATACCACCGCCACTGTATCCAATCAATCTTTCTATGTGATCCTCAGTGATCACAATCTTCTTTCTCATTATGTAGGAGGTGACTTGATGTGTTGAAGAGTACGCATGAATCCAGAACTCCTTGACCAAGACTGGGAACGTTGGTCCAACCAACCTATCAAAATATCTCTCCAATCCCTGTGCCCTAACTTCTTTTATCAAGTCAAATCCATTTTCTTTTAGACTGGAGAAATCAACAATTAGTTCAGACAACACTTCCAAATTCTTCACTGGTGTAAGGAGTGTTCTGAAGGGAACTTGGTACTGTTCAGAATAAGCCTCCTTCTGAGAACCTGCAGAAACATTGCTGGAGGTTGCCATGTTCACACTTAGGGTTTTTCTGAGAAAATTGAAAAATGGGTTTCTTTTGAGAGAGATGAACACACAAGGAAAATGCAGAAAGTATTTGTAAGATTGTAAGAAACGGTAAAGGATTAATGTGATATGTTAATGTGCTTAAATAGATTTCAAAATAATTTTTGAAAGTGTAAACGGTTTCAAGAAAGAGAAATAATTCATGATTACGTTTTAAAACATGATTACTTTCATTTAATGCTTGCTGATTTTGGGGGATTTGAGAAAGATACTTGAAACGGTTACCAGACATGTGTCTCAATGCACCCAATCAGCGTTTTGCCTTCTCAGGAGCGTGCACGCGTTCTGCTTCAGAGATTTGCTGATGATTGGATGACACTTGTTTGATTTAGTGAGCAGCACGTCTATCCTTTAGCTGAAACGCTCAGATCTTTAAGAATAGCATCTGATACAATCTGCATGTTCTATCTTTCTGAAAAGAGATTGATCAGAAGTTCACAGTAAAACAAATACATTCTGAAGGATAATATATAGAATTAAAGCATTTTCACTCTGGGCAGATTTTCATGCTGAGATGTTTCAGAATGAAATTGAACCTGTCTTCAGAAAGGGGTTTAGTGAAGATATCAGCCCATTGATGGTCTGTATCAATAAATTTTAAGTTCAAAATTCCTTTCTGAATGTAGTCCCTAATGAAGTGATGTTTTATTTTTATATGCTTAGCCCTAGAATGTAAAATAGGATTCTTACTTAAGCAAATAGCAGAAGTATTGTCACAGAGTATAGGGATGTTACTCTCAAAAATCTGGAAGTCTTCAAGCTAACTTTTCATCCAGAGCATTTGTGTGCTACATCTTGCTGCTGCTATGTACTTAGCTTCTGCTGTTGATAGCGCAATTGTGGATTGCCTTTTGCTGGACCAAGAGATCAGATTTTCTCCCAGAAACTGGCAGCTTCCAGAAGTACTTTTACGCTCTACTCTATCTCCAGCAAAGTCAGCATCGCAGTAGCCTACTAAGCTGTAATCACTAGATTTTCTATAAAATAAACCCAGATTAGTAGTACCTTTCAGATACTTGAAAATTCGCTTAACATCTGTTAAGTGAGATTCTCTAGGATCTGATTGGAATCTTCAGAAGATCTCTGACATATTTGCTCTGATGAATGTAAGTTCCCTCTGGAGTTTGATTGATCTGAATTCCTAGAAAGAATTTCAGTTCCCCCATGAGGCTCATCTCAAATTCTGCCTGCATACACTTAGTAAATTTTCTTCCAAGAGAAGGATTAGTAGATCCAAAAATAATATCATCAACATAAATTTGACAGACTAAGATGTCATTCTTAACTGACTTACAAAATAAGGTAGTGTCCACCTTCCCTCTGGTGAATTCATTTTCTAACAGAAAGTTACTTAGTCTTTCATACCAAGCTCTGGGAGCTTGTTTCGGACCATATAGTGACTTCTTTAGTTTGAAAACATGTTCTGGGTGTTTTGTATTTTCAAAACCAGGGGGTTGGTGCACATAAACCTCTTCTTCTATATAACCATTTAAGAATGCACTCTTGACATCCATCTGATATAGAGTGATGCCTCTATTAACAGCAAATGAAATTAAAAGTCTGATAGATTCTAACCTGGCGACTGGAGCAAAGGTTTCTGTATAGTATATCCCCTCTTGCTGACTATAACCTTGTGCTACCAGTTGTGCTTTGTTTCTGATGACTTCACCTTGTTCATTTAGCTTGTTTCTGAACACCCATCTTGTTCCAATGACGTTGAATCCTTTTGGTCTGGGAACAAGATCCCATACGTCATTTCTGGTGAATTGATTCAGCTCTTCTTGCATTGCTAGAATCCAGTCGTTGTCCAAAAGTGCTTCATCAATAGAAGAAGGTTCAATCAGAGACACAAGTCCCATGAGGGATTCTTCAGAGTTTCTGAAGCTTGTTCTTGTTCTGATTGGATCTTCCTTTCTTCCTAAGATAGTTTCTTCTGGGTGATCCAAGCTGCTTCTGGGTGGTCTCTTCTGAGGTTGATCAGCAGCTGTTGTAGGATTGCTAGCAGTGCTCCTTTCAGATGTTGAAGGAGTGTCTGTGTTGAGAGCTTCTGATGACTTATCTTCAGAACCTGTAAATTCAATTTCCATACCTGCAAAAACTTCATTCTGCTTTGACTTTTCAGAGTCAAGCTTATCATCAAAACGAACACTGATTGATTCTTCCACAATCTGTGTTTCTGTATTGTATACTCTGTGCCCTCTTGAGCGTTCAGAGTATCCTAACATAATACACTTCTGTGCTTTAGAGTCAAACTTGTTCAAATAATTCTTTGTATTTAACATAAAGCAAGTACATCCAAAAGGATGGAAATATGAAATGTTGGGCTTTCTGTTCTTCCACAATTCACATGGAGTCTTTTCCAGAATAGGTCTTATTGAGATTCTATTCTGAATGTAGCACGCTGTGTTTATTGCCTCTGCCCAGAAGATCTTAGCAACGTTTGTCTCATTGATCATGGTTCTGGCCATTTCTTGCAATGTTTTGTTCTTTCGTTCTACAACTCCATTTTGTTGGGGAGTTCTAGGACAAGAGAAATCATGCAGAATGCCTTTGTCATTAAAGAATGACTCAAAATCTTTGTTTTCAAACTCTCCACCATGATCACTTCTGACTTTAACGATTCTAAGATCCTTTTCATTCTGAACTTGGTTACAGAAGGTAACAAACACAGAGTTTGACTCGTCCTTGTGTCTTAAGAACTTTACCCATGTCCATCTGCTATAGTCATCTACGATTACTAACCCATACTTCTTGCCACTGCCTGAAGCAGTTTTAACTGGTCCAAATAAGTCAATGTGCAGAAGTTCTAATGGCTTAGAGGTAGAAACAACATTTTTAGATTTGAAAGAAGGTTTTGCAAACTTGCCTTTCTGACATGCTTCACACAGAGCATCTGAATTGAACTTCAAATTAGGAAGTCCTCTGACCAGATTGAGTTTGTTAATCTGAGATATTCTTCTCATACTAACATGCCCCAATCATCTGTGCCAAATCCACTGCTCGTTGTTAACAGACAGAAGACACTTTACATTCTGACTTTTCAGTTAAGAAAGTTTGATTTTATAGATGTTGTTTTTCCTCTTTCCATTAAACAGGATAGTCCCATCTTTCTGACTAACAGCTTTACATGATTTTTGATTAAAGATTATATCATAACCGTTATCACTTAATTGACTTATGGATAACAGATTATGCATTAATCCATCTACTAGCAGAACATTATTTATAGAGGGAAGATTTCCATTACCTATAGTTCCAGAGTCAATGATCTTTCCCCTCTGATTGCCTCCAAAGCCAACGTGGCCTCCAGGCTTAAGTTCCAGGCTTTGGAACATATGCCTTCTTCCCGTCATGTGTCGCGAGAAGCCAGAGTCCAGGTACCATGACTGGTGTTTCTGATTTGCTGCTAAAGATGTCTGCAACATGTATTATTTTATCCTTAGGTACCCAGATTTTCTTGGGTCCTGATTTGTTAGATTTACCAAAACTCTGGTTAAATTTTGGTCTCACAGAATACTTACTGCTAGTGTATTTAATATCATGTGTGTGGCCATACACAAAATGTGATTTCATAGGAGTGTGTTTAATGGTTAAATCCATGACATTCTTTGGTGTGGGAACCTTACCTTGGTATCCTATTCCCTTCCTGCCGTTTCTGCTAACTCCATAGATCATTGAAGCCATTTTGCTTCTATCTATGCTTTTAGCAAGGAACTTCTGGAAACTGTGATCATACTCCTTGATGATCTCATCAGCGCTGTTGGGAGTTTCAGAAATTGGTTCCTTCTGAGAGTTTTGTAAAACATTTTCTAATTTTGAAATTTTATTTCTCAGCTCAGAATTTTCCAATTTAAGACTCTCAGTCTTATCAGAGTCAGATTCAAGATTCCTTTTCAGGTTTCTGAATTTAACTCTAATCTGCTGGTACCTTTCCAGAATTTCATTAAGGATTTCAGCAAGTTCAGCCTTAGTAAAATTAATTGCAAAGTCAGGAAATACCTCTTCAGTATCTGATTCTGAGTCTGATTCAGAAGCTTCACTGTCTTCTGAAATGTTGGCCATGAGAGCTATGTTTGCTCTCTCATCATCTGATTCTGAGTCAGCTTCAGACGAGTCAGAGTCATCCCATGTAGCCATGAGACTTTTCTTCTTTTCTCTTCCAAACTTCTTTTTGGGCTTTTCCCTCTGAAGCTTTAGGCAGTCACTCTTGTAGTGTCCTTGCTCATTGCACTCATAGCAGATGATGTCCTTGGTGTTTGGCTTTCTGCTTTCTGAGGAGCCTTCAGATCTTCTGTATCCAGAGGAAGAATATGTCCTTCTGTATCTGTTAGAAGACTCGTTCTGATCAGATCTTCTGGGATTCCTGAACTTCCTTTGCCTCTGCTTCCACAGTTGGTTCACTCTTCTGGAGAGGAGAGAAAGTTCGCCTTCTTTTGATGAGGATCCATCAGATGTTTCTTCAACTGCCTGCAAAACTTTAGACTCATATTTTTTGTTAGATTTTAATGCTAAAGGCTTACCTTGCTTCTGAGGTTCATCATCTTCTAGCTCTATCTCATGACTTCTGAGGGAGCTGATAACTTCCTCCAGAGAAATTTTGTTGAGATCTTTTGCTAGCTTCAGAGCTGTAACCATTGGCCTCCACTGCTTTGGTAAGCTTCTGATGATCTTCTTGACATGATCAGCAGTAGAGTATCCTTTGTCCAGAACCTTGAGACCAGCCACCAGAATTTGGAATCTTGAGAACATTGTTTCAATGGATTCACTTTCTTCCATTTTGAATGCCTCATACTTCTGAATGAGCGCAAGAGCTTTAGTTTCTTTGACCCGAATGTTGCCTTCATGCGTCATTCTGAGTGAGTCAAACATGTTCTTTGTTGTGTCTCTGTTAGAGATCTTTTCATATTCAGCATAGGAGATAGCGTTGAGAAGGATGGTTCTGGCTTTGTGGTGATTTTTGAAGTCACGCCTTTGTTGGTCAGACATTGCTTTCCTGTCAATCTTCTGACCGCTTGCATTCACAGGGTGCATGTATCCATCTGTCACCATGTCCCACAGATCAGCATCATGTGCCAGAAAGAAGCTTTCAATTCTGTCTTTCCAGTAATCAAAATTTTCTCCATCAAAGATTGGAGGTTTGCCGCTGAATCTGTCTCTGTCTTCATTGTTGTCATTGCTGGTGTGTTGATAAGTTCCTGTCATTGTGTTTTTCTGACGCTGGATCTTGTACTGACACGGTTAAGTGTTTTAGCTCAGAACCAGGCGCTCTGATGCCAATTGAAGAAGTGAAAAACACAAGAAGGGGGGTTGAATTGTAAAAACTGGAAATCAATTGCAATCAACACGATATTTTTATCCTGGTTTGTTTGATCTCAAACTACTCCAGTCCACCCGTCAAGGTGATTTCGCCTCTCTCCAACGAGGTCTTAATCCACTATATTCAACTGAATATTACAATCTGCTTTAACAACTGCTAAAGCCTTCTTGATGCAAACCACAAACCGGTTTCTCAAGGAATTACTTTCTTACAAAGAATTGAAATCTAGGTGTGTGAATGTTTTCTACAAAACTGTTTATCACAACTGTGATACTACACAAATTAAGCTTAAGAGAACTAGATTGCTAAAATAATTGAGTAAGGAATTTTGGAGCTTTTAGCAAACTGAGAGTGAGGAAAATGATGAATAGATTTTTGGCGTGTAGATTGTTTTAGAGTATTAGCCAATTCAATCTTCATTGACTTGTTTATATAGCATTGGAAATAGTGTACGTTGGAGCAATAATTATGTTTCAATGCCAATAACATTCTTTCCTTATTAAGCAGATCTTGTCTGGAATGATGCCGTTGGTAATAACTCATCTTGAATGCGCAGTACCGTTGCCACTTAAGCGTGTTATGGCTTTGGCTCATTCTGACGCTGCTTAGGTGCTGATGAACTGTTGTTGTCTTTATCAGAGTTCAGAGTGTTGAGCGCAGATCTGTTCATCAAGCTTCAGCATAAGCGCAAGTTGATCTTCTGATTCTGGTATCTGATATAACATCTTCTGATGTTGAGGTTGATATCCATTTTTCTTGATGCTGATGATGATGTTCTCCTGCTGATACCCATCAGAGTTTCTGTAAAACAGAATGTAATTTTTAGATAGCATATGTGTCTTACATGAATCATACAATTAATGTCTCTTAGCATTTTGTTATCATCAAAACTTAAACTTAGGGTAGTAGATTCAAACTTTGTTCTAACAAAGGTAACACTTCCTTTGTTTCTGTTGTAGAATCAATAGTTTTTCCAACATCTGAAACACTCCCCTCTCAACCAACAGAAGATACCTCACCTCAAACCTTTTAAGACTTTGATATAGAGTTTGATCCTTCTGTAACCCTTGGCAATTTCCTAAATGAACCTCACTCCCCCAATCCAAATCTAGAACAAAATCAGCCAGAACTTGCAAGAGTTCTTTCTGAAATTGATCTATTTGATCAAGACTTTCAAACACCTATCCCAGAAAATCCAAACCTTCATACTCCTCAACCAGAACATAAAAACCTCCATACTCCTCAATCAGAACATCAAAACCCTCATACTCCCCAAACTGAAAATCCAAACTTTGAAACTCGTGAACCAGATAATCAAAATGCTACCGCAAACCAACTAGAAGATTCTTTCACAGACTCTGATACCACTACCCCTATTCCTGGAATAATAGAACCTCTTATGGTTCGTCAACCTCTCTCCATAATAGACATTCCAGAAATACCATCACCCTATCATTCCACTCTACCAAACACACCTCGTTCACCAATCATAATTTCTGATTCTCCTACTCCCTCTCCCATTAACCGGCCAGATGATCATCTCAGAACCATCATTGCTTTAGAAGCACTGGACCACCTAGCTTCAACCTCCAATAAAATTTCCATTCCCAAACCTAAACCAACCATAACCAAAACAGATGTTGGTAAGAACTTATTGATTTTTGAAACAGAATTAATGGAATAGGTTAGTTCTTTGAAGCAAGCAAGTCTAGAAAATTCAAATCCTGCTTCTTTTGATTCTCATTGGGATCGGTTCAGAAGATGGTTCAACTCTGAATCCCAGAGGCTGAAAGAATTAAGTTATGAAATGGCTCAACAGAACTTCAGTGATTAGTTGAAAGCTTCCAAAGATCAAGTTCGGAGTCACTAGGAAAAGAAATCAATTCTTCTGCTGGACAATGCTCCCTGAAAGAGCACCAACCTTCAGAAGTTAATGAACCATGTTCTGATAGTCACCCTCTAGCTATTATTCAAGAAAAGGAAAATGCAACAGAAGAAGCAATTGAATCAGAAAATGCTGCAGAGTGTTCTGAAAGACTGGCATCCTCTAAGGAAACACCAGCTCCATCTTTGGTCATGTAAACTCTGGAAGAGTTAAAGAAGGAGAATGCTTTAATCAACAAAAGATTGGATAATCAAGAAGGCACAACCAAATAAATCAAGGAAATGTTTGGAAAGCAAGAAGAATCAAGCACTCAGATTAAGAGCTTGCTGGAAGCGTTGTTCACACGACTTCCCCCTCCATCTTAGATTTTTTTAAAATTGTTTTCTGCATCTTGTTTTATCTAGTTATGAAAAAATGTCATTGAAATCTGTTTTAATATAAATCATCCTTTTGACCCTGATTATTAGTAATCATATTGCTTTTTGATTCCTGACAAAAAGGGGGAGAACGTAAGATATTTTCAATAACAGTTAACCGAGATAAAGTCTCAAACATTCTGAATATCTTAACTTCTTATTTTTTCTGAAAGCATAACAGGAACAAAACTCTGATAAAGACAGAAGGAGATGCATCAAAAGCTCTGATCAGAATGAACTTTAGGGAAGTATTTCATCTCTATCTGAGTACTCAACTCAGGGGGAGACTCTCTAAAGCTTTTTGTTCTGTCTATTTTTATTGAAAAATCCTAATTTTTGTTGTTGTACCCCAAAATTTTCCCTCTCATTTATCAAAACTTCTCTCACAAGATCTCTTTGACTCAAGACTGGAATAGGGTTTGGTCAGCTCAAGACATCTCATCTTGCACTGATAACCCAAAATTAGGGTTTGAGTTTGCACAAGGATTTTTGGAATATCAATGCTTCATATGACTTTCAAACATCATTAGGGATCCCTAAGATCACTCATGACAAGTTTCAAGCCTTGAACCACATTTTTAATCAGTCAATTGGACAGTTGACCTAAAAATCAACTGTATTGGGGAAAAAGTCAACCATGGCCAATTTACAGTCAAACTTCATAATTTTTTATCAAAATCAACATTTTAGACTCATATGTATCATTTGATCAAGTTTGGATCACAATTCCTCAAGAAATTTGGTCAAATCACAAAAAGGGCAAAATGGTCAAAATTAGGCTTTTGACTGAGGAAGGGCAATTTCTGATTTTTAACCTAGCAAATGACCAATTGAGTTAAAGCATGATTTCAAGGATTCAATTACATCATCTTGACTTAATTATATGGCTCAAAACATTTCAAATTCATTGGATTGACAGATGAAGTTTGCAGTCAACTGATCAAAAGTCAACTGTACACTGAAAAGTCAAACTTTGACTTTTTGGTCAAAATCAAGTACCAAAGGTCATAATTCATCAAAACATGTCAAAATGTGAAACTTTTTCATCAAGAAAATCAAATTTGAAAATTAGGGTTTGAATTTGAAAATTTTCCTAACTTAGAAATTTTCTAAGTATGGAAAATTTTCTTATTTTTTCTCAACTTTAGGCCACTTTTTCACCATGATGCATAATGATTCAAGGAAAGCTCCCAACATGAAAGTTATAGAATTCCATGAAATATACAACTTTTCTTCACACACTTTTCCCTGAAGATGCTTGGATCTCAAGATATAAATTTATGAATACATGGTCATGAACTAAATAACTTAGTGAAATTTTGCCCTAATTTAGGCAGGTTTTAGACCCAACTTCATGGCCATTTTTCACCTAGTTCCAAGAGGTATCTCAAAATAAATTTCAAAGATGAATTATAAATCACATTGCAAGATTTAAAAAATGTCCAAGAACTCCTCAAGATCATTTTTTAGTAGGGAGAATCGAAGAGATGAAGTTGGCAATTTCTCACT
Organism: Vicia faba; assembly: GCA_948472305.1. Classification (NCBI taxonomy): domain Eukaryota; kingdom Viridiplantae; phylum Streptophyta; class Magnoliopsida; order Fabales; family Fabaceae; genus Vicia; species Vicia faba. The sequence continues at coordinate 1,729,182,903 of OX451736.1, read as the reverse complement.
TTTTGTCCAAGCCATTTCATGATGAACACAAATCCAAATCAATCCTATGCTGCCTAATCCAAGCTTTACAGGTCTTAAACTTGTTCCAAACTCCTTAATTAAATGCTTACTCAGTTGACAAAGCTTTGATCCATGCCTTAGAACCATTATCCAACTTGCAATTCCATTTATGGAAAAAAGGGACCATTGCCATTTTGAAAAAGATTAACTTTTGCAAACTTTACAATCTTGAGCCTTGGACCTGTCCCCTTGGCACATACAAGTACCACAAACCTAAGGCAACTTGTAGGGAAGAAATACCAACCCTATGCCAGCCAGTACAAGCATGTAAAGCTTTGTCTTATCACTTTACTTCAAATACAAGAAAAGTGACAAAAAGGCTAGGGAGGGCACAGCTGATAGAGGGTTGACATCAAACCATTTCAATACTAATATACAAACATGATGCAACACAAAAGACAATAAGAAAAGGCCTGAAACATTCCCAACCAGAAAAACACCAAAAATCTATCCAAAACAGCAGATTTTGCATAAGCACATCCATCTTCCATTTGGCTCGTGCGTTTTGAGTTTTGATCATTCAAACATCTTACATACTTGATATCAAACCCATCCAGGCCTTCTTCCCTGTTATGTAATCACTTTTCCACCATCTTCCATTGTTGATTTCAGAGCTTGCAGTTTGACTTGGCCAAGGAGTTTTAGGTACTTTCAGAGCAAGCCAAGGGTTGGAATACATCCAGGGAAGTTCAAGGAAGCTCAAGCAAGCATCAGGCCTCCATCAAACTCATCCCAGTTTCATCCACGATTCCAACCGAAGGAGGTAAAATCTCAAACTCTATCTCCTTGTACAGGCAACCTTAGGCCACGATTTGTGAATAAAAAATGTAGTCCTCATCATAACGAAATTGTACATATCTTTATCTTGCATTGATTTTGCTTGAGCTGAGAGAATTTGGAACTTGAAATTTCTGGAAATATTAGGTTAAAATTTAGGGTTGTTAAAATTCTCTTTGTTATTTGATTAATAGTTCACATAACTTATATGGTTGGAATCGTGAGTTCAAGCACTACAACTTTCATGTTATGATTTTTCATTTTTATGGAAGTATGAGAGAGTTACAGGATGTCTGGCCAAGCTTGAGGAAGGAGATGAAGTACAGGGCAAGGGCTCGTTTTGGGTTATATTGTTTTTGTTTTCATTAAGACAATGGAAGTATAGCCACCCCAGTGGCAAAGTAGCACGCTGGTGAGACCCATGTCATGGGTTAGAACGTGCGCGCTACTTTTGTATTTTTCACATTTTTCCATTTTCCATTTTGCTATTTTTTTGCAGGTTGGACTTGGTCTTTTGGGTCAGGATTTTTTGCTAACACATTACCATCAGCTTTGCTACATTACCCCCCTGTCAACTTTTATTTTTTTATTTTTTATTTGTTTTATTTTCATACTTCATATTTTAAATATTTCTTTAATACATAAAAATCCCAAAAAATATAAATTAATAATGTTGCACTTTTATTTTATTTTTTATCTTATTTTTCACATAAAAATATATTTTATTTTACTAGGATACCATTTATTTTCTTAATAAACTTGTGTTGTACCCCAAAATTTGCCCTCCCATATTCTTCAAGATTTGCAAAGAGCATGCTTCAAAATCTCCCAAGGGTTGCACAGTTCAATGGCCTCCTAACAGTCAAAAATTAGGGTTTTGGTTCTGGCAAAGAAATTGAAGTTTTCAAGGGTCCAAACAAGTCCCACATGCCTATAAACATTGTCAAGCATCCTCATGCCAAGTTTCAAGACTTACAGCACAAAATTGCACAGTCAAAAACCCTAATTGCATCACAGTCAACTGTAGGGGCAAAATGGTCATTTGACATTCAAAAGTCAAAACTTTTGGTCAACATCTTATTTTGAAGCCACAAACATCATTTGATCAATTCTTGATCATGATTTTCAAGGCATGGCTCAAAAAGTCTCAAGATGCAAAAGTTTCTATTTTTGGACAGTTGAAAAAGTCAACTGCAAATTGACCAAGGCATAACTTCCACATGGTTTATCAGAAAAATTCCATCCAAAGCTCATTTTGAAGAGAATGACATTTCCTACAACTCCTCTTCACACTTCAAGTCCAAGAAATGCTCTCACAAAAAGTTATCAATCTCAACATTATAGGTCATTTTCAAAAGTCATCAAAAAGGCACTTTAAGTCAAAGACCATAACTTGAGATTGGTAAATCAAAATGACATGGGACCAAAGACATTGGTTAGAGGACTTCAAGACCTTTCCAAAATGTCCAAGAACATGATCAAAGCTTAAATATTGAGCAAGATATGCCTTGTGGAAGTTGGGAAATGTTTGGGAATTTTGAAAAGTCAACTTTGCTTCAAATGCCTCAAAATTGCTAATGGGCCACAATTTCTTCCAAGAATCATCACCCAAAAGCTATGCACGACCTATTGACCCAAAGGGGAGTTATTTTCTTATTTTTTATTAATTATTTGAATTTTTATTACCATTAATTCATTTAATTAAAATTAAATATGAAAAAAATACTAAATGCCACCTTTCAAATCTTTTTATGCAGCATTTCCACTCCTTATTCACTCAAGATCTCGTGCACATCAAAAAAGGAAAGATTCTATGCAAATAGGCATGTTCTTCATGACAAAAAGATTGAAAAAATCATGGAAAATCACAAACTTGAAAAGCATTAAAACAAGGCTTTGGGCTTGATCTTTTTACCCTAATTCATTGACATATATGTGCACATCACAACCCTAATCAGAAGAACAAGCATGTTGCGCTGAAAACCTGAAAACAAACTTTGCATTTTTTTCAAAAAAGGTGGAAACTGAAAACATAGTTTCAGTATAATTCAAGGTCTCAAAACTATTCCAAAGGCTTGCTGAGACAACCAGGAAGCTATTCCAATTGAAATCAGACCTCCACACGCAAAGAACTGGTAGAACACAGTCGCCCTGTTCATGAAAATTTCCTTAATCGTACTTGAATTTTTATGCATTTTCCATATGTTTTAGTGTTTGATCTATACTAATATGATGATTCTGAAGCTAATAGCACGTGTTAATTGAAGAATGCTTGTACGTATGGAAAGTTACCATGAACGATGTGTAGGGTTTCAAAGCTCCAGATTTGGGGTTTTATGCATAAGACAAAATTGGCCATCCTAACCAATACCATTGAACTCAGAAATTCCAGACGAATCTAACCATACCATCGCGCCATTTTTCTTTTTCGTTATAACCTAATCGCTATTTTTCCTGGCTTTGTTTAGTGGGGGTTTAAAACCCCCGCTACTTGTCTGATATTTTTGCAGAAAGAAGAAGATGACGCTAGCGTGTCCTCATACGACTGGAGCATTCAAATCTTCGCGCTAATTTTTTTGTTTTACATCAATAGCATTTATTTTCATATGTATTGATCAGGTTCCACTAGTTTATCAAACAAACGCGTTTGGCTGGTTGGTGAGTGATGTGTCCTTCAAGCATTGGGACCTGGGTTCGATTCCCAGGTCCCCTCCCTTCTCCAATATTATTTTTCTTCATATGTTTCCATGCAGCGCCTCACCTGAAGTCCACCATATACTCTCATCAATGGCTTGCCAAGTGGCCATGAGCGTCCATCCAGTGGCCAGGAACCAAAGTCCATGGAATACCCCAGTCAACGCGTATGCATATGATCTGAAAAGTCAGCATGAGTCAAGCTTCTATTGGGCCAAACTACTTCAGTCATACCTCCATAATTGGGCCAGAAACCCCCCTGTTTGTATTTCTTTTCCTTATTCCTTTTTCTATTTTTTTTCATTTGTTTTAATTTAATTATTTTCTTTTAATTCCTCAAATTAATTTTAATAATACAAAAAAATACAAAAAAACCAGAAATCATAAAAAACAAAAATATGTTTTATTTAATTTAATTCATCAACATTTTTGTAAATAAATTTAATAATCAATTTAGTTTTAATTTAGGGTTTAAATTTTAATGTATTTTCTAAATAACTAAAAAAGGTAGAAATTAGGTTTTAGATTTTTATTCTTTTTCTCAATAAAATAATTTCATCTTATTCTTATTATTAATAATTAATTATTTTGGTAAATAAAATTGTCATCAAAAAAATTAGGTTAAATTAGGTCAAACATAAACATTTTTCTTTAATAAATTAAAAACAATCAGAACTAGGATTTTATTTAACTTTTAATTCCAATTTAATTCTCTTTAATTTCACAAATACAAAAAACATAGAAACAAGCTCTTTTCTTTATTTAATCATTAAATACTTTCAATTCCAATTTAATTTCCTTAAAGGGTCCAACGCCCTCGCACTCTCGATTCTTATTTTCTTTTCGCGCATTTATTTTTATTCCTTTTATGAACATAATGTATTTGCCCCGAAGCCTTGTAATAGATAATTAGGATATTTACTTTCCGCATTTTATTTCAAATCAGGTCTTGGTTTAATTTGGCGATGTAGACCCGCGCCTTGTAATAGCGTAGGACCTTTATTTTTCCGCATTTTAATTCCCGCACCCTTAACTGTTAACTATAACATGAAAGAATGTATGCCCAAATAAAATCAAGCGTAGCTCACCCAATGCATGACAAGACAAATAATAACTGAAAATGACACACGATTCACACACCACTCCTAGGGTACGTCTCACTGTTGCCTTGTCCCTCGAAACGTGGTCGTCGAGTAGAGGACGTCTTAGTAAGTCCTCATGTCCATGAACATGGCATGGGGGTAGCTTCTAAGGTATCCTCTTATTGCTCTGGTGACCACATTGTCCCTAATCCTCGAATTGACCCTAACACCTCCAACGGTGGTGCTACCTACCTCTCAATGGTGGGATGGCACTACCTTAAGGACATTTACACAGACTAATTCCTTAGGGTAGGTAGATGACTCGTAGATACTTGCTCTAATTCAAAACAAATCAAAAAAACTTCTTTTCACACCGACACTTTGCAAAAGGATTTCAAAAACAACTTTTCAAACACTCTTGAGGACTGATACAAGAGTCGAACTGAAATTTTAAACGAAACTTTTTCAAACTCACTCCCACAGTTGAAAAGCAAACAAACATTTTGAAAACACAAATGAGCAAGTATCTAAGAGCCCGTGGATAACCACGGATAGAAAGGGTGCTAACACCTTCCCTTTCTATAAATCTACCTCCCGAACCAAGAGCAATCTCAATAAGGAATTTTTCTGTGCTTTTATCCTTTCCATATTGGAGAAAATAAAAGACGGTGGCGACTCTTGCTTCCGCGACATTTCGCGAACCAGATTTAAAACAGTCAGTTCCAGATCCACCGATCACAGAACTGGCGACTCTGCTGGGGAAACTTAAAGTGAGGTGTACCTTAGGACTAAGATCAATGTGTTTTCAATTGCTTTGACTTGTTTGCTTTAAATTGTGGGACTGTCTTGGGAGTTCTATAGATCCTAACCCGGATCTGGGATACCTTCTTAGAAAGTAGCAACAAGGCTGTGAGGGAACTGTGCGGGGTATACCGACATGGTTGAAACAGTCTGCTACGTTGATGTGGCACTTTGGTGTGTACCGGTAACCCTTGAGTTCAGTCAAGGAGAGTACGGGGCCTCCGCGTGGTGTCGTGAAGCATCAACTGACCTTAGGAACCTTAATTGAACTATCTTGGCCTCTTTAGGGTAGTGAGATAACTGACTTTGGTGCAGTTCGAGGTTGGTTGATACTCGATACTACACTCAATTGAGGGTTGCTTTCCTGGAATATTTCGGTCGCCAGTTCAGTGGCTAAATCGAAACGATGAACAATGAAAGCAATCCAGTGATATTGGGACCCTTAGAACCCGGTTACTTCTGATAGGACAAGTTGAGCCCACCAACTTCAAGAGGGTAATACCCAGACCCCATGCAGGCCTAAACTCTAAGGGCTTGTCTTGTGTGACTTGTGTGCCTTATCATGTTTGCCTTTGTAAATATTTGTGGTGTGTTTAATCATAGCATCATGACATCATACAGCATCATATGCATTGGCTAACCATTTCAGGGGTTCGAACCTTCATCTTTGTTCTTGTTTTGTAGGACATGGAAACTGTTCGCAGAAAGACAATTCAGATCAGCCTTGTAAGGATCCCTCCTCAGCTTAAGGAGCTTATATCCAGGATTCCCGAGAGCTCTTCATTCAGTGAGAGACATGGAAGACTCATCAGCTTGGTCAACACCAACATTGAGGAAGACATGATAAAGGTCCTGTTCCAGTTCTTTGACCCTCTGCATCACTGTTTCACTTTCCTGGATTATCAACTGGTACCTACATTGGAAGAGTTCTCCCGGCTTCTGAAGATCCCTATCCTTGATCAACTACCCTACAACGGTACAGAAAAGGAACCCAAGCTTGAAGAGATTGCTAAAGCCTTACACCTACAATCATCTGACCTCAAGGGACATTGGGAAGTTAGAAGTAGTATCAAAGGGTTCTTAGCCAGGTTTTTGTTTGAAAAGGCCCAGGAGTGTTGGAACTCCCTTGACTTACAAGCTTTTGAAGAAGTTGTGGCCCTCCTTGTCTATGGTTTGGTGTTGTTCCCTAACCCAGATCAGCTTATAGATATCAGTGCTGTCCAGATCTTCATGTCCAGGAATCCTATACCTACGTTGCTGGGGGACATCCTTCACTCATGTTACACTCGAACCATGAGAAAAAGAGGTGTCCTTATGTGCTGTACTCCTCTCCTGGGAAGGTGGTTTATTTCGCACCTTCCGCAATCAGTTTTGAAGAACGAGCGGGGTTTGAGATGGTCACAACGATTGATGACTCTTACACATGCTGACATACATTGGTGTTCTCGGTCCAGAGAGGATGTCACTATCATTGATCATTGTGGGGAGTACCCTAATGTTCCTTTACTTGGAATCAGAGGAGGTATTACTTACAACCCGTGCCTGGCTTGGAGACAGTTTGGTTATGCTCGGAGGGATGGCCCTCATGACATGTTAATTCCTAACATAGTTTTTGATTTCGACAACGATGCAAAAGGACTTCGCCATAGATTTATCAGAGCTTGGAGGATGCCAAGTAGGATAGACAGCAAGACCCTGGGGCACAGGAACTCCATCCCATTGGAACCTTATCTCAAGTGGGTACGAGCCCGCTCCCAGAAGTTAGTAATGCCTTATCCTCATGTGCTCCTTGTGATCAAAGAGCCAGTCTTGGAGGGAGAGGTGTCCTACACCATTCAACATCCTGACATGCCCACGTCCTGGGAAGAGATGCAGAAGAGCTGGATCCAGCTTAAGGAAGAACAAAATTCTCTTGAGACCAGTCTACATGCTAGTGAAAAGAAGGTCTTGGAGCTCACCCGCCTATTGCACGAGGAGAAGAATCTCAATACCTACATAGCTCCAAAGAGGACGCGTAGTGTCTTTTGGGATTGATTTGCTTTGTAATATGTGCCCATGAGGCTTTGATGTACTGAACAATTATTTCCTTAATGATAATGTGTGTTCCTTTTTTGTCTACAACAAATTTGAACTTTCGAACCCTTGAATGCATTGCATAAACACATATCATTCATCATGTGAATAGCAGGTACTCTTCTTTTCAGGTTGCTTACTGTTCTTCGCTGTTTATTTCAGCATCATGAACCCTGAATCATCAACCGAGATGTCTACCAAGGCCCTTCAGGCGCAGAACGCACAATTTCAAGAGCTGATCATGGGTTTGGCTCAAGGCCAAGAAGAGCTGAAGGCTTTGCTCCTGAAGAAGGAGAAGAAGAAGAAGAGAACTGTTCTTTTCAACTCGGACCGGAGGTTTGGTAATACTCTGCAGAATGAGGAAGCTGGTTCTTCTGTAGGCAAGGACAGTCCCCAGGGGGGAAAGGCTCCAAGTCCAGTAGTCTCTGACAACGAGACTGATTTTAATGAGGAACAGTATCCTCCTGCTGAAGACCGGTACGAGCAGTTGGAAGACAGACTGAATGCAATGGAGATCCAACAAGTGCCTGGGCTGGATTTCGGAGACTTGGGCTTATCTATTGGTGTGATCATTCCTCACAAGTTTAAGGCACCATCTTTCACCAAGTATGACGGGGCGTCTTGTCCCAAGCTACACCTCAGATCTTATGTGCGGAAGATTCAACCGTACACAGTGGACAAGAACTTGTGGATCCACTTCTTCCAGGAGAGTCTTTCAGGGACTCATCTCGAATGGTTCTATCAGCTGGATGGAACCAAGGTTCGTAACTGGGAGGAGTTGGCTACTGCTTTTTACAAGCAGTATCAATATAATGCCGACCTTGCTCCTACACGTACCCAACTCCAGGGTATGTCGCTAGGATCAAGCGAAGGTTTTAAAGAGTATGCACAGAAGTGGAGGGATCTGGATGGCAGGGTGCAGCCTCCGTTAACTGACCGTGAGCTGGTGGATATGTTCTTGGGGACCCTATCTGGGCCGTTTTTCAATCATCTCATCGGTAATTCGTCTGCAGGGTTCACTGACCTTATTCTGACTGGGGAGAGGATAGAGGCTGGAATGAAGTCCGGAAAAATTCAGAAAGGTGCGTCTTCAAGTTCTGAGAAGAAACCCTTTAAGAAGGAGGCCAGTGTTGTATATGGGCCTAGAAGGCAAGATAAACCAGAGCGCCGCCAGTCTGTCAACGCGGTGGTAATCGCTAAGCCTGTTGCCGCTCCTCGGCAAACCAATCCACCCAGGGCTGAAAGACCCAGAAGAGAGTTTACCCGGCTGAGTATGACCTTGTCGCAAATCTTGCCGCAGTTGCTATCCACCAATTTGGTGACTGTCAGGGAGGCCCCGAAGGTTGTGAATACTGCCTCTCCCAAGTATAATCCAAATGCCCGCTGTGCTTATCACTCCGATAGCCCGGGGCATTCTACTGATGACTGCTGGGCCTTGAGGAATAAGGTGCAAGACCTTATTGATGCAAAGGAGGTACAATTTGAGGCTCCTGAGAAGCCCAATGTAGTAACAGCTCCCCTTCCTGCTCATGGGGTGAATGCTATCAGGGATGATGACGAGGTGGAAGAATCTGAGTTTGACAGCTGGATTTATCCGACGGCCGACAGTGGACCTAGCAATTGGACTGCAAAGGACAACCTACCTGTTTCTCTTGTTACGCAGTAATGAACTCCTTTGTTTTTGTTATTTGTAATAAACAATGAATTAAAACTCTATGGCCCGGTGTCTTACCCGGGGCACCGTGGCTTCATTTGTGAGGGCATATTAATTGTCATTTCATATATCATGAATAAAGACCTTGGACGTTTTCTCGCACTTCAAATCTTATGCTCCTTTTCTTTCTTTCCTTTCTTTATATATTGCAAAACAGCTGTATTTACACACACTCACTCATACAGGTTTCAATCCACTCTGGATCTCACTGGTAACGACTCTGCTACTGCCAGTTATGACTTCGAAAATTCGATCAACTTAGCCGAAGACGAAGGTGAAGATGATTGCGAAGTGCCTGGCGAGCTTGCAAGACTGTTACTCCAGGAAGAGAGGGCGATTCAACCACATGAAGAGCCAGTGGAAACGATAAATCTGGGTACTGAGACGGATAGAAAGGAAGTTAAGATTGGTGCCAACCTAGAGCTCAGCGTGAAGCAACAGTTGACTCAGACGTTACATGATTATGTGGAGATCTTTGCTTGGTCCTATGAAGACATGCCCGGGTTGGATACCGACATTGTGGTCCATCATTTGCCTACCAAGAAAGACTGCCCTCCGGTTAAGCAGAAGGTCCGCCGTATGCGTCCAGAGATGTCTGAGAAGATCAAAGCCGAGGTTATGAAACAGTTTGATGTCGGGTTTCTTGCAGTGACCTCTTACCCTCAGTGGGTTGCTAATGTGGTGCCGGTACCGAAGAAGGATGGTAAAGTCAGAATGTGTGTTGATTACAGGGATCTGAACAGGGCCAGCCCCAAGGATGACTTTCCCCTACCTCACATTGATGTCCTGGTTGACAATACTGCTCAGCACAAGGTGTTCTCTTTCATGGATGGTTTTTCAGGTTATAATCAGATCAAAATGGCTCCTGAAGACATGGAAAAGACTACCTTTGTTACTCAGTGGGGCACCTTCTGCTACAAGGTCATGCCATTCGGGTTGAAAAATGCTGGGGCAACCTACCAACGTGCCATGGTTGCTTTATTTCATGACATGATTCATCATGAGATCGAAGTGTATGTCGACGACATGATTGCAAGGTCCCAAACTGAGGAGGAACACCTTGACCATCTGCAGAAGTTGTTTGACCGTCTGAAACTGTACAAGCTGAGGTTGAACCCGAACAAGTGCACCTTCGGGGTAAGATCTGGAAAATTGCTAGGCTTCGTTGTAAGTGATAAGGGTATTCAAGTGGACCCTGCCAAGGTCAAGGCCATTCAAGAGATGCCAGTTCCTAAGACAGAGAAAGAGGTCAGAGGCTTTTTAGGACGCCTGAATTATATTGCTCGATTCATCTCGCACCTAACTGCTACTTGTGAACCAATCTTCAAGCTGCTGAAGAAAGATCAGGTAGTACGTTGGAATGATGAATGTCAGGCCGCTTTCGACAGAATCAAAGAGTATCTCCAAGAACCACCCATTCTTATGACACCGGTTGAAGGGAGACCTCTGATATTATACCTAACAGTACTTGACAACTCAATGGGGTGCATGCTGGGGCAGCATGACGAGTCTGGCCGAAAAGAGCACGCCATTTATTACCTTAGCAAAAAGTTTACCGACTGTGAGACCCGATACTCACTGCTCGAGAAAACTTGTTGCGCTTTGGTATGGGCTGCTCGCCGGCTGAGACAGTATATGCTGACTCACACTACCTTGTTGATTTCAAAGATGGATCCTATAAAGTACATATTTGAAAAGCCTGCTCTGTCTGGGAGAATAGCAAGATGGCAGATGATCTTGACAAAATACAACATCCAGTACACGACTCAGAAAGCCATCAAAGGAAGTGTATTGGCAGACCACTTGGCACATCAGGCAGTAGACGACTATCAGTCAATGAACTTCGATTTTCCAGACGAGAGCATCATGATTGTGACTAATTGTGAAGTACCTGGACCGGATGAAGGACCTGAGGAAGGATCCCGATGGTCTATGCACTTTGATGGAGCCTCCAACGCTTTGGGTAACGGTATCGGCGCTGTGATCATATCTCCTCAAGGCACTCATACTCCACTTACTGCCCGACTATGTTTCAACTGCACCAACAACATGGCAGAGTATGAGGCATGCATCACGGGTCTTCAAGCTGCGATCGACTTAAGGATCAAGTTTCTGAGTGTCTTCGGAGATTCCGCTCTCGTGATCAATCAAATCAAAGGGGAGTGGGATACGAAACATCCGAATCTTATTCCTTACAGAGAATGTGTGTTAACCTTGATCCCCCACTTCACAGAGATAACCTTTGAACATTTCCCAAGAGAGGAGAATCAGTTGGCGGACGCGTTAGCTACGATGTCTTCTATGTTCAAGGTCAATTGGGACAATGAGGCTCCCTGGGTCATCATCTGGAAACTGGACGAACCGGCATACTGTTGTGATCTTGAGACTGAGGCAGTGACTGAGAAACCTTGGTATCATGAGGTGAAGAGATACTTGGAAGCTCAGGAATACCCTGATGGTGCATCTGTCAACGATAAGAAGTTTCTGAGAAGGTTCGCAGCTAAATTCTTCCTTAGCAATGGCATCCTGTATAAGCGAAACCATGATTCGACCTTACTGCGTTGTGTGGATAAGACGGAAGCAGAAAGGATCATGGCAGAGCTACATGAAGGTACCTTCGGAACACATTCCAGTGGACACACTATGGCAAAGAAGATCCTTCGGGCAGGGTATTACTGGTCCACAATGGAAGCCGACTGCTACCAACATTCTCGGACATGTCACAAATGCCAGATTTACGCAGACAAAGTGCACGTTCCTCCAGTTCCTCTGAATGTCTTGACTGCACCTTGGCCTTTTGCAATGTGGGGCATAGATATGATCGGTGAGATTAAACCTACGGCATCCAATGGGCATCGCTTCATCCTGGTAGCGATCGATTACTTTACAAAGTGGGTTGAAGCAGCTTCTTACGCCACAGTAACCAAGAACGTCGTGGCACGATTCATTCGGCATAACCTGATCTGTCGATACGGCGTCCCAGAAAGAATCATTACAGACAACGGTACCAATCTCAATAACAAGATGATCATTGAGCTCTGCGAGCAGTTCAAGATACATCACCACAACTCTTCTCCCTACCGGCCGAAGATAAATGGGGTTGTAGAAGCAACAAATAAGAACATTAAGAAAATTGTGCAGAAGATGACAGTGACTTATAAAGATTGGCACGAGATGTTACCGTTCGCTCTACATGGGTACCGTACCTCAGCTAGGACGTCAACCGGGGCAACTCCTTTTTCCTTGGTCTACGGCATGGAGGCTGTCTTACTGATCGAAGTGCAGATACCCTCTCTCCGGATAATGAAGGATGCAGACCTGAGTGAAGATGATTGGATCCAGACACGACTTGATCAGCTAAACTTAATTAACGAAAAGAGACTCGCTGCTATTTGTCATGGTCAGACGTACCAAAAATGGATGATCAGGGCATTTAACAAAAAGGTCAGGACACAGGAATATCAAGTTGGGGATCTGGTAATCAAACGTATCATCCTTCCTCAGAGTGATCCAAGGGGCAAATGGACCCCTACATACGAAGGGCCATTTGTGGTTAAGCATGTGTTCTCAGGAGGAGCCATGACTCTAACCAACATGGATGGTGACGACCTTCCTCACCCCGCCAATGCAGACATAGTAAAAAGATACTACGCATGAAAAAAGACCCGCTAGGTTGACATACCTAGGAAAAAATTAGGGCTTCCCGGCGAACCAAAAGGGTTCGGGCAAAATGAAGGGATGAAATGAAAAAAATCTGTACACCCGGCAAGTCGAAAACCTGAAAAGGCGGCTTGGGCAAAAATGGGTATCCCGATGGACTGAAAACCCAAAAGGGCGGTCCAGGCAAAAGTTAGGGATAAAGCGTAATACTATGTCTCATTGGATCACTTTGCATCCAGAATCCGGTATCAACATCAAGTTCAGACGACATCAGTAAATCAGCTTCATCTTCAGCTAGGTCATCAAGTGATGAGACGCTCGAAGATATAAAGGCAATAGCAGAGTTGGAACCCAGTGGGATCATTCTTTTCACATAGCTATTTTGTTTTCCCTTTTGTACAAATTGTATAAACTCTTTTGTTCGGCGGCGTTCTCCTACTAGGATGTCAGCCTCTTGTATATAAACGCCTATTTACGGGCAAATTTAAAAATCAATACAAATACACTTTTCAGACAAATTGCCTATTGTTTTTCCTTCTTCTGTTTTGTTTTGCGAAGAACGTCCAAGGTTCAATTTGTGATATATGCATTTGACACTAATTGCTAACTCATAAATATTTGCATACGAAACAAAGGATTAATTACAGGTAACATTAGAAACAGGGGCAATAAGGAGTTGTCTAAAGCGATCTAATGGTTCTGTCCACCAAGGTACCAAGATAGGTTCAGTTGGAGAACATAACCAGTATATCTTAATTCCCCAGAGAGTGAGCCAGCAAGTCCATGCACTCTCCCCAAGCAGAGTTATACTGTCAGCCTTAAGGAAGTTGTGTATCCTCCAGCAGATCTCAAACATTCCCCAGCACATTAGATGGACATTCTTAACAAGCATCCCCGGCAGTCTTGATCTAAGATTGTTCCTCGGCGGTCTACCAAACATCCAGCGGAGCCACTTCCCCAATATATCTCAAAGATTTCCAGGAGAGTCCAGTATAGTTCAAGATTTCCCCAGGAAAGTTTGAATCCATCTCCCCAGCAGGAAGCTTATCCCCAGTAGATTCTGGAAGCTTATCCCCTACAGAGCACGAACGCGTCCCCCGACTTTATTCAAAGGTTATTTCCCTACCAGGATATAACTGGGTTATCCTCAGCCAAAAGCCACGGAAAGATCGTCCTCGGCGAAGTCTTCCTATCCCCAGCGAAGTCTATTAAAACTTCCAACATAACAACGGTATCCCCAGCGAAGTTACCATCAACATCTCAACAAAGTACCTATCTTCCCACAGAGTATTGCTCCCCAGCAAGGTCGCTAGAGTAATTTTCTCCCCGTAGAGTAATCCATTCGCCAAGTTTATTCCCTAACAGAGTTATCTTCTCCTACCGGTTCATTCTTGCAATCACTCCCCAGTGGAAACAAAAGCTCTACATCAGCCCAGGATTTAACTTCCCAGCACCCGTCAAGGACTTACTTTCCTAGACAAAAACATACATTCATAAACATCGCATTTCCATACATTATAGCATGCATATACGCATCATATCTTATAATCTCATTTACGCTGAGAACATCATTGCTTGATCCATATCATGCATTGCATATGACTGACCTTTACCTTTCAGGAAAGATCCAGTTAAGTTCTCAGCTATATTTCAAGACTTTCGTCTGGTTCAGTTAAATCGATTCTAAGATTTTTTCTGATTCTTATCCAGTCAAAGTTAATCCAAGACCTTCTCTGGTTCAGTCAGATCGACCCTAAGATCTCCCTGATTCTATTCCAGTTGAAGATTTCAAGACCTTGTCCGGTTCAGTTAAATCGACTCCTAAAGATTTTTCTGATTCTTATCCAGTCAAAGGCCTTCTCTGGTTCAGTCGGATCGACCCTAAGATCTCCCTGATTCTTATCCAGTTGAAGATTCCAAGACCTTTCCTGGTTCAGTTAAATCGACTCCTAAAGATTTTTCTGATTCTTATCCAGTCAAAGGCCTTCTCTGGTTCAGTCAGATCGACCCTAAGATCTCCCTGATTCTTATCCAGTTGAAGATTTCAAGACCTTGTCCGATTCAGTTAAATCGACTCCTAAAGATTTCTCTGATTCTTATCCATTCAAAGGCCTTCTCTGGTTCAGTCAGATCGACCCTAAGATCTCCCTGATTCTTATCCAGTTGAAGTTATTCCAAGACCTTGCCTGGTTCAGTTAAATCTACTCCTAAATATTTTTCTGATGCCGACCCAGTCAAAGGCCTTCTCTGGTCCAGTTAAATCGATTCATAAAGATTTTCCTGATGAAGACTCAGTAGAAGACATCCAAGATTCTCTCATTGTTACTGTTGAGGTAGTAATCGCCCCAGATTCTCTCATCGTTACTGTTGAGGTAGTAATCGCCCCAGATTCTCTCATCGTTACTGTTGAGGTAGTAATCGCCCCAGGTTCTCTCATCGTTACTGTTGAGGTAGTAATCGCCCCAGATTCTCTCATCGTTACTGTTGAGGTAGTAATCGCCCCAGATTCTCTCATCATTACTATTGAGGTAGTAATCGCCCCAGATTCTCTCATCGTTACTGTTGAGGTAGTAATCGCCCCAGATTCTCTCATCGTTACTGTTGAGGTAGTAATCGCCCAAGGTTCTCTCATCGTCTCGTTGAGGTAGTAACCATCCCTGACTCATTCATCACCGTTTGAAGCTCCAGACCCGATTCCTGTAACCAACCAGGGTGCGTCCATATAAAGAGTCTGAAGACCAGCTCCTGTAACAGGCCAGATAATCATTTTCTTTTTAAGGTACGCAAGTTCTCGCTAAGGAATCTCTTACGCGATCAACACCCAGATGGCATCTATAAGCCCATCCACCTATCGATCACCTTTCAACATGGCATCTGTAAGCCCATCTTCCTATCCATCAATCTCCAAATGGCATCTGTAAGCCCATTCCCATCATCACACTGCTAACATGTGAGCGCAAATTTCTGGGCACTCTAGTGTTCAATCATCTCCCACCTTCGGATTACGAAAGGCACGTCAGCCAATCTACATCCTCAGGTCTAAGAAGATTGAACAGGGGCAACTGTTGTACCCCAAAATTTGCCCTCCCATATTCTTCAAGATTTGCAAAGAGCATGCTTCAAAATCTCCCAAGGGTTGCACAGTTCAATGGCCTCCTAACAGTAAAAAATTAGGGTTTTGGTTCTGGCAAAGAAATTGAAGTTTTCAAGGGTCCAAACAAGTCCCACATGCCTATAAACATTGTCAAGCATCCTCATGCCAAGTTTCAAGACTTACAGCACAAAATTGCACAGTCAAAAACCCTAATTGCATCACAGTCAACTGTAGGGGCAAAATGGTCATTTGACATTCAAAAGTCAAAACTTTTGGTCAACATCTTATTTTGAAGCCACAAACATCATTTGATCAATTCTTGATCATGATTTTCAAGGCATGGCTCAAAAAGTCTCAAGATGCAAAAGTTTCTATTTTTGGACAGTTGAAAAAGTCAACTGCAAATTGACCAAGGCATAACTTCCACATGGTTTATCAGAAAAATTCCATCCAAATCTCATTTTGAAGAGAATGACATTTCCTACAACTCCTCTTCACACTTCAAGTCCAAGAAATGCTCTCACAAAAAGTTATCAATCTCAACATTATAGGTCATTTTCAAAAGTCAACAAAAAGGCACTTTAAGTCAAAGACCATAACTTGAGATTGGTAAATCAAAATGACATGGGACCAAAGACATTGGTTAGAGGACTTCAAGACCTTTCCAAAATGTCCAAGAACATGATCAAAGCTTAAATATTGAGCAAGATATGCCTTGTGGAAGTTGGGAAATTTTTGGGAATTTTGAAAAGTTAACTTTGCTTCAAATGCCTCAAAATTGCTAATGGGCCACAATTTCTTCCAAGAATCATCACCCAAAAGCTATGCACGACCTATTGACCCAAAGGGGAGTTATTTTCTTATTTTTTATTAATTATTTGAATTTTTATTACCATTAATTCATTTAATTAAAATTAAATATGAAAAAATACTAAATGCCACCTTTCAAATCTTTTTATGCAGCATTTCCACTCCTTATTCACTCAAGATCTCGTGCACATCAAAAAAGGAAAGATTCTATGCAAATAGGCATGTTCTTCATGACAAAAAGATTGAAAAAATCATGGAAAATCACAAACTTGAAAAGCATTAAAACAAGGCTTTGGGCTTGATCTTTTTACCCTAATTCATTGACATATATGTGCACATCACAACCCTAATCAGAAGAACAAGCATGCTGCGCTGAAAACCTGAAAACAAACTTTGCATTTTTTTCAAAAAAGGTGGAAACTGAAAACATAGTTTCAGTATAATTCAAGGTCTCAAAACTATTCCAAAGGCTTGCTGAGACAACCAGGAAGCTATTCCAATTGAAATCAGACCTCCACACGCAAAGAACTGGTAGAACACAGTCGCCCTGTTCATGAAAATTTCCTTAATCGTACTTGAATTTTTATGCATTTTCCATATGTTTTAGTGTTTGATCTATACTAATATGATGATTCTGAAGCTAATAGCACGTGTTAATTGAAGAATGCTTGTACGTATGGAAAGTTACCATGAACGATGTGTAGGGTTTCAAAGCTCCAGATTTGGGGTTTTATGCATAAGACAAAATTGGCCATCCTAACCAATACCATTGAACTCAGAAATTCCAGACGAATCTAACCATACCATCGCGCCATTTTTCTTTTTCGTTATAACCTAATCGCTATTTTTCCTGGCTTTGTTTAGTGGGGTTTTAAAACCCCCGCTACTTGTCTGATATTTTTGCAGAAAGAAGAAGATGACGCTAGCGTGTCCTCATACGACTGGAGCATTCAAATCTTCGCGCTAATTTTTTTGTTTTACATCAATAGCATTTATTTTCATATGTATTGATCAGGTTCCACTAGTTTATCAAACAAACGCGTTTGGCTGGTTGGTGAGTGATGTGTCCTTCAAGCATTGGGACCTGGGTTCGATTCCCAGGTCCCCTCCCTTCTCCAATATTATTTTTCTTCATATGTTTCCATGCAGCGCCTCACCTGAAGTCCACCATATACTCTCATCAATGGCTTGCCAAGTGGCCATGAGCGTCCATCCAGTGGCCAGGAACCAAAGTCCATGGAATACCCCAGTCAACGCGTATGCATATGATCTTAAAAGTCAGCATGAGTCAAGCTTCTATTGGGCCAAACTACTTCAGTCATACCTCCATAATTGGGCCAGAAACCCCCCTGTTTGTATTTCTTTTCCTTATTCCTTTTTCTATTTTTTTTCATTTGTTTTAATTTAATTATTTTCTTTTAATTCCTCAAATTAATTTTAATAATACAAAAAAATACAAAAAAACCAGAAATCATAAAAAACAAAAATATGTTTTATTTAATTTAATTCATCAACATTTTTGTAAATAAATTTAATAATCAATTTAGTTTTAATTTAGGGTTTAAATTTTAATGTATTTTCTAAATAACTAAAAAAGGTAGAAGTTAGGTTTTAGATTTTTATTCTTTTTCTCAATAAAATAATTTCATCTTATTCTTATTATTAATAATTAATTATTTTGGTAAATAAAATTGTCATCAAAAAAATTAGGTTAAATTAGGTCAAACATAAACATTTTTATTTAATAAATTAAAAACAATCAGAACTAGAATTTTATTTAACTTTTAATTCCAATTTAATTCTCTTTAATTTCACAAATACAAAAAACATAGAAACAAGCTCTTTTCTTTATTTAATCATTAAATACTTTCAATTCCAATTTAATTTCCTTAAAGGGTCCAACGCCCTCGCACTCTCGATTCTTATTTTCTTTTCACGCATTTATTTTTATTCCTTTTATGAACATAATGTATTTGCCCCGAAGCCTTGTAATAGATAATTAGGATATTTACTTTCCGCATTTTATTTCAAATCGGGTCTTGGTTTAATTTGGTGATGTAGACCCGCGCCTTGTAATAGCGTAGGACCTTTATTTTTCCGCATTTTAATTCCCGCACCCTTAACTGTTAACTATAACATGAAAGAATGTATGCCCAAATAAAATCAAGCGTAGCTCACCCAATGCATAACAAGACAAATAATAACTGAAAATGACACACGATTCAC
The DNA here is from genome assembly GCA_948472305.1 of Vicia faba. Classification (NCBI taxonomy): domain Eukaryota; kingdom Viridiplantae; phylum Streptophyta; class Magnoliopsida; order Fabales; family Fabaceae; genus Vicia; species Vicia faba. Next base: position 1,729,163,912 of record OX451736.1, on the reverse strand, counting down.
ACACCACTCCTAGGGTACGTCTCACTGTTGCCTTGCCCCTCGAAACGTGGTCGTCGAGTAGAGGACGTCTTAGTAAGTCCTCATGTCCATGAACATGGCATGGGGGTAGCTTCTAAGGTATCCTCCTATTGCTCTGGTGACCACACTGTCCCTAATCCTCGAATTGACCCTAACACCTCCAACGGTGGTGCTACCTACCTCTCAATGGTGGGATGGCACTACCTTAAGGACATTTACACAGACTAATTCCTTAGGGTAGGTAGATGACTCGTAGATACTTGCTCTAATTCAAAACAAATCAAAAAAACTTCTTTTCACACCGACACTTTGCAAAAGGCTTTCAAAAATAACTTTTCAAACACTCTTGAGGACTGATACAAGAGTCGAACTGAAATTTTAAACGAAACTTTTTCAAACTCACTCCCACAGTTGAAAAGAAAACAAACATTTTGAAAACACAAATGAGAAAGTATCTAAGAGCCCGTGTGTTGTACCCCAAAATTTTCCCTCCCATTTCTCATTGATTTCTCACCACAAAGCCCTTGAAGCTCAAGATCCAGTTAGGGTTTCATCTGCTCAAGACCTCTCCTTGCCCTGTTGACTCAAATTAGGGTTTGTGTTTGCACAGAGATGCTTTGACCTAAAATGCCCAAAATGACTTTCATGCTTCATATTGGACTCCCAAGTTTACCCATATCAAGTTTCAAGTCTTGATTCCAAGTTTTGCCCAGTCAATTGGACAGTTGACCTAGAAATCAACTGTATCGGGGAAAAAGTCAATTGTGGCCAATTGACAGTCAAACCTCATGAAATTGAACCCATATCAACATTATGAACTCATATGGACCATTTGATCAAGTTTGGATCACAATTCCCCAAGAAATTTGATCAGATCACCAAAAGGGCAAAATGGTCATTTTTAGGGTTTTGACTGCACAAAGGCAATTTTTGACTGTTTGACCTAGCCAATGGCAAACCAAGCTCACATATGGACTCAAGGACCCCATGGAATTATATTGACATGCTCAACAAGTGCAAGAGATCCCAAGTACACAAGATTGACAGTTGAATTTCCCAGTCAATTGATCAATTTTGACTGTATACTGAAAAGTCAAACTTTGACTTTTTGGTCAAAATCAAGAGTCAAGATTCATTTTTCACCAAAACATGCCAAATCATGAAACTTGTTCACCAAAAAATCACAAAATGCAAATTAGGGTTAAAAATTAGAATCTTTCATAACTTAGAATTTTTCTAAGTTATGAAAAAACCCTAATTTTATTCCAACTTTGCCCTACTTTTTCACCAAGATCCATTTGGATTCAAATAAAAGTCCAAACATGAAAGTTGTAGCTTGTTGCATAATCTACAACTTTGATTCACAAAGTTTTCTCATTTGAAGCTTGTATCTCAAGTTACAAATTTTTGAATAAGGGCACTAAACCATTCTTAACTTAGTGAATTTTTGACCTATTTTGACAAGGTTTTCTACCCCACTTCAAGGCCATTTTCCATACACTTCCACTTGGAATTTCAAATTTCACTTCAAAGATGGATTGTATTACACACTCCAAACTTTCCAAAATGTCCAAAAACTTCTCAAACAACCTCATGGTTAGAGAGAATCGAATTTCACAATATAGCAAAAAACCACTTTGTTCATGACCAAGTTACATGTTCATAACCTTGCAATTTGAACTCAGCATGCTTTAGATTAGATTACAGGTCCTTAAACCAAGTTACACTCATAAATTTAATGCATATTCTTTGTGCCAAGACCAAGTTCTTTGAGTTCAAGCTTTGTCTAGAGGATTAATCCCAATTTGGAAAAAGTAAACTATCCATTTTTGCAAAAGTTCACTTTATGTCAAATTGAAAATCAAGCAAGTACAAACTAAATCTCTTTGGCACAAGATTATGGACAAATTACTCTGATCAAGAGAAGCTTTGCAGCAGGATTAGAGGTCCCCTACTGACCTAAAACATCAAGTTGCATTTTGTTGCTTAAGAGTGAAGAAAAGTGCCATAACATATGACAACATCCATCTCAGCCTAGACACAGAAGAACAAAGTTATCAAACACCTTACACACATCATAACCAAGTTTTGGCACGAGTCTTTTACCTCCAAAACATCATCAAACCAGAAAATACCATAAAACTGCAAAAACAGAGTTGCCTCTGCAGTTTGATTGCCAACTTCTATTTCCCTCAAGCTCTTCTGCCAAAACCAGTTCACACACATTCCCTAGTACCTATACAAGCTAACCATGTCTTGAAACACGATCTGTAACTCCTCTAACAAGTTCCACCATTTTCACTTTTCCATTTTGCAGTTGAAGTTCTACAGCTCAGTTCAAGGTGTCTCAAGGCAAAGTAGATATTGGAACAGCATCACCACACCTCAAGGAAGCTATACCAACTAGTACCTTGCACTGAAAGTTCCTATATCTCCAGATAGAAGTTCAACTGAATAGGTAAATTTTTGAATTCGTATCTCTCTTATTAGGCATCATTAGCTTTAAGTTTGTGAATAAACAAGGTTCTACTCATGCCACTGAACATGTCCATGTCTCTACTTTTCATTTCTTTTGCTTAAGTTGTGAGAATTTTGAGTTTGAAAATGGCAGAAAAACTAGGTTAGGATTTGGGGGAGGAGAAATTCTCCCTCATCTTAGAGAGTTAGATCAAGTTATGCATATGGTTAGAATCGTCTCTTCATGCTTAACATTTTTTGTGTTGGAAGTTTGTTCAAAAAATCAAAGAATCAGGACATTCAAATGGAGCTCTTGGCGCGTGTTTTCTGAACATTTTTGTTCAAAGGTTGAAGAAAGGTGATTTTGGGCTGGGCTTGCTTCTGAGTTGCTTTTCACACCACCCTTTTTGGTTTTGCACCCCTGAGCCCATTTGCTTCATTTTTAATATTTTTGACTTTTGCCTTTTTGTGATTGGTTCATTTATTTTTTCTCAGCATATTAAAAACATAAAAATATTTTTCCCATCATTTTTTGAATTTATTGCATATTTATTTGATTATTTCTTTTTGAAATTCTGGTGTATGCCAGTCTTCAGATGTTATACTCAATGTCTAGACATCTGATATGACATAATAAATACACTGCAAGGTAGATACCCAATTTTTTGTGATTCAGTACTAAAGTATAACAGAAGCATAGAGGTTGCCATATCTGCAGTTCTCGAACAAATAGCTTTGGTTTGTAAACTATCCATTCATAGCCTGATGTCTCAACATTGGTTGCAACATCATCTATTACATACCATGAAGCAAACAAACCCCTTAGTTCTGTTTATCATGCACACAAACCAGCAGGATATCCATTCATCTCTTTTGACATCATCTGTAACATTCACACAGTTTTATCCAAGCTGTACCAGATATACTTTGAAGGTGCAGAGGATAGACCACACGATGTACCTAGTTCTGTCCATCTGGTACACATGATCAACAGAGAGCAAACAACCTTCACAGTTCTGTTTCTCCTGCACAGATATCAGCATGATGTCTTAACATGTTCTGAGACATCATCTGTTACAACATTACAGTTTTACCTTGATATATAACAGACAGAATTATAAAGTGTTGAAGGTAAAAACACAATCAATTGTTAACCCAGTTCGGTGAAACACACCTACTCTGGGGGCATACCAAGCCAGGAAGAAGATCCACTATCAGCAATATTAATTCAGGACTAAACTTCACAAGTTCCCATCCCTCACTTAATCATTTACCCAGTGCAACCTATACCTAGGAACTCCTAGATAGAAACCTACCAGTTTCCATTCCTATTGCCGCAACAACAGAAGTCTAACTCCTACTCAAGAAGTAGTGCCCTCCCACTTGGTTTCCTACATTACGATGAATAAGAAGTAATGCAAAAATACTTAGACTTGCTTCACAGCTTCGTCCAAGAACACTCAAACTCTTACCTACAAGTATCGAGTTACACACATGGTAACCTTGCCACAGATCGACAGGTTTACCTAACAGAACACCCCCAATATTACATTATGTGAGGCTTACAAATGATCTTCTAAAAAAAAGGAGCACTTGAAAAACAGCAGCTCTGTTGAATATATAGCAGCTGCAACTTCAGTTAGGGTTTCCAAAAACCTAGGGATAATTCCGTTTGACCTAAAGACCAGGTCACAAGACTTTATTAACCAGGTTAGGGTTGAGCTAGGTTACCCCTCAGAAAACGCAGGATTCTGTTCAGGAAGGACTGAGTTATTTCCTGAAAAAACTCAGACTTATCCAATCCTGCAATCCTGTTAGTTCAGAACAGGATGTCATAACATCTGTTATGACATCTGAGAAAACCTGTCTACTGATTTAGCAAAATGTGATCATTTTGCAAAATGCTCAGATACACACTTATAAACATCAGTATTTGAATTACAATATTTTTCTGCAAAGGTACCTAATGAGTCAGTACAAACTGAACTAGAATGTTATGACATCAGTCATGACATTCACACATACACTTGGGATTTACCAAAAATGCAAGCCAATACCTAAACACCTACAAACTCCCCATTTGGCAGATTTTTGGCTAAAGACCCTAAACAATCAGAGATAGATAGCAGCAGAAATAAGTGACAGCAGAAAAATAGAATGTCAAGTACTAATTAAGTAAGTACCAAAATATTCTCCCCCTCTTTAGCCACAAATGGGCCAAAGATACATGTTCAAAAAGATTATACAGTTATCCAAAACAAATAACAAGAGCAGCAACAGAAAAAAAGGAACTGAACACACTTCCAAACTCCACCAGATATCAGCACCAACCAGCAACACCACCAAATAGCAACCAACCTTTAAGCACTGTCATCAGGCTCGGAGGGTTCTGGCTTCTTCCTTTTCTTGTGAGCAATGTCAACATTCTTTTCTTTGTCTGATGTCTCAACATCCTTAGAGACATCTGGATTTAAAGGAACATCATTTGAACTTTCTTGATTTAAAGGACTACTCCCCACTCCACCAATTACTAGAAATCACACTCTGCCTCAGTTATATAATACCTTTATTAGATGACAAGTTATCACCTAATCATTCCAGCTCACTAAAATGCTTCATAATGAGACACAAACGCCCTGTTTTTTTAGCAGATGAAAACATGCTCAAATCCTATGTCGTCATACATTCTGCTATTTTCATATTAGCAGCTTGAAACCATTCCATTTACACAAAGATGATGGTTACTCCCTCTGAGTCATACAACTGTACACACATGGGTTTATTAATAGTAATCCACACTTCATCCAATTTTCCTCCTGTCTGTAGTTTTAGAGGAAATTGGGAACAATGTCATTAGGCAATGTGATGATATTCGGTCAGACATAGTCCTCTTCAGTCTTGAACACATCATCCCAATAGTTAATAAAGTGCCACACTTTATATCCTACGAGTCTGATGAAGACTTTCCGTACAAACCAATACTCCCCCTGTTAGGGACAATCACTTCTCCTCATGGAAACAAGTAGGTCACATTCAATACTCAGTTGGACCTTCAAGACAACTTCTAATTCAAAGTAAATAAGACCCCTTGATGAATGGAAAACATAAGACGCATCTTCATGTCTTCAAGAGCGCACCCTCTGTTCAACTATATTGGTTGAACGCATCCATACTCTGAATCAAACTTTCTTCAGACCAGAACAAGTTAGAACATCCTTGGTCTAAGTCAACCTTTCTGAGTCACATCATACAAAGGACATCTTCTGAAAATCTTTAGAAATTACTCTGACATCTTCAGACCATCCTCAGACAATATTCAGACCTTACTGCGCTACCAGCTTGATCAGAACAAAATCAAACACACAAATAGGGACACCAACATTCTCATCCCATTACAAGAGATAATCTACTATAGATGACTCATAACTTCTACCACAAGCTCCAAGAGATGAATAAAAGCCACCTCCTCTTTGTATTCAACTCATTACTCTTCTGCCCAAAAGTAATCTGTCTAAGACTAACCTCAATAATAATCAGCTGCCACATGTTGATTATCTTGATTCTCCGAATCCACTGCTGAGATAGACCAAATCCCACTGTTTGATTATCTCCTTCATGAATCCTCATATGAAAAAATCAAATGCCACCTTTTGACTTCTCCATGTTTATTAGCTAATTCACTTCCTTACCTAGATCAGAACCAGACTGATCCAAGTAACCACCATCAAGATTATGATGTCTTCTTCTTCTTGTAGCTTCAAGTCTGAAAATGTTTCCAGGAAACTTTTTCAGAGATCAAATGATTTTGCTGTTACCAAAGAGATAGCTCTAAAGCATCACTCTTCCTGTGATTCTTCACAGGGTCTAGAAGAAGGAATGTTCCCACATCTTTAAGAACATCAGTTATCTTGAACTCCAAGGATAATCAATTAAATACTTGTACTTGTCACAAATAGCAATTGATCATAAATCCTTCCCATTATCCTGTAAGATACTTTCACCATTTGAATACTTTGACATACTCTTCGTGTGTTAATATCTTCTTCTTGCAAGCACTTTCTTTGAGAGACCAAAGAGTTGAGATATCTAGGTTGCTACCCTTGACTCAAGTAAATAGAATTTTCTCTGAACAAACTCTACTCACCTCAACAGATTTGAAACTCCTACCAGATCAGATTCATCCTTAGGAATGAGAGAGATGAATCCTTCCTTGCAAATATGTCACACAACACCCAGAACCCATGTGACATAGGTCAACAGCCAGCTAAACACCAGGCTGAACTAATGTGAGGAGGTTAACCAAATCTCCCCCTCAAACTACCAATCATGGAAGCTCCACACAAAATATCCATGCATTGTACACAAATGTCTCGACATGACATATGACATCCCTACCAGATTCAAGTAACTCCAAGAGTTATACCTGTTCATACTCCAATCACACCAATCAGACTTCAGCTGACCTTAAGTACTTCAGAGAAGACGACAACACCAATCATCAGCAGATATGTATTGCCAGAACATACTACCTTAACCAAATTCTGAGTCTTCATATTCTCACATCTTGAAAGATCTTCCACTTCTAATCATGATGTTTAAATGACAAGATTCATGATCCCAATCTACTTCTTATGAAGGAGCAATAATGCTGCACCATCATTGACTTTTATTAACCAATGAGCTTGTCTTTCTTCACACCATAGTACTCCAGGGAACAACTGCTCAGCCCTGATCAATGTCACATCTCAACCAGCTTCACTTCTAGAGTTCTGACTCCTAAAAGTAACCTTCGGGAGCACACAAACATAGTTGACTCTACCATTGTCAACTTTGCACACACAGATGTCTCCTCTTCCAGGTCAGGAGTAGGTTCCAAACAAAAGTATCCCTTTGTTTGACACCCAAAACATATGCTCTTCAACTAGTAGCTGCATACTTGTTCCACCATCACATAGAACATCAGTTCCATCACCTTGGAACAAGGCCCTCCTTGAAATTCTTCAAGGTCTTCGTATAACACTAATCCGTGATTATGTGATTCTTACCATCCTGAACGAAGAACGTCTTCATGAGTGGACTTGAGAGGACTCAAGTATCTGTGACATCTTCAATAGCTTATGTTGAATTCTTGAATACAGTAGCCTTCAATCCACAAGAGGGGAATCACATCAGAGCTTGAGTTTTGCCAAGTATTACACAGCGGAAGAACATAATACAACTCAATCTTTGCACACACACTTTAGGCGTACACAAATCCTAGGTTTGAAAATAAATCAAACCTAGAGCAGCTACCACACAGCCAGGCCAAATGCCAATCACCAAAGACAGGTACACACAGTTCCTGTCATGAATAGTCCATCCTCCCACTTTAAGGGACCATTCAGGGAAATAACAAACCTTTCCAGGTTACAATCTCCAGTACTAAGATTGACCTTGCAGATACCAGAAAGTATCACCCATGGATCTCATCCAGAAACAGAACAGGATGCCTGCTCTGATACCAATTGAAATTCTGGTGTATGCCAGTCTTCAGATGTTATACTCAATGTCTAGACATCTGATATGACATAATAAATACACTGCAAGGTAGATACCCAATTTTTTGTGATTCAGTACTAAAGTATAACAGAAGCATAGAGGTTGCCATATCTGCAGTTCTCGAACAAATAGCTTTGGTTTGTAAACTATCCATTCATAGCCTGATGTCTCAACATTGGTTGCAACATCATCTATTACATACCATGAAGCAAACAAACCCCTTAGTTCTGTTTATCATGCACACAAACCAGCAGGATATCCATTCATCTCTTTTGACATCATCTGTAACATTCACACAGTTTTATCCAAGCTGTACCAGATATACTTTGAAGGTGCAGAGGATAGACCACACGATGTACCTAGTTCTGTCCATCTGGTACACATGATCAACAGAGAGCAAACAACCTTCACAGTTCTGTTTCTCCTGCACAGATATCAGCATGATGTCTTAACATGTTCTGAGACATCATCTGTTACAACATTACAGTTTTACCTTGATATATAACAGACAGAATTATAAAGTGTTGAAGGTAAAAACACAATCAATTGTTAACCCAGTTCGGTGAAACACACCTACTCTGGGGGCATACCAAGCCAGGAAGAAGATCCACTATCAGCAATATTAATTCAGGACTAAACTTCACAAGTTCCCATCCCTCACTTAATCATTTACCCAGTGCAACCTATACCTAGGAACTCCTAGATAGAAACCTACCAGTTTCCATTCCTATTGCCGCAACAACAGAAGTCTAACTCCTACTCAAGAAGTAGTGCCCTCCCACTTGGTTTCCTACATTACGATGAATAAGAAGTAATGCAAAAATACTTAGACTTGCTTCACAGCTTCGTCCAAGAACACTCAAACTCTTACCTACAGGTATCGAGTTACACACATGGTAACCTTGCCACAGATCGACAGGTTTACCTAACAGAACACCCCCAATATTACATTATGTGAGGCTTACAAATGATCTTCTAAAAAAAAGGAGCACTTGAAAAACAGCAGCTCTGTTGAATATATAGCAGCTGCAACTTCAGTTAGGGTTTCCAAAAACCTAGGGATAATTCCGTTTGACCTAAAGACCAGGTCACAAGACTTTATTAACCAGGTTAGGGTTGAGCTAGGTTACCCCTCAGAAAACGCAGGATTCTGTTCAGGAAGGACTGAGTTATTTCTTGAAAAAACTCAGACTTATCCAATCCTGCAATCCTGTTAGTTCAGAACAGGATGTCATAACATCTGTTATGACATCTGAGAAAACCTGTCTACTGATTTAGCAAAATGTGATCATTTTGCAAAATGCTCAGATACACACTTATAAACATCAGTATTTGAATTACAATATTTTTCTGCAAAGGTACCTAATGAGTCAGTACAAACTGAACTAGAATGTTATGACATCAGTCATGACATTCACACATACACTTGGGATTTACCAAAAATGCAAGCCAATACCTAAACACCTACACTTTTGTTTGTACATAAATAAATAAAATATACATATATATACCCTTTTTGTTTAAAATATTAAGATAATACCAAATATATTTTTATACATATTTTTATCTTATTTTTACTTCCTGAAAATATTTCATAAAAAAAAGTAATAAATACTTTTTATATTGAATATTATTAATTAATGTGTATAAAACATAATTTTTATAAATAATATAAGTAAATAGGTATATTAATATACTTAGGATAAAAATACCAAAAAAAATGTATATATTTTATTTTTTAATATTTAATACTAAAAAATGCCTTTTTACAAATATACCATGTTTTATCTTATTTTTGTATATAAATAATAAGTATTACATGAATTAATTGATTAAATACTCCTTTGATTAAAATTAGGGTTTTTGCCCTAAATTCAAAAATACTCCAAAATAATATCTTTTTATTTTCTTGTTTATTTCACATAAATAATACTTTTTTTTTATACATATAAAACATTTTTGCATCTTACATATTTTATTCCATTTTTATTTAACTATTGTACATTAAATTGTATAAATTCAAAATTGATGTAATAGTCTTAGGTTTCAATTTCTTGTCTAAATATCCCCATTTGAAACATTGTACCCCCCTCCCCATATTATTATGATGTAATAGTGTAGGAATTTAAATTTCGCACTTTATCGCTTTCTAAACATACTATGCTAGAATTAGGGTTTTGTATGCGAATAAAAATGAACAAAATAATTGGACCTAATGCAAGATAAATGAGCGTGAAAAATGGACAACACATTTCACACTTGCACCCCTAGGGTATTCCACTTTGTTGCCTTCAAATAATTGGGCCATGTTGCATGTTGAACTTCTTTGGGTAAAACAAACAATCAAATGATCATAGTCCCTCAAAATGTTGCTTAAATGAATGATCAAGTCCCTTTTAAAGAAAATTGCCCAAAGACATTTAACACAATTGCAACTATGGTCTAAACGATGACCCGTGCCCGTCCCTTTAAACTCCTAAAACAAGATTGTCCACCAAATGCAATGGTGGAACAAAATTGCCAAAAGGTTTGAAACATAAACAAAAATCTTTGAGAAAATTTTAGGGTAGATAAGCTCTTAAGTACTTGCCAATTTGCAAAGAAAACACTTGCCTAATTTCAAAACCCACTTCACAAACACTTTCAAAATCAACTTTCAAAAAACATTGAAACATCTTTTTAAAAGACAAAACACCTTTTGTAAAACATTCGAGTAAAGAATTGTTACAAGGGTAGCCTATACAAGGCATCTTTTCAAAACATTTTCAAAACCACACATCAAGCACCATTTCAAACAATTGAAGACCAAGGCAAGTTGATCTAAGCAAATACCTAAGAGCCCATGGATAACCATGGATAGAAAGGGTGCTAATACCTTCCCTCTCTATAATCTACTCCCCGAACCCAAGAAAAATCTCAAAGGTTTTTGCTGTGCTTTTTAAACCTTTCCTTAGGATAAAATAAAAAGTCGGTGGCGACTCTTGCTCAACCGAAACATTTGCGAAAACAAACGCAAAACACTAGTCAGTTCTCCCACCGTATCACAGAACTGGCGACTCTGTTGGGGACAATTTTTAAAGTGGAGTAACCTTAGGGCTTAGATCACCCTCTTGCATGACTAATTGTTTGATTTGCTTGCTTTATACTTTGGCTCTATTGTTTGGGTTTACAGTCCTCCACCCGGATTTTGGGAAACATTCATAGATAGCAATACGTTGTGGAAACTGTGCGGGGTATACCGACACGGTCTAAGCAATAGCTATATTAGTGCGACATATTTGTGAGTACCGGTAACCCTTGAGTTCAATCAAGGAGAGTACGGGGCCGCTGAGTGATGTCACTAAGCACTAATGACCTAGAACCTTACTTGACCATCTTGGCCTTTTATTAGGGGCAGTGAGATGACCGGCTTTGGTGCAGTCCGAAGTTGGTAGATACTCGATACTACACTCATTAAGGGTTGTTTTCTTGGAATATTTTGGTCGCTAGTTAAGTGGCTAAACCAAAACAATGAACATTGAAAACAATCCAGTGATATTGAGCTCCTTAGAACCCGGTTACTATTTATAGGACAGGTTTTTAAGCCAACTACACTCAAGAGGGTACTTACCTATGAAACCCCATGCAAGCCTGAAATTAGGGTTTGGTGTGATTTGCTTGTACATATGTTTTGTGCATACATCATAAACATCATAAAACATCACATGCATTCACTAACCATTTCAAGGGTTTTGGATCTTCATCTTTGTTCTTGTTTTGTAGGACATGGAAATTCCTCGCAGAAATACCATTCAAGTCAACCTTGTGAGAATCTCTCCTCAACTCAAGGAGATCACCTCAAGAATTCCGGAAAATTCATCCTTCAGTGAAAGACATGGTAGACTGCTCAGCCTAGTCAACACCAACATTGAAGAAGACATGATGAAAGTACTATTCCAGTTCTTTGACCCTCTTCACCACTGCTTCACTTTCCCTGATTATCAGTTGGTACCCACTTTGGAGGAGTTTTCTCAACTCCTAAGAATCCCTATCCTTAATCAACTACCCTTCAACGGTACGGAAAAGGAACCAAAGCCGGAAGATGTTGCTCGAGCATTACATCTACAACCATCCGACATCAAGGGGCATTGGGAAACCCGAAGTGGCGTCAAAGGGTTCTTAGCAAAATTCTTGTTTGAGAAGGCACAAGAATGTTGGAACTCATTGGACCTACAAGCCTTTGAAGAGATTGTGGCACTCCTTATCTACGGGTTGGTCTTGTTCCCAAATCCTGACCAGCTGGTAGATGTCAATGCCGTCAAAATCTTCTTATCCAGAAATCCAATACCAACATTGCTTGGGGACATTCTTCACTCATTTTACACACGAACAATGAGAAAGAGGGGTGTTCTCATGTGCTGTACTCCTATCCTCGCAAGGTGGTTTATTTCGCACCTTCCACAATCTGTCTTGAAGAATGACCAAGGTACAAGGTGGTCCCAACGATTGATGACTCTTACTCATTCTGATGTGCATTGGTGTTCTCGGTCCAGAGAAAATGTCATCATCGTCGATCGTTACGGAGAATTTCCTAATGTTCCTTTACTTGGAATTAGGGGAGGTATCACCTACAACCCTTGCCTAGCTTTGAGGCAATTTGGATATGCACGGAGGGATGGCCCTCATGATATGTTGATTCCTAGCCTAGTTTTTGACTTCGACAACGATGCGCAAGGACTCCGCCAAAGATTCATCAGAGCTTGGGGAAAACTCAACAAGGTTGATAGCAAGACTCTGGGACACAAGAACTCCATCCCTCTTGAGCCCTATCTCAAGTGGGTACGAGCCCGAGCCCAAAGTCTAATGATGCCTTATCCTCATGTTCTCCCTATGATTAAAGAGCCCTTCAATGAAGGAGAGGTTCCCTACACTATCCTACATCCAGACATGCCTACATCATGGGAGGAAATGCAGAAAAGTTGGATTCAGCTCAAGGAGGAACGGAACACTTTTGAAGCTAGCTACTACGCCAGTGAAAAGAAGGTTCTAGAGCTTACCCGCCGACTCCACGAGCAAGAGGCCCTCAACACCTACATCGCACCGAAGAGGATGCGCAATGTCTTTCTGCCTTAAGAAGTTTATTTTGTAACATTTGGCCCATGGGGCATTTATGTACTAATAAATTTCTTCTTATTAATATTACGTGCGTTCTTCTTTGTCTGAAACAATTTTGAATGTCCTGAATCCTTGAATGCATTGCATACATCAACATACCATTCATCATGTGCATAAGCAGGTCTCACTCCAGGTTTCCTTATCTATCTGCTGTTTATTTCAGTAGGATGGATCTCGAGCAAACAGTCAAAGACCTACAAGCCCAGAATGCACAGTTCCAGCAACTCTTGATGACTGTGGTTAAAAGTCAAGAGGATATCAAGGCTCATCTAGAGAATAAGGACCCAGTGAAGAAGAAAAAGAGGGTCGGAGTGGCTACTTTGGGGAGAAGATTTGACAGAGAAGCTCGAAGGGTGCTTGAATTTCCTCCTACTTCTGATGAAGGGACTAGTAAAAGAGATCGAGTTGTGATGCCTTCCGAGTCTGATGCGGAGGAGGAAGAGGTTGAAGAGGATGAAGATTATTCTGACCAGCAATACCCTCCAGCTGATGATAAGTACAAGGGTTTAGAAGACAGATTGGCTGCCATGGAATTGCAAAGGGTACCGGGTTTGGATTTTGAAGACATGGGCTTGGTCGCCGGAATAGTGATTCCCCCAAAATTCAAAGTGCCAGTGTTTGTGAGGTATGATGGACTGTCCTGTCCCAAAATGCATCTCAGGTCCTACGTGAGAAAAATTCAACCCTATACGGCAGATAAAAATCTCTGGATTCATTTCTTCCAAGACAGCCTATCGGGAGCCCAGTTGGAGTGGTTTTATCAGCTAGAAGGAACCAGTGTCAGAAATTGGGAAGATTTGGCCACCGCTTTCTACAAACAATACCAGTATAATTCTGATCTTGCTCCTACTCGTACCCAACTTCAGGGTATGTCACTAGGAACAAGTGAGGGATTCAAAGAATATGCACAAAAATGGAGGGATTTGGCTGGCAGGGTGCAGCCTCCTTTAACCGATCGTGAGCTCGTTGATATGTTTCTTGGGACCCTATCTGGGCCATTTTTCAATCATCTAATTGGTAACTCTTCCGCAGGGTTTACCGATTTAATCTTAACCGGCGAAAGAATAGAAGCTGGCATCAAGTCAGGAAAGATTCAGAAGGGTGTTGCTGCAAGTGTTGAGAAAAAGCCTTTTAAGAAGGAGACAACTATGGTATATTCTCAGAGAAGAGCAGGAAAGATGGAGCATCGGCCAACTGTGGGGGCCGTAATGATTCAAAACACTCCAAGTGAGCAGCCTCGCTATAACCAGTCCAGACCAAATCAACAACGGGTGGAAAGGCCACAACGGCAATTCACCCGTATTAATATGACTCCAGCGCAGGTGCTTCCCCATCTATTGAAGTTGAATCTTGCCACCATCAAGGAGGCGCCAAAGAATGTAAATATGTCCTCCCCGCATTATCATGCCAATGCTAAATGCGCTTATCATTCAGACAGTGTTGGACACGACACCAATGATTGTTGGGCACTCAAGCATAAGATCCAAGACTTGATAGAGGCTAAGGAGGTAGAGTTTGACGCTCCAGAGAAGCCTAATGTGATATCTGCACCTATGCCGAAGCACGGCCGAAATATCAATGCCATTGAGGAGGATTTGTATGTTGCTGACGTCAGTGATCTGACTACTCCACTGCTAACCATTAAGTTAAATTTGTTAAGGGCCGGGATCTTCCCGGGGATGTAAAGAAGACTGCTACTGTTGCCACTCTCTGCCGTTTGATTGTCCGCTATTAAAGAAAGGCATCCAAGGCCTTATGGATAGCCGACAAATTCTGTTCGAAAAAGTTTCTGCTGTTCCAGTTCATGTTGAAAATGTCTCAATCATAACCATTCACGCCAATCTTTCTGAGGCCGTCAAAAAGCCAGTTAAGATTACACCAGCTGCAAAATCTGTTCCTTTAAAGATAACGACGCCAGGGCCTGTTCCCTATGTTTCTGAGAAGTCGATACCTTGGAACTATGGTGGCGACATCTACTACCATGGTACCAAGCAAGTCGAGGTAATTGAAGAAAATCCAGAGGACGAAGAAGCCAGCATTAGTAACATTGCGGGCACCAGCAAAATCACCAGGAGCGGGAGAATATTTTCTCCAGAGATTGCCCCTCCAAAAGCAGTCTTTGGACCCTCATCAGCTAAAGAAGTCATCCCTGCACCAGTAAAGCTCTCTGCCAGAACTCCTTTGATCGAAGAGGTTGTTGTTCCTAGTGTTGTCTTTCCTACCATTGCTGATAAAGGAAAGGGAATACAAGATGAGCCCGTCAGGACGAGGGCTCAACCCTTGGTGATTCCGGAAGCTTCCAAGAAAGAAATGGACGAGATTTTAAGGATAATCAAGAGAAGTGATTACGATGTGGTGGAACAGTTGGGGAAAACCCCCTCCAAAATCTCCATGCTGGCACTATTACTTTGCTCAGAAGCGCACGCTCAAGCTTTGATTAAGTTTCTGAAGGCAGCCCATGTGCCCCAGGAAACCTCTGCAGATCAATTTCAACACTGCGTGGCTAGCCTGACTGCGGACAATGGACTAGGTTTTTCTGATACCGACCTAACCCCTAAAGGCCGAAACCACAATGATGCTTTGCACATTTCAATCGAGTGTCGTGGAACCACCCTTGCACATGTTTTGGTTGATACCGGGTCATCGCTGAATGTTTTGCCTAAGAAGGCCTTGGACCGGATAGATTGCAAAGGGTTGGAATTGAAGCCGAGTGATATTGTCGTCAGAGCTTTCAATGGGTCGAAGAGAATGGTCCATGGAGAGGTTGAAATTCCCATTAAGATAGGTACTGAGGTGTTTAAATCCACTTTCTATGTAATGGACATCCGTCCATCATACTCCTGCCTGCTGGGTAGACCTTGGATACATCATGCTGGGGCAGTCACCTCCTCCTTGCATCAGATGCTGAAGTATCCTGTCAAGGGAAAGATCATCACTGTCCATGGCAAAGAAGAGTACATGATTAGTCACTTAAATTCTTTCCGGTATGTGGAGGTTGAAGGAGAGTTCATTGAGACGCTGTTTCAACATTTCGAAGAAGTTCTTCCTGAAATAGCAGTAGCAAAGTTGACAGCTGAGGCACCAAGACAGATGGCCAGGATGGCATCTCTGGAGGATGCAAGAGCCGCAATCAAAGAAGGGAAGAATTCAGCGTGGGGGCAGTTACCCGATTTTCCGCATAAGACTGATAAGTTTGGATTAGGTTTCACAGCCGCTGGCCAGAAAGCTATGCGCCAGTCAAAGATTGAAAGAGCGCCAATCAAAATTTCTCCTTACCGAATCAACGCCCTGGAAGATGAAGACAAGGAAAGCAACTTTGAAGAGTAGATTTATCCAACTATCAGAGGAGGATTGAGCAATTGGGAGGCTAAAGACTTTGTCCCCATCACTTTTATTCATCAGTAATTTATCTGTTAAACATTTCTTATTTGGTCTGTAATATTTTACTTTCAAACAATCCGTACACTATCTTTTCACCTCCTGCCTTGCCCGGGGCATGTAGGTCCACTTGTAAGGGTTTTGACTATTTTTCATATTCATATGCCATGTTTAATGATTCATTGGACGTTTTTCATTTGATAAACTGCTTATGTTCATTTTCTTTCCTTTTGCATTTTTTGTTTAAGGATGGCTATCCCTTACACACACCCACACTCACCAATGCAGGTACCCATCCACTCCGGATTCCATGGGTGACTATTCTGCTGTATCTTTCAATAACTCTGAAGATATGGTCAATCTAGCCGAGTATGAAGATGACGAAGGTTGTGAAGTACCCGGGGAACTAGCCAGACTTCTGCAACAAGAGGAAAGGGCCATCTTACCGCATGAAGAGCCATTGGAAGCTGTTAACTTGGGAACCGAGGAGAATCGGAAGGAGGTGCAAGTGGGTGCCAACCTGGAACCAAAAGTCAAGGAACGCTTGGTACAGTTACTGAATGAGTATGTTGAAATCTTCGCTTGGTCCTATGAAGACATGCCGGTTCTAGACACCGACATCGTGGTTCACCGTCTCCCCACAAGAGAAGACTGTCCACCAATCAAGCAAAAAGTTTGCCGAATGAGGCCTGACATGTCCGAAAAGATCAAAGCGGAAGTAATGAAGCAATTCGATGCTGGCTTCCTGGCTGTTACGTCCTATCCTCAATGGGTCGCTAACATTGTACCGGTACCAAAGAAAGATGGCAAAGTCAGAATGTGTGTGGACTACCGGGATTTGAATAGGGCCATCCCTAAAGATGATTTCCCGCTGCCTCATATCGACATCTTAATCGACAATACAGCTCAGCATAAAGTGTTTTCCTTCATGGACGGATTCTCGGGCTACAACCAAATCAAAATGGCTCCCGAGGATATGGAGAAAACGAATTTTGTTACACAATGGGGCACTTTCTGTTACAAGGTAATGTCGTTCGGGCTGAAGAACGCAGGGGAAACTTATCAACGCGCCATGGTAGCTTTATTTCATGACATGATACATCATGAGATTGAAGTCTACGTGGACGATATGATAGCTCGATCACAAACAGAGGAAGAGCACCTCGAACATCTGGAAAAGCTGTTTGCCAGGTTGAAAGAGTACAAGCTCAGGCTGAATCCAAGCAAATGCACTTTTGGAGTTAGGTCTGGTAAACTCCTGGGATTTATTGTAAGCAACAAAGGCATTGAAGTCGATCCGGCAAAAGTGAAAGCAATACAAGAGATGCCTGCTCCCCGTACTGAAAAGGAGGTTAGAGGATTCTTGGGGCGCATAAACTATATTGCCAGATTCATCTCGCATCTGACTTCTACCTGTGAGCCAATTTTCAAACTCTTGAAAAAAGACAAGGTAGTGGAATGGAACGACGATTGTCAAGCTGCTTTTGATAGAATCAAGGAGTATTTGCTAGAACCTCCTATTCTGATGCCACCCGTCGAAGGAAGACCATTGATCATGTACTTAACCGTCTTGGATAACTCAATGGAGTGTGTTTTGGGCCAGCATGACGAGTCTGGTCGAAAAGAGCATGCTATTTATTACCTTAGCAAAAAGTTTACCGACTGTGAGACTCGCTACTCACTGCTCGAGAAAACTTGCTGCGCTTTGGTATGGGCTGCTCGCCGACTAAGACAGTATATGTTGACTCATACTACCTTGTTGATTTCCAAAATGGATCCTATCAAGTATATCTTCGAGAAGCCCGCTTTATCTGGAAGGATAGCTAGATGGAAAATGATCTTAACCGAGTATGACATCCAGTACACCACCCAAAAAGCTATAAAAGGGAGTGTACTAGCTGACCATCTGGCTCATCAGGCTATCGAAGACTATCAACCCATGATATTTGACTTCCCAGACGAGGACATCATGAATTTGGACGACGTTGAAAGTGACGGACCGTATGACGGACCCGAAAAGGGATCCCGATGGACCCTGTACTTTGATGGTGCTTCAAATGCACTTGGAAATGGTATTGGCGCAGTACTCATTTCTCCGGAAGGTTGTCACACTCCTTTCACGGCTCGACTTTGCTTCAGCTGCACAAACAACATGGCTGAGTATGAAGCTTGCATCTTTGGTCTCAAGGCTGCTATAGACTTGGGGATCAAATCTTTGGTCGTATTTGGGGACTCGGCTTTGGTCATCATCCAAATCAAAGGAGACTGGGATACCAAGCATCCTAATCTTATCCCATACAAAGAACATGTCCTGACATTGTTGCCGCATTTCGAGCAAATTACCTTCGAGCATTTCCCGCGAGAAGAGAATCAGTTAGCCGATGCCCTAGCCACAATGTCCTCCATGTTTAAACTCAACTGGGATAACGAGGCTCCCCAAATCACCATCAAGCGAATGGATGAACCGGCACATTGCCACGAGATTAATACCGAATAAGTAGTGGAACAACCTTGGTTCCATGAAATCAAAAGGTATCTCGAGACTAGGGATTATCCTGAAGGAGCTTCCGTGAATGACAAGAAGTTCTTAAGGAAATTTGCTGCTAAGTTCTTCCTGAGCAACGGCATCCTTTACAAACGAAGCCATGATTGTGTATTACTCCGATGTGTGGATAAAGCTGAAGCAGAGTTGATCATAACTGATATACACAGCGGCACATTCGACACTCACTTGAGCGGGCATACAATGGCTAAGAAGATCCTAAGGGCAGGCTATTACTGGTCTACCATAGAAGCTGACTGCCATCAACATTCCCGTACTTGTCACAAGTGTCAAGTCTACGCTGACAAAGTTCATATTCCTCCGGTTCCCCTCAACGTCCTGACTGCTCCGTGGCCCTTCGCAATGTGGGGCATTGATATGATTGGAGAGATCAAGCCCACGGCTTCCAATGGACATCACTTCATCCTGGTTGCCATTGACTACTTCACTAAATGGGTCGAAGCAGCTTCCTTCGCCTCTGTGACCAAAAATGTGGTTGCTCGCTTTATCAAGCAAAATCTCATATGTCGGTATGGTGTTCCAGACAGGATCATTACGGACAACGGTACAAATCTGAATAACACAATGATCACTGCATTATGCAAACAGTTCAAGATTTATCATCACAATTCATCTCCCTATCGGCCGAAGATGAACGGTGCTGTTGAAGCTGCGAACAAAAACATTAAGAAGATCATTCAGAAAATGACAGTCACTTACAAAGACTGGCATGAGATGTTACCGTTTGCTCTGCATGGATACCGTACGACGACACGTACTTCAACTGGGGCAACCCCATTTTCTTTGGTTTATGGCATGGAAGCTGTTTTGCCTATGGAGGTCCAGATCCCCTCTCTAAGAATTATGAAGGATGCAGGTTTGAATGAAGATGATTGGATGCAGACCCGACTTGATCAACTCAATATGATCGACGAGAAGCGACTTGCTGCTATATGCCATGGTCAGACGTATCAAAAGCGGATGATCAAGGCCTTCAATAAGAAAGTCAGACGTCAAGTGTATCGAGTCGGGGATCTCGTAATCAAGCGGATTATCTTGCCGCAAAGTGATCCCAGGGGCAAATGGACTCCTACATATGAAGGACCATTTGTGATCAAAAGCATATTTTCTGGTGGTGCAATGATTCTGACCACCATGGACGGCGACGATTTGCCGCACCCTGCGAACGCAGACATAGTCAAAAGATAC
Organism: Vicia faba; assembly: GCA_948472305.1. Taxonomy (NCBI): domain Eukaryota; kingdom Viridiplantae; phylum Streptophyta; class Magnoliopsida; order Fabales; family Fabaceae; genus Vicia; species Vicia faba. Next base: position 1,729,143,616 of record OX451736.1, on the reverse strand, counting down.
TACGCATAAATAACCCGACAAGTCGAAAACCCGAAAGGGCGGCTTGGGCAAGAATGGGCATCCTGGTGAACCGAAAACCCGAAAGGGCGGTTCAGGCAAAAATTAGGGATAAAAACGAAAAAAATCTGTACACCCGGCAAGTCGAAAACCCGAAAGGGCGGCTTGGGCAAAAAGGGGTTTCCCGGTGAATCGAAAACCCGAAAGGGCGATTCAGGCAAAAGTTAGGGAATTAAAGCGTATGATTATGCCTCGTCGGATCACTTCAAAGACAATCTCTTCATCAACCGGTTCCAGGCTTCTGATCAATCCCGTCATCGTCAAGTAAAGCATTGAATGGACAGATATTCAGAGTTGTGAAAGCTATAGCAGAGCAGAGTCCCATTGAATTATTTCACATGGCCATCCTTTATTTTGTATAAATCTTTCAATATTTACGACAGAATTCCCTTACTAGGATGATTGTCTCCTTTGTACAAACATACTCAAAGAAAATCAATACAAATACTTTCCCCAGAAATTTGTGTCATTTCCCTCTTCTTTTTCTCTTGCACTATTTGTTTTATTTTGAGAAACGTCCAATGTTTTGTTAAATAGGCATATGCATTTGAAACATAATCACTTCCTAAATGAACCTAAGAAAAAAGATTACTGATAGGATGAAGGTACAAATGGATATCTTGACACCCTTCCGAAGGAAACACCCCAAGAGACTTGGAATCCACATCCCTAGCAAACCCTGAGGCTTAGCTCCAGCAGACTCCCGAAGCTTATCCCCAGTAAGGTTCTGGAAGGTATTTCCCCGCAGAGCACGAACGTCTCTCCCGAGTTTTATTCAAAGTTATTCCCCACAAAGGCTTATAACTGGGTTATCCTCAGCTAACAGCCACAGAAGATCGCACTCGCCAGAATTCTTCCTATCCCCAGCGGAGTTCATCAAGAGTTTCCCAACACAAACTTATCAATATGATCCCCAGAGGAGCTTATACTTGTTATCCCCAGCCAGAGGATCCTCCATAACTCATTTCCCCTCAGAGTTTAAGTTTCAGTATCCCCAGCCGAGCTAAAACTTCAAATTGTCAACCCCCGGCGGAGCCAGACTAATGAGCCTTCTCCTCACAGAATCTTAGAAAGAGAAATCTTGAGTTCCCCAGTGAAATCGCCAGAGTTACTTCCCATCAATTGGAGATTCTCAGTCTTACATCCCCAACATGAGTCTACTAGATTGGTACTCCCCAGTAGAGGTCATCAGGAATTCTCTTCCCCAGCGGCAGCCAAGGATTTATTTTCCCCGGCAGCAGTCAAGATGCTTTTATCTTCAGCCACCTTGGATTCATTTATCTTCAGCAAGATAGCTCATCAGCTTACATGCGCATTCATCACATTCATGTCATAAACATTGATGTCACACATATTGCATCATGCATCATAACATTGCATACAACTAACTCTTTACCTTTTCAGGAAAGATCAGTCGACAGACTAAAATCATTCAACTTCAAGATTTCTGAAAACAGTTCACGGTTTCTCCAAGTAAACGGATGTTAACCTGTCACTTGTTCAGATTCTCCTTCAAGAATTCTGAAAACAGTTTATGGATTCTTCCCAACAACGGATGTTAATCTATCGACTTGTTCAGATGCAACTTTTGAAAACAGTTTACGGACGCTTCCCAACAACGGATGCTGCTCTATTGCTTATTCAACTTCAAGATTTCTGAAAACAGTTCACGGGTTCTCCAAGTAAACGGATGTTAACCTGTCACTTGTTCAGATTCTTCTTCAAGACTTCTGAAAACAGTTTATGGATTCTTCCCAACAACGGATGTTAATCTATCGACTTGTTCAGATGCAACTTTTGAAAACAGTTTACGGACGCTTCCCAACAACGGATGCTGCTCCATTGCTTATTCAACTTTAAGATTTCTGAAAACAGTTTACGGGTTCTCCAAGTAATGGATGTTAACCTATCGCTTGTTCAGTTTCTTCTCCAAACCACTGAAAACAGTTTACAAATTCCTCCCAACAACGGATGTCAATCTATTGCTTGTTCAGACCCCCCGGTTCAGGGATGGTCCCAAGCCTGGACACCTTCCTGATATTCCCTTCCAGATGGCATCCCTAAGCCCATCTCCGACAAGATTTCTGTCACTCTCCCAGATGGAATCGTTAAGCCCATCTCCAAATGGCATCTCTAAGCCCATTCCCGCATCCATTGCTTTGACGAGTGCAAATTTCCGGGCACTCTAGTGTCTAATCTCCTTTTACCCTCGAGTCACTAAAGGCAAGCTTGCCAAACTAACTCTTCGGATTCAAGAAGATTGAACAGGGGCAACTGTTGTACCCCAAAATTTGCCCTCCCATTTCTCATTGATTTCTCACCACAAAGCCCTTGAAGCTCAAGATCCAGTTAGGGTTTCATCTGCTCAAGACCTCTCCTTGCCCTGTTGACTCAAATTAGGGTTTGTGTTTGCACAGAGATGCTTTGACCTAAAATGCCCAAAATGACTTTCATGCTTCATATTGGACTCCCAAGTTTACCCATATCAAGTTTCAAGTCTTGATTCCAAGTTTTGCCCAGTCAATTGGACAGTTGACCTAGAAATCAACTATATCGGGGAAAAAGTCAATTGTGGCCAATTGACAGTCAAACCTCATGAAATTGAACCCATATCAACATTATGAACTCATATGGACCATTTGATCAAGTTTGGATCACAATTCCCCAAGAAATTTGATCAGATCACCAAAAGGGCAAAATGGTCATTTTTAGGGTTTTGACTGCACAAAGGCAATTTTTGACTGTTTGACCTAGCCAATGGCAAACCAAGCTCACATATGGACTCAAGGACCCCATGGAATTATCTTGACATGCTCAACAAGTGCAAGAGATCCCAAGTACACAAGATTGACAGTTGAATTTCCCAGTCAATTGATCAATTTTGACTGTATACTGAAAAGTCAAACTTTGACTTTTTGGTCAAAATCAAGAGTCAAGATTCATTTTTCACCAAAACATGCCAAATCATGAAACTTGTTCACCAAGAAATCACAAAATGCAAATTAGGGTTAAAAATTAGAATCTTTCATAACTTAGAATTTTTCTAAGTTATGAAAAAACCCTAATTTGTTTCCAACTTTGCCCTACTTTTTCACCAAGATCCATTTGGATTCAAACAAAAGTCCAAACATGAAAGTTGTAGCTTGTTGCATAATCTACAACTTTGATTCAAAAAGTTTTCTCATTTGAAGCTTGTATCTCAAGTTACAAATTTTTGAATAAGGGCACTAAACCATTCTTAACTTAGTGAATTTTTGACCTATTTTGACAAGGTTTTCTACCCCACTTCAAGGCCATTTTCCATACACTTCCATTTGGAATTTCAAATTGCACTTCAAAGATGGATTGTAGTACACACTCCAAGATTTCCAAAATGTCCAAAAACTTCTCAAACAACCTCATGGTTAGAGAGAATCGAATTTCACAATATAGCAAAAAACCACTTTGTTCATGACCAAGTTACATGTTCATAACCTTGAAATTTGAACTCAGCATGCTTTAGATTAGATTACAGGTCCTTAAACCAAGTTACACTCATAAATTTAATCATATTCTTTGTGCCAAGACCAAGTTCTTTGAGTTCAAGCTTTGTCTAGAGGATTAATCCCAATTTGGAAAAAGTAAACTATCCATTTTTGCAAAAGTTCACTTTATGTCAAATTGAAAATCAAGCAAGTACAAACTAAATCTATTTGGCACAAGATTATGGACAAATTACTCTGATCAAGAGAAGCTTTGCAGCAGGATTAGAGGTCCCCTACTGACCTAAAACATCAAGTTGCATTTTGTTGCTTAAGAGTGAAGAAAAGTGCCATAACATATGACAACATCCATCTCAGCCTAGACACAGAAGAACAAAGTTATCAAACACCTTACACACATCATAACCAAGTTTTGGCACGAGTCTTTTACCTCCAAAACATCATCAAACCAGAAAATACCATAAAACTGCAAAAACAGAGTTGCCTCTGCAGTTTGATTGCCAACTTCTATTTCCCTCAAGCTCTTCTGCCAAAACCAGTTCACACACATTCCCTAGTACCTATACAAGCTAACCATGTCTTGAAACACGATCTGTAACTCCTCTAACAAGTTCCACCATTTTCACTTTTCCATTTTGCAGTTGAAGTTCTACAGCTCAGTTCAAGGTGTCTCAAGGCAAAGTAGATATTGGAACAGCATCACCACACCTCAAGGAAGCTATACCAACTAGTACCTTGCACTGAAAGTTCCTATATCTCCAGATAGAAGTTCAACTGAATAGGTAAATTTTTGAATTCGTATCTCTCTTATTAGGCATCATTAGCTTTAAGTTTGTGAATAAACAAGGTTCTACTCATGCCACTGAACATGTCCATGTCTCTACTTTTCATTTCTTTTGCTTAAGTTGTGAGAATTTTGAGTTTGAAAATGGCAGAAAAACTAGGTTAGGATTTGGGGGAGGAGAAATTATCCCTCATCTTAGAGAGTTAGATCAAGTTATGCATATGGTTAGAATCGTCTCTTCATGCTTAACATTTTTTGTGTTGGAAGTTTGTTCAAAAAATCAAAGAATCAGGACATTCAAATGGAGCTCTTGGCGCGTGTTTTCTGAACATTTTTGTTCAAAGGTTGAAGAAAGGTGATTTTGGGTTGGGCTTGCTTCTGAGTTGCTTTTCACACCACCCTTTTTGGTTTTGCACCCCTGAGCCCATTTGCTTCATTTTTAATATTTTTGACTTTTGCCTTTTTGTGATTGGTTCATTTATTTTTTTCTCAGCATATTAAAAACATAAAAATATTTTTCCCATCATTTTTTGAATTTATTGCATATTTATTTGATTATTTCTTTTGTTTGTACATAAATAAATAAAATATACATATATATACCCTTTTTGTTTAAAATATTAAGATAATACCAAATATATTTTTATACATATTTTTATCTTATTTTTACTTCCTGAAAATATTTCATAAAAAAAAAGTAATAAATACTTTTTATATTGAATATTATTAATTAATGTGTATAAAACATAATTTTTATAAATAATATAAGTAAATAGGTATATTAATATACTTAGGATAAAAATACCAAAAAAAATGTATATATTTTATTTTTTAATATTTAATACTAAAAAATGCCTTTTTACAAATATACCATGTTTTATCTTATTTTTGTATATAAATAATAAGTATTACATGAATTAATTGATTAAATACTCCTTTGATTAAAATTAGGGTTTTTGCCCTAAATTCAAAAATACTCCAAAATAATATCTTTTTATTTTCTTGTTTATTTCACATAAATAATACTTTTTTTTTATACATACAAAACATTTTTGCATCTTACATATTTTATTCCATTTTTATTTAACTATTGTACATTAAATTGTATAAATTCAAAATTGATGTAATAGTCTTAGGTTTCAATTTCTTGTCTAAATATCCCCATTTGAAACATTGTACCCCCCTCCCCATATTATTATGATGTAATAGCGTAGGAATTTAAATTTCGCACTTTATCGCTTTCTAAACATACTATGCTAGAATTAGGGTTTTGTATGCGAATAAAAATGAACAAAATAATTGGACCTAATGCAAGATAAATGAGCGTGAAAAATGGACAACACATTTCACACTTGCACCCCTAGGGTATTCCACTTTGTTGCCTTCAAATAATTGGGCCATGTTGCATGTTGAACTTCTTTGGGTAAAACAAACAATCAAATGATCATAGTCCCTCAAAATGTTGCTTAAATGAATGATCAAGTCCCTTTTAAAGAAAATTGCCCAAAGACATTTAACACAATTGCAACTATGGTCTAAACGATGACCCGCGCCCGTCCCTTTAAACTCCTAAAACAAGATTGTCCACCAAATGCAATGGTGGAACAAAATTGCCAAAAGGTTTGAAACATAAACAAAAATCTTTGAGAAAATTTTAGGGTAGATAAGCTCTTAAGTACTTGCCAATTTGCAAAGAAAACACTTGCCTAATTTCAAAACCCACTTCACAAACACTTTCAAAATCAACTTTCAAAAAACATTGAAACATCTTTTTAAAAGACAAAACACCTTTTGTAAAACATTCGAGTAAAGAATTGTTACAAGGGTAGCCTATACAAGGCATCTTTTCAAAACATTTTCAAAACCACACATCAAGCACCATTTCAAACAATTGAAGACCAAGGCAAGTTGATCTAAGCAAATACCTAAGAGCCCATGGATAACCATGGATAGAAAGGGTGCTAATACCTTCCCTCTCTATAATCTACTCCCCGAACCCAAGAAAAATCTCAAAGGTTTTTGCTGTGCTTTTTAAACCTTTCCTTAGGATAAAATAAAAAGTCGGTGGCGACTCTTGCTCAACCAAAACATTTGTGAAAACAAACGCAAAACACTAGTCAGTTCTCCCACCGTATCACATCGTGGATAACCACGGATAGAAAGGGTGCTAACACCTTCCCTTTTTATAAATCTACCTCCCGAACCGAGAGCAATCTCAATAAGGAATTTTTCTGTGCTTTTGTCCTTTCCATATTGGAGAAAATAAAAGACGGTGGCGACTCTTGCTTCCGCGACATTTCGCGAACCAACTTTAAAACAGTCAGTTCCAGATCCACCGATCACAACTTGTAAATATAATTAAACATACTTAGTTCAATTTATTTTTTATTTCATACTTATAAATACTTATTTTTGCATATATATAATTTTATATTTTTATACAATATTATTTATTATTTTCATACAAGAAAATACACAAAATAACACATATAAAAACTTTATTTCCTTTTAAATAATAACTAGGGTTAAACCCCTTTCAAAAAATTAATACCTTTTCTTTACATTTTTAGGCTTAGATTTAAATTTTCTTTTACATAAAAAACAAAATAAAAAAATCTTTTTACATGTACATTGCATTGCATTTTAAATATTGTATTGTACTTATTCTAATTCGTACAAGTTCGATTTGGTTGTAATAATTTATTTAGTTTTATATTTTTGCAAATCCCTATTCAAATTTGTATTCCTCCCTCCCATAAATTGTTGTAATAGCTTAGAAATATTTACATTACGCAATTTATCGCTTTATATGCCATGATTAGTGATTAGGGTTTGTATGACAAGAACAAAACAAAGCAAAATAGAAAACCCTAAATACAAGACAAAATCAAAGCATGAAAATGACACACTTGCACACAAGCACCCTTAGGGTTTCTCCACTTGGTTGCCTAAAACAAAAATGGTCTTGTTACGCATGTGAAGTATCTTGGCAAAGCAAAACAAATATAAAGATCATAGTCCCTCGATGACGCTATTCAAAAAGCTGCCTTATAAAATTATCCTGGTCCCTCAAAATGCTAAGATACTTTGCAAACATTGCTAATCATGGTTATACGATGACCCACGCCCGTCCCGTTTACACCCAAAGATAGGGTTGCTTACCAAATCAATGGTAAGACAACAATGTCAAAGGAATAGAAAATGCACAAGAAATACATTTGAGTAGGTAGATAGCTTCTAGTTACTTGTTATATTTCAAAACAACAATCCTTGCTATTTTCAAAACAAACACACACATTTCAAAACATCTTACAAACATTGAAAACATTTTTAAAAGACAAACATCTTTGTATACATTCTCATGAACGAGAATCATTACAAAGATTGCCTAAACGAATGGCCTCTTTTACAAAATACTTTCGAAACCACACCAAAGACAATTTAAAACAAACAAAAGCAAGTGATATAAAGCAAGTAACTAAGAGCCCATGGAAAACCATGGATGAAAAGGGTGCTAATACCTTCCCTTTTCATAATCTACCCCCCGAACTCAAGAAAACATCTCAAAGGTCTTTCCTGTGCTTTTTCACCTTTCCTTTTGGATAAAATAAAAGTCGGTGGCGACTATTGCTAACCACAACATTTGCGATAAAACGCAAAACCTCAAGTCAGTTCTCCCACTGTATCACAGAACTGGCGACTCTGCTGGGGACTATTCTAAAAGTGGGGTTACCTTAGGGTTTAGATCACACTTATTTTCTTACATTGTTTGAACTTATTTGCTTTACATTATGGTTCTTTGTTTGGGTTTGAATCCTCCACCCGGATTTGGGAAACATTATAGGTAAATAGCAATACGTTGTGGAAACTGTGCGGGGTATACTGACATGGTCTAAGAAATAGCTATGTTAGTGTGACATATTTGTGGGTACCGGTAGCCTTTGAGTTAATCAAAGAGAATACGGGGCCACTGAGTGATGTCATGAAGCACTAATGAACTTCTAGAACCCTTTACTTGACCAACTTGGCCTTTAGGATATAGTGAGATGACCGGCTTTGGTGCAGTCCGAAGTTGGTAGATACTCGATACTACACTCATTGATGGTTGGTTTCTTGGGATATTTCGGTCGCCATTAAAGAGGCTTGAGCTGAAATAATGACCAAGGAAACAATCCAGTGATATTGAGCTCCTTAGAACCCGGTTACTATTACTAGGACAGGTTTGAGCCAACTAAACTTCAAGAGGGTACTTACCTATAAAACCCCATGCAAGCCTAAACTAAGGACTTGTTTGATTTGCTTGTATATGCATACTTGTGCATAACATCATGGACATCATGAGCATCATATGCATTCACTAACCATTTCAAGGATTTTGGAGATTCATCTTTGTTCTTGTTTTGTAGGATATGGATTCACTTTGCAGGAAAACTATCCAAATCAACCTTGTAAGAATTCCTCCACAACTCAAGGAGCTAGCTTCAAGGATCCCCGAGAACTCTCCATTCACCGAGAGGCATGGTCGTCTACTCAACTTGGTCACCTCTAATACAGAGGAGGATATGATGAAAGCGCTCTTCCAGTTCTTTGATCCTTTGCATCATTGCTTCACATTTCCTGACTATCAGCTTGTGCCCACTTTGGAAGAATTCTATCAACTCTTGAGGATTTCTATTCTCAATCAACTACCTTTCAACGGTACAGAAAGAGATCCAAAGCCAGAAGAGATTGCTCAAGCCCTACACTTGCACTCATCTGATGTCATAACTCATTGGGAAACTAGAAGTGGTGTTAAAGGTTTCTTAGCAAAGTTTCTGTTTGAGAAAGCCCAAAGCTGTTGGAATTCCTTAGACTTGCAAGCTTTTGAGGAGATTGTGGCTCTTCTTATCTATGGGATGGTCTTGTTCCCCAATCCTGACCAACTCATAGAGGTGAGCACCGTCAAAATCTTCATGTCACGCAATCTGGTGCCTACATTACTAGGGGATATCCCACACTCTTTTCACACTCGTACAATGAGGAAAAAAGGAGTTCTTATGTGTTACACTCCCCTCATGGAAAGATGGTATATTTCTCATCTTCCCCAATCAGTCTTAAAGAATGAGCAAGGATTAAGGTGGTCACAAAGGTCAATGACGCTCAAACATTCAGATATTCATTGGTGCTCTCGATCCAAAGAGAATGTTATCATTGTTGACCGTTGTGGGGAATTCCCTAATGTCCCTCTACTTGGAATTAGGGGAGGCATCACCTACAACCCATGTTTAGCTTTAAGACAGTTTGTTTATGCACGAAGAGATGGCCCACATGATATGTTGATTCAAGCCTTGGTATTCGACTATAACAACGACGATCAAGGTCTTCGCCAGAGATTCATTCGAGCTTGGAGAATTCTAAACAAGGTGGATAGCAAGACTTTGGGACACAAGAATTCCATCCCTCTTGAGCCTTACCTCAAGTGGGTACGAACCCGCGCTCAAAGTCTTATGATGCCTTATCCTTCCATTCTCCCGGTGATCATTGAGCCTGTTAAGGAAGAAGAAGTTCCATACACTATCCTGCATCCTGACATGCCCACATCTCTTGAAGACCTACAAAGGGATTGGATACAGATCAAAGGAGAGAGAGATACTTTCGAAGCCCAATTCTACGCAAGCGAGAAGAAGGTTTTGGAACTCACTAGGCTACTTCATGAGGAGCATACTCTAAATGCCTACATAGCACCAAAGAGGATGCGCACTACTTTTTTATCTTAGAGTGTTGTATTATTTTTCCCAAGGGGCATTGATGTGCTCAAACTCTATTTTATTAATATAACGTGTGTTTCTTTTTGTTTAAAACAAATTTGAATATTTAAATCCTTGAAAACATTACATACACACATATCATTCATCATAACATAAACAGGTCTTTCGCAACCAGTTTCCTCATCTCTCTACTGTTTATTTCAGTAAGATGGATCTCGAACAGACGGTCAAAGATCTTCAAGCTCAAAACACGCAGTTTCAACAGTTACTCATGACCCTGACCAAGGGGCAAGAGGAATTGAAGACTCTGTTAGCTGAAGAAAGAAAGAAGAAAACAAAGAAAGCCACTGGGGTTTTGAATATGGGGAGAAGATTTCAGGGATAGACTAGAAGAACCCTAAATTTTGCAACCACTTCCGGGGAAGGAGAAGGAAAAGGAAAAGAAACAGCGGTTCCGTCAGAATCTGAAGAGGAGGAAGAAGAGGAAGACTACTCTGAGGAACAATACCCTCCGGCTGATGATAAGTACAGACATCTTGAAGAGCGTTTAAGCACTATGGAAATACAGAGGGTACCAGGTTTATACTTTGAAGAATTGGGGCTAGTGTCAGGAATTGTAATCCCACCAAAGTTTAAAGTGCCGCTATTTGCAAAATATGATGGGGCGTGATGTCCTAAAATGCACCTCCGATCATACGTGAGAAAGATTCAGCCGCACTCTACCGATAAAGACCTGTAGGTGCATTTTTTCCAAGATAGTTTATCCGGAACACAACTCGATTGGTTTTACCAATTGGAAAGGGCCAACGTCCACAACTGGGAAGACCTTGCCGCAGCTTTCTATAAACAATACCTGTATAATGAAGATTTGGCGCCTACCCGTACTCAACTTTAGAGTATGGCTATGGCTTCAAATGAAGGTTTCAAAGATTACGCGCAGAAATGGAGAGATCTAGCTGGGAGAGTGCAACCCCCTCTTTCTTAAAGGGAGTTGGTGGATATGTTCTTAGGCACTCTATCAGACCCTTTATTCAACCATTTGATTGGGATTTCATCTGTTGGGTTTACTGAGTTAATATTAACTGGAGAAAGGGTGGAAGCTGGCATAAAAAGTGGAAAGATTTAGAAATATTTGTCTGCCTCTACAGCTATGAGAAAGCCTTTCACCGGGAAGAAGGAGGTATCTGCTGTTTATCCATAAAGGAACCAAGGGAGAGCTGAGCGTCGACCAATGGTAGGAGCTGTTATGATCCCAAAGCCTATATATGATTAACCAAGAAGTAACCAACCAAGGGTGGAAAGGCCAGTCCGACAATTCACCAGAATTAATATGACCCTAGCCCAGGTTTTACCACATCTTCTGAAATCTAATCTGGCAACTTTAAAAGAAGCTCCAAAGAATCCCAACACTGCGTCCCCTCATTATCACCCAAATGCCATATGCGTATATCATTCCGAAAGTCCGGGTCACGACACTAACAATTGTTGGGCCTTAAAAAACAAAATTCATGACCCGATAGATGCAAAAGAGATTGAGTTTGATGCGCCCGAGAAACCAAATGTCATTTCCGCTCCGATGCCTAGGCATGGTCACAACACCAATGCTATCGAAGAATATTTGTTTGTTGCTACAGTGGATGAACTCGTGACTCCACTCTCGATCATTAAGATAAACTTGTTGAAAGCTGGTATATTCCCAGGTTGTAACGAAGACTGCCATCTTTGCTTATCCTCACCAACTGATTGCCCTCTGTTGAAGACATGCATTCAACGCTTGATAAACCACCAAGAGATTCTGTTTGAAAATGCTCATGTTTCACCTATTCCAGTTGAAGTCGTTTCAATTATAACCAGTTACGCCAATCCTTCCAGGGTCCCCAAAAGACCCGTTAGGATTACATATGTTCTAAAGACTACTCCTCTTATAATTACAATGCCTGGGCCGGTCCCATATGAATCAGATAAAACAGTACTGTGGAATTACGGTGGAGAAATCTACTACCATGGTATTAAACAAGATGGGCTGACCGCCGAAGAAGTGAGCTCCGAAGAAGAAGATTCCAACATTAGCAATATTTCCGGAACTAGTAAGATTACCCGTAGCGGTAGAATCTTCTCTCTAGAGATTGCCCCTCCAAAGGCAGTTTTTGGACCCGTGGCTGTTTCAAAGATTACCTCTGTACCAATAATCATACCTGCAAGTGCTCCTATCGACAAAGATGACACAATTCCTGCTGTTATCCCCACCAATACTTCTAATGCTGAAAATCGAGGAAAAAGCATTCAAAAAGAGCCTGTCCGGATGAAGGCTCAATCACTAGCTATCCCCGAAACATCCAAGAAGGAAATGGAAGAGATCCTGAGGATAATAAATAAGAGTGATTATGATGTGGTTGAACAGTTGGGGCAAAATCCCTCCAAGATTTCCATGCTAGCATTGCTGCTGTGTTCTGAGGCACATGCAAAAGCTCTGGTAAAATTTATGAAGACAACCCATATGCCACAAGAGACGTCTGTTGACCAATTCCAAGATTGTGTGGCCAGTTTGACAGCTGATAACGGCTTAGGCTTCTCTGATGCTGATTTGACACCCAGAGGGAGAAAGCACAACGAGGCATTACATGTCTCTGTGGAGTGTAGAGGAACGACTCTGGCCCATGTCTTGGTGGACACGGGTTCATCTTTGAACCTTTTACCGAAGAAAGCTCTTGACAGATTAGATTGCGAAGAGCTGACATTGAAACCTAGTAATATAGTTGTGAGAGCATTTGACGGCTCGAAGAGGATGGTCCACGGGGAAGTGGACATCCCGATAAAAGTGGGAACTCAGACTTTCAACTCAACCATCTATGTAATGGACATACACCCCTCTTACTCCTATCTGTTAGGACGATCCTGGATCCATAATGCCGATGTTGTCACCTCTATGCTACACCAGATGCTGAAGTACCCAGTCCATGGAAAGATTATCACTGTCCACGGAGAGGAGGAGTACATGATTAGTCATCTAAATTCTTTCCGATATGTAGAGTTAGATGGCGGGTTCATTGAAACTCCTTTCCAACATTTCAAAGAGGTCTCTCAAGAGGTAGCAGTGACCAAGGCGGTATCCCCGATTCCCAAGATCACAAGACACCCGCTTCGGATGTCATCTCTAAAGGACGCCAAAGCAGTAGTAGAAGAGGGTGGATGCACCATCTGGGGGAAGCTTCCAAACATCCCGTATAAATCAGACAAGTTTGGTTTGGGGTTTACTTCATCTTCTCAGAAGGCTGTGCGTCATGCCCGTGCTGGAAGGCCACCTTTGAAGATTAGTAACCGGGAGGTCAACGCAGTGGAAAATGGTGAAGAAGATGGCAGCTTGGAAGATTGGATATTTCCTACTGTCAACGGAGGACTTCGCAATTGGGAAGCCAGAGGCTTTGTCCCAATAACTTTCATCTCTCAGTAATTTATCTTTTACATTTATGTTGGACTTGTAATATTCACAAACAATTCGCACTTTAAAAACCTTGTGTCTTACTCGAGGCACAATGGTCCATTTGTAAGGGTTTTTATTTCATCTTCATATGACATTCAATGAATCATGGACGCTTTTTCACATACAAACATTTTTGTGCTCATTGTCTTTCTTTTACATTTTATTGTTTAAAGATGGCTATATCTTTACACACACCCACACCCACAAATGCAGGTACCCCTCCATTCCGGATCCCATGGGTAACGATACTGCTATGGCCTTCAGTGACTCTGAAGATCTAATCTACCAAGCCAAATACGAGGGTGAGGAAGATTGTGAAGTACCCGGGGAATTGGCCAGACTACTACAACAAGAGGAAATAGCTATTCAACCTCATGAGGAACCATTGGATACAATCAACTTGGGTATCGAGGAAGATAAAAAGGAAATCAAGGTGGGTGCCAACCTAGAGCCGAGTGTCAAGGAGCGTCTACTTCAGCTATTACATGATTATGTTGAGATCTTTGCCTGGTCATACGAAGACATGGCAGGACTTGATACAGACATCGTGGTACATCATCTGCCCACAAGAGAAGACTTTCCACCAGTGAAACAAAAAAGTCCGCCGCATGAGACCTGACATGTCAGAGAAGATCAAAGTGGAAGTCATGAAACAGTTTGGTGCTGGATTCTTGGCTGTCACTTCCTATCCTCAATGGGTTGCCAACATTGTTCCCGTGGCTAAAAAGGACGGCAAAGTACGAATGTGTGTGGATTATAGAGATTTAAATAGGGCCAGCCCTAAAGATGATTTTCCATTTCCCCACATTGACATCCTGGTTGACAATACGGCCCAGCACAAAGTGTTTTCCTTCATGGACGGATTCTCAGGCTATAACCAAATCAAAATGGCACCTGAGGACATGGGGAAAACTACATTTGTCACGTAGTGGGGCACGTTCTGCTACAAAGTGATGCCATTCGGACTGAAGAATGCTGGGGCAACCTATCAACGCGCCATGGTAGCCTTATTTCATGATATGATACATCATGAGATAAAGGTCTATGTAGATGACATGATAACCCGAGCACAAACTGAAGAGGAGAACCTTGATAACTTGCAAAAGTTGTTTGTGAGGTTGAAGGAGTACAAACTAAGGTTGAATCCAAACTAGTGTACATTCGGAGTCCGGTCCGGTAAACTCAGGTTTTGTTGTCAGCAACAAAGGCATTGAGGTTAATCCTACCAAATTTAAAGCGATACAAGAAATGCCTGCTCCTCGTACTGAGAAGGAAGTCAGAGGATTCTTGGGACGCCTGAACTATATTGCCAGATTCATTTCTCACCTAACAGCTACTTATGAGACAATCTTCAAACTATTGAAGAAAGATCAAGTAGTCAGATGGAATGATGAATTCCAGGTTGCTTTTGACAAGATCAAAGAGTACTTACAAGAGCCTCCTGTTTTGATGCCACCAGTCGAAGGAAGACCACTGATCATGTATCTGACCATTTTAGAGAACTCAATGGGGTGTGTATTGGGGCAACATGACGAGTCTGGCTGAAAAGAGCACGCTATTTACTACCTGAGCAAAAAGTTTACCAATTGTGAAACCAGATATTCACTGCTCGAGAAAACTTGTTGTGCTCTGGAATGGGCTGCTCGCCGGCTAAGACAGTATATGTTGACTCATACCACTTTGTTGATATCTAAGATGGACCCGATAAAGTACATCTTGGAAAAGCATGCTCTGTCTGGGAGGATAGCTAGATGGCAGCTGATCCTAACAGAATATGACATACAGTACACTACCCTAAAAGCTATAAAGGGCAGTGTGCTAGTTGATCATCTTGCTCATCAAGCTGTAGAAGATTATCAGTCCATGAAGTTTGAATTCCCGAATGAAGACATCATGATATTAGACAACTGTGAAGAAATCAGACCATATGACGAACCTGAACAAGGATCCCGATGGACCCTGTTCTTTGATGGGGCATCCAATGCACTTGGTAATGGTACCAGCGTGGTACTCATATCTCCGGAAGGGTGTCATACTCCCTTTACTGCCAGACTTTGCTTCAACTGTACGAACAACATGACGGAATACGAAGCATGCATCTTTGGTCTCAAGGCTGCCATAGACTTGGGAATCAAATCTTTAGATGTGTTTGGAGATTCAGCTTTGGTCATCAGTCAGATCAAGGGAGAGTGGGACACTAAGCACCCAAACCGTATCCCTTACAAAGAACATGTCTTGACATTGCTACCACATTTTGAGCAGATTACCTTCGAGCACTTCCCGCGAGAAGAAAATCAGCTAGCAGACGCTCTAGCCACAATGTCATTTATGTTTAAACTTAATTGGGATAATGAGGTTCCCCAGGTCACCATTGAATGAATGGACGAACCAGCACACTATCACGAGATTAATATTGAAGAAGTAGTGGACCAGCCTTGGTTTCATGAAGTCAAGAGGTATCTCGAGGCTCAGGAATATCCAGAAGGAGCTTCAATCAATGATAAAAAGTTCTTAAGCAGATTCTCTGCTAAGTTCTTCCTGAGTAATGGCATCCTGTACAAACGCAATCATGACTCTATTCTGCTCCATTGTGTGGATAAGATTGAAGCTAAAAAGATCATGGCTGAATTACATGAAGGTACCTTTGGCACTCACTCCAGTGGGCATACGATGGCAAAGAAAATCCCACGGGAAGGCTATTATTGGTCGACCATGGAAGCAAACTGCTATCAACACTCCCGGACCTGTCATAAGTGTCAAATTTATGCTGACAAGGTGCACGTACCTTCGGTTCCTCTGAATGTCTTGATGGCTCCTTGGCCCTTTGCTATGTGGGGAATCGACATGATTGGGGAGATCAAGCCTACAGCCTCCAATGGACACCGTTTCATTCTAGTGGCCATTAATTATTTCACAAAGTGGGTCGAAGCAGCTTCCTTCGCATCTGTTACTAAGGATGTTGTTGCCCGCTTCATCAAGCAAAATCTCATTTGCCAGTACGGTATCCCAGAAAAGATCATCATTGATAATGGTACAAATCTTAACAATACTATGATCACCGCCTTGTGTGAACAGTTCAAGATTCAACATCACAATTCACCCCCCTATCGGCCAAAGATGAATGGTGTCATTGAAGCTGCAAATAAAAACATCAAAAAGATCATACAAAAAATGACAGTCACCTACAAGGACTGGCATGAGATGCTACCGTTTTCTCTCCACGGGTATCGTACCACGGCTCGCACGTCAACTGGGGCAACACCCTATTCTTTGGTTTATGGCATGGAAGTTTTCTTGCCTATTGAGGTTCAGATCCCCTCTTTGAGAGTTATGAAGGATGCAGGTTTGAATGAGGATGATTGGATCCAGACTCGGCTTGATCAACTAAACTTAATTTATGAAAAGAGGCTTACTGTTGTTTGTCATGGTCAGATGTATCAAAAACGGATGATTAAGGCTTTTAACAAGAAAGTTAGACGCCAGGTATATCAAGTTGGAGATCTAGTGATCAAACGCATTATCTTACCATAAAGTGATCCCAGGGGAAAATGGACTCCTACCTATGAAGGACCATTTGTAATCAAGAACATTTTCTCCAGTGGGGCAATGATCTTAACCACCATGGATGACGATGACTTTCCACACCCTGAGAATACGGACATATTCAAAAGATACTACGCATAAGAGATCCGCTAGGTTTACACACCTAGGCAAAAAAAAATGGGCATCCCGGTGAACCAAAAGGTTCGGGAAAAAATTTGGATAAAATATATAAAAAATCTGTACACCCGACAAGTTGAAAACTCGAAAGGGTGACTTGGGCAAAAAAGGGTTTCCCGGTGGACTGAAAACTCGAAAGGGCAGTCCAGGAAAAAGTTAGGGAATTAAAGCGTATGAATATGTCCCGTCGGATCACTTTGTGGATAACCTCTTGACTTCCACTGACAAACTCGGAGTTTCTAATCGATTCAATCATTTTCGGATGAAGCAACAAATAGATAAGATATTCAGAGATACAGAGGCTATAGCAGAATGGGAACCCCGTGGGATTATCACACATAGCTATCTTTCTTTGTATAAATTTTTCTTATTTTTTTTATGGCACCATCCTCTTACTAGGATGTCTGTCTCCTTTGTATAAAATACTTATTCAAAGTAAATACAAAGATATCTCTTTAAAGTACAGAGAACTATTTATCCTTTTTCTTTACGCTTGTGTTTTATTTGCAAAAATGTCCAGTGATTCATTAATGAACATATGCATTTGAACATAATTACTGTTTACAAATAAACAAAATGAAAGAAGACAATTACTGACTGGTTGAAAGAATAGGAAAACATCTTTAGGCTGTTCCATGAGCAATCACCATAGTACGTCATTTAGATCCCCGACGGGACTAAAACTTCAAACTATTAAACCCCAGTGGAAACCATCCAATTCCGCCAAATTCTCCAGTAATTTATTTTGAAGCCTGAAATCCAACCGGATAACAACTGACTTCTGATACTACCCAACGGAACAAAGGCTCCCATTTATTAATCCCCAATAGAAGTCATCGAAATTCTCTAGATTCCCCAAGCAGATTCCTCAAGCAGTATATGGTGTTACTCTCACAACATAATTTTGTCAATACTTCAACTTCAAGATATGAAGAGTCCACATATCCTCAGCAGCAATCAAGGATTTATTTTTCTCAATCATACAACAATACAGCAAATCAGCTTACATGCGCATACATTACATCCACATATCATAAACATTGATAAAACACATATATTGCATCATACATTTCATGCAACATAATTTTGTGTTCCAGCTAACATTTTACCCTTTTTAGGATAAGATTAACAGCTACCATTAACAATATGCAATCATGATACAATTCAGATACGCTCCAGACACGGATGCCATCCGGATACTCGTTCAGATTTCAGATTCAGATACAGTTCAGATACGCTCCAGACACGGATGCCATCCTGATACTCATTCAGATTTCATATTCAGATACAGTTCAGATATGCTCCAGACACGGATTCCATCCTGATACTCATTCAGATTTCAGATTTAGATACAGTTCAGATACGCTCCAGACACGGATGCCATCCTGATACTTATTCAAATTTCAGATTCAGATACAGTTCAGATACGCTCCAGACACGGATGCCATCCTGATACTTATTCAGATTTCAACTTTCAGATACAGTTCAGATACACTCCAGACACGAATGTCATTCTAATACTCATTCAGATTTCAACTTTCAGATACAGCTCAGATACGTCCAGACGTGGACACCATTCTGATACTCATTCTTTCAGCTTACAACTTACAATTCAACAAACATTCTTGGATGGCATCTACAAGCCCATCTCCAACAAGATTCTATCACTTCTCCAAATGGCATCTTTAAGCCCATTCCCTCAACTACACATTGTCGAGTGCAAATTTCTGGGCACTCTAGTGTCCAATCATTCTCTCACCTTCGAGTCACGAATGGCAAAACTCGCCAATCTAACTCTTCAGGTTTAAGAAGATTGAACAGGGGCAGCTGTTGTACCCCAAAATTTTCCCTCTCATTTATAAAAACTTCTCTCACAAGATCTCTTTGACTCAAGAATGGATTAAGGTTTGGTTAGCTCAAGACATCTCATCTTGCACTGATAATCCAAAATTAGGGTTTGAGTTTTCACAAGGATTTTTGGACTATCAATGCTTCATATGACTTTCAAACATCATTAGGGATCCCTAAAATCACTCATGACAAGTTTCAGCCTTGAACCACATTTTTGATCAGTCAATTGGACAGTTGACCTAAAAATCAACTGTATTGGGGAAAAAGTCAACCATGGCCAATTTACAGTCAAACTTCATAATTTTTTATCAACATCAACATTTTAGACTCATATGTATCATCTTATCAAGTTTGGATCACAATTCCTCAAGAAATTTGGTCAAATCACAAAAAGGGCAAAATGGTCAAAATTAGGGTTTTGACTAAGGAAGGGCAATTTCTGATTTTTAACCTAGAAAATGACCAATTGAGTTAAAGCATGATTTCAAGGATTCAATTACATCATTTTGAATTAATTACATATCTCAAAACATTTCAAATTCATTGGATTTACAAATGAAGTTTGTAGTCAACTGATCAAAAGTCAATTGTACACTGAAAAGTCAAACTTTGACTTTTTGATCAAAATCAAGTACCAAAGGTCATAATTCATCAAAACATGTCAAAATGTGAAACTTGTTCATCAAGAAAACCAAATTTGAAAAATAGGGTTTGAATTTGAAAAATTTCCTAACTTAGAAATTTTCTAAGTATGGAAAATTTTCTTATTTTTTCTCAACTTTAGGCCACTTTTTCACCATGATGCATAATGATTCAAGGAAAGCTCCCAACATTAAAGTTGTAGAACTCCATGAAATCTACAACTTTTCTTCACACACTTTTCCTTGAAGATTCTTGGATCTCAATATATAAATTTATGAATACATGGTCATGAACTAAATAACTTAGTGAAATTTTGCCCTAATTTAGGCAGGTTTTAGACCCAACTTCATGGCCATTTTTCACCTAGTTCCAAGAGGTATCTCAAAATGCATTTCAAATATTAATTATAGATCACATTTCAATCTTTCCAAGATGTCCAAGAACTCCTCAAGATCATTTTTGAGTAGGGAGAATCGAAGAGATGAAGTTGGGAATTCCTCACTTTTTGTCCAAGCCATTTCATGATGAACACAAATGAAAATCAATCCTATGTTGCCTAATCCATGCTTTACATGTACCAAACTTGTTCCAAACTCCTTAATTAAATGCTTACTCAGTTGACAAAGCTTTGATCCATGCCTTAGAACCATTATCCAACTTTCAATTCCATTTATGGCAAAAAGGGACCATTGCCATTTTGAAAAAGATCAACTTTTGCAAACTTTACAATCTTGAGCCTTGGACCTGTCCCCTTGGCACATACAAGTACCACAGACCTAAGGCAACTTGTAGGGAAGAAATACCAACCCTAAGCCAGCCAGTACAAGCATGTAAAGCTTTGTCTTATCACTTTACTTCAAATACAAGAAAAGTGGCAAAAAGGCTAGGGAGGGCACAGCTGATAGAGGGTTGACATCAAACCATTTCAATACTAACATAAAAACATGATGCAACACAAAAGACAATAAGAAAAGGCCTAAAACACTCCCAACCAGAAAAACACCAAAAATCTGTCCAAAACTGCAGATTTTGCATAAGCACATCCATCTTCCATTTGACTCGTGCGATTTGAGTTTTGATCATTCAAACATCTTACATACTTGATATCAAACCCATCCAGGCCTTCTTCCCTGTTATGTAATCACTTTTCCACCATCCGCCATTGTTGATTTCAGAGCTTGCAGTTTTACTTAGCCAAAGATTTTCAGGTACTTTCAGAGCAAGGCAAGGGTTGGAATACATCCAAGGAAGTTCAAGGAAGCTCAAGCAAGCATTAGGCCTCCATCAAACTCATCCCAGTTTCATCCACGATTCCAACTGAAGGAGGTAAAATCTCAAACTCTATCTCCTTGTACAAGCAACCTTAGGCCACGATTTGTGAATAAAAAATGTAGTCCTCATCATAACGAAACTGTACATATCTTTATCTTGCATTGATTTTGCTTGAGCTGAGAGAATTTGGAACTTGAAATTTCTGGAAATATTAGGTTAAAATTTAGGGTTGTTAAAATTCTCTTTGTTCTTTGATTAATAGTTCACATAACTTATATGGTTGGAATCGTGAGATCAAGCACTACAACTTTCATGTTATGATTTTTCATTTTTATGGAAGTATGAGAGAGTTACAGGATGTCTGGCCAAGCTTGAGGAAGGAGATGAAGTACAGGGCAAGGGCTCGTTTTGGGTTATATTGTTTTTGTTTTCCTTAAGACAATGGAAGTATAGCCACCACAGTGGCAAAGTAGCGCGCTGGTGAGACCCATGTCATGGGTTCGAACCTGCGCGCTAATTTTGTATTTTTCACATTTTTCCCTTTTCCATTTTGCTATTTTTTTGCAGGTTGGACTTGGACTTTTGGGCCAGAATTTTTTGCTAACACATTACCATCAACTTTGCTACATTACCCCCCCCCCCCCCCCCCCCCCCCCTCTCCCTCTGTCAACTTTTATATTTTTATTTTTTATTTGTTTTATTTTCATACTTAATATTTTAAATATTTATTTAATACATAAAAATCCCAAAAAATATAAATTAATAATGTTGCACTTTTATTTTATTTTTTATCTTATTTCTCACATAAAAATATATTTTATTTTACTAGGATATCATTTATTTTCTTAATAAACTTGTAAATATAATTAAACATACTTAGTTCAATTTATTTTTCATTTCATGTTTATAAATACTTATTTTTGCATATATATAATTTTATATTTTTATACAATATTATTTATTATTTTCATACAAGAAAATACACAAAATAACACATATAAAAACTTTATTTCCTTTTAAATAATAATTAGGGTTAAACCCCTTTCAAAAAATTAATTCCTTTTCTTTACATTTTTAGGCTTAGATTTAAATTTTCTTTTACATAAAAAACAAAATAAAAAAATCTTTTTACATGTACATTGCATTGCATTTTAAATATTGTATTGTACTTATTCTAATTCGTACAAGTTCGATTTGGTTGTAATAATTTATTTAGTTTTATATTTTTGCAAATCCCCATTCAAATTTGTATTCCTCCCTCCCATAAATTGTTGTAATAGCTTAGAAATATTTACATTACGCAATTTATCGCTTTATATGCCATGATTAGTAATTAGGGTTTGTATGACAAGAACAAAACAAAGCAATATAGAAAACCCTAAACACAAGACAAAATCAAAGCATGAAAATGACACACTTGCACACAAGCAACCTTAGGGTTTCTCCACTTGGTTGCCTAAAACAAAAATGGCCATGTTACGCATGCGAAGTATCTTGGCAAAGCAAAACAAATATAAAGATCATAGTCCCTCGATGACGCTATTCAAAAAGTTGCCTTATAAAATGATCTTGGTCCCTCAAAATGCTAAGATACTTTGAAAACATTGCTAATCATGGTTATACGATGACCCACCCCTTCCCGTTTACATCCAAAGATAGGGTTGCTTACCAAATCAATGGTAAGACAACAATGTCAAAGGAATAGAAAATGCACAAGAAAGACATTTGAGTAGGTAGATAGCTTCTAGTTACTTGCTCTATTTCAAAACAACAATCCTTGCTATTTTTAAAATAAACACACACATTTCAAAACATCTTACAAACATTGAAAATATTTTTAAAAGACAAACATCTTTGTATACATTCTCACGAACGAGAATCATTACAAAGATTACCTAAACGAATGGCCTCTTTTACAAAATACTCTCGAAACCACACCAAAAACAATTTCAAATAAACAAAAGCAAGTGATCTAAAGCAAGTAACTAAGAGCCCATGGAAAACCATGGATGAAAAGGGTGCTAATACTTTCCCTTTTCATAATCTACCCCCCAAACTCAAGAAAACATCTCAAAGGTATTTCCTGTGCTTTTTCACCTTTCCTTTTGGATAAAAGAAAAGTCGGTGGCAATTCTTGCTAACCGCAACATTTGCGATAAAACGCAAAACCTCAAGTCAGTTCTCCCACCGTATCACAGAACTGGCGACTCTGCTGGGGACTATTCTAAAAGTGGGGTTACCTTAGGGTTTAGATCACATTTATTTGCTTACATTGTTTGAACTTGTTTGCTTTACATTATAGTTCTTTGTTTGGGTTTGAATCCTCCACCTGGATTTGGGAAACATTATAGGTAAATAGCAATACGTTGTGGAAACTATACGGGGTATACCGACATAGTCTAAGCAATAGCTATGTTAGTGTGACATATTTGTGGGTACCGGTAGCCTTTGAGTTAATCAAAGAGAATACGGGGCCGCTGAGTGATGTCATGAAGCACTAATGAACTTCTAGAACCCTTTACTTGACCAACTTGTCCTTTAGGATGTAGTGAGATGACCGGCTTTAGTGCAGTCCGAAGTTGGTAGATACTCGATACTACACTCATTGAGGGTTGGTTTCTTGGAATATTTTGGTCGCCATTAAAGAGGCTTGAGCTGAAACAATGACCAAAGAAACAATCCAGTGATATTAAGCTCCTTAGAATCCGGTTACTATTACTAGGACAGGTTTGAGCCAACTAAACTTCAAGGGGGCACTTACCTATAAAACCCCATACAAGCCTAAACTAAGGAATTATTTGATTTTCTTGTATATGCATACTTGTACATAACATCATGGACATCATGAGCATCATATGCATCCACTAACCATTTCAAGGATTTTGGAGATTCATCTTTGTTCTTGTTTTATAGGATATGGATTCACTTCGCATGAAAACTATCCAAATCAACCTTGTAAGAATTCCTCCACAACTCAAGGAGCTACCTTCAAGGATCCCTGAGAACTCTCCATTCACCAAGACGCATGTTCGTCTACTCAACTTGGTCACCTCCAACACAGAGGAGGATATGATGAAAGTGCTCTTCCTGTTCTTTGATCCTTTTCATAATTGCTTCACATTTCCTGACTATCAGCTTGTGTAAACTTTGGAAGAAATCTCTCAACTCTTGAGTATTCCTATTCTCAGTCAACTACCTTTCAACGGTACGGAAAGAGATCCAAATCCAGAAGAGATTGCTCAAGCCATACACTTGCACTCATCTGATGTCACAACTCATTGGGAAACTAGAAGTGGTGTCAAAGGTTTCTTAGCAAAGTTTCTGTTTGAGAAAGCCCAAAGTTGTTGGAATTCCTTAGACTTGCAAGCTTTTGAGGAGATTGTGGTTATTCTTATCTATGGGATGGTCTTGTTCCTCAATCCTGACCAACTCATAGAGGTGAACACCGTCAAAATCTTCATGTCACGCAATCCGGTGCCTACATTACTAGGGGATATCCTACACTCTTTTCACACTCGTACAATGAGGAAAAGAGGGGTTCTTATGTGTTGCACTCCTCTCCTGGAAAGATGGTTTATTTCTCATCTTCCCAATCAGTCTTAAAGAATGAGAAAGGATTAAGGTGGTCACAAAGGTTAATGCCGCTCAAACATTCAGATATTCATTGGTGCTCTCGATCCAAAGAGAATGTTATCATTGTTGACCGTTGTGGGGAATTCCCTAATGTCCCTCTACTTGGCATTAGGGGAGGCATCACCTATAACCCATGTTTAGCTCTAAGACGGTTTGGTTATGCCCGAAGAGATGGCCCACGTGATATGCTGATTCAAGGCTTGGTATTCGACTACGACAACGACGATCAAGGTCTTCGCCAGAGATTCATCCGAGCTTGGAGAATGCTAAACAAGGTGGATATCAAGACTTTGGGACACAAGAATTCCATCCCTCTTGAGCCTTACCTCAAGTGGGTACAAACCCGCGCTCAAAGTATTATGATGCCTTATCCTTCCATTCTCCCGTGATCATTGAGCCTGTTAAGGAAGAAGAAGTTCCATACACTATCCTGCATCCTGACATGCCCACATCTCTTGAAGACCTACAAAGGGATTGGATACAGCTCAAAGGAGAGCGAGATACTTTCGAAGCGCAATTCTACGCAAGCGAGAAGAAGGTTTTGGAACTCACTAGGCTACTTCATGAGGAGCGGACTCTAAATGCCTACATAGCACCAAAGAGGATGCACACTACTTTTTTATCTTAGAGTGTTGTATTATTTTGCCCAAGGGGCATTGATGTACTCAAACTCTATTTTATTAATATAACGTGTGTTTCTTTTTGTTTAAAACAAATTTGAATTTTTAAATCCTTGAAAACATTGCATACGCACATATCATTCATCATAACATAAACAGGTCTTTCGCAACCAGTTTCCTCATCTCTCTACTGTTTATTTCAGTAAGATGGATCTCGAACAGACGATCAAAGATCTTCAAGCTCAAAACATGCAGTTTCAGCAGTTACTCATGACCCTAGCCAAGGGGCAAGAGGAATTGAAGACTCTGTTAGCTGAAGAAAGAAAGAAGAAAACAAAGAAAGCCACTGGGGTTTTGAATATGGGGAGAAGGTTTCAGGGATAGACTAGAAGAACCCTGAATTTTGCAACCACTTCCGGGGAAGGAGAAGGCAAAGGAAAAGATACTGCGGTTCCGTCAGAATCTGAAGAGGAGGAAGAAGAGGAAGACTACTCTGAGGAACAATACCCTCCGGCTGATGATAAGTACAGACATCTTGAAGAGCATTTAAGCACTATGGAAATACAGAGGGTACCAGGTCTAGACTTTGAAGAATTGGGGCTAGTGTCAGGAATTGTAATCCCACCAAAGTTCAAAGTGCCGCTGTTTGCAAAATATGATGGGGTGTCATGTCCTAAAATTCACCTCCGATCATACGTGAGAAATATTCAGCCGCACTCTACCGATAAAGACCTGTGGGTGCATTTTTTCCAAGATAGTTTATCCGGAACACAACTCGATTGGTTTTACCAATTAGAAAGGGCCGACGTCCACAACTGGGAAGACCTTGCCGCAACTTTCTATAAACAATACCAGTATAATGCAGATTTGGTGCCTACCCGTACTCAACTTCAGAGTATGGCTATGGCTTGAAATGAGGGTTTCAAAGATTACGCACAGAAATGGAGAGATCTAGCTGGGAGAGTGCAACCCCCTCTGTCTGAAAGGGAGTTGGTGGATATGTTCTTAGGCACTCTATCAGGCCTTTTCTTCAACCATTTGATTGGGAGTTCATCTGCTGGGTTTACTGAGTTAAAATTAACCGGGGAAAGGGTGGAAGCTGGCATAAAAAGTGGAAAGATTTAGAAAGATTTGTCTGCCTCTACAGCTGTGAGAAAGCCTTTCACCGGGAAGAAGGAGGTATATGTTGTTTATCCACAAAGGAACCAAGGGAGAGATGAGCTCCGACCAATGGTAGGAGCTGTTATGATCCCAAAGCCTACATCTGATCAACCAAGGGTGGAAAGGCCAGTCCTGCAATTCACCAGAATTAATATGACCATAGCCCAGGTTTTACCACATCTTCTGAAATCTAATCTGGCAACTTTAAAAGAAGCTCCAAAGAATCCCAACACTGCGTCCCCTTATTATCACCCAAATTCCAGATGCGCATATCATTCTGAAAGTCCGGGTCACGACACTAACAATTGTTGGGCCTTGAAAAACAAAATTCAAGACCTGATAGATGCAAAAGAGAGTGAGTTTGATGCGCCCGAGAAACCAAATGTCATTTCCTCTCCGATGCCTAGGCACGGTCACAACACCAATGTTATCGAAGAATATTTG
The DNA here is from genome assembly GCA_948472305.1 of Vicia faba. Classification (NCBI taxonomy): domain Eukaryota; kingdom Viridiplantae; phylum Streptophyta; class Magnoliopsida; order Fabales; family Fabaceae; genus Vicia; species Vicia faba. Next base: position 1,729,116,722 of record OX451736.1, on the reverse strand, counting down.
TTTGTTGCTACAGTGGATGAACTCGTGACTCCACTCCCGATCATTAAGATAAACTTGTTGAAAGCTGGTATATTCCCAGGTTGTAACAAAGACTGCCATCTTTGCTTATCCTCACCAACTGATTGCCCTCTGTTGAAGACAGGCATTCAACACTTGATAGACCACCAAGAGATTCTGTTTGAAAATGCTCCTATTTCACCTATTCCAGTTGAAGACGTTTCAATCATAACCATCTCTACCAATCCTTCCAGGGTCCCCAAAAGACCCGTTAGGATTACATCTGTTCCAAAGACTACTCCTCTTATAATTACAATACCCGGGCCGGTCCCATATGAATTAGATAAAACAGTACCGTGGAATTACGGTGGAGAAATTTACTACCATGGTATTAAACAAGATAGGCTGACCGCCGAAGAAGTGAGCTCCGAAGAAGAAGATTATGACATTAGCAATATTGCCGGAACTTGTAAGATTACCCATAGAGGTAGAATCTTCTCTCCAGAGATTTCCCCTCCAAAGGCAGTTTTTGGACCCGTGGCTGTTCCAAATATTACCTCTGTACAAATAATCATACCTGCAAGTTCTCCTACCAACAAAGATAACACGAATCCTGCTGTTATCCTCACCAATACTTCTATTGCTGAAAATCGAGGAAAAAGCATTCAAAAAGAGCCTGTCCGGACGAAGGCTCAATCACTAGCTATCCCTGAAACACCCAAGAAGGAAATGGAAGAGATCCTGAGGATAATAAATAAGAGTGATTATGACGTGGTTGATTAGTTGGGGCAAACTCCCTCCAAGATCTCCATGCTAGCATTGCTGTTGTTTTCTGAGGCACATGCGAAAGCTCTGGTAAAGTTTCTGAAGACAACCCATGTGCCACAAGAGACGTCTGCTGACCAATTCCAAGATTGTATGGCCAGTTTGATAGCTGATAACGGCCTAGGCTTCTCTGATGCTGATTTGACACCTAGAGGGAGTGTGATCGGTGGATCTGGAACTGACTGTTTAACGCTGGTTCGCGAAATGTCGCGGAAGCAAGAGTCGCCACCGTCTTTTATTTTCTCCAACATGGAAAGGACAAAAGCACAGAAAATACCTTATTGAGATTAGTTCTCGGTTCGGGAGGTAGATTTATAGAAAGGGAAGGTGTTAGCACCCTTTCTATCCATGGTTATCCATGGGCTCTTAGATACTTGCTCATTTGTGTTTTCAAAAGTGTTTGCTTTTCAAGGTGAGTGGGTTTGAAAAAGTTTCTTTGAAAATTTCAGTTCGACTCTTGTATCAGTCCTCAAGAGTGTTTGAAAAATTGATTTTGAAAGCTTTTTGAAAGGTGTCGGTGTGAAAAGAAGTTTTTGATTTGTTTTGAAATTAGAGCAAGTATCTACGAGTCATCTACCTACCCTAAGGAATTCGTCTGTGTAAATGTCCTTAAGATAGTGCCATCCCACCATTGAGAGGTAGGTAGCACCACCGTTGGAGGTGTTCGGGTCAATTCGAGGGTTCGGGACATTGTGATCACCAGAGCAATGGGAAGACACCTTAGAAGCTACCCTCATACCATGTTCATGGACATGAGGACTTACTAAAACATCCTCTACTCGACGACCACTTTTCGAGGGGCAAGGCAACAGTGAGACGTACCCTAGGGGTGGTGTGTGATTTGTGTGTCATTTTCAGTTATATTTGTCTTGTTCATGCATTGGTGATCTACGCTTTGTTTTTTATTTTTGGCATTCATTCTTTCATGCAAATTATTAGCAGTTAAAAAGTGCGGGAAGATAAAAGTCCTACGCTATTACAAAGGTGCGGGTCTACATCGCCAAATTAATCCAAGACCCAATTTGAATAAAATAAAATGCGGAAAGTAAATACCCTAATTAATCTATTACAAGGATTTGGGGCAAATACATGAAATTTAAAAAAAGGAAATAAAAGTAAATGTGCGAAAAGAAATAAAATCGAGAATGTGAGGGCGTTGGACCCTTTTAAAGAAATTAAATCGAAATCGTACATTAATAAAAGCAAGAACTTATTTTTTGGAGTTTTTGTATTTATGGAATTTAATGAGAAAAATAAATGGAATTAAAACCCTAATTCTAAACTATTTTTAATTTATTAAAAAAATGTTTAAGTTTGACCTAGTTTTAACCTAATTATTTAATGGCATATTTATTTACAAAATAATTAATAATTAAATATAAAAAGAATAAAAGTATAAAACCCTAATTTCTACATTTTTTAGTTTATTAAAAAAAACATTAAAATTAAACCTAAAGTTAAAACTAAATTAGTTAACAAAATTTATTTATAAAAATAAAACATTAGTGAATTAAATAATAAAATATATTTTTATTTTGACTTTTTCTGATTTTTTTTGTATTTTTTACATTATAAAAATTAATTTAAAGAATAAAAAGAAAATAATTAAAGCAAAATAAATAAAAAAAGAAAAGAGTAAAGGAAAGAAAATACACACAAGGGGGTTTGTTGACCCTTTTGGAGGTATGTTTGAGCAATTTGGCCCACCATAGTCAGGCCTTTTTTTGACTTCTTCTGATTACGTGCGCATACGTTGACTAGCGTGTATCCTGGAACTCTTATCATGGCCCTTGGATTCATCTCCTGGGACACTTGGCAAGCCAAGGCATGGAGTTGTATGGTGGACTTCTGGGCGTGTGGGATACCTAATCATGTTATAAGAAAAAATAGAAGGAAATATGGGGGACCTGGGAATCGAACCCAGGTCCCAAGGCTTGCCAACAACACTTTCCACCAACTGAGCTGTTTAGCAACTTTGTCATTATGATGGACAACAATTAATATAATAAAAATAAGGATTAGTGACGTAAAACACAAAAACGCGCGCCAAGCTTTTGAATCAGCCAACCGTGTGCTTACAACTCATCTTTTTCTCCACTTGTTCTTGATTTTGCCTGAAAAATAAAACTAGATAGCGGGGGTTTTAAACCCCCACAATCTGAAACACCAAAAAATAGCGAATAGAAAACCGTTGGTCATAAATTGAGCGCGACATGTGGACTTAATTCGTATGAAGCTTCTGACTCTAATGGCATAGGTCTTGTTATTTGATTTTTCCAGAGGAGGAAAGCCCCAAATTCACATCTCTGAAAACCTAGAAAACATCAATGGCATTTTTCTATACAAGTACTATTAATCCAATTCAATGGCACCATTAGCTTTATTGAGTTCATGTTAGTGCAAAACAATTATTAGAATGCATGAATATGGCATATAAATCAAAACACGAATATGCAAAATATCAAGAACAGGACGACTTCGTTCTACCGATTCTTGAGGTTAGAGGCTATGGTTTTGATTCAGAAAGTTTCCTTGATGCCTCAGGAATGTAATGGAATCGTTCTCTTGCCTTCAAACACCCTCTAGCTATGTTTTCAGTTTTGAAAATTTCTTGAAAAAATGCCAAGTTGGTTTGAGGTCTGAGGCGCAGCTTTCAGGTCTTGAGCATTAGGGTTGTGTTTGTGTATGTATATGGAACGAATTAGGGTAGAAAATCCAAACCAAAAACCTTTGCATTCATGAATCAAATATTTGATTTTTAATGTAATCTTTTCAATCTTTTTCATGCCCTTTTGATACCAATCATGGCCAAATCTTTCCATATTAGTGATGCACGAAATCTTGAGGTTTTATGGAGAGAATATGCTGCAAAAAGGGATTGGAAAACATGGTTTTCTATTTTTGTCATATTTTATTTTAATTAAATGAACTAATAATAATAATAATTCAAATAATTAATAAAAAATGATAAAATAACTCCCTTTAAAGTCAATGGGTCGTGCATAGCTTTTGGGTGATGATTCTTGGAAGAAATTGTGGCCCATTAGCAATTTTGAGGCATTTGAAGCAAAGTTGACTTTTCAAAATTCCCAAAAATTTCCCAACTTCCACAAGGCATATCTTGCTCAATTTTTAAGCTTTGATCATTTTCTTGGACATTTTGGAAAGGTCTTGAAGTCCTCTAACCAATGCCTTTGGTAACATGTCATTTTGATTTACCAATCTCAAGTTATGGTCTTTGACTTAAAGTGCCTTTTTGTTGACTTTTGAAAATGACCTATAATGTTGAGATTGATAACTTTTTGTGAGAGCATTTCTTGGACTTGAAGTGTGAAGAGGAGTTGTAGGAAATCTCATTCTCTTCAAAATGAGATTTGGATGGAATTTTTCTGATGAACCGTGTGGAAGTTATGCCTTGGTCAAGTTACAGTTGACTTTTTTCAACTGTCCAAATATGGAAACTTTTGCATCTTGAGACTTTTTGAGCCATGCCTTGAAAATCATGATCAAGAATTTATAAAATGATGTTTGTGGCTTCAAAATAAGATGTTGACCAAAAATTTGGACTTTTGACTGTCAAATGACCATTTTACCCCTACAGTTGACTGTTGAGCAATTAGGGTTTTTGACTGTGCAATTTTGTGCTGTGAGTCTTGAAACTTGGCATATGGATGCTTGACCATGTTTATAGGCATGTGGGACTTGATTGTACCCTTGGAAACTTCAATTTCTCTGCCAGAACCAAAACCCTAATTTTTGACTGTTATGAGGCCATTGAACTGTGCAACCCTTGGGAGATTTTGAAGCATGTTCTTTGCAAATCTTGAAGGATATGGGAGGGAAAATTTTGGGGTACAACAGTTGCCCCTGTTCAATCTTCTTAGACCTGAGGATGCAGATTGGCTGACGTGCCTTTCGTAATCCGAAGGTGGAAGATGATTGAACACTAGAGTGCCCAGAAATTTGCGCTCACATGTTAGCAGTGTGATGGTGGGAATGGGCTTATAGATGCCATTTGGAGATTGATGGATAGGATGATGGGCTTATAGATGCCATGCTAAGAGATGATGGATGAGTGGATGGGCTTATAGATGCCATCTGGGTGTCGATCGCGTAAGAGATTCCTTAGCGAGAACTTGCGTACCTGAAAAAGAAAATGATTACCTGGCCTGTTACCGGAGTTGGTCTTCAAACTCTTTGTAGATGCACCCTGGTTGGTTACATGAATAGGGTCTGGAGCTTCAAACGATGATGAATGAATCCGGGATGGTTACTACCTCAACGGGACGGTGAGAGAAACTCGGGTGATTACTACCTCAACAGGAATGCTGAGAGAATCTTGGGGTGATTACTACCTCAACAGGGACGCTGAGAGAATCTTGGATGATTACTACCTCAACATGAACGCTGAGAGAACCTTGGATGATTACTACCTCAACAGGAGCGCTGAGGGAACCTTGGGCGATTACTACCTCAACAGGAACGCTGAGAGAATCTTGGATGTCTTCTACTGGGATAAGAATCAGGGAGATCTTAGGGTCGATCTGACTGAACCGAAGAAGGCCTTTGACTGGATAAGAATCAGGAAAATCTTAGGGTCGATTTAACTGAACTGGGCAAGGTCTTGGAATATCTTCAACTGGATAAGAATCAGGGAGATCTTAGGGTCGATCTGACTGAACCAGAGAAGGCCTTTGACTGGATAAGAATCAAGAAAATCTTAGGGTCGATTTAACTGAACCGGACAAGGTCTTGGAATATCTTCAACTGGATAAGAATCAGGGAGATCTTAGGGTCGATCTGACTGAACCAGAGAAGGCCTTTGACTGGATAAGAATCAGAAAAATCTTAGGGTCGATTTAACTGAACCGGACAAGGTCTTGGAATATCTTCAACTGGATAAGAATCAGGGAGATCTTAGGGTCGATCTGACTGAACCAGAGAAGGCCTTTGACTGGATAAGAATCAGGAAAATCTTAGGGTCGATTTAACTGAACCGGACAAGGTCTTGGAATATCTTCAACTGGATAAGAATCAGGGAGATCTTAGGGTCGATCTGACTAAACCAGAGAAGGCCTTTGACTGGATAAGAATCAGAAAAATCTTAGAATCGATTTAGCTGAACCAGACTAAAGTCTTGAAATATAGCAGAGAACTTAACTGGATCTTTCCTGAAAGGTAAAGGTCAGTCATATGCAATGCATGATATGGATCAAGCAATGATGTTCTCAACATAAATGAGATTTGTAAGATATGATGCATATATGCATGCTATAATGTATGGAAATGTGATGTTTATGAACGTATGTTTTCATCCTAGGAAAATAAATCCCTGACGGATGCCGGGAAGTCATATCCTGGGCTGATGTTGGAGAATAGTGCTTTGTTGTCTCCGCTGGGGATGATAGTTGCAGGAATACCGGTAGGAGAAGATAACTCTGTTGGGGGATAAACTTGGCGAATAGAACACTCTGCGGGGAGAAAATTACACTAGCGATCTTGCTGGGGAGCAATACTCTGTGGGGAGAGAGATACCTTGCTGGGATGTTGATGGTAACTTCGCTGGGGATACCGTTGTTATGGGAAGTGCTAATAGACTTCGTTGGGGATAAGAAGACTTCGTCGAGGACGATCTTTTCGTGGCAATTGGCTGAGGATAACCCAGTTATATCCTGGTAGGGAAATAATCTTTGAATAAAGTCGGGGGACGCGTTCGTGCTCTGGTAGAGGGGAGGCTTCCAGAATCTACTGGGGATAAGCTTACTGCTGGGGAGATGATTCAACCTTTCCTGGGGAAATCTTGATTGGACTCTCCTGGGGAAATTTTGAGATGTACTGGAAGTAACTCCACTGAATGTCTGGTATACCGCCGGGGAACAATCTTAGATCAAGACTGCCGGGGATGCTTGTTAGGAATGTTCATATATTGTGTTGGGGAATGTTGAGATCTGCGGGGGATACCCAACTTCCTTAAGGCTGATAATAGCTTTGCTTGGGGAGAGTGTATTGACTTGCTGACTCACTCTCTGGGGGATTAAGATATATTGGTCGTGTTCTTCAGCCGAACCCACCTTGATACCTTGGAGGACAGAACAATTAGATTGCTTAGATAACTCTTTATTGCCCCTGTTTCTAATGTTACCTGTAATTAACCCTTTGTTTCGTATGAAAATATTTATGAGTTAGCAATTAGTGTCAAATGCATATATCACAAATTGAACCCTGGACGTTCTTCGCAAGACAAAACAGAAAAGGAAAAACAATTGGCAATTTTGACTGAAAAGTGTATTTATATTGATTTTTTTTGAACTTGCCTGTAAATAGGCGTTTATGTACAAGAGGTTGACTTCCTAGTAAGAGAACTCCGCCGAACAAAAGAGTTTATACAATTTGTACAAAGGGAAAATAAAACAGCTGTGTGAAAAGAATAATCCCACTGGGTTCCAACTCTGCTATCGCCTTTATATCTTCGAGCGTCTCATCACTTGATGACCTAGCTGAAGATGAAGCTAATTGATCGATGCCGTCTGAACTTGATATTGATACCGGATTCTGGATGCAAGGTGATCCAATGAGACATAGTATTACGCTTTATCCCTAACTTTTGCCTGGACCGCCCTTTCGGGTTTTCAGTCCACCGGGATACCCATTTTTGCCCAAGCCGCCTTTTCAGGTTTTCGACTTGCCGGGTGTATAGATTTTTTTTTTTATTTCATCCCTTCATTTTGCCCGAACCCTTTTGGTTCGCCGGGAAGCCTTAATTTTTGCCTAGGCATGTCAGCCTAGCGGGTCTTTTTCATGCGTAGTATCTTTTTGCTATGTCGGCATTGGCGGGGTGAGGAAGGTCGTCACCGTCCATGGTAGTTAAAATCATGGCTCCTCCTGAGAACACATGTTTAACCACAAATGGCCCTTCGTATGTAGGGGTCCATTTGCCCCTTGGATCACTCTGAGGAAGGATGATACGCTTGATTACCAGATCCCCAACTTGATATTCTTGTGGTCTGACCTTTTTGTTGAATGCCATGATCATCCGTTTTTGGTACGTTTGACCATGACAAATAGCAGCAAGTCTCTTTTCGTCAATCAGGTTTAATTAATCAAGTCGTGTCTGGATCCAGTCATCTTCACTCAGATCTGCATCCTTCATTATCCGGAGAGAGGGTATTTGCACTTCGATCGGTAAGACTACTTCCATACCGTAGACCAAGGAGAAAGGAGTTGCCCCGGTTGACGTCCTGGCTGAAGTACGGTACCCATGTAGAGCAAACGGTAACATCTCGTGCCAATCTTTATAGGTCACTTTCATCTTCTGCACAATTTTATTAATGTTCTTATTTGCTGCTTCTACAGCCCCATTCATCTTCGGTCGGTAGGGAGAAGAGTTGTGGTGCTGTATTTTAAATTGCTCGCAGAGCTCAGTGATCATCTTGTTATTGAGATTGGTACCGTTGTCTGTAATGATTCTTTCAGGGACGCCGTATCGATAGATCAGATTATGCCGAATGAACCGTGCCACAACGTTCTTGGTTACTGTGGCGTAAGAAGCTGCTTCAACCCACTTCGTAAAGTAATCGATCGCTACCAAGATGAAGCGATGCCCGTTGGACGTCGTAGGTTTAATCTCACTGATCATATCTATACCCCACATTGCAAAAGGCCAAGGCGCAGTCAGAACATTTAGAGGAACTGGAGGAACATGCACCTTGTCTGCGTAAATCTGGCATTTGTGACATGTCCGAGAATGTTGGTAGCAGTCGGCTTCCATTGTGGACCAGAAATACCCTGCCCGAAGGATCTTCTTTGCCATAGTGTGTCCACTGGAATGTGTTCCGAAGGTCCCTTCGTGTAGCTCTTCCATGATCCTTTCCGCTTCAGTCTTATCCACACAACGCAGTAAGGTCGAATCATGGTTTCGCTTATACAGGATGCCATTGCTAAGGAAGAATTTAGCTGCGAACCTTCTCAGAAACTTCTTATCGTTGACAGATGCACCTTCAGGGTATTCCTGAGCTTCCAAGTATCTCTTCACCTCATGGTACCAAGGCTTCTCAGTTACCAATTCAGTCTCGAGATCACAACAGTATGCCGGTTCGTCCAGTTTCCAGATGATGATCTGGGGAGCCTCATTGTCCCATTTGACTTTGAACATGGAAGACATCGTAGCTAACGCGTCCGCTAACTGATTCTCCTCTCTTGGGAAATGTTCAAAGGTTATCTCTGTGAAGTGGGGGATCAATGTCAATACACATTCTTTGTAAGGAATAAGATTCGGATGTTTCGTATCCCACTCTCCTTTAATCTGATTGATCACGAGAGCGGAATCTCCGAAGACACTCAGAAACTTGATCCTTAAGTCGATCGCAGCTTGGAGACCCATGATGCATGCCTCATACTCCGCCATGTTGTTGGTGCAGTTGAAACATAGTCGGGCAGTGAGTGGAGTATGAGTGCCTTGAGGAGATATGATCACAGCGCCGATACCGTTACCCAAAGCGTTGGAGGCTCCGTTAAAGTGCATAGACCATTGGGATCCTTCCTCAGGTCCTTCATTCGGTCCAGGTACTTCACAATCAGTCACAATCATGATACTCTCGTCTGGAAACTCGAAGTTCATTGACTGATAGTCATCTACTGCCTGATGTGCCAAGTGGTCTGCCAATACACTTCCTTTGATGGCTTTCTGAGTCGTGTACTGGATGTCGTATTCTATCAAGATCATTTGCCATCTTGCTATTCTCCCAGACAGAGCAGGCTTTTCGAATATATATTTTATAGGATCCATCTTTGAGATCAACAAAGTAGTGTGAGTCAGCATATACTGTCTCAGCCGGCGAGCAACCCATACCAAAGCGCATCAAGTTTTCTCAAGCAGTGAGTATCGGGTCTCACAGTCGGTAAACTTTTTGCTAAGGTAATAAATGGCATGCTCTTTTCGGCCAGACTCGTCATGCTGCCCCATCACACACCCCATTGAGTTGTCAAGTACTGTCAGGTATAATATCAGAGGTCTCCCTTCAACCGGTGGCATAAGAATGGGTGGTACTTGGAGATACTCTTTGATTCTGTCAAAAGCAGCCTGACATTCATCATTCCAACGTACTACCTGATCTTTCTTCAGCAGCTTGAAGATTGGTTCACAAGTAGCAGTTAGGTGTGAGATGAATCGAGCAATGTAATTCAGGCGTCCTAAAAAGCCTCTGACTTCTTTCTCTGTCTTAGGAACTGGCATCTCTTGAATGGCCTTAACCTTGGCTGGGTCCACTTGAATACCCTTGTCGCTCACGACGAATCCTAGCAACTTTCCAGATCTTACCCCGAAGGTGCACTTGTTCGGGTTCAACCTCAGCTTGTACAACTTCATACGGTCAAACAGCTTCTGCAGATGGTCAAGGTGTTCCTCCTCAGTTTGGGACCATGCGATCATGTCGTCAACATACACTTCTATCTCATGATGGATCATCTCATGAAATAAAGCAACCATGTCACGTTGGTAGGTTGCCCCAACATTTTTCAGTCCAAAAGGCATGACCTTGTAGCAGAAGGTGCCCCACTGAGTAACAAAGGTAGTTTTCTCCATGTCTTTAGGTGCCATCTTGATCTGATTATAACCTGAGAAACCATCCATGAAAGAGAACACCTTATGCTGAGCAGTATTGTCAACAAGGACATCAATGTGAGGTAGGGGGAAGTCATCCTTGGGGCTGGCCCTGTTCAGATCCCTGTAACCGACACACATTCTGACCTTTCCATCTTTCTTTGGTACCGGCACCACATTAGCAACCCACTGAGGATAAGAAGTCACTGCGAGAAACCCAGCATTGAACTGTTTCATAACCTCAGCTTTGATCTTCTCAGACATCTCTGGACGCATACGGCGGACCTTTTGCTTAACCGGAGGGCAGTCTTCCTTGGTAGGCAAATGATGGACCACAATATCAGTATCCAACCCGGGCATGTCTTCGTAGGACCAGGCGAAGATTTCTATGTAATCATGTAACATCTGAGTCAACCGTTGCTTCACGCTGAGCTCTAGGTTGGCACCAATCTTGACCTCCTTTCTGTCTGTATCAGTACCCAGATTTATCGTTTCCACCGGCTCTTCGTGTGGTTGAATTGCCCTCTCTTCCTGGAGTAACAGTCTTGCAAGCTCGCCAGGCACTTCGCAATCATCTTCACCTTCGTCTTCGGCTAAGTTGATCGGATTTTCGAAGTCATAACTGGCAGTAGCAGAGTCGTTACCAGTGAGATCCAGAGTGGATTGAAACCTGTATGAGTGAGTGTGTGTAAATACAGCTGTTTTGCAATATATAAAGAAAGAAAAGAAATAAAAGGAGCATGAGATTTGAAGTGCGAGAAAACGTCCAAGGTCTTTATTCATGATATCTGAAATGACAATTAATATACCCTCACAAATGAAGCCACGGTGCCCCGGGTAAGACACCGGGCCATAGAGTTTTAATTCATTGTTTATTACAAATAACAAAAACAAAGGAGTTTATTACTGCGTAACAAAAGTAACAGGTAGGTTGTCCTTTGCACTCCAATTGCTAGGTCCACTGTCGGCCGTCGGATAGATCCAGCTGTTGAACTCAGATTCTTCAACCTCCTCATCATCTCTGATAGCATTTACCCCATGGGCAGGCAGGGGAGCTGTTACCACATTAGGCTTCTCAGGTGCCTCAAACTGTACCTCCTTGGCGTTAATAAGGTCTTGCACTTTATTCCTTAAGGCCCAGCAGTCATCAGTGGAGTGCCCCAGGCTATCGGAGTGATAAGCACAGCGGGAATTTGGATTGTACTTGGGAGAGGCAGTGTTCACAACCTTTGGGGCCTCCCTGACAGTCACTAGGTTGGTGGACAACAATTGCAGCAAGATTTGCGACAAGGTCATACTTAGCCGGGTAAACTCTCTTCTAGGTCTTTCAGCCCTGGGTGGATTGGTTTGCCGAGGAGCGGCAGCAGGCTTAGCAATCATCACCGCGCTGATAGATTGACGGCGTTCTGGTTTATCATGTCTTCTAGGCCCATACACAGCACTGGCCTCCTTCTTAAAGGGTTTCTTCTCAGAACTTGAAGATGCACCCTTCTGAATTTTACCGGACTTCATTCCAGCCTCTATCCTCTCTCCAGTCAGAATAAGATCAGTGAACCCTGTAGACGAGTTACCGATGAGATGATTGAAGAACGGCCCAGATAGGGTCCCCAAGAACATATCTACCAGCTCACGGTCAGTTAACGGAGGCTGCACCCTGCCAGCCAGATCCCTCCACTTCTGTGCATACTCTTTAAAACCTTCGCTTGATCCTAGCGACATACCCTGGAGTTGGGTACGTGTAGGAGCAAGGTCGGCATTATATTGATACTGCTTGTAAAAAGCAGTAGCCAACTCCTCCCAGTTACGAACTTTGGTCCCATCCAGCTGATAGAACCATTCGAGATGAGTCCCTGAAAGACTCTCCTGGAAGAAGTGGATCCACAAATTCTTGTCCACTGTGTACGGTTGAATCTTCCGCACATAAGATCTGAGGTGTAGCTTGGGGCAAGACGCCCCGTCATACTTGGTGAAAGATGGTGCCTTAAACTTGTGAGGAATAATCACACCAGTAGATAAACCCAAGTCTCCGAAATCCAGCCCAGGCACTTGTTGGATCTTCATTGCATTCAGTCTGTCTTCCAACTGCTTGTACCGGTCTTCAGCAGGAGGATACTGTTCCTCATTAAAGTCAGTCTCGTTGTCAGAGACTACTGGACTTGAAGCCTTTCCCCCCTGGGGACTGCCTTTGCCTACAGAAGAACCAGCTTCTTCATTCTGCAGAGTGTTGCCAAACCTTCGGCCCGAGTTGAAAAGAACAGTTCTCTTCTTCTTCTTCTTCTCCTTCTTCAGGAGTAAAGCCTTCAGCTCTTCTTGGCCTTGAGCCAAACCCATGATCAGCTCCTGAAATTGCGCGTTCTGCGCCTGAAGGGCCTTGATAGACATCTCGGTTGATGATGAGTCAGGGTTCATGATGCTGAAATAAACAGCGAAGAACAGTAAGCAACCTGAAAAGAAGAAAACCTACTATGCACATGATGAATGATATGTGTTTATGCAATGCATTCAAGGGTTCGAAAATTCAAATTTGTTGTAGACAAAAAGGAACACACATTATCATTAAGGAAATAATTGTTCAGTACATCAAAGCCTCATGGGCACATATTACAAAGCAAATCAATCCCAAAAGACACTACGCATCCTCTTTGGAGCTCTGTAGGTGTTGAGATTCCTCTCCTCGTGCAATAGGTGGGTGAGCTCCAAGACCTTCTTTTCACTAGCATGTAGACTGGTCTCAAGAGAATTCTGTTCTTCCTTAAGCTGGATCCAGCTCTTCTGCATCTATTCCCAGGACGTGGGCATGTCAGGATGTTGAATGGTGTAGGACACCTCTCCTTCCAAGACTGGCTCTTTGATCACAGGGAGCACATGAGGATAAGGCATTATTAACTTCTGGGAGCGGGCTCGTACCCACTTGAGATAAGGTTCCTATGGGATGGAATTCTTGTGCCCCAGTGTCTTGCTGTCTATCTTACTGGGCATCCTCCAAGCTCTGATAAATCTCTGGCGAAGTCCTTGTGCATCATTGTTGAAGTCAAAAACTATGTTAGGAATTAACATGTCATGAGGGCCATCCCTCCGGGCATAACCAAACTGTCTCCAAGCCAGGCATGGGTTGTAAGTAATACCTCCTCTGATTCCAAATAAAGGAACATTAGGATACTCCCCGCAACGATCAATGATAGTGACATCCTCTCTGGACCGAGTACACCAATGTATATCTGCATGTGTAAGAGTCATCAACCGTTGTGACCATCTCAAACCCCGCTCGTTCTTCAAAACTGATTGTGGAAGGTGCAAAATAAACCACCTTCCCAGGAGAGGAGTGCAGCACATAAGGACACCTCTTTTTCTCATGGTTCGAGTGTAACATGAGTGAAGGATGTCCCCCAGCAACGTAGGTATAGGATTCTTGGACATGAAGATCTGGACAGCACTGATATCTATAAGCTGATCTGGGTTAGGGAACAACACCAAACCATAGACAAGGAGGGCCACAACTTCTTCAAAAGCTTGTAAGTCAAGGGAGTTCTAACATTCCAGGGCCTTTTCAAACAGAAACCTGGCTAAGAACCCTTTGATGCCACTTCTAACCTCCCAATGTCCCTTGAGGTCAGATGATTGTAGGTGTAAGGCTTTAGCAATCTCTTCAAGCTTGGGTTCCTTTTCCGTACCGTTGTAGGGTAGTTGATTAAGGATAGGGATCTTCAGAAGCCGGGAGAACTCTTCCAATGTAGGCACCAGTTGATAATCCAGGAAAGTGAAATAATGATGCAGAGGGTCAAAGAACTGGAACAGGACCTTTATCATATCTTCCTCAATGTTGGTATTGACCAAGCTGATGAGTCTTACATGTCTTTCACTGAATGAAGAGCTCTCGGGAATCCTGGATATAAGCTCCTTAAGCTGAGGAGGGATCCTTACAAGGCTGATTTGAATTGTCTTTCTGCGAACAGTTTCCATGTCCTACAAAACAAGAACAAAGATGAAGATTCGAACCCCTGAAATGGTTAGTCAATGCATATGATGTTGGATGATGTCATGATGCTATGATTAAACACACCACAAATATTTACAAAGGCAAACATGTAAGGCACACAAGTCACACAAGACAAGCCCTTAGAGTTTAGGCCAGCATGGGGTCTGGGTATTACCCTCTTGAAATTGGTGGGCTCAACCTGTCCTATTAGAAGTAACCGGGTTCTAAGCGTCCCAATATCACTGGATTGCTTTCATTGTTCATCGTTTCGATTTAGCCACTGAACTGGTGACCAAAATATTCCAGGAAAGCAACCCTCAATTGAGTGTAGTATCGAGTATCAACCAACCTCGGATTGCACCAAAGTCAGTTATCTCGCTACCCTAAAGAGGCCAAGATAGTTCAATTAAGGTTCCTAAGGTCAGTTGATGCTTCACGACACCACATGGAGGCCCCGTACTCTCCTTGACTGAACTCAAGGGTTACCGGTACACACCAAAGTGCCACATCAACGTAGCAGACTGTTTCAACCATGTCGATATACCCCGCACAGTTCCCTCACAGCCTTGTTGCTACTTTCTAAGAAGGTATCCCCCAGATCCGGGTTAGGATCTATAGAATTCCCAAGACAGTCCCACAATTTAAAGCAAACAAGTCAAAGCAATTGAAAACACAGTGATCTTAGTCCTAAGGTACACCTCACTTTAAAATTCTCCCCAGCAGAGTCGCCAGTTCTGTGATCGGTGGATCTGGAACTGACTGTTTAACGCTGGTTCGCGAAATGTCACGGAAGCAAGAGTCGCCACCGTCTTTTATTTTCTCCAAAATGGAAAGGACAAAAGCACAGAAAAATTCCTTATTGAATTAGTTCTCGGTTCGGGAGGTAGATTTATAGAAAGGGAAGGTGTTAGCACCCTTTCTATCCATGGTTATCCACGGTCTCTTAGATACTTGCTCATTTGTGTTTTCAAAAGTGTTTGCTTTTCAAGGTGAGTGGGTTTGAAAAAGTTTCTTTGAAAATTTCAGTTCGACTCTTGTATCAGTCCTCAAGAGTGTTTGAAAAATTGCTTTTGAAAGCTTTTTGAAAGGTGTCGGTGTGAAAAGAAGTTTTTGATTTGTTTTGAAATTAGAGCAAGTATCTACGAGTTATCTACCTACCCTAAGGAGTTCTTCTGTGTAAATGTCCTTAAGATAGTTCCATCCCACCATTGAGAGGTAGATAGCACCACCGTTGGAGGTGTTCGGGTCAATTCGAGGGTTCGGGACATTGTGATCACCAGAGCAATGGGAAGACACCTTAGAAGCTACCCTCATACCATGTTCATGGACATGAGGACTTACTAAAACATCCTCTACTCGACGACCACTTTTCGAGGGGCAAGGCAACAGTGAGACGTACCCTAGGGGTGGTGTGTGATTTGTGTGTCATTTTCAGTTATATTTGTCTTGTTCATGCATTGGTGATCTACGCTTTGTTTTTTATTTTTGGCATTCATTCCTTCATGCAAATTATTAGCAGTTAAAAAGTGCGGGAAGATAAAAGTCCTACGCTATTACAAAGGCGCGGGTCTACATCGCCAAATTAATCCAAGACCCGATTTGAATAAAATAAAATGCGGAAAGTAAATACCCTAATTAATCTATTACAAGGCTTTGGGGCAAATACATGAAATTTAAAAAAAGGAAATAAAAGTAAATGTGCGAAAAGAAATAAAATCGAGAATGCGAGGGCGTTGGACCCTTTTAAAGAAATTAAATCGAAATCGTAAATTAATAAAAGCAAGAACTTATTTTTTGGAGTTTTTGTATTTATGGAATTTAATGAGAAAAATAAATGGAATTAAAACCCTAATTCTAAACTATTTTTAATTTATTAAAAAAATGTTTAAGTTTGACCTAGTTTTAACCTAATTATTTAATGGCATATTTATTTACAAAATAATTAATAATTAAATATAAAAAGAATAAAAATATAAAACCCTAATTTCTACATTTTTTAGTTTATTAAAAAAAACATTAAAATTAAACCTAAAGTTAAAACTAAATTAGTTAACAAAATTTATTTACAAAAATAAAACATTAGTGAATTAAATAATAAAATATATTTTTATTTTGACTTTTTCTGATTTTTTTTGTATTTTTTATATTATAAAAATTAATTTAAAGAATAAAAATAAAATAATTAAAGCAAAATAAATAAAAAAAGAAAAGAGTAAAGGAAAGAAAATACACACAAGGGGGTTTGTTGACCCTTTTGGAGGTATGTTTGAGCAATTTGGCCCACCATAGTCAGGCCTTTTTTTGACTTCTTCTGATTACGTGCGCATGCGTTGACTAGCGTGTATCCTGGAACTCTTATCATGGCCCTTGAATTCATCTCCTGGGACACTTGGCAAGCCAAGGCATGGAGTTGTATGGTGGACTTCTGGGCGTGTGGGATACCTAATCATGTTATAAGAAAAAATAGAAGGAAATATGGGGGACCTGGGAATCGAACCCAGGTCCCAAGGCTTGCCAACAACACTTTCCACCAACTGAGCTGTTTAGCAACTTTGTCATTATGATGGACAACAATTAATATAATAAAAATAAGGATTAGTGACGTAAAACACAAAAATGCGCGCCAAGCTTTTGAATCAGCCAACCGTGTGCTTACAACTCATCTTCTTCTCCACTTGTTCTTGATTTTGCCTGAAAAATAAAACTAGATAGCGGGGGTTTTAAACTCCCACAATCTGAAACACCAAAAAATAGCGAATAGAAAACCGTTGGTCATAAATTGAGCGCGACATGTGGACTTAATTCGTATGAAGCTTCTGACTCTAATGGCATAGGTCTTGTTGTCTGATTTTTCCAGAGGAGGAAAGCCCCAAATTCACATCTCTGAAAACCTAGAAAACATCAATGGCATTTTTCTATACAAGCACTATTAATCCAATTCAATGGCACCATTAGCTTTATTGAGTTCATGTTAGTGCAAAACAATTATTAGAATGCATGAATATGGCATATAAATCAAAACACGAATATGCAAAATATCAAGAACAGGACGGCTTCGTTCTACCGATTCTTGAGGTTAGAGGCTATGGTTTTGATTCAGAAAGTTTCCTTGATGCCTCAGGAATGTAATGGAATCGTTCTCTTGCCTTCAAACACCCTCTAGCTATGTTTTCAGTTTTGAAAATTTCTTGAAAAAATGCCAAGTTGGTTTGAGGTCTGAGGCGCAGCTTTCAGGTCTTGAGCATTAGGGTTGTGTTTGTGTATGTATATGGAACGAATTAGGGTAGAAAATCCAAACCAAAAACCTTTGCATTCATGAATCAAATATTTGATTTTTAATGTAATCTTTTCAATCTTTTTCATGCCCTTTTGATACCAATCATGGCCAAATCTTTCCATATTAGTGATGCACGAAATCTTGAGGTTTTATGGAGAGAATATGCTGCAAAAAGGGATTGGAAAACATGGTTTTCTATTTTTGTCATATTTTATTTTAATTAAATGAACTAATAATAATAATAATTCAAATAATTAATAAAAAATTATAAAATAACTCCCTTTAAAGTCAATGGGTCGTGCATAGATTTTGGGTGATGATTCTTGGAAGAAATTGTGGCCCATTAGCAATTTTGAGGCATTTGAAGCAAAGTTGACTTTTCAAAATTCCCAAAAATTTCCCAACTTCCACAAGGCATGTCTTGCTTAATTTTTAAGCTTTGATCATGTTCTGTGACATTTTGGAAAGGTCTTGAAGTCCTCTAACCAATGCCTTTGGTCCCATGTCATTTTGATTTACCAATCTCAAGTTATGGTCTTTGACTTAAAGTGCCTTTTTGTTGACTTTTGAAAATGACCTATAATGTTGAGATTGATAACTTTTTGTGAGAGCATTTCTTGGACATGAAGTGTGAAGAGGAGTTGTAGGAAATGTCATTATCTTCAAAATGAGCTTTGGATGGAATTTTTCTGATGAAACATGTGGAATTTATGCCCTGGTCAAGTTACAATTGACTTTTTCAACCGTCCAAATATGGAAACTTTTGCATCTTGAGACTTTTTGAGCCATGCCTTGAAAATCATGATCAAGAATTGATCAAATGATGTTTGTGGCTTCAAAATAAGATGTTGACCAAAAATTTGGACTTTTGACTGTCAAATGACCATTTTACCCCTACAGTTGACTGCTGAGCAATTAGGGTTTTTGACTGTGCAATTTTGTGCTGTGAGTCTTGAAACTTGGCATATGGATGCTTGACCATGTTTATAGGCATGTGGGACTTGATTGGACCCTTGGAAACTTCAATTTCTCTGCCAGAACCAAAACCCTAATTTTTGACTGTTAGGAGGCCATTGAACTGTGCAACCCTTGGGAGATTTTGAAGCATGTTCTTTGCAAATCTTGAAGGATATGGGAGGGCAAATTTTGGGGTACAACAGGGAGAAAGCACAACGAGGCATTACATGTCTCTGTGGAGTGTAGAGGAACGACTTTGGCCCATGTCTTGGTGTACACGGGTTCATCTTTGAACGTTTTACCGAAGAAAACTCTTGACAGATTAGATTGCGAAGAGATGACATTGAAACCCAGTAATATAGTTGTGAGAGCATTTGACGGCTCGAAGAGGATGGTCCACAGGGAAGTGGACATCCCGATAAAAGTGGGAACTCAGACTTTCAACCCAACCTTCTATGTAATGGACATTCGCCCCTCTTACTCCTGTCTGTTAGGATGGTCCTGGATCCACAATGCCGGTGTTGTCACCTCTATGCTACACCAGATGCTGAAGTACCCATTCAAACATGTATTCCCCCCTCCCATAAATTGTTGTAATAGTTTAGAAATATTTACATTACGCAATTTATCGCTTTATATGCCATGATTAGTAATTAGGGTTTGTATGACAAGAACAAAACAAAGCAAAATAGAAAACCCTAAATACAAGACAAAATCAAAGCATGAAAATGGCACACTTGCACACAAGCACCCTTAGGGTTTATCCACTTGGTTGCCTAAAACAAAAATGGCCATGTTACGCATGCGGAGTATCTTGGCAAAGCAAAACAAATATAAAGATCATAGTCCCTCGATGACGCTATTCAAAAAGTTGCCTTATAAAATGATCTTGGTCCCTCAAAATGCTAAGATACTTTTCAAACATTGCTAATCATGGTTATACGATGACCCACGCCCGTCCCGTTTACATCCCAAGATAGGGTTGCTTGCCAAATCAATGGTAAGACAACAATGTCAAAGGAATAGAAAACGCACAAGAAAGACATTTGAGTAGGTAGATAGCTTCTAGTTACTTGCTCTATTTTAAAACAACAATCCTTGCTATTTTCAAAACAAGCACACACATTTCAAAACATCTTACAAACATTGAAAACATTTTTAAAAGACAAACATCTTTGTATACATTCTCACGAACGAGAATCATTACAAAGATTGCCTAAACGAATGGCCTCTTTTACAAAATACTTTCGAAACCACACCAAAAACAATTCCAAACAAACAAAAGCAAGTGATCTAAAGCAAGTAACTAAGAGCCCATGGAAAACCATGGATAAAAAGGGTGCTAATACCTTCCCTTTTCATAATCTATCCCCCGAACTCAAGAAAACATCTCAAAGGTCTTTCCTGTGCTTTTTCACCTTTCCTTTTGGATAAAAGAAAAGTCAGTGACGACTCTTGCTAACTGCAACATTTGCGATAAAACGCAAAACCTCAAGTCAGTTCTCCCACCGTATCATATTTGTCATCATCAAAAAGGAGGAGATTGTTAGAACATGATTTGATTCTACAAGCCTCGTAAGAGTTTTGATGATAACAAACACAAAGAACAAATATGAACTCTAAATTTGTGTTCTATTTTGTACAGAAGTTTTGACGGAAGGGATCAGAAGTTAAGCTACAAAGGTGTTCATGCTGTGTACGTAGACTGATCTCAGAATGTTATGAATAATGAATATCAGAATTTAAGCTAAAGAGAAAGACATCTTAACTCTGAACAAAAGTCTAACGTTGCAAACAGAACATTTTGATTCTGACTTCTCAAGTTCTAAAGCAAAGTAGCAAGCAAATTCCTTATGTTCTGAAGCGTTACTATTCCATCAAAGCAGTATCAATTGCAACGGCTACAAACAGATAAGGATCTTTATATTATAGAAAGTGCATTAACTGCCAATTATCAACTTTCCATTTGCACAGATTCTTGCGCCTATTTAAACAAGCATCAAGGTTAAATCGTTCACGATTTTATATCTCCACAATCATATAATCTCAAAATGTTTCAACTCACATTCATACTATTCTCTAAAATTGTGTAATACATCACAAGTTTGTGATACAGTTTTTGTAACGAAAAACATCTTGTGCACAAATTAATTCTTTCTTTTGTTAGTGAATTTCCTTGAGATAAACCGGGTTATGGTTGTATTCAAGAAGACTTTGGCAGTTGTCAAAGTAGAATTGTAATCAGTTTGATTAGTGAATTAAGACTTCGTCGGAGATAGGCTAAATCACCTTAGCGAGTGGACTGAAGTAGTTTGAGATCAAGCGAACCAGGATAAAAATCATCGTGTGATCTACATTTAATCATCGTGTCACAGCTGGAAATTATAATCCGCAGTAAGCTTATTAGTTCTTATTCATTGTTCCAGCAATCAGTTCATAAAAGTTCAATCTAATCTCTAGATATGTCTTACAAAAAGTGGTCTTATATAGCTTATGCCAACATCCAACAATAAAAGGGGCAAAACTAAGTTGAATTCAATTTACAAACCAAACAAATTGTTTTTAAGAAGGACTTCAAACCAATTGAAGTTATTAGCAATAAGAATAAACCTGCGGTTAGGCACAATCTTTTCTTATTAACTTCGAGAGTTTCACCAATGTTTAAGGCTGCCTTTTAAGGAACAAAATAAACATCAATTAACTAATAAAACTTAAAAGTGTAATAGAACCATTTCTTAATAAGGCATTTAGTTTTAAAAAAACTAACCATATGCATACATGCTAAGATTGCCTAGATCACTGGTAAAGGTGACCAAAACACGAACACCTTTCCGTGCCATTATAAGAACTCCCATAATATTTTATGGATTAGACTGTAACAATGAAATAAAAAATGTTTTCATCAGCATAATTGAATTTTATTGAAATTTTGGTACGGACAACATAAACAAACAAATTTCTCTTAACATGAGAAGATGCCGAGACATATGTTATAACATCTGATAGTAAATTAGATCAATCAAGCTGAATATGATACAAAAAATAAAGTGTAGAAAGATAAATAATACAACAATATTTAAATCCAATTCGGTGCAACGTCATCAACTATGAGGGCTACCGAGACAGAAAGGAAGTCCACTATAAACGATATTAGTTCAAAGTTAAATTTCTCCGTTTACAACTTCTCGCCTAATCCCTACCCAATGCTACTTCTACTTAGGTCCTCCCTAAGTCTGAGAAATCGACATCTCACTTCCAATCACTGTAGTGATACCTAACAATCCCAATCACAGTCACAAGAACTGCAACAATTACAACTCCATTTAGAAGATCATTCTTCCATTACAAAAACTCAAACTCTTGCTTAAAATCTTCGAGTGAGAACAATACTCAACTCATTTCTTAAAGGCTTCTGAGTGAGAACAATAACTTGACTAACAGTCGACCACATAATATCAAAAGATACTTGGGTGACTTACAAAACTACACAAGAGACTCTCAAAACCTAAGAATTATGTTTCCCCTAATTTTACAATTGTTGAAAACTTAAATAAAAATTGGGTTAGGATTCTTATTTAAATACAACTCTACAGTCCATGGGCTTCAATATTCTGAGTCCAGAAGTTTCCTGATCTACAAGCTGAGTGTTACACCAAATATGTAACTAATCTCCTTAAATCTTGGAATAAACCAATACATAGTTTCCTAATTTTGTCTTCAAGGCCCAAATTAGTATCTTCTATACTGCTGGAGATGTAATTTGTTCCAAAAAAAACTTCAAGATCTACGAGAATATCAGAGACAAACCCCAAAAGAAATCTCCCAAATAAAAAAACAAATTTGCAAAGATTTAAAATAGCATCACCTTGATTGCTACACCAGAACACGATGTTGTGACATCCTGTTCGACATCTGGTTAGAAACTATGTTTTAGCAAAATGTTGTCAATTCCCTAAAACTATGGTATTAACAATCTCCCGCTTTGACAAACTTTGGCTAAAACAACCAAAGGCTAGATAACCAGGGAAGAGGAATAAAACCAAATAGAGCCAACACAAACTACATGTTGATCATGTAAACTTTGTAGTAACATTACTTATAGAACTTATACACGAGGAAGAAGATAAGAAACACCCCCCTCCAACACAGTACCCCTCCCACTCCCCCTACAAGAGCATACTTCAATTTCAGATAACTCAGAACACATGACACAACCATGCTCCTAACTCAGAATACAAGATACAACAAAAAATAAAACAAGAAAACACACAAACTGACACAGACAAAAAGGAAACACACAAACTGACACAGACATAAAGGAAACACACAAACTGACACAGACAAAATGTTAGAACATTCTGTTATAACATCCTTGTAAAACAACTGCAATAATAGACTCAGACTCAATTGTTGGACTATCATGTTTCCCCTAAAGTATTGCATACAATAAGCAACAACACTTAACCTAGACACTATACCCTTTTCTCCCCCCTTTTATCCAAAATTTGACAAAAACCGAGTGAAAAGAACTGACACACAGAGAATCAAAATCAATAAGAATTGATATCAAGACAACAAGAAGAACAAATTCTATAAAATGATGCAGAACAAGAAGCATCATATTGACTCAAGGAAAAACAACTTCCTCAAGCAGAACTGGCTCAAAAGGACAAACAAACCCAAACAAACAAAGAGTAAGTCTAAGCTTCTTCTTAAAAAAAAATTCCCAATAAAACTAAGAGTAAGTCTAAGTTTCCCAAAACAAAAATAAAAAGACTAAAAAAATGTACAAGATATCAGTTACCAACTATCAAATTCTCCCTCCTGAGTTAATAAAATTAACCCAGTCTTTGTCAGCATATGAATCTGATCATGTAGATGAAACTAATTCTTCTTCAAGGAGTTCATCTCTGTCACGAATGATTTCCTTGTCCAGGATGCTCCGGTTGATGTTACAACATTTGTTATAATGTTGAAACTAACCTTTTTTAGGAACACTGCTTTTATCCATGTTGAATTCCTACAAATGAACCTTCTCGACATCAGTATCTTTAGAGAATTTACTCATGTTGAAACACAATATATGAGAAATGTAAGGAAGCATATCATATAAATACAAGATAAGTTACTTTGATTGTAACAAATACATTGCTTGTAACAATAAATCAGTCAATGAAAGTGTTATTGGAATGAGATAAAATCTTCATCAGAAACAATGTATCACTTAATGAGAGAGAGAGAGAGAGACACAGACACCCATGTTCAAACTTTCTTCTTTTTCAAAACTTTGACTGTTGAAGAATGTTACAACATTTGAAATGACATTATTCATGCCATTGAACATGCTTCTTCTGAGACTGCACAAGTCACAAGGAGGAAAATAGTAGGCAACCCCGACTAAACAGCTAATACCAAGAGTTCTCCCACAGTGCAGCTCCAAAAATACCCCTTGTATACTCAAAATAACATGCACTTCAAGTTAAGATAAAATCCTTCCTAAAGCTCCCTAGCCATACCAAGCATGTGAGTCTCGATATTTTGTAGCAAGATCTCTGTTACAATGACTTTGTTCTATAAGCAGAATAAAATCCTTGTCTCTTAGTTGCAGTAGAATGTTACACTAAAATG
The DNA here is from genome assembly GCA_948472305.1 of Vicia faba. Taxonomy (NCBI): domain Eukaryota; kingdom Viridiplantae; phylum Streptophyta; class Magnoliopsida; order Fabales; family Fabaceae; genus Vicia; species Vicia faba. Next base: position 1,729,092,464 of record OX451736.1, on the reverse strand, counting down.
TCATGACACCCAATTTGACATTGCACTCTTCTAGTAATCAATCCCAAAATAGAAAAACATCTTTCTTCAGCAATGTACCTTATCTTCAAAATATACCAAGATTCAATTAATTTTAATCCAGATTATCAGAATATCCTCCAATGATACAATCTTCTTTAGATTTTGGCAAAAAGCTTTTTACCCAAGACTCTTAATCATCCAGTATTCCATTTCTGAAACATTAGATGACCGCAGACCAAAACAAACTTCAAATAATTAAGTCCCTCTTAAACTAATTTTTGAGAGTTTCCTCATTCAATGTCTTCTATCCCTTTATAATCTTTCAAATACCAGAGTAATAAATTGTTGAGATGATGTTCCAACATCTAGTTGAACATCAGTACATTTCTCAATGAATGCAACACCCCAATTCTACCCCGACAAAATATATAAATAAATCAGAGTTATAAAATTTCAATCATACAAATGAATCGGGACGTCACAAATTCTTCTAACAAATTCATTGCATTCATCGTGGATATATAACACTTTTTCAAAACATCGGATGAACCATCAACATAGCATCTTTAATAAAATAAGTCAACATCTACGCAGCGAAATTCTTCAATAACATCTTTAAATAAACCAGCAAATATGAAACATCTCATATTTAATGATAATCAAATTAAATTCAACAACTAAAAATCATCAATCAAAACAGCAAGCGTTCATCCCCCCGAGTGTTACATATCAGAGCAATGACATGACTCGAACTATTGAAGGAATACAACCTTCACTCTCGATTACCTGAACGTTACCAACATAGGGGCAACATTCAAACAGAAGGGGTGTGATATCTAACAATATAATAAAGTGCATGATAACTAATATATTAAATTAGATCAACAACATCACCACTTCTCATCTCATAATCAACAACAATCTCAACAATAATATACATTCATCAACATCAAAAATACATTTCTTTATGAAATCATATAATGTGACTCAATACTATGCAAATGCATGTGGTACCATTGGAGCAGAACTCCCATCTCAAAAATTTTCCAATTAATAGAGGCATCAACAAGGCATAGCCTTCATCTCAAAATTTGCCAATCCAGGCCATCTCAACGACCATAAGCTCCATCTCAGAAAAGCAATGTATACGACACAACCATGAATATAATGATAACACCCAAGTTAATGACATCTCAAATCATCTCAAATAATCATCTCAGAACATCTCAAATAATCATCCCAAAACATCTCAAAATACATCTCAAAGTAACATCTCAAATAATCAAAATAATTCATCTAACATCTTCATTTATAAATCATCAAACATCATTATTTATTACTAACTTCTTATTAATAACTCAGCAATATTTTAATTCCACAGTAAAACAATACTGTCATCCTGAAACTCTAACGCCAAGACCATCACTTTCCTACTATTATAGCTCAAACAACAGCTTCTAGCATCTAACGTCCATCGTTCAACACAAAACAACGCAAAGGCCAACACAACTTCTGACCACGCAACCTCTAACCAACACAGTTCCTAAATACACAACTTCTAATGACGCAGCCCCTGGCGACACAATCTTCTGACTACTATAACTTCTGACTAATGCAACCTATGATCAGATGCAACCTCTGATCGTCTCATCTTCTGACCTACTCAACCTCTAATCATATACAACTTCTGATCCTCTCATCTTCTGACCTACTCAACCTCTGATCAGATACAACTTCTGATCCTCTCATCTTCTGACCTACTCAACCTCTGATCAGATACAACTTCTGATCCTCTCATCTTCTGACCGCCCAACCTCTGACCAGATACAACTTCTGATCATCTCATCTTCTGACCAATGCCATCTTCTGACCAGATACAACTTCTGATCATCATTGTCCTCTGACTGAACACACCTTCTGACCCATACAACTACTAACGTTAGAACTTCTATCCTGCACTAATCTAATGCAACTCTTATCAACATCCTTCTAACGTCAGAACTGCTACTCTTTCCTTAACGTTATTATTTTAATTCCTTTTCCTGTTATCAACCTAATTAGGAACAGTACCTAACGCCATCCCTAATTGATTCATTGTTCTGAAACAGCAACTTCTGGTATCCATCACGTACAGATCTGCGTTTTTCATCACTGTAATATTTTGCATTTTCATTACTGCAGTATTCTAGGTTTTCTTCCCTGCATCTCACTATGGGTTTCGTAACTAAAGCCATAAAACTTAATCTAACCATGACAATTCATCACCCATAATTACCCTATGATTCTACATCGTTTTAACAGCATCAAGACATCAATATTCATCAAAATTCATCTATCCTCATCAAACATCAATCATACTTTCTCAATTCACAAACAAGATAAAAACCATCTCTAACCCCACATATCAATCATCATAAACCCAATTATAGAGTTAGAACCCCACCCTTACCTTGGATTGAAGGTCGCTCTACAATTTCCGGTTGGATTCACGTTCTTGCCGTTTCCCACTTTCTCCAAGAGTTGCACGTTCTTCTCAATCCTTATTTCTTTCTACAGCTTCCTCTTTCTATTCCAACAACAAATAACAATATAACCATATTATTCTATTATTCCTTATTGGGCTTAAAACCAATACACCCCCTTATTACTTCTATTCTCTCAAAATAAGCCCATATTAAATAATATTACACTTTTAATATTATTTCACCATATAATATTATATCTCTAATATTATTTCTCCACTTAATAAAATAAATCCAATTAATTAAAATACATCTTCATAAATATTCCAAAAATAATTTAATTAAATAATTAATTAAATTACGGGCGTTACAACTCTCCCTCACTTAGAATATTTTTGTCCTCGAAAATTTACCTCAATTGAATAATTCAGGATAGGAGTCTCGCATCTTGTTCTCCAACTCCCAAGTCATGCTTTCTCCTGCAGCTCCTAGCCAAACCACTTTAACCAAGGCAATCTCTTTGCCCCTCAGAGTCCTCATTTCACGATCCGCGATTCGTACAGGCATTGTCTCCACCATAAGATTATCTCGTACTTGCACATCGTCCATATGAATCACATGAGATGGATCTGAAATATACTTCCAAAGTTGCGACACATGAAACACATCATGCAAATTCGAAAGATTAGGCGGTAAAGCCTTTCTATAAGCAACATTCCCCACTCTCTCTGAAACCTGATACGGTCCAATAAAATGAGAAGTGAGCTTCTTAGACTTCAACGCTCGCCCAACACCAGTCACAGGTGTAACTCTCAAAAACACATGGTCACCAACTTGAAATTCTAAATCTTTCCTCCGCTTGTCATGATAATTCTTCTATCTACTTTGTGAAGCTTTCATCTTCTCTCGAATCAACTTCACCTTCTCAGTAGTCTCACAAACAAGTTCAGGTCCAAGTACTACACTTTCTCCAGATTCATGCCAACATAACGGAGTTCTACATCTTCGACCATACAATGCTTCAAAAGGTGCCATCCCAATACTGGAATGATAACTATTATTATACGTGAACTCTATCAAAGGAAGATAAGTATCCCACGAACCTCCCTGCTCAAGAACACATGCCCTCAACAAGTCTTCCAACGATTGAATAGTCCGTTCAGTCTGACCATCTGCTTGAGGATGATACGCTGAACTCAACCTCAACTTAGGACCCAATTCTTCTTGCAAACTCTTCCAAAAATCAAAAGTAAATCTTGGATCTCTATCTGACACAATGCACAAAGGAACACCATGCAGCTTCACAATCACACTAATATAAATCTCAGCCAACTTCGACACTGGAAAACTGATGTTAATAGGAATAAAATAAGTTGACTTCGTAAGCCTATCAACAATCACGCAAATTGAATCATGTCCTCTTAAAGTATTAGGCAACCCCGTCACAAAGTCCATTGAAATGCTATCCCATTTCCACTCTAGAACTTCCAACGATTGCATCAATCCTGCAGGCTTCTGATGTTCAACTTTCGACTTCTGACAAGTCAAACATGCATACACAAATCGAGCCACATCACTCTTCATTCCAGGCTACCAAAACAAACCTTTCAAATCTTGATACATCTTTGTAGCTCCTGGATGAATACTCAACTTACTTCTATGACTCTCTTCAAGTATCACTTTCTTCATCTCAGCATCATCGGGAATACAAATCTGGTTACGAAATCTCAACACACCTTGCTCATCTAGCTTAAAATCATTATTCTCAGATTAATCAATCCCAACCATCAAATCTACCAATTTCACATCCAACTTCTGAGCTTCTCTGATACTGTCTAAAAATTCATTATTAATCTTCAACATACCCAACATAACACGTTGCGGAGTAACCTCGTAAACTAAGCTCATATCTCTGAACTACTCAATCAATTCCAACTCTTTAATCATCATTGCTGACATATGTAAAGTCTTTCGACTCAATGCATCAGCTACCACATTCGCTTTTCCTGGATGATAATTCAAATCGAAATCATAATCGTTTAACAATTCCAACCATCTTCGTTGCCTCATATTCAGCTCTTTCTGGTCAAACAAATACTTCAAACTCTTATGGTCACTAAACACTTCAAATATAGAACCATAAAGATAATGCCTCCAAATCTTCAATGCAAAAACAACGGCAGCAAGCTCTAAATCATGCATAGGATAGTTCTTCTCATGAGTCCTTAACTGCCTCGACGCATAAGAAAATACCTTACCATTCTGCATAAGCACACCTCCTAAACCCATCTTAGAAGCATCACAATACACCACAAAAGGCTCTCCTGGATTAGGTAACGTCAAAATCGGAGCCGACGTCAACCTCTTCTTCAATTCTGTAAAAATTTCTTCGCACTGAACATCCCACACAAACGCTTTACCTTTACAAGTCAACTTAGTCAACGGAAGTGACAACTTAGAAAATCCTTCAATAAACCTTCTATAATAACCAGCTAATCCCAAGAAGCTTCTAATCTCAGTAGCTAACTTTGGAGTCTCCCATTGCAACACAACATCAACCTTCGATGGATCTACAGCAATGCCACTACCTGAAATCACATGACCAAGAAAACTAACCTCTTTTAACAAAAATTCACACTTGGACAGCTTTGCATACAACTTCTTCTCTTTCAAAACTTGTAATACTACTCTTAAATGTTCAGCATGCTCTTCTTCTGACTTAGAGTAAATCAAAATATCATTAATGAACACCACTGCGAGCCGATCCAAATAAGTATGAAAGATACGATTCATATATTCCATGAATACTCCCGGCGCGTTAGTAACACCGAAAGGCATCACTGAATACTCGTAATGTCCATAATGCATTCTGAAAGCCATCTTCTGAATATCTTCATCCTTCACTTTAATCTGATGGTAACCCGACCTCAAATCAATCTTACTAAACACACGAGCATCCACCAATTGATCCATCAAGTCATCTATTCTTGGAAGCGGATACTTGTTCTTAATCGTCACCTTATTCAACTGTCTATAATCAACACAAAGCCTCATACTTCCATCTTTCTTCTTTACTAACAACACTGGAGCACCCCACAGCGATACACTTGGTCTTACAAACCTCTTCTCAAGTAACTCTTCCAATTGTTTCTTCAACTCTGACAACTCTGACGCAAACATCCTGTATGGTGCCATTGACACAGGTCTGGTAGCAGGTACAAGATCAATTGCAAATTCAACTTCCCTCTCTGGCGGTACATCAGGAATCTCATCAGGGAAAACTTCAGGAAATTCACATACCACCTGCAATTCTTCAATTATAACTTGAGTCTCTACAGATAGCGACGCCATCAACGAAAACATATGCGCTTCCTCTTGCATCAACTTTCTCAACTGTCTAGTAGACAACAAACCATCTTCTTCTTCTTCAGGAGTAGAAAACTTCACCGACTTGTCATAACAGTTAATATGAACACAGTTATGCTCTAACCAGTTCATACCCAGAATCACATCCAAACCTCTTAACGGTAAACAAACCAAATCAATAACAAAGTCTCTGTCAAAGATCGACAAGGGACACTTAGCACACACAAAAGAAGTAGTCACCGACCCCTTGGCTGGAGTATCGACGACCATTTCTCCATTCAAAGAAGACAACACAAGACCCAATCTTTCAACATAATCAGTAGCAATAAAACAATGCGTAGCACCAGTATCAATAATAGTAACTAAAGGAGTACTATTAATGAAACATGTACCTCTGATAAGTCTGTCCTCAGCAGATGTCTAATCTTCAACAAAAGCAAACACTTTTCCGCTTGACTGATCCCTCTTCGGTTTCAGACACTGGCTACCAATTTGCCCTTCTTCTTTACAGTTGAAACAAACCACACTCTTGTGTTCACACTCAGACACAACGTGTCCGTTCTTACCATAACGAAAACACATCTTCACTTCAGTAGTGCACACATTACTCTTGTGTCCAGGTTTCCCACACTTAAAACAAATCACTCCAGCAGGAGCATCTCCCCTACTAGTCCTCTGACCATGAGCAACTCTCTGTTTACCCTTACCAGCTAGGGCATCATAAGGTTTACCACGATTCTGTGGGTGCCTACTTCTCTTCTCACTAATAATCTTGTAATGAGCATTATTGTCTTCCTCATAAATCCTACAACTATCAACCAAATTAGCAAAGACACGGATTTTATGATATCCAACTACTTTCTTAATCTCCGGGCGCAACCCATTCTTAAACTTAATACACTTCGAAAACTCTGCATTTTCCTCAGTGTAATGCATATAGAACTTAGCCAACTCAGCAAACTTAGCAGCATACTCAACAACAGACAAATTCCCTTGCTTCAACTCAAGGAACTCAATTTCCTTCTTTCCACGGACATCTTCAGGAAAATACTTTCTCAAAAACTCTCTACGGAACACAACCCAAGTGACATTCTCACCTGCAGCTTCTAACTTCTGACAAGTCTCTAGCCACCAGTCATCAGCCTCGACTGCTAGCATATGAGTCCTATAACGAACCTTCTGTGTTGGAGTGCAATCCATCACGCGAAAGATTCTCTCAATCTCTTTCAACCATTCCAATGCTCCGTCAGGATCATATTTTCCCTAGAACGTAGGTGGATTCTCTCTCTAGAAGGTCGCCAAGCTACGAGATCCAGCATTCCCGTAAGCATTCGGCTGATTTTCCATCGCATGAGCCATTGCTTCTAGAGCAGCAGCAATAGCAGCATCGTTCCTTCCATCCATCTCAACTTCTCACTACAACATAAAAAACGATTAGAACATTAAAATAACAATACTCGATTGTTAGACAACTACGACTCGACGACAAGGTCGGACCAACCTTTTGCTCTGATACAACCTTTGTAACACCCAAATTCTACCCCGGCAAAATATATAAATAAATCTGAATTATAAAATTTCAATCATACAAATGAATCGGGACGTCACAAATTCTTCTAACAAATTCATTGCATTAATCGTGGATATATAACACTTTTTCAAAACATCGAATGAACCAACAACATAGCATCTTTAATAAAATAAGTCAACATCTATGCAGCAGAATTCTTCAATAACATCTTTAAATAAACCAGCAACTATGAAACATCTCATATTTAATGATAATCAAATTAAATTCAACAACTAAAAATAATCAATCAAAACATCAAGTGTTCATCCCCCCGAGTGTTACATATCAGAGCAATGACACCGACTCGAACTATTGAAGGAATATAACCTTCACTCTCGATTACCTGCACGTTACCAACATAGGGGCAACATTCAAACAGAAGGGGTGAGATATCTAACAATATAATAAAGCGCATGATAACTAATATATTAAATTAGATCAACAACATCACCACTTCTCATCTCATAATCAACAACAATCTCAACAATAATATACATTCATCAACATCAAAAATACATTTCTTTATGAAATCATATAATGCGACTCAATACTATGCAAATGCATGTGGTACTATTGGAGAAGAACTCCCATCTTAAAAATATGCCAATTAATAGAGGCATCAACAAGGCATAACCTTCATCTCAAAATTTACCAATCCAGGCCATCTCAACGAGCATAAGCTCCATCTCAGAAATGCAATGTATACGACACAACCATGAATGTAATGATAACACCCAAGTTAACGACATCTCAAATCATCTCAAATAATCATCTCAGAACATCTCAAATAATCATCCCAAAACATCTCAAAATACATCTCAAAATAACATCTCAAATAATCAAAATAATTCATCTAACATCTTCATTTATAAATCATCAAACATCATTATTTATTACTAACTTCTTATTAATAACTCAGCAATATTTTAATTCCACAGTAAAACAATAATGTCATCCTGAAACTCTAACTTCAAGACCATCACTTTCCTACTATTATAGTTCAAACAGCAGCTTCTAGCATCTAACGTCCATCGTTCAGCACAAAACAACACAAAGGCCAACACAACTTCTGACCACGCAACCTCTAACCAACACAGTTCCTAAATACACAACTTCTAATGATGCAGCCCCTGGCGACACAATCTTCTGACTACTATAACTTCTGACTAATGCAACCTCTGATCAGAAGCAACCTCTGATCGTCTCATCTTATGACCTACTCAACCTCTGATCAGATACAACTTCTGATCCTCTCATCTTCTGACCTACTCAACCTCTGATCAGATACAACTTCTGATCCTCTCATCTTCTGACCTACTCAACCTCTGATCAGATACAACTTCTGATCCTCTCATCTTCTGACCACCCAACCTCTGACCAGATACAACTTCTGATCATCTCATCTTCTGACTAATGCCATCTTCTGACCAGATACAACTTCTGGCCAGATACAACTTCTGATCATCACCGTCCTCTGACTGACCACACCTTCTGACCCATACAACTACTAACGTCAGAACTTGTATCCTGCACTAATCTAACACATCTCTTATCAGCATCCTTCTAACGTCAGAACTGCTACTTTTTCCTTAACGTTATTATTTTAATTCCTTTTCCTGTTATCAGCCTAATTAGGAACAGTACCTAACGCCATCCCTAATTGACTCATTGTCATGAAACAACAACTTCTGGTATCCATCACGTACAGGTCTGCATTTTTCATCACTGTAATGTTTTACGTTTTCATTACTGCAGTATTCTAGGTTTTCTTCCCTGTATCTCACTATGGGTTTCGTAACTAAAGCCTTAAAACTTAATCTAACCATGACAATTCATCACCCATAATTACCCTATGATTCTACATCGTTTTAACAGCATCAAGACATCAATATTCATTAAAATTCATCAATCCTCATCAAACATCAATCATACATTCTCAATTCACAAACAAGATAACAACCATCTCTAACCCCACATATCAATCATCATAAACCCAATTATAGAGTTAGAACCCCACCCTTACCTTGGATTGAAGGTCGCTCTACAATTTCCGGTTGGATTCACGTTCTTGCCGTTTCCCACTTTCTCCAAGAGTTGCACGTTCTTCTCAATCCTTATTTCTTTCTACAACTTCCTCTTTCTATTCCAACAACAAATAACAATATAACCCTATTATTCTATTATTCCTTATTGGGCTTAAAACCAACACACCCCCTTATTACTTCTATTCTCTCAAAATAAGCCCACATTAAATAATATTACACTTTTAATATTATTTCACCACATAATATTATATCTCTAATATTATTTCTCCACTTAATAAAATAAATCCAATTAATTAAAATACATCTTCATAAATATTCCAAAAATAATTTAATTAAATAATTTAATTAAATAATTAACTAAATTACGGGCGTTACAATGAATACATCAATGATCTTGATCCTGAAGTTACTCATCACTAAAAGTACTTCTCTCAATAAAATAACTCAAACATATCTTTTTCTCATAAAAAGGAGTAGGTAAGACCTTTGAAGACTTCATAGATAATACAATTACTTTAACCAAGAAAATCATATACACATTTCCATCCACTAGGACCTTCTCCTTACATTGAACCATTCAAATCCATAGAATAGGCTCTTGAGCTTTGGAAATTTACTAATCTTGGTTTCTTCATCCTTTGAACACCAAGTAAGAGAATAACAGTTGAGTACTTGTAAATTTCTAAAAATAGCAATAATTCATTAGTCCGCAGAGGGACCCTAAATATCTCATCAAAGACATAACGTTCTTCCTCGATGACGCAACTGAATCAATTGTTAAGTAAAAATCAATTACCAAAACTTAGAGAATCCACCTTGAATTCTTTAGTAATCCAATGTCCTTAAAACTTCCTGTTGTACCCTAAAATTTGCCCCTCATTTCTCAAATAATCACTCTGGACCCTCAGGTTTGCTTCCATCCAGTTCCAAGCCTTGAATTGCAATTTTTTTTCAAGAAAGTCATCCACAAGGGCAAAATGGTCATTTGCACACTAAAAAGTCAAACTTTGACTTTTGGATCAAAATCAAATTTCAAGATTCATATTTCATAAAGACATGTTAAAATATGAAGTTTGTTTCATCAAGAAATTCAAAAGTCAAAACTACTTTGGAAAAGTCAAAATTCTAAATACTTAGAATTTTTTCTAAGTGTTTAAGAAATATGACAAGCTCAGAACTTCTGGCCAGATTTTCACCATGATGAAAGCTGATTCTGGAAGAACTTCTGATACAATAGTTATATATTTCAATGAGATCTAAAACGTTGCAGAACAGAACTTCTCCTAGAAATGCTGGGATTTCAAGTTATAACTCCTCAAAGACACGTCCATGAAACTAAAGCACTCAGCAAATTCTGGACACTTTCAAGACAGAGTTTGGTCAGAACTTCTGGGCCAGTTTTCACAAAGGTTCAGTCAGAGTTTGCAAGGGTAATTCAAAGAAGGTTACAAAGCATGCTGCAAGCTTCCTGGAAAGTCTGAGAGCTCCTTCAAAACATGCTGGAGAAAGGAGATACAAAGATCAGAAGTTGGATGTCTATTCTAAGTCACGCTGAAGCTGAACTTCTGATCCAGAACTAAGCAATGATGCAGAATATCATGTTGCAGGACTTCTGGTTTGATCAATCTCATCATCATTTAATGCTCACAACCACTTTTGGGTCTTTGTTTAAAGGATTTCCCCACATGTGGCATAAAAGTACCATTATTGTCTTGAAAAAATAAACTCTTGTACAAGAGTGTGCTGTGCCCATGCGTCGCTTTTACTTTTGAAGTTAGCTTTTTTTAATTCCTGCTTACAAATCCAGCTTAGGCATGGCTAAAAGCTGCTAACCACCATGCTTGCTTTAAGAACAAGACAACACCTTAGCATATGAAGTCTATATTCAACGCTTCGGTCAGAACATGACCAAATCCCAAAACCTTGTTTGTACAACCTGTTGCACTGCTACATCACACACCCATAACCAACAGCTAATTCAGCCTACACCTGTATCCTATAATTGCACCAAACTAGCATAAGAATACTATGATCAAAAGGCAAGGGAACAGGATGCCAAAAAGGTTCAAGTCCCATTTGTTTTCCCCCCTAAAACATCACAACAAATCCACCTATAAATAAGTTGCTCCATCACACTTGCAAAGGGGCTGGCTTTTGGAGAGAGGGAGAATCATCAAACAAGAGAAAAGAAAACAGTGAAAACCTTCGCAAATCCTAAACAGAACCTTGGTTCTTCCATTTGAATCAAAGAACATAACCACTATTCCGTTATTCTCGCTGACACCAGAACATCTGAAGGCAGCAGCTCAAAGCTCCAAGCACACACTCCAAATTCAAGGTAAGTCTTTCTGACTTTGCATCTTTTCATTCAAAACATCATTAAAAATGTAAATATCATAGTATTGATGTTGTCCATATCATTGCATAAGTAGAAAAAACTGTGGATTAGAACTTCTTGATTAAGGCTAGGCTCATATTTAGGATTAGAACTTCTATAAAATGTTGTGTTGTTATCCTTCTTATTTGCTATTTATTAAGAACTGAATAAATGGCTGATATGCTGATTAATAGTTGAAATGCGGCATATAACTTCTGATGTTCACTCACAGTTTTAGCACAATACAAAACTTCTGGTTCTTCCTTATTGTTAAACACACTGAACTTCTGACGTGTCCACTCACTATTTTAACACTTAGAACTTCTGATTTTCACACGCTGATAACGCACTGAACTTCTGATGTTCACTCACAGTTTTAGCACAACACATAACTTCTAAGTTCTCTTCATTGTTTAAACACACTGAACTTCTGATATTCACTCACTGTTAAAACACACTGAACTTCTGATGTTCACTCACTGTCTTAGCACATACTGAACCTCTGAGTTCTTTTCACTGTTTTAATATACATAACTTCTAAGATTGTCTAATTGTTCTAACACTCAGAAGTTCAACACATAGAAACCCAAAACTTCTATGTTTTCCCTCTAACGTGTCTTGCAGGACCTCAAAGTGTACCAATCCAGAACTTCTGATTCCACTGACGTTCCTTTCTGAGTCATCACGCGCCTAGCTTCAGAACTTCTGATCCTTGTTATTTCGCTTGCAGCAGCACGCTATTTCTATCTTTCATTTATTTTCCTTTTTATCATTTTTAATATTAATTTCCTTTTTATTAACATAAAAAGACATAAAAACATTTTCTTTTATTAATTAATTAATTTCTTTTTTCTTAATTCATTAAGACAAAAAACCATTTTTTTAAATAAATCCTTTTTCTCTCTTGCATTGTACATTTCAATATGGTTGTAATAGTAACTTAGGATTTAATTTTATTTGCAATCCCCATTTGTAAATATGTACCCCCATCCCTAAAATATTGTAATAGCATAGGACTTTATATTCCCGCAATTTATCGCTTTTCAAATATAAATGCTATTAATTAGGGCGTGTATGGCAAGACATGAAACCAACAAAGAGATAATCCTAATCAAGACTAAATGCATGTAAATCAAACACACTTTGCACACTAACAACCTTAGGGTAATCTCACTTTGTTGCCTATTGGAAAATAATAGTCATGTCCCTCGAGCATGGAAATTTTAGCAAAAGACCCTCGATAAAATATCGTAGTCCCTCGATGACCCTCGATGTTGCCTTCGGTAAACAATCTAGTCCCTAAATGACATTGCTAAAATGTCCCATAGGTTGCCTTCTATGACTATAGAAACGTCCCACACTCATCCCTTCACATCCAACGATGGGGCTTCTTACCAAAACAATGGTAAGATAGCAACATCTAAAGGAGAAGGAAAAGAACATCTAAGACCTTTTGAGTAGGTAGATTCGCTCCTAGTTGCTTACTTGCTCACAACATAAATAATTCTATACACCAACATTCTCACTTTGAAACATTTTAAAATACGACACTTTGTATGCGTTCTTATAGAGATGATAATCATTACAAAGACACCTTTTTAAAAAATCACTTTCAAAAAACACATCTCACAAACACCTTTTTTAACTATCTTCAAAACAAACACTTTGTATGTGTTCTTATAGAAACGAGAATCATTACAAAGTTACATTTTCAAAATACTTTCAAAACCCACACCACAAGCACATTCAAACAAAAGCAAGTGATCTAGCAAGTAACTAAGAGCCCATGGAAAACCATGGATGAAAAGGGTGCTAACACCTCCCCTTTTTATAATCTACCCCCCCGAACTCAAGAAAACATCTCTAAAGGTCTTTCCTGTGCTTTTTCACATTTCCTTATTGGATAAAATAAAAGTCGATGGCGACTCTTGCTATCCGCAACATTTGCGATCAAACGCAAAACAAAAAGTCAGTTCTCCCACCGTATCACAGAACTGGCGTCTCTGCTGGGGGAAATTCTAAAAGTGGGGTTACCTTAGGGTTAGATCATATTCTATTTGCTTTCTTTGTTTGACTTGCATGCTTTACATTATGGTTCCTTGTTTGGGTTTGTTTTAATCCAACACCCGGATTTGGGGCACCTTTTAGGTAAGTAGCAATAAACTGTGAGGGAACTGTGTGGGGTATACCGATATGGTTGAAGCAGTAGCTACGTTGATGTGACACTTTGGTTGGTACCGGTAACCCTTGAATCAATCAAGGAGAGTACATGGCCACCGCGTGGTGTCATAAAGAATCAACTGACCTTAGAACCTTTAATTGCACAACTTGGCCAGTAGGACGTAGCGAGGTGGCCGGCCTTGGTGTATTCCCAAGGTCGACAGATACTCGATGCTACACTCATTGAGGTTTGACTCTTGAGCTTTGTTTGGATGCGAGTCAATCGCATATTAAACGAAGCTGGGGGAAAGATCGGTGATATTGAGATCCCTTAGAACCTGGTTACTATTTATAGGACAGGTTGAAACAATCCAACTTCAAGAGGGTACTCACCTTCAAACTCCATACAAGCCTAAACCTAAGGACTTGTCTGCTTTGTGTGAATATGATTATTTGTATATAAAACTTGCTTACTTTTCATACTTTGTACATAACATCACAACATCATACCATAGCATTTTCAATAACATTAAACCATAGCATTTCAAGGATCTCAAGGGTCTTTGGTGCAGGGTCACATTGAACCATACGTCTATCATGGGGCAGGAGGATTTATTTTCCTTTAACCAAATGCCGTCAAAGATCAAGTACAACAATTTGAGTTAAGGGCTACAACCGACTTGGCATGGTGAGCTTAATGCTCGTGGAAGGACATCCACCGATACAAAGTTCTCCAATCAAAGTTGTTGATTAAAGTCCAACTTCTAATTTTTTTCTTGTGTTTACTCCGCGAGATCCTTGAAAACATGCATCCACATATCATGCATCATATCATGACAGATTTCTCCCATACAGGTCTCCTTATCTTCCTACTATTTATTTCAGTAAGATGGATATGGAACAAACGGTGAAAGATCTCCAAGCTCAAAATGCTCAATTCCAACAAATGTTGAACTTGAGAAGAAGACCTAGAGGACCAGTCAAGGGAGATCTAGATATTTCAACTCCATCCAACATGGGGGATAGTCATGAAGAAGACAACAGTCTAGAGATTGATGAAGCTGAAGCTGACTACTCTGAGGAACAATCTCCTCCCACTGTTGACAAGTACAAACATCTGGAGGATCGCCTCAGTTCTATGGAGATTTAACAGATACCTGGCTTGGATTTAGGAGACTTGGGTTTGGTTTCTGAAGTGGTCATCCCCCCAAAGTTCAAAATCCCTACCCTTGTCTTGTACGATGGAGTCTCTTTCCCTAAGATGCACTTAAAGTCTTATGTCTGCAAGATTCAACCATACACAACTGATCCAAAGCTTTGGATCCATTTCTTCCAAGAAAGCCTATTAGGGACTCAACTCGAATGGTTCTATCAATTGGAGAGTTATCGCATCCACACCTGGGAGGATTTAGCTGTTGCTTTCTACAAGCAGTATCAGTACAATGCTGATCTTGCACCAACTCGTGTGCAATTACAGAACATGACCATGGGTTCCAACGAGAGCTTCAAAGGATACGCCCAAAAATGGAGAGGTCTGGCTGGTAGGGTGCAACCCCCTTTAACTAACAGGGAGCTGATTGACATCTTCATGGGAACTTTGACGCCTTTCTTCAAACACCTAATCGGAAGCTCCTCAGCCGGGTTCACCGAGCTAATACTGACCGGCGAAAGGGTCGAAGCTGGCATCAAAAGTGGAAATATCCAAGGAGCTACACCTCCTGATGCTCAGAAAAATCCATACAGTGGGAAGAAAGAGTCCAATGCAGTGTCTGGTCAAAAGAGTCGTCATGACCAACACGTGGGGGCAGTCCTGATCTCTGGTTCTGCATCGCACCGACAACAGCAAAGGGGAAATTAACAAAGGCCAGACGAGCCCAAAAGACAATTTACCAACATCAAGAAGTCGCTATCTCAAGCGCTACAAGACTTGTTGAGGATGAATATGATTGCATTGATAGGACCTCATCCAAACCCCAAAACTTCTTCTCTTAACTACAATCCTAATGCAACGTGTGCTTATC
Source organism: Vicia faba (assembly GCA_948472305.1). NCBI lineage: Eukaryota > Viridiplantae > Streptophyta > Magnoliopsida > Fabales > Fabaceae > Vicia > Vicia faba. The sequence continues at coordinate 1,729,076,463 of OX451736.1, read as the reverse complement.
ATTCTGACAGTCCCGGGCATGACACTAACGATTGTTGGGCGTTGAAGTACAAGATTCAGAATTTGATTGACGCCAAGGAGATCGAGTTTGACCCTCCGGAGACTCCAAACGTGATCACTGCTCCTATGCCAAATCATTTAGAGCGTCTTGTTCATTTTGAATTTTCAATTGTAATTTCTTTTGTTATTCAAACAATTATCTATTAATGTCAAACTCTGTTTCATTAATGCATTGCATATGTTTGTCTTGAATTCATCCATTCGTTTTTCACTATATTTAAAAATATGCTTTTGCTCTCTTTATGACATTCAACTCTTGCTAAAAGTTACAAGCCTTTACAGGGAGGATGACGAAAACAATACCATTAATCTCATACGGTATGCTTTTGAACAGACCTTGTTGACGATGTACAAGTGTTCTTTAAAATCCTAAACACTGGAGTTATAAGGAAGATAATCCCTAGTAAACCCCTTTGAGCCAAATAAGTAGAAGTTTTCTTTTTTCACACAAATTGAAACCTTTAATCAAAACCCGGGGCAGGGTAGTCTCAGTTATTTCAATCAAGCGTTTAGCCGCAAACTCTCATCTCGTAATACAACGAATGACATCATAAACATTCCTCTGGGATCAAAAGACAGTGATGGTTCCCTACCAAATAGACAATCATTATCTCTCAAAAGAAAAGCCCACTAAGTCAAAACCTACAAAGGAGGCTTAAGAAAAACTAGGGCATCCCGCTGACTGTAATCTCAAAACAAGAACAATCAGGCAAAAATTAGGGATAACAAGTCAAAAAAAATAGGTCACTACACATCCTCAACAACATGAAAAATGTTGCAAAAAATGATTGCCTTCCGACAAACTTAACTTGTCTAAACCATCACCAAAACGTCATTCCAGACTCAATTGGAGTTCATACGCACAATTAACTGAGTTTAAGACTGAAGAACGTCACGAAGAGCGGGTGGGTAAAAATACATTTTGAGCCTTTATCCTTTGTTTCTTAAACCGTGAACCAAGCCACGTTGCGACCCTTCAAAAGTCCTAATTGAAGCATGGGTTAGTTCGAAAGCATACTATTACAAAAGGTATCCTGACTCCTGTAAGGGCTTACTCAAAACCCTGAGTTGAATTTTTCTTACAAAAATTTCTTTACTTGCTAAAATGCATTTTCAAAATTTTCAAGACAAACATAAACTTTGCATCACTTGAATATCACTATTTGCATATGGCTATTTGTTTGACAGCGAAGAAATTCACACAACGAATGTCCAGTGAACAAAAGCTCTCTCAGTGAACAAAATTATTTCAAGTGGGATGACACTTCCAATGACAAATCACCTATCAACAAGGGGGCATGATATATCACTATCCAGCACACCTGGGGCAGTCCAGTCAAGATTCTAAGAAATCTCTCAAGAAATGCGGAATAACCAGGGACAAGTCACCATCTCTATCTCTTGGGGCATTGAATGGGTTACGTATAGTCCAACATCTCCTGGAAGTGCCACAAACACTTGCTACTAGGATGATTCCCCAGCCAAAATTTCAATCTCTGAAAACCTCTTCCCAACTGAGTCGACTTCAAGAATCCTCGAGGATTTCTGCCAATGAAGTCGCCGCCTCTCCAACAGAGTAAGCAACAGGGTTCATTTCCCCAACAAACGGCAGGATTCCCCAGTTTGAGTTTGCCTCTCCGACTACTACAAATCAAGGGACCACAACTCCTCTTCCCCAACAGAATACTCTACAATCCCAAAAAACACTGTGAAGCCTGGATTTCGACCAGATAACAGTATAAGGTACCGCGAAGCCTGGATTTCGACCAGATAGTAGTTCCCTTCTCCAAAAACACTATGAAGCCTGGACCCGACCAGATATCAGTTCAACTTCATCCTTTCAAGCAATTTACTGCGAAGCCTGGAATCCGACCAGATAACAGTAAACTTCCTTATCCCCAGCAAGTCATTGTGAAGCCTGGAATCTGATCAGATAATAGCTAACTTTTGATTCTCTCCAGCCAAAGATAATCCCCCCAGTAGAGCAACAGGAAATCGTGACTGCTGAACACTTTTCCCCAAGCAAGAATCAACACTCTCCACATAATTTTCAATATCCCCCAACGGATTTCTCCTCAAAACGGGACTCCCCGGTGGAAACATTCTAAGCAAAGTTTGAAGACACACCTACTCTTCAACGGTAGTCCGAGGTTTAATAACTCCCTGGCATTTGTCAAGGATTTATTTTCCTAGACAAAAATATATTCACTCACATTTCACACATGACAAGTGCATACAGCATAATCTCTTTTTTGAGAACATTATTACATAATGCATCTCATCTACCATGACATTGCATACGACTTTGCCTTTACCTTTTTAGGAAAAGGTCAACAGATAAAGTTCATCACCTTTTTTTGGAGTAGCAATCGTCCAAGATTCCTTCATCATCTTTTGGAGTAGCAATCATCCCAGATCACTTCATCGTCATTGAAGCAACCCTACCCAGGTTCCTTCTTACTTCCAAATGAAGTTTTACATGGAATCATCATCAAGCAACCCTACAAAGGTTCCTCCTTTCTAGACGCATTTTTACACGGATTCATCATGAAGCAACCCTACACAGGTTCCTCCTTTCCAGATGCAGTTTTACACGGACTCATCATCAAGCAACCCTACACAGGTTCCTCCTATTTCCAAGATGCAGTTTTATACGGACTCATCATGAAGCAACCCTACATAGGTTCCTCCTTTCCAGATGCAGTTTTACACAGACTCATCATCAAGCAACCCTACACAGGTTCCTCTTATTTCCAAGATGAAGTTTTACACAGAATCATCATGAAGCAACCCTACACAGGTTCCTCCTATTTCCAAGATGCAGTTTCACATGGACTCATCATTGAAGCAACCCTACCCAGGTTCCTTCTCACTTCTAGATGCAGTTTTACACAGACTCATCATCAAGCAACCCTACACAGGTTCCTCCTATTTCCAAGATGCAGTTTCACATGGACTCATCATTGAAGCAACCCTACCCAGGTTCCTTCTCACTTCCAGATGCAGTTTTACACGGACTCATAATGAAGTAATCTTACCCAGGTTCCTTCTCAGGAAATTCCAGATGAAGTTTTACATGGACTCATCATCAAGCAACCCTACACAGTTCAGATACGCACCAGATACATATGCCATCCTGATACTCATTCAAAGACAGCTTTCAGATACAGTTCAGATATGCACCAGATACGGATGCCATTCTGATACTCATTCAGATTTCAACTTTTGATATAGTTCAGATACACACCAGATACGGATGCCATCCTGATACTCATTCAAAGACAGCTTTCAGATACAGTTCAGATACACTCCAGACATGGATTCCACTCTGATACTCATTCAGACTCAACTTTTGATACAGTTCAGATACGCGCCAGATACGGATGCCATCCTGATATTCATTCAGATTCGATTTTCAGATACGGTTCAGATACACGCCAGATACAAATTCCATCATGATACTCATTCAGATTCGATTTTCAGATACAGTTCAGATACGCTCCAGACACGGATGCTATTCTGATACTCATTCAGATTTTAACTTCAGATACAGTTCAGATACGATCCAGATTTGGATGTAATTTTGTCACTCATTCAAATACAATCAGGATACGGATGTCATTCTGTCACTCAAATATAGTCCAGATACAATCACCTCTGGATGGCATCTATAATCCCATCTCCAACAATTGTCCATCATTTCTCCAAATGGAATCTTTAATCCCATTCCCTATACAATCAACCACAACATCATCGAGTTCAAATTTCTGGGCACTCAAGTGTTCAATCATCTTCCACCTTCAAGTCACGAATGACAGATTCGCCAAATCTAACTCTTTAGATGTAAGAAGATTGAATAGGGGCAGCTGTTGTACCCCAAAATTTTCCCTCTCATTTCTCAAAGAATCACTCTGGACCCTCAGGTTTGCTTCCATCCAGTTCCAAGCCTTGAATTGCAATTTTTTTTCAAGAAAGTCATCCACAAGGGCAAAATGGTCATTTGCACACTGAAAAGTCAAACTTTGACTTTTGGATCAAAATCAAATTTCAAGAATCATATTTCATAAAGACATGTTGAAATATGAAGTTTGTTTTATCAAGAAATTCAAAAGTCAAAACTACTTTGGAAAAGTCAAAATTCTAAATACTTAGAATTTTTTCAAAGTGTTTAAGAAATATAACAAGCTCAGAACTTCTGGCCAGATTTTCACCATGATGCAAGCTGATTCTGGAAGAACTTATGATACAATAGTTATAGATTTCAATGAGATCTAAAACATTACAGAACAGAACTTCTTCTAGAAATGCTGGGATTTCAAGTTATAACTCCTCAAAGACACGTCAATGAAACTAAAGCACTCAGCAAATTCTGGACACTTTCAAGACATAGTTTGGTCAGAACTTCTGGGCCAGTTTTCACAAAGGTTCAGTCAGAGTTTGCAAGGGTAATTCAAAGAAGGTTACAAATCATGCTGCAAGCTTCCTGGAAAGTCTGAGAGCTCCTTTAGAACATGCTGGAGCAAGGAGATACAAAGATCAGAAGTTGGATGTCTATTCTAAGTCACACTGAAGCTGAACTTCTGATCCATAACTAAGAAATGATGCAGAATATAACGTAGCAGGACTTCTAGTTTGATCAATCTCATCATCATTTAATGCTCATAACCACTTTTGGGTCTTTGTTCAAAGGATTTCCCCACGTGTGGCATAAAAGTACCATTACTGTCTTGGAAAAACAAACTCTTGTATAAGAGTGTGCTGGGCCCATGCGTTGCTTTTGCTTTTGAAGTTAGCTTTCCTTAATTCCTGCTCACAAATCCAGCTTAGGCATGGCTAAAAGCTTCTAACCACCATGCTTGCTTCAAGAACAAGGCAACACCTTAGCATATGAAGGCTATATTCAACACTTCGGTCAGAACATGACCAAATCCCAAAACCTTTTTTATACAACCTGCTGCACTGCTACAACACAGACCTATAACCAACAACTAATTCAGCCTATGCCTGCATCCCATAATTGCACCAAACTAGCATACGAAGACTATGATCAAAAGGCAAGGGAACAGGATGCCAAAAAGGTTCAAATCCCATTTGTTTCCCCCCAAAAAATCACAACAAATCCACCTATAAATAAGTTTCTCCATCACACTTGCAAAGGGGCTGGCTTTTGGAGAGAGAGAGAGAGAATCATCAAACGAGAGAAAAGAAAACAGTGAAAACCTTCACAAATCCTAAACAGAACCTTGGTTCTTCCATTTGAATTAAAGAACATAACCACTGTTCCTTTATTCTCGCTGACACTAGAACATCTGAAGGCAGCAGCTCAAAGCTCCAAGCACACACTCCAGATTCAAGGTAAGTCTTTCTGGCTTTGCATCTTTTCATTCAGAACATCATTAAAAATGTAAATATCATAGTATTGATGTTGTGCGTATCATTGCATAAGTAGAAAAATTGTGGATTAGAACCTCTTGATTAAGGCTAGGCTCAGATTTAAGATAAGAACTTCTATAAATTGTTGTGCTGTTATCCTTCTGATTTGTTGTTTATTAAGAACTGAATAAATTACTGATGTGCTGATTAAGAGTTTAAATGTGGCATATAACTTCTGATGTTCACTCACAGTTTTAGCACAATACAGAACTTCTGGTTCTTCCTTATTGTTAAACACACTGAACTTCTGACGTGTCCACTCACTATTTTAACACTTAGAACTTCTGATTTTCACACGCTGATAACGCACTGAACTTCTGATGTTCACTCACAGTTTTAGCACAACACAGAACTTCTGAGTTCTCCTCACTGTTTAAACACACTGAACTTCTAATATTCATCACTGTTAAAACACACTGAACCTTTGATGTTCACTCACTATCTTAGCACATACTGAACCTTTGAGTTCTCTTCATTGTTTTAATATACAGAACTTCAAAGATTTTCTCATTGTACTAACACTCAGAAGTTCAGCACACAGCAACCCATAACTTCTGTGTTTTCCCTCTAACGTGTCTTGCAAGACCTCAGAGTGTACCAATCCATAACTTTTGATTCCACTGACGTTCCTTTCTGAGTCATCACGCGTCTGGCTTCAGAACTTCTGATCCTTGTTGTTTCGCTTGCAGCAACACGCTGTTTCTATCTTTCATTTATTTTCCTTTTTATCATTTTTAATATTAATTCCCTTTTTATTAACATAAAAAGACATAAAAAAATTTTCTTTTATTAATTAATTAATTTCTTTTTTCTTAATTCATTAAGACAAAAACCCATTTTTTAAATAAATCCTTTTTCTATCTTGCATTGTACATTTCAATATGGTTGTAATAGTAACTTAGGATTTAATTTTATTTGCAATCCCCATTTGTAAATATGTACCCCCATCCCTAAAATATTGTAATAGCGTAGGACTTTACGTTCCCGCAATTTATCGCTTTTCAAATATAAATGTTATTAATTAGGGTGTGTATGGAAAGACATGAAACCAACAAATAGATAATCCTAATCAAGACTAAATGCATGTAAATCAAACACACTTTGTACACTAACACCCTTAGGGTAATCTCACTTTGTTTCCTATTGGAAAAGAATAGTCATGTCCCTCAAGCATTGGCGTTTTAGCAAAAGACCCTGGATAAAAGATCGTAGTCCCTCGATGACCCTCGATGTTGCCTTCGGTAAACGATCTAGTCCCTAAATGACATTGCTAAAACTTCTCATAGGTTGCCTTCTATGACTATACAAACGTACCACACCCGTCCCTTCACATGCAACAATGGGGCTTCTTACCAAAATAATGGTAAGATAGCAACATCTAAAGGAGGAGGAAAAGAACATTTAAGACCTTTTGAGTAGGTAGATTCACTCCTAGTTGCTTGCTTGCTCACAACAAAAAAACATTTTATACACCAACACTCTCACTTTGAAACATTTTAAAAGACGACACTTTATATGCGTTCTTATAGAGACGAGAATCATTACAAAGAAACCTTTTTAAAAAATCACTTTCAAAAAACACATCTCACAAACACCTTTTTAAACTATCTTCGAAACAAACACTTTGTATGCGTTCTTATAGAAACGAGAATCATTACAAAGTTACATTTTCAAAATACTTTCAAAACCCACACCACAAGCACATTCAAACAAAAGCAAGTGATCTAGCAAGTAACAAGAGCCCATGGAAAACCATGGATGAAAAGGGTTTTAACACCTTCCCTTTTCATAATCTACCCCCCCCCCCCCCCCCCCCCCCGAACTCAAGAAAACATCTCTAAAGGTCTTTCCTGTGCTTTTTCACCTTTCCTTATTGGATAAAAGAAAAGTCGATGGCGACTCTTGCTATCTGCAACATTTGCGATCAAACGCAAAACAAAAAGTCAGTTCTCCCACCGTATCACATTTCCCTTTTAGTATCATCCACAAGATAACACTTACTAGAATGAGACTTAAACAAACTGCCATAAACACTTTTATAGATGTTGAGTGTCTGGAACAGTTAGTGTCAAAATACCAATCATCTTAGTTGGAGACCTAAATAAGCATGAGAGATAAGGCAATAATCACCTTTTCTGAGCATTAACCAATGCTTGGTTACACAACATTGAACTTGACCCTCGAAAAGATAACCAAAAACTGTTAAAACCAACTTATCACCGAAGAGATATGGTGAAAGTAAATCCTTTTAGCATGAGTAAACATAATGTCCAGTATAATGTTATGACATCCTTAACTCCGATTACCTTTTGATAACAACAGCCTTTTGTCACTCTGAGTTTTCTCTTCGCTGATTAGCTTAGAAGAAAAATTAACTTCCGTAAACTTCCAATCATGTTCCTTCTTGAAGATACTCCTCAAACTGATCTGGATTATCCTTACACACTCGATCAAACATCAAGCTCCAGGATTAAATAGAGTCACTTCATCTTGCAAAAACACAAATAGTATATACTTCTTCATTCTCTTAAGACATAAGATCAGAAATAAATTACCTCATGTTTCTTCACAGTGGAGAGTTCCATTCATTCTAGATACAAATCATAGACACAAACTTTCAGCTCATAATGAGATACATCCTCAGTTCATAAATCTTCATAAGAAGTCAATCTTTTAGTCAGGATAGTAAAATACAACCTGCACAGTTGTTCTTGAGAAAAAGAAGTGCATTCTGCTCCCACAAAGATCCAAGGTCTCCAAAGTCATAAGAATGCTTTGACATTGATAGATCTTTACTTCAGTTCTAACATTCTTTTAGCATCACAGACATGCTGAATTTAGTACAGAAGCCTTTGACATTTAGTCTAGATATTCTGTCCAATTCTCAACTCCTGATTGGATCGTTTTCTGAGGAACACGCCAGTAATAGGAAAACCTTTATTAGAGACCAGGAACCAAGCTCTACTAGAGTTAGTAGAGAAAATAAATTTCTCTTATCTTTCTTCAATGCTTGTCACTTTCATGCCAAACCTCTAGAAGAGAGACTTGAGAATCTTCTTGATCAACCTCACATCTGAATACTTTCCTTCAAACACACTAAGATGTGCCTTTATGAGTGGACTTGAGAAACACCCAAGTATTGTTGGCCCCAATTCAAGTGATATAACGTCTGGAATAAAGAACTTATTAATACCAAGATTATGGAATTGATAAATTCAAATACTTAGAGACTTAACTCACGATATTTTCTTCTGTCTTTCAAACTCCTGGATTCTTCAAACTTGATACTCTTCAAATCTCTATTGTCTATTGACAACCAGAATGGAATCACTCCAACTTTCTTATAAGACAAATAACACCATAATTATATCTCCCAGAAATCTCACCCAATGGACCAGGTTGCCTGCTCTAATACCAATTAAAATTCTGGTACAGTCAATACAAACAAACTTAATAGCAGAAGATGTCGAAACAGATATTACAACTTCTGGTAGCAAACCAGATCAATCATGTTGAATATGATACATAAAATAATCTGCATAAAGATAAATAACACAATAATATGTTAACCCAATTTGGTGCAACGTCACCTACTCTGAGGGCTACCAAACCATAAAGGAAGTCCACTGTAAGAAGTATTAGTTCAAAGCTAAACTCCATCGTTTAGAACTTCTTTCCTAATCCCTATCCAATGGTACTTCTACTTAGGTCCTCCATAAGTCTGAGAAATCGACATTCCACTTTCAATCACCGCAATGATACCTAACAATCCCAGTCACAAGAGCTGCAACAATTACAACTCAATTTAGAAGATCATTCTTCCATTACAAAAACTCAAACTCTTGCTTAAAAGTTTTGAGTGAGAACAATACTCAACCCGTTTCCTAAAGGCTTCTGAGTGAGAACAATAACTTGACTAACAGTCAAGTAACAATCCGTCGACCACATAGTATCAAAAGATACATGGGCGACTTACAAAACTACACAAGATACTCTCAAAATCTAAGACTTATGCTTCCTATAATTATACAATTGTTGAAAACTTAAATTACATTAGGTTAGGATTCTCCTTTAAATACAACTCTGCAGCCATGGACTTCGATATTCCGAGTCCAAAAGTTTCTTGATCCACAAGTTGGGTTTTGTGCCAAATGTGTAACAAATATCCTTAAATCTTGGAAAAAACTAATACATAGTTTCCTAATTTGTCTTCAAGGTCCAAATTAGTATCTTTTGTACAACTGAAGATGTAATATGTTCCAAAACAAATCTTCAAGAGCTGCGAGAATATCTAAGACAAATCCTAAAAGAAATCTCCCAAATAAAATAAAAAATCAAATATGCAAAGATTTAAAACAGCAGCGCCTTGACTGCTACACCAGAACATGATGTTGTGACATCCTATTCGACATCTGGTCAGAAACCATATTTTAGTAAAATATTGCCAATTCCCTAAAATCATAGTACTAACACCTATGATAATATCAGAAGATTTAAATTATATTATTTAGCATTAAATCTACTATATCATATTATGGGTTTCCTATATCTCTTACGAATTTACCAAAAAAAACTGATATTAATTATGTATGATTGATTTTGACCTAGGTTTTAGAACCGCAGATGAGATTAATAACATCCGCTTGAGCATTTTCTCTCTTCCTATCCATGATCGAGCACTTTCTGCTGCATTAGTTATCAACTCTTGTAACTATCGTAGTATACAAATAAAGTTATTACTTGACATTTAGAAATATGAAAGTTTGTTACAATAGTATTGCATTTATCATAAAGGGTTATTCGACTTATAGGTAATGCTTATCATTACAAAAATAAGGCATTGAGGAACTTCAGTTTTTATTATTCAACTCATTTATTAAGGAAGAATGTCATAAACAATAATCTTATGTAAAACTACATATGCTTGCAATGAAAGTTAATTATCATGAAATAAGATGACCGCTGGAATATAATACCTCACTCCATATATGAATGTAACATGCTGCCTCATAACCAACTACGCTAAAAGGAAAACATGAGGTGGGATTGGTTCCATCTAATACTAGTAACCCTAACATCAATTGGACACTACTATGAAAAATCTATTTAATAACGGTTGATAAATACATAAAATCACGTAGGATCAAACATTGTTGTGTAGAGTGTTGTTGTAAATTCACTACTAACAATCACGGTCTTGAGACCGTTGTAATATACTGGTAAGCTTGCGTGATATCACAGCAGTTATGTTTATTAACCGTTATGATATATAAGGTATTGGGTTCGAAACCCAGCAACAAATAAATTACATTAGATAACGGTTAATCTAAAAAACCATTGTGGAACGTACCTATAATTTATTATATACAAATGTAGATTGCTTATTTTACCATACACCTCATTAAAGAAATACAACTATTAAAATTGATAAAGAATTATATAATCTGAAAATTAAACACACCATTGTATTCAGAATTGTCTGCGTCTCATTCAACATATTTTATTTTTTTAACACATATATGGTTCAATGGTCGGATTCATTCAATGCATCAATATCTTTTGTTATTGTTTGCCTCATCATCATCGCTTATCATCGTGATTGTTATGATGACTTATCATCATAACAATCATGATCTTAACAATCACGATGATAAGTGAAAACAATGAGGTAAAGTAGAATAATAGATATCGATGTATTGTAGGAATTCGACCATTGAACCATATATTATGTGTTAAAGAACATAAAATGTGTTGAATGAGACGCATGCAATTCGGAATATAATGATTGATATAGGTTGGTTTTCAAATACATCTTAATATTCAGATTATAACTTTCTATGTCAATTTAAATGGTAGCATTTTCATTAAAAAATTAGTGAAACAAACAATATACATAGTATATAATAAACTATACTTCATCTTGACATGTTAATCTGTATAAGAATTTAAAAATAAAACATTGCTAAGTCACAAGAAACCTTTTTTCTTATGAGTTAGTAATGTTTTGAGAATATTTGTCAACAAAAACATCATACAAAAACACAACAAATGCATGTAACACAATAAAAACAACATACATTTTAGCAACAAAACACTAATAGCATACAATGTCACAAAATATATTAAGTTGTTTATAGAACGCACCTTTTATTGAAAATAGTCATGGAACTATGAAGTTCATCTAGTTTGTGAAGCAATGAAAAAGAAATACAAGGTGGATAAAGTTTTCACAATGAATTCATACTTCTTGTATTTTTTTTTTCATTTCTACACAAAGCATATGTACCTTAAACACTCATATTATACACTTTCTACCACCATCATCATCACCATATGAGGTCCATCTGGTTTGTGAAGTCATGAAAAAGAAATATAGGGTGGATGAAGTTTATATAATAGCTTCATACTTCTTATATTTCTTCTCATAACTTCTCAAACTAGATGAAGTTTTCTGATATTATTATTTCTTGAGTCCTACAAACACCATGAATATTATCAACATGTGAAACCGCATGCTTATTTGTCAACAACACAACATGAAACGACAACATAGAACAACATACAACTATAAAAGAATAATATACTATCTAACAAGAAGAAAATTACAGGAAAACTATGTGAAACATAACAACAACATACACAAAAATAAAAAATAAGGAAAAAGGAAAATACCTTTATGAAAGAAGAACAAGATTGACGGTTATAGTGTAGAATATGAATGCTAATGATGAAGAAGAGAAAAATAGATTCTAGAGTTTTGCTGTCAAAGATACGGTGCTATTGTCAAAGAGCGAGTGTTAATTCACTTATATATAAATATACTCACAATAGTTTACAATACCAACCGTGGTGATACATATAAACGCGTCACAACGGTGGAACATATAAACCGTAGTCATAACTCTTTAATTTTTTTTTAAAAATACATAAAAAAGAAAAGGTGCACCTTAACATTTGAAGGAATAATATATACGAGGGCGCTGAGGTTCGAACCCATGAACGCTTGATGGTATCACCACGGTTGGCTCCACAACCGTTGTTATAGACAATTAATTTTTAATCAAAAACAAAAATCATATGGTAGCACCTTAGTTTATAGATGTCACCATGGTATAGGGAAGAACTGTGGTGACCATGACATTGTTGTTTACGTATTTTGTAGTTGTGGGAATACAAATAACAAAAGAACAATTTTCACATTATTCATTAAATTCCTACTTGTCTAAATCGGGATTAACGAAAAGGTAAGATTTTCCCATAGGTAACGATTATGAAACAAAATCAAACAAAATTTCACAAATCACATAACAAAATCAGATCATCTCATGCATGAACAAATCGAAGTAAAAACACATCAAAACATGGACCTAATCTAAAAAAAAACAAATTCTAAACTATGGCGAAGAGGAAGAAGAACAACAATAGTAGCTAATTTCAATTTGATGATAGGAAACACTTTACCTTGCTGAATCTGATTTTTCTTTCTGTCTCTTGAGAAATTGTGACATTTCTGATACAATAGTAACTAAACAAAAATGCACAATTATGGTTACTGATAATATTTACAACAACAACAAAGAGAGAAACTCACTGATTCAGTCACGGCCTTCTTGACAAGGTTGTTTTTAATCTTCGCAAATGCTTTCTATTCGCGCTGGCGAATCATCAACAAGGGATTCAAATGGAGCTTTCTCCAAGCATCACCAGCATCCTGCTACAACACAAAAACCAAGTATAAACTCACAACAATAAAAACAAACCTAAATTCAGATTCAACCAACAATAAAGAGAATAAAAAATACATACTTTATACTATAAAAGTACCTTAGAAGCAGTAGAGGAAGGTGCATCAGTTGCATAAGATTTGGGTACAATTTGAAGCGCCTTGAAACCTTCAGAAATCTTACCAACGGACAATCCCGAATCATACAAAAACTCCAACCTCTTCTGGTGACTGCAATAAAAAAAACATCATTCAAATTTTCAATTCAATTAGCAATTTACAATGAACCCTAACCCTAAAAAATATATTTAGGATTTCTAATAAAAATTAAGAATTTAATCAAGGAAAAGAGAGAGAAATTACAGGATGAGACCAACTTTTTCCTGAAGCACACGAAACTCGCAGCGTTCATATTCCTCTTGAATCTGCTTGCGAAATTCATCGAGTTTCTTCTTCTCAGCATCATGCTTCTACTTTGCTTTCCAAATGTTTTCTATGTTCTAGAGACTTCCTGTGTGCCATCCTTTCTTGTTCAAAACAAAACAAAACGATATCAAACAACAAAGATGAAGAAACATGTAACATATTTTGAAAAACATAAGAATAACACAGTTGAAAGATCTTAAGATAAAGAGGAAAATGATATCAAACACGAAATCAACCATACTGCAAACAAAGAAGAATGATTTAAAAAATACATAACCAACATTAATGATCAAAGGCGGAAAATTGGAAGATGAAGATGAAACATATCGTAGTAGATGAAGTTTTCAGAAAGAACAACAAGAGTGGGAGATGTAGAGTTTCAATTGGTTGAACTCCTTTAATAAATGAGTGGGATGAGTGTAGGGGAATGTCAAGGGTCGTGATTCTTTCCAAGGAAAATTCAAAATTTATAATAATTAGAGGACACGTGAATGTTTTCAAGGAAAATAAAAAAAAAATTTATTATGTGATTGATGTGTTCAATACATGGATAATTGGAATGCAATAAATAGTGAAATAAAATAGGGTTTTATTGTAAAGTAATTATTATTAGTTGTAATGATATTTAAGTGTATGAAAAAATCATCTCAAAACTGATTTAGTTAGGTCATTAAGGTAATTTTGGTAGTAATCTACTTTATTATATTAAAAGTAGATATATTTCCTTTAATATCATTTTGGAGTAGCTAAAGGAAAGAAGAGATGTTTAAAAACAAGACATCTTTGGTTCCTTTAGCTTTGTTATTTTATTGTATTTTGTTTTAATTTATAAAAAATAATTTGATCTCAAACTCTATATTTAATGAGCGATGACTATTATGAAAACAACTAATTCGATATATTGGCGATTGTTAATGAAAATTAATCGACAATCCTGTCAGAGATAGACTTGCTTTGCGGTCTAAAACCAACAAGACTTTGAAAAAGTATGACAACCCTCACTATGTAGCTTGGCAATTTGGATTTTTCTAACACACCCTTATAAGTTAGGAAATTTTTGTCCTAGAACTGGTTGAAGCTTTCACAAAGCAAATAGAGTAAATGGGGTGTATCACCTTGGCATGATGAAAACACAAAGTTTCTTAAAGGAAGAATTCAACCTTTCTCATAGGGAAACTAATGCATTTTATAATTAATGGCTTTATTTGAAGGGTATCACCTTTAAGAGGGTTGTTCTTCATGTCTACAAATTTTTCTAAGTGAGTTAGGAAACCAAAAATGAATTTGATGAGGGAAGAAAGTTATCAATGTGGACCTTGCCCTTACCCACACACCCTTACACATGCATCAATAGGCATAATTTCCTCCTTGCTTCAAACTCATATCGCTTTAAAGCGAGAGTTGGTCTATTTGAGATCAAATTCCTCCATGAATCAAACTTCATCTCATTTTCCAAAGATTTCATAAAAAGAGTTAAACAAGTCTTTCTTGGAACCTAAAGGAAGGCATCCCCATCAATATGAATGATATGATTTCTATACAAACATTGTTATCTGATTAAGATCAGTTAACAATGTTCTCTAAAAACAACACCTTTCGGCATCAGATAAATCCATATATCATGTTTTAATCGATCATGTTCTTCCAGGAATAACCATAACTTACCATTGGTCTTAACCCATGAGACCCTATTGATACCTTATAGATCCACAATTTTAATAAATATATAACATGCATTAAGAGTAAGATTAAAATCAAATAAGTTTGATATATTAATCTAGGCATCATACCATAATCACATCAAGTATATAAAATACATAATAATGTACAAATCTAACCCCAACAAGAGAAAACTTATCTACATGTGACAACAATAGCTAGATAGAAGGTGTATAAGCATAAACTCTCTTGGAAAATTTAATACTCCTTGGTTGGCCCACCTCGGTAGGCCTTCAGTATTTAATAACTTCAACTTTATCTTCCTGAGAGTTTTACTAAACTATAAACTAACTAAAACTATGTAAAATTTATATATGAAAACAACTGGCTTATTCCCTATTTATATATTCTTAGGAACTTGTCTCAATTGTTATGTGAGTTATAATTCTCCCATCAACTCTTGCTTTTAGCTTGCTTTGAGCCAAAGTATTTTTAAATTCACTTGGTTAGCTTTCAAAATTTAGATGGGCGAGATGAAGATTCAACCAAAAAAATTTTCGTCTCCAAATCTTTCAATGGCCTCTGATTTGCTTACCAAACTCATATTCTCCCAACAAATTGCTCTTAAGTTCCAAACATACTTTATATATAACTTTTGTTGATTGAGCTTATATGTTCCCAACAAATTTGGCTTGACTTTGGATTTTTGGTCTTAGATCAGATACTCAATCTAGCTCGAAAGTGGGGATCTATGTGCTTGCAGGAATGCTGATTGTAGAAATTTGTTGACCTATTTGGTTTAATGGTGACAATACTTAGAGGTTAAGTCTTCATCTGATGTGATAATCAAGCTGTGATGTTTGGAGATCAAGATGTCATATGATGTGACGATCAAGTTTAGATACTTGGAGTTCATGATGCCATCTTTTGTGATGATCAAATTGTGGTGCTTTAAGATCAAGATGTCAAAGTCTATCTCTAGAGGACACGACCTAATGTGAAGCTAAATTTGGTTGAGTTGGTGAAGATCTTTAATCAAGCAATCTCTCTAAAGATGGTATTTATTGAGAAGCCTTATAAAGCCTCATCAGATAAAAGAATTCAAGTCATAAATGAAGTTTTGAACCAAGGTGTATCAAGCTAGGGATATTGGATCTTCAGAGTTGGGAAAATGAGGAACTGTGAAAGCTCGCTTTATCCATGTAGAGTGATTTGTGTATGTAAAGGTATATGATTAGCTCTTGAATTACTAAGGCAAAAAAACACATACACACTTTCGAATGATCATAATTAAAACTACCAAAAAACTCTCTATACTCTCTCTCTCTCTCTCTCTTCATTTTTCCTTAGTGATTTTGAGAGTGAATCTTTTTATTTTTGAAGTGTTTGACTCTGGTGTTAGACATTCTTGTAATATTTCTTTTGTGAGAAGGTTGTTTTGGTTCTGAGCTATACCAATTAAAGTATCTTATTTTGTTGTTCAGATGAACGTGGTAAATCCTCTATTTGATTGAGAGGTCTCCGTAGTTAAAACTTTTGTTTGATCATGAGTATAGTCTGGTGTTAAAAGCTCTTATTTGGTTCAAGATTATCATGGTGGAAAAATCTCATGGTTGAGAGATCTTTGTAGTTAAAACTTCAATTTGGTTTGGAGGATAGCCATTGTAAAACTTCAGCCTGTTTGTAAGCAGGTTCGTGGAAAAAACTTGCAAAAAGCTAACATCATAGTGGAAACTCTCAAGAAGAAATACTTGGGGAAAAGAGTAGGTCAAGTGGTTAGGTCGAATCTCTATAAGTCTCTGGTGCATCTTTATCTTACCTTACCTCTTTACATTTCGACAAATTATTTACTTTTGTTGTATTTCTTTATATTTACTCTGATTTTCCTTATTCCACCATTTATTCTCTATTTATTTAAAAAACTTGTTTTAAACACTATTTTTATCAAAGATTTTTATTTGGATATCGTTTTTCAAACTCACATAGTTCACCACTCTTCTTGTGTTTGGAGTCACTTGTCCAACTGAAAGTTGATCATTTTTCCTTTATTTTTCATCTTTCAACCTAACATGATCAAAAAGATATAATTAAGATCAATGAGTATTTATCAAGACAATTCTTAATTAAGCATAAATCAAGGGGTTTCATAACTACTTCATGTCTAAATAAACTAATAAATGTTTGAAAATTATATTGACATTTAGGTAAATTACACACTTGTCTACCGGCATTCCAAATATATATTATTATTAGTGCAATTATACATTGCTAACAAGTAATATAAAAAGATCGAACCCACAAGAACTTTGATGCTTCTAACTTTAACATTCTCATGGTAAATAGTTTGTTTGCACAAAATAAATAAAATATTTTTGAATTTCACAAAGCTAAAGTAAAGTTTACAAGTGAAAAATGCAAATAAAAATGAGTTTTGGAATCAATAGAGACACTACCTAAGAATATAACTTAGTGAAAATATCAATTTGCATGTATTAGGATGTTGTAGCATGCTAGAGAATCCTAGATTCATTTGGAAATTAGGGTTTTTTAAATCTTCTATCATGCACCTAAAAGTACTATTACTCTTTTTAGATTCATACATCAAATAAAAGCATGCAACACTGCTACTACAAAGCTCCTCATGGGCTTAAATATTATTTCTATATTCCAGAAGAACAAGTTATCTTTCTCTCGTTCAACTGTTCAGTACTCTCTCATTTCAAGCAGTCTCAATTCGCCCAATTGATTTTCAACAATCCACATCTTCTTCATCTTAATCATCTAACTTGCTTCCTCTTGAATCTTAAATAAGGTTTGATATTGTTTTTTAAATTTTATTTTTGATTATTGAAGTAATCTTGTGTTGTTGTAGCTTATAGGTTGATGTTCTTGTTTGAAATTGAAGTATAGTATTGTGATAATGTGATAATGTCATTTTGGTTTGTTTTATTGATTATTAAGTATTCAAAATGTTAGCTGGTAAGGTAATGATGATATCTTTGGTGTTTTGGTTTGATAATTTTTATTGAAATTGAAGAATAGTATTGTATTTATATTGTGATAATGTGATTTTTTTTTAAATTGGTATTTTATAAGTTGAAATCTTTAATCTTCTTAACATGTAATTCTTATTTCTTACTTACAAAAAATAACTAATAGAAAAATGGTAGTGGTGGTTAGTTGTTAATTTGTTAGGGATAGAGAATTGAAACTTATTAATATGTGTAAGATTGAAATTTAGAGAATTTTAAGATTTTGTTGTATTGTCTTAATTTATTTAATTGATTATGCAGCACAAAAGTGACAATGAAGAGTAATAAAATTAATTATTTTCTCAAGAGGAAAGAAAGAGATGAAGAGAATTTAACATCTATGTTCGAACCTCAAAGCGTTTTTGAGAATCCAAGAATTGAAGAAATGTTAATAGAATTTGTTCGGATGATATTGAAAAGTCTTTAGAACGTTATTCTAGAAAACATTGAAAAATATGAGAGTATCATGTAAATCAAATTGATGAAATACAAAGAGCTTATTTAAAATAGGATCCGTATCAAATGAATTTGGAGCAATATCTATTGTCCGGTAAAGAAGACCATCAAAGACGCTTTCAACACGCTTAGTTTAGCCTTTTTCATTCATGGTTAGAATATTCACCTTCAGAAGATGCTGCTTATTGCTTACCATGTTATCTTTTTTAGCAAAAGACCAAGTGGACGTCCTGGCTCTGATGTATTCATTTCTACGGGTTTTACATGTAGGAAGAAAGTTAAAAATGGAAAGAATTATGCATTCTTTAAACACATAGGGAAAGATCCTTGTTCACCACATAACAATGCTATGAAAGCTCGTCAAGGCTTATTGAATCAAGATGGTCACATTAAGAATATTATTCAAGCTCAAAGTTCAATTAAAATCATGAAGAGTCGACTACGTCTCAAGACTTCAATTCACAATGTTCGTTGGTTAAATTTTCAAACGTGTGCTTTTAGAGGTCATGATGAAAGTACCGAATCATTAAACCAAGGTTATTTTCTTGAATTGATAAAATTCTTAGCATGTTACAATGATGAAGTTGTAAAAGTTGTGTTGAAAAATGCCTCATCCAATAACAAATATACTTCACATCTAATTTAAAAAGAGATCTTGTACATTCTTTCAAATAGGGTGAAAAAGTATATCCGTGAAGAAATTGGTGATTCTAAATTTTGTATAATTGTAGATGAAACGCGCGATGAGTCCAAGAAATAGTAAATGTCTCTTGTTTTGATATTTGTTGATAAAGATGATTTTATACAAGAAAGATTTTTTGGCATTGCACGTGTTGGTGACACTACATCTTTAACTGTTAAGAAAAAAGTTTGTGATATACTTTCTTTGCATAACCTTGATGTTTCTAACATGTTTGGTCAAGGGTATGATGGTGCTAGCAATATGAGAGGAGAATGAAATTGTTTACAAGCACTCTTTATGAAGGATTGTCCTTATGCATATTATGTTCATTGTTTTGCTCATCAATTGCAACTTGCTTTGGTTACTGCATCAATAGAAGTTAAACCAATTCATAAATTCTTTGAGAAGCTAACTTTAATTGTCAATGTTGTTTGTTCTTCTGCAAAGCGCCATGACGAGTTACAAGTTTCTCAATTAGATGAAATTGAATATTTATTAGAGATTGGTGAGCTTGTAACTAGTAAAGGTGAAAATCAAATTGGTACTTTGAAGCGAGCTGGGGATACTCGTTGGGGATCACACTTCTCTTCTATTTCTAGCTTGATAACTATGTATGAAGCAACTTATAATGTTTCAAGAAAATTTTCAAAGGAAGGATTAAGTTATGTTTCACATGGAGATGCTGATAGTGCTTACAATTATTTGAAGTCATTTGATTTCATATTCATATTGCATTTGATGAAAGAAATTATGGGGATCACAAATATGCTTTGTCAAGATTTACGGTAACAATCTCAGGATGTAGTTAATGTTATGAATTTGGTTTGTACAACAAAAACTCTTATTCAAGAATTAAGAGAAAGTGGTTGGAATGAATTGTTTGTTTTTGTGAAGTCTTTTTGTGAAAAACATGATATTGAGATTCCCGATCTTATGATGTTCAATCAACAACAAGATTTGGTCGTTCTCGTCTTGACGAGAACCAGGTAACCATTGAGCATTATTTTAGAGTTGAAATATTTTTCACTACCATTGACAAACAATTGCAAGAGTTGAATAACAAATTTAGTGAGCAAGCGATTGATTTGTTAACTCTAAGTTGTGCTTTGTCTCCTAAGGATAATTACAAGGCTTTTAACATTGATACCATTCGTACTCTAGTTGAAAAATATCATCCTATGGACTTCAATGAGAAAAAGAAAATTAATTTGAAATTTCAACTTCGACATTTTATTATTGGCGCTCGTCAAGCCTCAAGTTTGAATAATTTGTCAACTATTCAAGAATTATGTTCATCTTTGGTTGCAAGTGAAAAGAAGGAAATTTATTATTTGTTTGATAGATTGTTTCGCCTTATCATGACTCTCCCTGTATCTACTGCTACTACGGAAAGTTCTTTTTCGACAATGAAAATTATCGAGACAAAATTGAGAAACAAAATGGAAGTTGATTTTCTAAAAGATAGCATGATATGGGTAACATTGAAAAAGAAATAATTACAAATATTGATTCAGAAACTATTATTATTGATGATTTCAAACTACTCAAAAACTATAGAATATTACTTTAAATTATTTTTATACAATACTCTTTAATCATTTCATATTCAACTTTTTATTTATCATAATTTAGATATTTTATATACATTATAGTATAAATATTTAATTTATAAATGATAATTTAATTTGGTGGTCACCCCAAACTTTATATCCTAATTTCACCAGTGCAAATAGTAGCAGGACATCAATAAAGAACAAGTGAGATATTTTGGGATCATCATGAATTATATGTGCATGTTTCCACTAACCCATTGATTAATTACCTTATCAATCAAATCAATAAGTATCTCCATGCAAATAACATAAAAATAAGGAGTTAAAAAATCTCTTATTTGGAGGTCATGGATAGGTTGAAAGTGTTCAATTTTACTCTCATTCCACGACAAAGAGAAATAAGTAGAGGAAATACTTTTCATAGAGATAATTCCAAAAAGAAATCCAAAGTAATGGAGGGGGTCACGGAAAAAATCACAACCATTTTTTCATTATTTTTCTCAAGATTAAGATTATAAATAACATTGCCTTGTTTATTTTTAGAATTAAAAATGAATTCTTGGAGAAAAATAGTCTTATCAATTTTACATCTACCTGCAATGAATCTACTCCACTTAGGGCTCACGGTTTCACTAAGCATCAGCCTATAAGACCAACTTACAGGCCAGTTTACACAAACTAATGAGTTTAAATTTCTCAAAAGTGAATGGATTGTGAACTTTAAAAATTGTTAAGTGCGTGAGACACTTTTAGTGAGGAGAGAAAGAGAGAATAATAAAGGAAATAAGAATTTGTATTATTCTAATGTACAAATAATGATACACACTATGACTATTTATATACAACCCTAATTGGGCTTGGGCTAACACAACTTGGATTATATTAAATATTAAATCTAATCAAATCTAATCTAATCTAATTTAATATTTCAACACCTCCATAATCCAAGTTGTCGAACATCCTCAAAAATAGTCAATTTGAACTATTCCTAATTTCTTTCTTAAATTCAGGAATTTGTCGATCTTCAATCATTTGGTGGAAATGTCGACCAACTGTGCTTCACTTGAGCAATGTCTAACTTCAAGTTCACCTTGATTTACTTTTTCCCTCAAGAAGTAAAACCTTGCTTCAATATGTTTACTTCTTCCATGCATAACTGGATTTTTCGCCAGATTTATGGCTGACTTGTTGTCGATTTGCAATACTAGAGGTTTCTTCACTTCGACAGTCATTTCTTCAAGTACAGATCTGATCCAAATTGCTTGACATGCAGCATAGGATCCCACTATATATTCAGCTTTACACGATGACAATGCCACCACATGTTGCCCTTCGAACACCATGAGATTGGGGCACCAAATACTTGAAAGAAATATCCAGTTGTGCTTCTTCGATCTTTCTTATCTCCACACCAATCAGCATCTGAAAAACAATTAACTATTGCTTCTTTGCCTTCAGAATCTCGTAGAAATAGTATTCCACAATTTATTGAACCCTTCAAATATCGAAGGATTATTCTTACAGCCTTCATATGTGACACTCTTGATTCACTCATATATCTGCTTACTATCCGATTGTGAAACCTATATCAGGTCGACTATTGCACACATACCTCAGAGATCCCATAATTTGCTTGAACAAAGTTGCATCGACTTTGTCTTCCTCTCCATTCTTCTCCAACTTCACATTTGGTTCGACATGTGAGGATGTAGGATTTGAATCATCCATTATGAATCTCTTGAGTATTTCTTTGACATACTTTCTTTGATGTAGCACCATACCTTGCTTCGACATTTGAAATTCCATGCCTAAAAAATAAGACAATTTTCCTAGATCCGACATTTCAAATTCTTTCGTCATCAGCTCTTTGAACTTCGACAATTTCTCCAAACTATTTCCAGTTACTAGAAAGTCATCAACATACAAGCAGATGATTGTTATATCTTGTGCTATAACCTGAACATAGACACCATACTCTGATTTGTATTTGACAAATCCTAATTCGACTAAGTATGAGTTGATCTTCTTGTTCCATGCCCTAGGTGCCTGCTTGAGGCCATAGAGCGCTTTGTGCAATCTATATAATTTACTCGCTTCCTTCTGAATCACAAACCCAGGAGGTTGTGTAAAATAAACTTCTTCATCTAAAAGACCATTCAAAAATGCTGATTTCACATCTAGATGAAATGTTGACCAGCCTTGGTTGCATGCCAATGCTACTACTAGTCGAACAATCTCTAATCTTGCTACTGGAGTAATTACTTCAGAGTAGTCAAGTCCTGCTCTTTGAAGAAAACCTCGAGCTACTAATCTTGCTTTATGTCTTGCTATTGACCCACATGCATTGTGTTTCAACTTGAACACTCACTTTACTTCGATAGCTTTTGTATGTGTTGGCAATTCGACAAACTCCCATGTGTTGTTTCTTTCGATTGCCTGTAACTCTTCGACCATAGCTAACTTCCACTTGTTAATTTTCAAAGCTTCGCTATAGTTGATTGGTTCAGCACCTGCAAGTAAAGTAAAATGAACTAATTCTCCATCTGGTGTGATTTCATCATCACCCATCACTTCATAATCATGAAGTCTTGTTGGAAGAACTCTATTTCTTTGAGGTCTTTGGCTTGTTTCAGCCACAACCTCTTCGACTTCGACTGTGATGGGAGTGTCAGCAACCACTTCCTCTTCGACTTCGACTAGATTCTCAACAATTCCTTTGACCTCTACTTCATTAGTTTCTTCGTCGAAATCAAAGTTCATTAATGATTTGTTAATTGAATTACTAGAATTCCAATCCCAGGTAGAATTTTTATTAATCACAATATCTCGACTCAACACAATCTTTTCATTAACTGGATTGAATAGTCTATATGCACCAGTTTTATGATATCCTACCAGAATCATAGGTTCACTCTTGTCATCAAGCTTCCTTCTCCTTGCATCAGGAACATGCTTGTAACACATAAAGCCAAACACCTTCAAGTGACTTACTGATAATCGTTTGCCACTCCACACTTCTTCAGGAACCTTGTTCTTCAATATCTTAGTAGGACAGCTATTCAAAATATAAACTGCAATCGAAACAGCTTCTCCTCACAAAGATTTTGGCAAATTCTTTTGCTTCAGCATGCATCTTGCCATATCTAATATGGTTCTATTTCTTCTTTCAGCAATTTCATTATGTTGAGGTGTGTAAGGAGTAGTTACCTCATGATCAACACCATGTTCTGCACAGAAATTTTCAAACATCTTAGATGTGTATTTGCCACCTCCATCTGTTCGTAGAACTTTGATCTTCTTCTCACTCTGGTTTTCGACAAGTATCTTGAATCTCTTAAAGATTTCGAATACTTCGTCCTTTGGTTTGATCACATAGATCCACAACTTTCGACTAAACTCATCGACAAAGGAAACAAAATATCTGTTTCCACCAATTGTATGTTCTTCAAATGGACCACATACATTTGAATGCACCACTTCGAGAATGCAGGATGATCTCATTGACATAGTCGAAATGAAAGAATTTTTGGATTGCTTTCCCACTAAACAACCTTCACAAAGTTTTTCAGGCATCTCAAGACTTGGAATACCAGTAAACATATCTTGAGTAATCAATTGATTAAGTGATCGAAAATTCAAATGTCCAAACCTCAAATGCCACAACCAACTATCCTTGTGGTCGACAACAGTTTTCAAACATTGAACTTCTGTCGAACTGATCATAGTCTTAAATGTCTTGTTCTTCGACAATGGAGATTGTAAAACCAAATTGTTCTTAGTGTCGAAAAATTTCAAAACTCCATCTTTCATGACAACTGAGAAACCTTTTTCAACTAGTTGTCCAACACTTAATAAGTTGCATTTCATTCCAGGTACATAGAGCACATCTTTGATCATAGCTTTCCCTCCATTACTCATTTGAAAGACTATGTTGCCAGTACCTTCTGCTTGTAACGGACTATTATCAGCAAGTTTTACCTTGCTCTTCTTCGACTCGTCAAAATCTGCCAACCACTCCTTTCCACCAGTCATGTAGTTCGAGCAACCTGAGTCGAGAAACCAGATATTAGATTCAACATGGTTATCTGTAACTGCACCCTTAACCATCATACCACCTTCAGAATCATCTGAATCTTGGCGTGCAAGGTTCGCTCCTTCGTCCTTGCTTTTCGATCCCTTGTCTTTTCTGTACCAACAATTCTTGGCCAAGTGTCCCCACTTTTCACAGTTATAACACTGCATACCTTTCTTATCTTCTTTGTCCTTTCGATAGTTTCCTCCTCCCTTTTTCGAGGATTCAGAAGATCTATCTTCGACCTTATTCTTATGGGAATTCGACCAAGACTTCTTGCCATGAGTCTTGTCGAACTTGCCTTTGAATTTGTTGGAACCACCATCTTTTTTCCATGATTGAGCTTGCAGTGCCTGTATCGAGTCCTGAACTACTTTCCTTTCGACAATCCTCATCTCATACGCCTCCAACGAACCAACCAAATCTTCCACTTTAGTGGTTTCAAGATTGTTGGATTCTTGAATAGCTACGATAACGTGATTAAAGTCAGAGGTCAACGTTCTCATTACCTTCTCAACTATCATCTTATCAGTAACGGTTTCACCACAACCTTTCATGAGATGGACGAGTTTCTGAACCTTCAACACATATTCTGCAACTTTTTCATCTTCTCCCATCGACAACAACTCATATTGTCGACGCAAGGTCTGTAATTTGACAACTTTGACTTTCTCACCTCCTTCGAAATACTTTACCAGAATATCCCATGCCTCCTTCGCTGTTTCAGCATGAGAGATTCTGTCGAAGTTAGCAGCATCGACAACCGTTTGAATGTAATAAGCAGCCTTGCAATCCTTTTTCTTGACTTCGTTGTGGGCTTTTTTCTGTTCGTCGGTTTCATTTGTAGTCAATGTCGGAACGCCGTCGGTAACCACTTCTAGGGTTTCATGGAAGCCAAGTAAGAATTGAATATGTTTTTTCCATCGGATCCAATTTTTACCGTCAAGCATTGGAAGAGAATTTCGAATGCCCTTATCACTAGCCATCTTCGCAGTGGTTGATTTACTTGCCCTAGAAAAACGATCTCTGACGTGAAATTCTTGAAAACTTGATC
Source organism: Vicia faba (assembly GCA_948472305.1). Classification (NCBI taxonomy): domain Eukaryota; kingdom Viridiplantae; phylum Streptophyta; class Magnoliopsida; order Fabales; family Fabaceae; genus Vicia; species Vicia faba. The sequence continues at coordinate 1,729,050,314 of OX451736.1, read as the reverse complement.
AAGAACAATAATCGAAAGCTCTGGATACCAATTTGTTAGTGCGTGAGACACTTTTAGTGAGGAGAGAAAGAGAGAATAATAAGGAAATAAGGATTTGTATTATTCTAGTGTACAAATAATGATACACACTATGACTATTTATATACAACCCTAATTGGACTTGGACAACACAACTTGAATTATATGAAATATTAAATCTAATCAAATCTAATTTAATATTTCTACAGAAATCACGATTATAAGATAATCAACCTTCTAAAACTAATAAATTTTAAATATTAGATAAAATAATAATATGTGCTTTCTATTAAATTTAATTCAATATTTGTTTCATGCATATATTAAAGACTACAATTAACAACCACTCTTACCTATTTTTCATGTATTATAAATGATTTTAGAGTTGTACATATCATGTGAGACTGGATATTTTATATATTAAAAAGACAAAATGATTTTAAACGTTCTCATGTTTGATTGATGTACTAGTGGAATTACTTGTTCACTTCATGTGTTTAAAAACATGAATACATATTATCATAATTGAATTATATTATTATTTATTCTGGTATTGGTATAGTGATCAACACTACTCAAATGAATATTTATAAAAAAATAAAAAATTGTAGTAACTTAAATTTGAACTCAAAATTTTATATAAAATATGTTTAGACCACTCATCTATAACAATAAAAGATTTCTATTGATATGAGTGCAATGTATATTGATATCTCTTTTTATTATTTTTCATAATTTATTTATATAAATAATTGCTAAGATATTTGATTCTTGGTAATGAAGATTTATAATTTATTTTTTCAACATGTATTTTTTTTCTTGATAATATATTTTATATTTCATAATACATGAATAATATTATATTTTATATTTCATAATACATGAATAAAAATACACTCTATATTTTAAATTTAGTATATTATTATTTTGATTTAACTCACTATATTTAATTATATATTTTTAAATAAAGAGACAAAAAATATTACCATGCAACTTTAAATTCTATATAAATGTCATTATCACCTCATACAAGTCCTAAAAGTCACAAACATAATATTAAAAGACAAAAATATATTTAGAAACAAGAAGTTGATATTGTCATATATGATATTAAAGTCTTAATATAAATTAATAATTGAAATTAAAAATTCAATCACTTTTTTTTATAGTAATTTCAAGTTTCAAATGTCTTTGATTTTGTTTTCATTGGTGTTATTCCTTCAAAATTCAAAGTATAAAGCGATGAAATAAGAACCACTTGATTTGTTTTTACCATTCAAATTAATTCTAGCAATGTGTCTGATAAGAAACGTGTTCTTATCAAATTTCCTCCATAAACACTATTACCAACTGTTTTTATCATGATAGATTTTGATATCAACACTTAAATTTTAAGACTTAGTTTCAATTCTTCTTTTTATTATTTGTTTTTCACATTAAAACATTAATGTTGTTATTAAAGATTTTGAACTGATTGTACCTTTATTAAAGATAAATAATAGTAAAACTTTAAGTCTATGTTACTATGAACTTGTTGACGAGATCAATTGTATAACTTTTGTTCTTTGAATTTTATAAAGTTAAAATTTAATCTTAAAATAAGTTGTATGTTTAAACCATTATCATGTAGAAGAAAGTTTGAAAAAAATAATTGAAAAAACTAATTGAAAAAAATAAAATAAAAATAAATCAAACAAAAACGTGAACTTAAAATGAGGAACATGCGGGAACATGCGAGTAACATTAGTTGATGTTTAAGTTTTGATGAGTGTTCATTCAAGTGAAAATAAAAGTAAATGCTTTATTGAAGAGCTACTTAATTTTGAAACAATTACAATGAAAAAATACATCAATTTTAATATGTTATTTCTTCGACATTTAATTTATAGATTTATGAGATTTTGCATCCAAACTCTTAAAAGACCTACAAATACAATTCGTAATTCGTATTCATGTCATGCATATTAAAAAGACAACTTAACCTGCAATAAATTATAATATCGTATTAATAAATGATAAGGTTATGTCGATGGAGTTAGGAATGAAAATAGATCAAGTCAATTAACAAATATTTACGATCTAATTTACATAGGCTACGGTTAGATTAGATTTTTTTTTAAAATAGAAAAAGTCTAGGTTTTTTGTATAAGCGTATTTAATTAAATAAATTAGATCACAAGTCATACAAAAAATCTTATAAGCCTATCAGGCCGACTTATTTTTAATAAATATGAATGAATTTATTGTTTTTTTATATTAAATTTTATACTTTATATAATACAAAAGTAAAATTTAATTATCTTGAATAACTTATGAAAGTAAGTTGAAGAAAATCCTATGAATAATGTCATATGGAGTTTTCATAAATTCTCTCAAACAAATCATCTAACAAAACTTATGCAAACAAGTAAGCTCAAATAAGTCAATGAAAAAATATTCAGTCACATTATACTTTCGATTCTCTAGTTTATTTAAACATAAATTGAATTGCTTATTTTCATATGTTCAAATGATATAGACTTTTAACCAATCACTTGGGCTCTAGTGGTAAAGGAGTTTCTGCAAATGACGATATTCAGAAAATACCGAGTTTGATTCTTGGTAGGAATAATACTTGACCAGTGTTCATACTTCAGTTCACGAGCTAAGACATTCGAAAAGGTCTATAATAGACTACAGACTCAGGCTTTCAATTTTTTAACAAGTTAGACTCAGACTTGATAAAGCCTACCTCAACTTAGCCTCACAGTATATCTGAGTTTTTGTGTATTTGGAATTGCTTGCCTCTACCGTTCACAGGCTACCTTCTTTAGAGTGTTGGTTCCGATATGTAATCATCTTGTATTCATGGTCATTTTTTGTCCCAGTTTCCTTGTCGGGTGGATATCATGAAGGGCATTGATTATACTTAATGAGGGTGTTACATGTCCTTCAAGGGTAGTTTGGTAGGAGGTGGGGTGTCTGGCTAATTCGGGATATATGTCTTGGATGTACTCAAGGGCGGCTTGGTACTCAAGGGTAATTTGGTAGGAGGCGGGGTGTTCGGATAATTCGGGATATACGTCTCGGACGTACTCAAGGGCGGTTTAGTACTCAAGGGCGATTTGGTAGGAGCGGGGTGTCTGGATGATCCGGGATATACGTCCCAGATGTACATAAGCCCCCAAGCGTGAGGCTTGGTAAGGGCGAGACATTTTGAGTTATCGGGAGGTTGGTTAGATTATCCGAGATATTTATCCTGAACGTACATAATGTACATAAGCCCCCCCCCCCCCCCCCCCCAAGCGTGAGGCTTGGTAAGGGTGAAACACTTTAAGTCACCTGACGGTTCTGGATTCTACTATAGGATGTGCATTTTGGACGTACATAAGCCCCCAAGCATGAGGCCTGAGAAGGGCGAAGCACTTTAAGTCGCCTGGCGGTTCTAGATTCTACTCTGGGATAGGCATCCCAGGCGTACATAAGCCCCCTAAGAGTAGGGCCTGAGAAGGGTGGAGCGCTTTAAGTGATTTGGCGGTTCAGGAAATTTAATCTGAGATACACATATTGGAGATATATACAAACTGGTCAGACAATATCGAGAGGTTTTGGGAAGCACCACCCGGATGGCATGCTATAAATTTGATGTTGTCCAGAACAAATGTCTTCATTTTTCTTTCTGCCACGTGTTTGCCTCGGTGTTTGCATTTCCATGCTCCGAGACGTTTTCCAACAATAATGATGACTTTATTGATGGGAAGTGTAGAATTTCGTAGCAATGTCGACTTTTTTAGGGGGATGCATGTCTCATCCATTACTCCTATTAATTAAGGGCATGTTGATATATCCCATATAACATTTTAAGTTGCCACTTACTACATCCTGATTTCCAAGCAAACGTTATTATTTTTCAAGTTTCTCTCTGGCTTTTGTTCTTCCCAAGTTCTTCTCTCTCGCTGTCAAGAAAACACGACTTCATCAGGTAACTTCAAATTGTTTCTCTTACATTTTTCTTTTGTGTTTCAAATTTGGTGCTAGTGTCGTTATGGTAGTCATTCGTGAGTGTGACGAGATGGGTAAGGTTGTGGCTCCCACTACTATCTTGGAGCAGTGCAAATTGTGGGACGAATATGTTAAGACCTTTATGTGAAAATGGGAAGAAATGATTAGGGTTTTATAAATAGGGAGGTATACGGGGATTTCATCGATCTTACACTCTCTAACGACAATGACACTGTCTTCTTCCTCAGGTTTTGTGAAAGTTACCAGGGAGCCCAATTGGGATTCCTTAACTTCATCTGTTATGAAGATTGATTCAATTTGTTTAAGTGATCTATACATCCAAGTTTTTAGAAAAGGTCATTATATTTCAAACACCGGTGAAGAGGAAGATGTAATCTTGGAGTCGTGCACCCTAGGAGAGAAGGTCTGTTTGTACCGCCCCTGACTCTCCCAATGAGTTCTTCTATTTTTTTGAGGATATCTTGGGAGTCCTCTGATAAGTGCAAATTGTAACTATTTTTGTATATAGTTTTTGTTGCACTTATCGAATTTTTATTGTTAATATCGTTGAATAAACCCGACTTTTGTGTAAATACATTTAGTTTATGCTTATTTGTGTTTTTGTGTACATAGGGTACCGTTTGATGTTTTTCCATTCATTTTGTAGGTATTGATGCGTATTTGGAGCATGAAAAATAAAGTGTCGAAGACACAGCTTCAAACGGGCGATTTTGAGCAACTCATCAACGAATAAGACTCAAAATCAAAGAATAAAAATCATCAATTTGGATATTTGTCATTGTTAGAAAGAGCATTGAATAAGCTTCCCAACGCTTTGAACCGGGTGCGAATCAAACTTATGATTCAAAAGTTATGGCTGAAATAGTGCAGAATATTGTGCTGATTTTTCAACCTTCTGTCATCCGTCGTCGGGTGACGCTTTTGGTCTCCGGGTGATGCTAGGCGAGTTGTAGCATGGGAAAAACACTGTTTTGGTAGCGGACGATGCTTTTTGGTCGTCGGGCGATGCTGGACAGTCAAAAATGCGTATTTAGGTGTATAAACACATTTTTTGGGTATGGTTTTGGGTATTTTTGATCCCAACTCCATCAACCTTCATTTTGTGATAGGATTAGCTTAGAAAACAACATTTAAGCTTGCATACAAAGATCCAGGGTGGATTGCTCATCAATCGGCGCTGATAAACCGGGAGATTTGTGGTTCATTTCTCTTTCTCTTTGTGTATTTTTTTATGTGTTTGGTTTGTACATGTATTTACTCTGAACTTGTGTATATTTATCACCCATGGTGTTATATAAAACTTTGTTTATTAATCTCTATTGATTGTTGTCCTGAATTTTTGCTCTGTGCTAGGGACTTAAGTTGTTATAGACATATACTGCTTAGATTCTTATCTAGGATGATCATTTGTTAGTTTATGAACTCTAGAGATAGATTTAGAGCTAAAATATACTTGGGTATCATAGCTTAATGCCTCTGTGTGGTTGTGTTGTGTTGAGAGATTGTCAGTGCGATTACATAAGTTGTCTTCTATGTTGTTCAGGAGGTAGAGAGATCATTTCCTTGATGATACAGTCAGTCTCTCAATGTGGTTTAGAAATGACTTATATTGTGAGTGATAGTAGTGACATTGATGAGTATTGTTAGGCTGAATGTAACTGGTCGATAGATTTAAGTCTGTGATGAGTAGATTATATGCAGGCTTGATAACTTCTTTCTTAGTTTTTTTTATACTTTTCTGCACAACTTTATTGTGTTATATTCTTCATTGCGTTGTTGTTCAGTGATTAATGTCTCGATATCTCTTAGGACATCTGATATCTGACTACTAGAATTTCACTGGCTAATCAATTAGGAAGCGTCTTAACCAATTAGGAAAATAAAATCTTCTCTTTACTCTATTAGAACTAGTATCTAATTAACTAAGGAGCTAACTCGCCACCTAATAGATTAGCAACCCTTTCAATCAATTAGGAAGTGAACCTATCTAAATTGTTTCCATATTTACTAGCTTTAATCCATTAACGCCACATGCTAAACAATTAGAGTGAGTCCAGAGACCATTGGTTACACTCATTTTTAGCCAAAATTTTTCTCATATATAAAGGAGTCTTGCGCACTCTTCCAAAACACAAAAATATGATTTAATACTCATCTTCCTTACTCGCTTTGTTCATATAAAAAAATTTATACACATGTCATTATCTTAGGGTTGAGAGAGCAAAAGGCTTAAAGCAGAGTCGTGTAATTGTAATTCAAGAGCTTAGTTCTCTTGTAACAGTATATGTGATATAAATTTTTCAATTTGAACTCGTGTAAAATCTTAGTGTAAGAAGGTTGTAGGTCGAACTTGGTGTAAAAGCTCAAACTTTTTGGTGAAAATCTCAAGGGAAAACTCTTAGGGACTGGTCTAAGGCTGAAATAGTATAAATCATGGTGTGATTTCTCTACATCTTATCTTTTATGTGGAATTTATCTTCCACTCGAAATTATCTATTTCATCTTTTTATTTAAAATTGGCTAATCTTTAAATGAATATTTTGTGAAAAAGTTTTAAAAATCTAAATAATACAATTCACCTCTCTCTCGTGTTTAAAGTCACCTAGTTAATAAGTAGCATCAGAGGTTAACTCTTGTTATGAGACTTGATGATGTATGAATTCAAACGACTCAATAAACAAATCTTTATCCTTTAATATATATATATATATATATATATATATATATATATATATATATATATATATATATATATATATATATATATATATATATATATATATATATATATATATATATATATATATATATATATATATATATATATATATATATATATATATATATATATATATATATATATATATATATAAGGGTATGATATGGATCTATGTGAGTTTCAGGTACACGTGTTTGCAACCATTAGATGATCCTGTTAGTTTTGATGTTGACAACACTTTATGTAAAACAATATTCGGTGAAGTCTTTATCTATCAAGATAATTCAATGGTCAAGATGTTCTTTGTGAGATCAAATTTCAAGCCTCCTCAATGATGACAACACCTTAGGTCAAATGGAGTTCGGTGAAATATTTGGGGACAACTATCCAGCAATCTCTGATGACGATATTCAATCAAGAAGATATCTCAAGCCTCATTAGTTATAAGAGTCAAGTTCCAGTAGAAGTACTAAGGCATAGATGAATTTATCAAAGGGACTTGAAGCTCTAAAGTTGTAAAAGAGAATAAATATGAAAGCTCATATAGTCTTGTGTTTAGTGTGTGTCTAAGTAATTAGTTTAATGTAAAAGGTATTAGAGTAATTCTCGAAGTACTAAGGCAATCACACACGCACACGTAAAATTCTCTTAAAATCTCTCTTATTTCTCAAAATATATTGGAAACCTATCAAGGCTTGTGTATAATTGATTAAGAAATATTTCTAATCAATTAGAAAGATTTTTACATGGGCTAATCGATTAAGGATAGGGTCTAACCGATTAGAGTAAGTTAAATGACTTATTAATTGATTAGAAATGTTTTGATCGATTAAATCATATAGCTAGTCTAGGTTTACTTTATGGATTAGGGTTGCCACCTTTTGATGTGTATTAATCGATTAAATGGTGATTTAATAAATTAAACCATTTAATTTGACTCATGGATCATTTTTTTAGCCAATTTTTTCCTACATAAAGGACACTTCTCCTCATTTTATTTCACACCATTTTTTATAATAAAACTCATTTTAGTATTATTTCTATTCTCTTCTTCTCTATTTTCTATTTTCACTATAATTGTCTTAGTACCTAGATAGTGAAAACTCCTTTGTGAGAATTTTGGTGTATAAATGTTGTGTTATTTTTTTAACTTTACTAAAAGGGTGTTTTCACTTGTGTAATATCTTTGTAAGGATTTTTGTTTGATTCCTGACTTTAGATTTAAAATTGTGATCATCCACAATCTCTTAGTTAATCATATCTATCAAGACTTTAGAGTCATTCTCGACCACCAGATTTGTAACTTTCTTTTGTCAAACTAGCTTCATCTCATGTAACATCATCCACATCTTCATAGTTTTGAGCATCACACAAACCAAATTTTCGTGCACAATGTCTCACCCAATTTCATTAGAAATCCCTGAGTAAGCCTATGCATCCGATATTGGGCATAGACTTCTTGTAAGTTCTATCATAATTGAGCTTACCATTAAACGTGTTAGATCTCTAGTTTTAAAAATCATTATTCTACATTTGGTTGCCATTCTCGATCTCATTCACCAAATGCAAGACTGTTTTTGTTGGATTGTCAGACCGTTGAAAGTCTTCTTCAACAATTGATTTGTTTCTCCACATCTACAAGTACTGACAAGAGATTATAAAGATGTATCTTCACTGTAGTGAAAATCTGTACAATTTTTTATGAGACTGTGAGAGATTCAATCCTTACATGAAAAATAGTAAAACTGAGTCATTTTATTAAAAGAAACAAATTTAATTTATATTTGTAGTACATAAGGACAATCCCAAAACACAACAACCAATGTCTCTTTAATATCCATATACTAGTTACCATCTACTATTTGAAACATTGTTATTGGTGCTTTGCACAATTCTTTCGCTCATATTTAAGCTTCCATGTCACCGTTTTATGAATAATTGAAATTTAAAATACGTATACAAATTTGTAAACATTGTTAAAAAAGTAAATTTAATGAGATCCATTTTAAAGTTTTTTATAGATTATATAAATATTTATAATTAAAAAAATAAAAAAATATAAAAAAATAGTAAAATTTATTTAAAAAATTAAAATGAGTTCTTTGACGTGAACGATCTTACTAGTATCAATTCTATAAGGAAATAGTTGAATTGATAGGGGATATAATTGATTCTATTAAAATTAAATTTGATATAATTGATTTTAACTTAATTGATTTATATTTGGATATATTTATATAATTGATATAATTGATTTTAACTTAATTAATTCTGAAAACAGAACTTATAAATTTTAGCTTTAAATATAATCAATTTTGAAGATATAATCAATTCTACTTTTGATAAACCAAACACTTCAAAATTATCCGAAATTCCAAAGTCTTTTAATTTATCTAGTAAAGTATGAAAACTAGTCACTTTGATCAATTATTCTCCCAAATATTAAAGAACTACCACTTGTTTTCAATTTCCAAAATGCAACCATGCTTAAGAACCCATAGAGTTTAAATACTTCTCCATATGGTTAAAATTAAAATTGATTTATTCTTCTCTAATTTCATGTTATCTTAGAGTATTTAATGTTTACTACTTGTCCATGTTGGTACCTGTATGATATAGTACTATTAGAGATCTTACAATAAATGTCTTCCCTCCATTCATTGACCTGTGCAACTAGCTCTCTTTTCTAACTACCATTTGTTACCTTTTATACCTCTTCTCTCATTTCCTCTTCTTGTTAATCTAGCTAGACTCACAACTAAGAGAAACTATAGTAGAAAACAACCTTTTCCATGACACACTAACCAAATTTTTACAAACTATGATGTTTGTGTTTTCAATAGAAACAACAACATAGTACGTAGTTTCACCAACGAACAGTGTAAAGCCAAAATGGGTTGTTGTGCTAGTAGTAACAGATCTTCGTTGTCAACAACAAAGAGCAATGATTTTCAGGTATCAAGATCTAGCATTTCTCAGGTGAAAGGCTCGGAAAACAGAGCACCCCCTCCTGTTCCATTGGAAGAAGAAACCGTGAAGGAAGTGTTGTCGGAAACGTCAAAATGGAAGAAATATGAAGGTGAAAAGCCAAAGTGTTTTGAGAAATTTGATAGAGAGAACAAGGTTGAGAAACCGTTCTACAAAGTCGATGAGATCTCTGAATTCTCTGAGGTTTGTAGCTTAGGCGAAAGTGTGTCTACAGTCACTGATAGGAGAGAAGATGAAGAAGAATTTCGCCAAAGGGTCAACGGATCTCCCGCTAAAACACGCAAAAACCGTTCTTTTTCCGGTGAGAGAAGAGAGTGGACGGCGGGGAAGTCGCCGGCGAGAAGGTCAGAGCAGTCTCCGGTTAAAAGAAATGCTGGGTCGGCAAGGAGAGATCAAATTGGAAATGGGGGAGTCAGAAACAATCTTCACCGGAGAGACGCCGGAGAAAACTCCGGCCGACGATCTAGATCACCGGCCACTCGCACTGACAACGGATCAACGAGATCCGTTGCGGGTCGAAGCTTATCTGCAAGAAAAACTAACCAATCGCCAGCTAAGGCGAGAACATCCTCGCCGGTGAATGGTTGCCGAAAAATGGAGAATTCAACAATGGAGAATAAATGGCCATCAACGGCAAATGAGTCACTGGAAAACCCACTTGTGTCATTGGAATGTTTCATCTTTCTCTAGTGAAATTTCCAATTTACATCTGATATTTTCGACGACACTGATGTTTCTGCATAACTATTATCTGATCCGAACTTGATAGGTTACTAATATGAATAAGTAGTAACAATTCTTAAATTATGTACTTTGTTTAGTTGGTTATTAATTAATAGTGACATAGTATGAAAGTTAATGATAGTTGAAGTCAAGGGTCAATTTTAGTGACTAAGTTATATTAAGGTAGAGAGAGATTGGGTAGCAATTTCGAAACATAACGATTTGGATATTGTAATACGTAAATGCAATGTGGTGAAAATTGATGTTTGCAATGTTTGTGCCTTTTTCTTCTCTGTGGATGGATTTCTTCTACTGCACCGATTTGGCTTGTTAGGAAAGATTGCGTCTCTGCCATTCAGGATTCAGTCTGTACAAAATTATTCACATAAGGTAGTGTGATAGCGAAAGATTCAAGAGAGGAGATTAGTTAGTGAAAATGAGGACAAAATATAATTATTTAGTTTTTTTTTTGTACAAATGATGAAGTAAATTTTGTACTATGAAATAGGTTGTGCAAGGCTTTTCAAGTTCCAATTGCTAACAGTTCATAAAATTTGTTGAATTGAATAAAATGATGGATCAAACAATTTGAGTTTCTAAAACAATTTGAGCTAGCCAAACACTTTTCGAGTCATACACTTGAATAGAAAATATAAAAGTATATGAAGTCAAATCTATTGTACAAAATGTCAAGGTCCATTCAATACATATTTACATAATATATTTTGGCTTCTTAGCTTATAACTAGCTCACAGTTTGGTGTGTTAGCTCATCTTCCTTCTCTTGCTGTGTTTTCTTCACATAACATAAACAATACATGATTTTCTTCTCTCACTTTGCATGCACACAAACACAACAATGGGACCATCATTCAAGTCCATCTCATGCACTAGAAAAGGTTTGTATATATTAGAAACCAAAAAATTATCATACAAATTGTTTAGCAAATTTGATGAATTTAGAAGTCTTTGTTATGATTTGAATCCTAGGAGAGGTTCAAGGTTCATTTTGAAGAATGTAAACTGTGAAGCAAGGCCAGGGGATATTACTGCTATTGCTGGTCCTAGTGGAGTTGGAAAAACCACACTGCTCGAAATTCTTGCTGGGAGAATACTCGCCTGTAAAGTTTCCGGACAAGTACTTTTCAATCACATGCCTATGGATGTGAACGTGTACAACACAAAACAGGGAAGGCAGAGATGGAAGTATTGAGACAGTATTGAAGGGATGACAATATTGTGTTGTTTTAGTAATAGTCTCACATCTGTTGATATAAAAACACCATTAGTGTTTATATATCAATCAAACTTATGGATATATCAATTGAAAATAGTATGAGAGTAAGTGGGTTTCTATTGATATTTTATTGGGCTTTGGCCCAAATAAAATATTTTGATTATTTAAAAAAATTATTTCTAAAAATTTTAAATAAACTAAATTAAAAAAAAGTTTAAAAAAATAATTAAAAAAGTTAATAAAATATAAAATTAAAAATATATAAATAAAATAAAATTTCACTTGGATTTAAATAAGCATAGTCAGCAATTTTCTGATGTCACGGTGGCATACATGATCCAGTCAGCCATTTCAAATGAAATATAAATTAAAAGGGGGTAAATCAAAATCTCACTACTATTGCAAGAGAGTAGAAGACATTTAACCTTTTTTTTATTTTATATTTATTTTGTATCGGAGTAGATTGGTTACGAATCATGCTCTTAGGCAATCCTCGATGCAAGCATTGTGAGGACGAGATCGAGGATATTCTCCATGTCATGTGCGACTTTCCTTTTGTCAAAGAGATTCGATGTGGTTGTTCCAAAAAATTTGGAAGATGTAATACTCACCTTGTTGAGATTTTTGGAGGGGTTATATCTTGAGCAAACTCGTGTGTATTTAAAAGTTGAGTTTTATGTGGATTTAAAGGTCGTCGTTGATAATTTGAGGAAAGGAAATATGTGTAGTTGTTTATTTTTGTTTTTAGTAAATCAAATCACAAGTTTTAGTTCACTTAAAGGATTAAAAAAAATCTTAAGGACATTTGTGCAAAATAGTTTGATAAGATGTGTTTGTGCTTGGGTATTTGATGTTTGAATGTAGAAATTGGATACAAATTTCAATAAAAACAATACATAATTTTTCGAAAATAAAGTAAACAAGGAACATAAGAAAATTAATTAAATAAAATGTTCGGGTTAAAGAATTAGTAGAGGGGCGTACATACATACATTTCTCTCAAATTCTTTTCCCTCTGTGACTTGGATACTCGAATTCTATAGAGAATATTAATGAAGTTGTGGAACTTTATTACATGAATGAAATTTATGTGGCCTTTTGTCCTATGCTTTGCTTCCACGACACTTCAATTGTTAAACTGCTACAAACTGCTACTCATGTCGACAACTGCCCTTAAATCTTCTGACTGCTTCTTTCAAAAACATCTTCATGTCTTCTGTCTATCCCTGTTGAATATGCCAAATCACGACAAATCTTTTTGAGATTATGAACATATTTTGAAGAGAGACTAATCATAATCTTGTGGATTCGTTCTTGAGATTCCTCCTAACTAAGCCTAGTGGGTCTCTAGGTCATCTAGTTCTTGAACTCAAGAATATACTAAGTTTGAAAACACCTGGTAGGCGAGTCAAACTCACTACCTCAGTCGAAGTAATCAATATGTAGAAACTACAACTAGGTTATTTTACACTTAACAATATTATCCTTTGCATCACACTTTCATGTTGAAAATTCTAAACTTAAATCCTCAAGCTAACAAATGCCCTAAAAAATGTCAATTTCGATCATGTTTACATAATTGAAGAAAGTGGTATTTTTAGTAAACTCTTGTACTGTTCAAATTAGTATGCATAGTCATCATCATCATGACCACTTTCAACAAATTGTCACATCAAGAACGTGCTAGCAAACTTTGATCATGATCCCAATTTCCTAGGTTATTGTGGGCCACAAGATTTATCCATTTTAGAAAAAAATTAATTAATTTTATTCCATAAAATCAAACGTTAGTGGGTTTTAATTTAGAGGGGGAATCTGAACAGTTTTATTACATGGCTATATATACACCCTCCTCCTTTCTTTCTTCTCTTTCGCGACTTCTTCTTCCCTGAACCTTGAGAGCTTTCATTTTTCTGCAACTTTCATTCTCTTCTTGTACTCAAACTTTAGAGCAATGACTTCTTCTAGTGAGAAGAATCAACTCTCGATTCCTTCTGCTGCTAATGTTATTGCTCTTAATCTCTTTGGAAATCACACTTATATCCTTGAACCACCAATGGAGAAATAAAAAAATGTCATCAGGGATTCCCAAGTATTAATTTCTTTTTCTATCTAAGGTAATGTTAATGCATTTTTGGGTCCATTTCCCAGATATTCTACAAAACCTGCTAAGTTACATGAAATTTATCCTTGTTTGCGCCGTTATAAACCTTGCGTATTTGAAGACACAATCTATGAGTTAGGTTTTATGGATTTATCCCACCGTGTCATTCTTTTGTCTCATACTATCAACAATGAAGCTTTTATTAATTAGTTAAACAAAGTAGAAAAGAAGAAAGAAAAAATCTGAAAAGACTAAGGTATATTTGACTTGATTCAATTGTCCAGAAATGGCCCCAAATATAATTCCCACATGCTCATTTCAGCCTTTTACTTTTGAGAAGCTTCGACCAACACATTTCACCTCCACTATGAAATGGTAACCTCTACCCTTTTCGACGTGGCTGTTATTATTGACCTTCAACTAATTGGGGATACCTTTGAACCCATTCTCTAAAACAAAATCAAACCTGATTTTCCTTTCACCCATGCTAGCTTTAGAAATTATATTAAATACCATCATGAAGATCATGAGGAAGTCTCTGACTATGAGCACATCGCTTTCCTCACTCTTTGGCTATCTCATTTTGTCCTTTGTTCTAATTCTTTGCAAATACCCAAGAAGTTTATAGATTTGGCCACCCATATTCATGAAGGGCGAAACATATGTCTCACCAGGTTGAACGTAGGTTCCCTTTATGAATCCATATGGCTTGTTTCTTTTGACCTAAAATATACAACCAAGCCTGAGACAAGCTTTTGATCTCTGGCCCTATGTGGCTCTTGCAACTTTGGCTTAATGTCGCCTGTGAACCTTCTCTAAAAATTATCATCCAATATGATTTAGCGATACAGGTCGAAGATAGACGGGTTGAAGGAACTAGGCTTTATTTGCTTACTCCATAATACAATGGAATTCAATCGAGCAAGCCTTCAAAAACTATTTCCTTATGTGTGCAGACTATGTTACATTCATTTCCTCCATGGCCCCATTTGTCAGTCAAATTTATGGCCCAAATTGGTTTAAGAGAGAATTTCCAACTCTTTTTTTTGACAATTTGACTTTAACCAATTTTTAACAAAGTCATTTTTTATCGATAAAGACGAAATCTATTTGGCCAACACTGTATTATCGAAGGAAAACTATCAAGCGTGTTTAGACTTTTATGCCAAAGAAGTCATTACTCTAACCCCTTTTGAATTTCAAGCTTCTTATTTATGCACAGAAAAATGGTCAGCTTATCTTCTTGATGTTTATGTGGATCACTTAACTCTCGACAATGTCTAACATACATTTTTTCCTCTTTGCATATTTGTGGTACGGTGGGAGAACTGACTTGGGTGTTTTGTGTTTTATCGCAAATGTTACGGTTAGCAAGATTCGCCACTGACTTTTCTTTTAACCAAAAGGAAAGGCCGAAAAGAACAGGAAAGACCTTTGAGATTATTTCTTGAGTTCGAGGGGTAGATTATGAAAAGGGACGGTATTAACACCCTTTTCATCCATAGTTATCTATGGGATCTTAGTTGCTTGTTAGATCACTTGCTTTTGTTTGAAAATATGCTTTGTGTGGTTTTTGAAAGTATTTTGAAAAGGCGCCTTCGTTTAGGCAAATTTTGTAATAGTTATCGTTCGTAAGAACGTATACAAAGTGTTGGGCTTTTGAAAATATTTCAAAGTGTTTTTGAAAGTTTTGGTGTTTGTTTTGAAAATAAGCAAGGATGTTTGATTTGAAAATGAGCAAGCAACTAGGAATAATCTACCTACTATAAAGTTTTTGTTCATTTCTTCCTTTCCTTTGATATTGCTAACTTACCATTGATTGGTAAGAAGCCTTATCTTTGGATGTAAAGGGGACGGGCGTGGGTCATCGTATAATCATGATAGCAATGTTGTGAGATATCTTAGCATTTCTCTTTGAGGGGCTAAGATCATTTTGAAAGACAACATTGATAGCGTCATCGAGGGACTATGATCTTGTATTTTTGATTGCTTTTGCTAAGATACCCCACATGCATAACATGACCATTTTTGTAACGCAACAAAGTGGAATTACCCTAAGGGTGTAAGTATGCAAGTGTGTTTGATTTACATGCATTATTTATCTTGAATTAGGGTTTGCTACTTATTGGTTTTAGTCTTGCCATACAAACCCAAATTACTAGCATTTATATTAAATCGATAAATTGCGGAAAGTAAAATTACTAAGCTATCACATCATTAGGGGAGGGGGTATACAAATTTACAATTGGGGATTTGCAAGAAAATTAAACCTAATTATCTATTACAACCATATTGAATGATATACAAGAATTAAATAAAAATAATGCAAGAATGTAAATGAAAAAAGAAATGGTTATGTTTGGTTTTTATGAAAGGGTTTTAACCTAATTAAAGAATATGATTAATTAAAATTATGCAAAATTAAACTTAAACTAATTAAGAAAGAAATTAGGTATGAAACATTTTTTGGGGTTTTTATGAAAAAAGGTTTTAACTTAATGAGAATAATATGAAAATTGATTAATTAAAAGAAACCTAAGTTCTAAATTAATTTTAATTTAAAAGAAAATAAATAATAATTAAACCTAAATCTAAATATTAATTATCAAAAAAAGAAATTAAATTTATTAAGAAAATATTTTTGTTCTTTTGGTTTCATAAAGAAAAGAAAATAAAATGAGCATTTTTAAATATGTAAATAAAACAAATAAAATATTATTGGATTTTTTATAAATAAAAATAAAAATAATATTAATATTAATAATAATAATAATAAATAATAAGAAAACTGAAATAAAATATAAATAAGAAAAATAAAATAAAAGAAAATTAAATAATAAAAAGAAATTGGGCTAGCATGCAAAAGTAAATAGGGGTTAAAAATCAGCAAAAAAAACAAAAGCCCAAAGGGGGAGGCCCAAGCGCTACTTTATAGAGCAAAAAAGAGAGAAGATGTGAGAAAAATGCACAAAAGGCAGCGCTGGGTGTTGAATCCCTGACCTCTACACAAATGCGCGCTACCTTTGCCACTGAGGTGGCTGTACATCCGGTAACATAAACAAAACAAATAATACATAACACAAGTCATGTCCTGAATATGACTTCATCTTCAACCTCCAACCTAAACATCTGTAACTTGTTCATTTCTCAACAAAAATGAAGTATGCAAACATGAAAGTTGCTCCATTTTTCCATACAAATTCAACCATATAAATATCATAACCTATAAATCAAAGATGAATGAGAATTTCTAAAAGTACCAAATTCTGACCTAATTATTCTTAGAGATTCAAACCTAAAATTCTCACTACTCAAGCAATATAAATGAAATCTATGGACATGTACAGCTTCAGGGCAATGATGTCTATATTTTATCTTCACAAATGCAAGCCTAACAATGCCTAAATGAGAGGTAGAAGTTTAGAAAATGTACCTCAAAACTGGGAATTGTGAAATGAGTTTGAGCTGCTTTCAAGGAGTTGTGATGATCAGGTTAGCTTCCTCAAGTTCCCAGGAAGCTAATGCAATGATTAGCTTGAGCAATGGAAGGCTGAAATGGCTTGGAGAAGTAAACCTGCAATGCTCTATTTTATATTATGGAGTTTGATGCAAATGGTGTTACAGTTATGAAACATGGACAGGGATAGGTTATATTTGATGTATAGGATCTTTAGGAACTAAAAGGCCAAGAAGCGCACGAGGGAAATGGGAGTTACAAGTTCAAAGTCAGAAACTGTGCAACAATGGTGTTTTTGGACAATTTCTGGTTTGAGGGAGTTTCAGGGTGTTAATGCTAGTCTTAGCTCACAAATAGTGCCTCTATTTATAAGCAACAAGTTTAGAAGCTTGTCTTTGATCAGAATTCAAAATCACATGTTTAAGCTCAACATGTGATTTTTGAGAAATCCAAGTTTCAATGCCTTGTGTACTTGCTAATGTAGAGTGGTTATGCTTTAAACAAACTTGCTCCTGACTTTGTAGATGGAGTGTGATCAGAGGGAACAAGTTAGAGGCTCAAGAATTGACTTTTTACATAAAGCTTGCTTTTCAAGAATGGCATTCTTCACTTTCTTCCCAAAATGGCAATTTAAGTTGGATAATGCTTAAACCACTTGGATTATAGCTCAAAAGTTTGTGTAATCCATTAATGATGGATAGATACACAAGTTAGAAGGCCTGCAAAGCAAGATTATGCAGCCTAACAATGAGATTGGATTATGTGTTCATCTAGAAATGACTTGTAATTCAAGAATGAAACCTTATCTTCTTGCCTTCGATTCTCCTTGCTAAAGTATGATCTCAAGAGTACTTGGACATTTTGGAAAGCTTGTAACATCCTATACAACATCCATGTTGGAAATTTTTGAAGATTAATCTTGGAACTATGTGAAACATTTCCATGAAGTTAGGTCATAATCATGCCTAAACTAGGACAAAATTTCACTAACTTTTTCAAGTTTCATGAACATGTCTTCTTAAAATCATAACTTGAAATCCATGAATTTATAGAAAAAGTTGTGTTCTAAAATGTTTTAGATATCATTGAGATCTACAACTTTCATCTTGGAATTTCCTTTGAATCATCTTGCATCATGGTGGAAATTTGGCTCAAAGTTTTGAAAAAAATGTGAATTTCCAACACTTAGAAAAATTTCTAAGTTTAGAAATTTTGACTTTTCAAAATGAAATATTGGCTTTTTTATTTCTTGATGAAAAAGTTTCATATTTTGACATGTCTTGATGAATTGTGATCTTTTATACTTGATTTTGATCAAAAAGTCAAAGTTTGACTTTTCAATGCACTGTTGACTGAAATTCATCTGTCAATCAATTGAGCTTGAGAAATGTTTTGAGTCATGCCATTAGGTCAAAATGATGTATTTGAATCCTTGATATCGTGTCTCAAACCAATAAGTCATTTGCTAGGTCAAAAATCAGAAATTGCACCTTCTTAGTCAAAACCCTAATTTTGACCATTTTGTCCGTTTGATGATTTGATCAAATTTCTTGAGGAATTGTGATACAAACTTGATAAAATGACATATATGAGTTTATAATGTTGATATGGATAAAAAATTATGAAGTTTGACTGTAAATTGGCCATACTTGACTTTTTCTCCAATACAGCTGATTTTAGGTCACTTGATAATTGACTGAGCAAAAATGTGATCCAAGACTTGAAACTTGACATGAGAAATCTTGAGGGTCCAAAATGATCCATGAAAGTCATATGGGGCATTAAAAGTCCATTTGTCCTTGTGAAATCTCAAACCCTAATTTTCAGTCATTAGTGCTCGAGGAGGTGTCTTGAGCTGATCAAGCCTTGTGCAGTCTTGAATCAAGGGAGATCTTGTGAGAGATTACTTGATAAATGAGAGGGAAAATTTTTGGGTACAACATCTTCCCCTGTTCAATCTTCTTAAACCTGAAGAGTTAGATTAGCGGATCCGCCATTCGTGACTTGAAGGTGGAAGATGATTGAACACTAGAGTGCCCAGAAATTTGCACTCAAAGATGGATTGGGAATGGGATTATAGATGACATTTTGAGGAATGATGGTAAACACTCGTAGAAGTATCAACACAAATCTTTGTTCGATTTATACTAAAACTTGATG
The DNA here is from genome assembly GCA_948472305.1 of Vicia faba. Lineage (NCBI taxonomy): Eukaryota > Viridiplantae > Streptophyta > Magnoliopsida > Fabales > Fabaceae > Vicia > Vicia faba. The sequence continues at coordinate 1,729,030,907 of OX451736.1, read as the reverse complement.
TTTCACCTGTGGAAAAAAGGGTTAGTAAAATGCAGATGTATGCATGATGTTCACAAGATGAATGAGATCATGCTAAATGCATTTTGTATGTATATGCTATGATGTATGAATGTGGGATGTATGTTTGTCCAGGAAAATAAATCCCTGACTGTTGCTGAGGAGTTCTGGATCCCGGATTGCTGTTGGGGATTATCCCTTGAATGTTAATTGTTATCTGGTCGGATCCAGGCTTCACAACTTGCTGAGGATGAGAAAGTCAACTGCTATCTGGTAGGATCCAGGATTCACGGTAACTTTACTAGGGAAGAATAAATTAACTATTATCTTGTCAGATTCCAGGATTTGCAGAAAATTTCTTGGGGAGAGTGAAGTTAGGCCGTTATCTGGTTGGATTCCCAACTTCACGATAACTTGCTGGGGATAAGGAAGTTAACTGTTATCTGGTCGGATTCCAGGCTCTGCAGTAACTTGCTAGAAAGGATGAAGTTGAACTGATATCTAGTCGGGTCCAGGCTTCACAGTAACTTGAAGTGGTAACTACTATCCGATCGGGTCCAGGCTTCATAGTTTTTGAAAGTGTAAGTACCCTGGCTGGAGAATTGGCTTCATTTGTAAAACAAATAAGAAAGCAAGTTTACCCATATTTCCTCTGTTGTTTTAATATGTTGGGTTGAAGAAGTTCAACATCTGGACCAACATGTTATGTAAGATGTCACAACATCAGCATATGACATCGCGCCTGAAATTAAGTTAATATTAGTTAACTATGTTATATGTTGAATGTTTGTAACAGCTGTGACTTGTAACCTAACTATGTTAAGTGATCTAAACTATGAAAGAGGTTATTTGTTGTGTTGAAGAAGTTCAACATCTAGGACAACATGTTAGATGTAATGTCATGACACCTGACTTGACATCACGCCAACGGAATTGGTAATTCAGTTACAGTTCTGGTACTTAAATATTCTGAGAATATATGTGGCGTTTCTTATGGAGAATCTGAAGATCAATCAAGAATAAATCAGAATATTTGAAGAAAATATTGTTTCTAAATATGGAGATATTTTAGGAACTAGAAGACTGAAGACCTTGATTATAGCAGAAGTTTGTTGCTGAGTTGTAACAGCAAGGAGAAAAGCTTGCTGAGATTTTGAAGGCCCAAATCCAGTTGGGTAATAGGTTATAAATAGCAGATTGTAACCTAGGGTTTGACAGCCTCATACAATGTAACATTGGGGGTGTTCTGTTAGGTAAACTTGTCGGTCTGTGGCAAGGTTACCATGTGTGTAACTCGATACCTGTAGGTAAGAGTTTGAGTGTTCTTGGACGAAGCTATGAAGCAAGTCTAAGTATTTCTGCATTACTTCATATTCATTGTAATGTAGGAAACCAAGTGGGAGGGCACTACTTCTTGAGTAGGAGTAAGACTTCTGTTGTTGTGGCAATAGGAATGGAAACTGGTAGGTTTCTATCTAGGAGTTCCTAGGTATAGGTTGCACTGGGTAAATGATTAAGTGAGGGATGGGAACTTGTGAAGTTTAGTCCTGAATTAGTATTGCTGATAGTGGATCTTCTTCCTGGCTTGGTATGCCCCCAGAGTAGGTGTGTTTCACCGAACTGGGTCAATAACTGATTTGTGTTTTTACCTTCAGCACTTTACAATTCTGTCTGTTATATATCAAGGTAAAACTGTAATGTTGTAACAGATGATGTCTCAGAACATGTTAAGACATCATGCTGATATCTGTGCAGGAGAAACAGAACTGTGAAGGTTGTTTGCTCTCTGCTGATCATGTGCAACAGATGAACAGAACTAGGTACATCGTTGTTCTATCCTCTGCACCTTCAAAGTATATTCGGCACAGCTTGGATAAACTGTGCTTCTGTTATTCTTTAGTACTGAATCACGTAAATTTGGGTATCTACCTTGCAGTGTATTTATTGTGTCATATCAGATGTTTAGACATTGAGTATAACATCTGAAGACTGGCATACACCAGAATTTCAATTGGTATCAGAGCAGGCATCCTGTTCTGTTTCTGGATGAGATCCATGGGTGATACTTTCTGGTATCTGCAAGGTCAATCTTAGTACTGGAGATTGTAACCTGGAAAGGTTTATTATTTCCCTGAATGGTCCCTTAAAGTGGGAGGATGGACTATTCATGACAGGAACTGTGTGATTGGCATTTGGCCTGGTTGTGTGGTAGCTGTTCTAGGTTTGATTTATTTTCAAACCTAGGATTTGTGTACGCCTAAAGTGTGTGTGCAAAGATTGAGTTGTATTATGTTCTTCCGCTGTGTAATACTTGGCAAAACTCAAGCTCTGATGTGTTTCCCCTCTTGTGGATTGAAGGCTACTGTATTCAAGAATTCAACATAAGCTATTGAAGATGTCACCGATACTTGAGTCCTCTCAAGTCCACTCATGAAGACGTTCTTCATTCAGAATGCATGCAGCTACTAGTTGAAGAGCATATGTTTTAGGTGTCAAACAAAGGGATACTTTTGTTTGGGACCTACTCCTGACCTGGAAGAGGAGACATCTGTGTGTGCAAAGTTGACAATGGTAGAGTCAACTATGTCTGTGTGCTCCCGAAGGTTACTTTTAGGAGTCAGAACTCTAGAAGTGAAGCTGGTTGAGATGTGACATTGATCAAGGGCTGAGCAGTTGTTCCCTGGAGTACTGTGGTGTGAAGAAAGACAAGCTCATTGGTTAATAAAAGTCAATAATGGTGCAGCATTATCGCTCCTTCATAGAAGTAGATTGGGATCATGAAACTTGTCATTTAAACATCATGATTAGAAGTGGAAGATCTTTCAAGATGTGAGAATTTGAAGACTCAGAATTTGGTTAAGGTAGTATGTTCTGGCAATACATATCTGCTGATGATTGGTGTTGTTGTCTTCTCTGAAGTACTTAAGGTCAACTGAAGTCTGATTGGAGTGATTGGAGTATGAACAGGTATAACTCTTGGAGTTACTTGAATCTGGTAGGGATGTCATATGTCATGTCGAGACATTTGTGTACAATGCATGGATACTTTGTGTGGAGCTTCCATGATTGGTAGTTTGAGGGGGAGATTTGGTTAACCTCCTCACATTAGTTCAGCCTGGTGTTTAGCTGGCTGTTGACCTATGTCACATGGGTTCTGTGTGTTGTGTGACATATTTGCAAGGAAGGATTCATCTCTCTCATTCCTAAGGATGAATCTGATCTGGTAGGAGCTTCAAATCTGTTAAGGAGAGTAGAGTTTGTTCAGAGAACCTAGATATCTCAACTCTTTGGTCTCTCAAAGAAAGTGCTTGCAAGAAGAAGATATTAACACACGAAGAGTATGTCAAAGTATTCAAATGGTGAAAGTATCTTACAGGATAATGGGAAGGATTTATGATCAATTGCTATTCGTGACAAGTACAAGTATTTAATTGATTATCCTTGGAGTTCAAGATAACTGATGTTCTTAAAGATGTGGGAACATTCCTTCTTCTAGACCCTGTGAAGAATCACAGGAAGAGTGATGCTTTAGAGCTATCTCTTTGGTGACAGCAAAATCAATTGATCCTTGAAAAGGTTTCCTGGAAACGTGTTCAGACTCGAGGCTACAAGAAGAAGAAGACATCATAATCTTGATGATGGTTACTTGAATCAGTCTGGCTCTGATCTAGGTAAGGAAGTAAGTTAGAGAAGGAGCTGAATTCAACAACTAGATGTTATAACATAATGTTGTGACATTTGGTTCAACATCAGATTCTTGGTTGGTGAAGTGGCACATCAACTTAAGATAGGATGATCTACGAAGTTGAAGGTTGGATACTTCAAAAAGATCGTCTCTTTGCAGCTCTTAGGAGTTGTTGGGTGGAGAAGATGTTACATGTTCCTGTCTTAGTGTATCTAAGCCTTTTGTGATAACTTGTAGCTTGAAGTTCAAATTTCAATTGGAAGATCAGAATATCTTTGGGAGAAGTCTGACAAACATGGAGAAGTCAAAAGGTGGCATTTGATTTTTTCATATGAGGATTCATGAAGGAGATAATCAAACAGTGGCATTTGGTCTATCTCAGCAGTGGATTCAGAGAATCAAGATAATCAAACATGTGGCAGCTGATTATTATCAAGAAAGTTTGATTCAGAGTATGAATGCGTTCAACCAATATTGTTGAACAGAGGGTGCGCTCTTGAAGACATGAAGATGCGTCTTATGTTTTCCATTCATCAAGGGGTCTTATTTACTTTGAATCAGAAGTTGTCTTGAAGGTCCAACTGAGTATTGAATGTGACCTACTTGTTTCCATGAGGAGAAGTGATTGTCCCTAACAGGGGGAGTATTGGTTTGTAAGAAAGGTCTTCATCAAACTCGTAGGATATAAAGTGTGGCACCTTATTAACTATTGGGATGATGTGTTCAAGACTGAAGAGGACTATGTCTGACCGAATGTCATCACATTGGTAATGACATTGTTCCTAATTTCCTCTAAAACTACAGACAGGAGGAAAATTGGATGAAGTGTGGATTATTATTAATAAACCCATGTGTGTACAGCTGTATGACTCAGAGGGAGTAACCATCCTCTTTGTGAAAATGGAATGGTTTCAAACTGCTAATATGAAAATAGCAGAATGTATGACGACATAGGATTTGAGCGTGTTTTCATCTGCTAAGAAAACAGGGCGGTTGTGTCTCATTATGAAGCAGTTTAGTGAGCTGGAATGTTTAGGTGATAACTTGTCATCTAATAAAGGTATTATATAACTAAGGCAGAGTGTAATATGCCAACGATGTTTCTTGGATAGGGGATCCGAAGACAAGTACATAAAGGGAGTAGTCGGTTCTAAAAGACAAATGTCTGTTTTAAAAGGGGCAAGACATACTTCATCCTGACAATGGTCAAAGGGTCAAACCCAAGGGTAGGTACCTGCATTAAAACCAGTCCTAGGGTACTGAAACTGTCAGAGTAAAGTACCAAGATCGTTACTATCTATGCCAAAGTTGCATTATTTATGAAGACTCTCTCTATTCTTTATCTTCATCAGAGGGTTTCAGCAATATGAAGTTTGTTAGCATCTGGGAAAATTGTGCATGGGTATGGATCTGTATGGGCAGTCTTTGTCAAATTCTGGCCAAAAAGGGGGAGAAAGATAGGGACCCAGACTCAGGCGAGACTCAGGTGAAAGCAACAGACTGTAATGTCCAACATGCTGAATGGAACGCTCTAACTAAGTGACTTTGTAAGTGACTTTGTTTGTGTCTTGTGTTATGAGTTAAGAGGATAGTTGTGACTTGTGATCTGAGTTACATGATCACAAGTAATCAGTATCAAGATTATCAACAATAATCTTGAGAAAAGAAATCCTCTTGGGCCATCGATGGCTTGGAGTGGCTCACAGATGAGGGATAGAGGTTTGTTGTTTGCTCAAAGGACATCAGCCTCTGCAAAGAAGATGTTGGACAAGATGTTGTAACATCTCAACTGTGTTGTGGCCTGGTCCCAAAATGTAACTTGCACTTATTTGTTTTAGCCAAAATTTTCCAAAGGGGGAGATTGTAAGTACCCTGGCTGGAGAATTGGCTTCATTTGTAAAACAAATAAGAAAGCAAGTTTACCCATATTTCCTCTGTTGTTTTAATATGTTGGGTTGAAGAAGTTCAACATCTGGACCAACATGTTATGTAAGATGTCACAACATCAGCATATGACATCGCGCCTGAAATTAAGTTAATATTAGTTAACTATGTTATATGTTGAATGTTTGTAACAGCTGTGACTTGTAACCTAACTATGTTAAGTGATCTAAACTATGAAAGAGGTTATTTGTTGTGTTGAAGAAGTTCAACATCTAGGACAACATGTTAGATGTAATGTCATGACACCTGACTTGACATCACGCCAACGGAATTGGTAATTCAGTTATAGTTCTGGTACTTAAATATTCTGAGAATATATGTGGCGTTTCTTATGGAGAATCTGAAGATCAATCAAGAATAAATCAGAATATTTGAAGAAAATATTGTTTCTAAATATGGAGATATTTTAGGAACTAGAAGACTGAAGACCTTGATTATAGCAGAAGTTTGTTGCTGAGTTGTAACAGCAAGGAGAAAAGCTTGCTGAGATTTTGAAGGCCCAAATCCAGTTGGGTAATAGGTTATAAATAGCAGATTGTAACCTAGGGTTTGACAGCCTCATACAATGTAACATTGGGGGTGTTCTGTTAGGTAAACCTGTCGGTCTGTGGCAAGGTTACCATGTGTGTAACTCGATACCTGTAGGTAAGAGTTTGAGTGTTCTTGGACGAAGCTATGAAGCAAGTCTAAGTATTTCTGCATTACTTCATATTCATTGTAATGTAGGAAACCAAGTGGGAGGGCACTACTTCTTGAGTAGGAGTAAGACTTCTGTTGTTGTGGCAATAGGAATGGAAACTGGTAGGTTTCTATCTAGGAGTTCCTAGGTATAGGTTGCACTGGGTAAATGATTAAGTGAGGGATGGGAACTTGTGAAGTTTAGTCCTGAATTAGTATTGCTGATAGTGGATCTTCTTCCTGGCTTGGTATGCCCCCAGAGTAGGTGTGTTTCACCGAACTGGGTCAACAACTGATTTGTGTTTTTACCTTCAGCACTTTACAATTCTGTCTGTTATATATCAAGGTAAAACTGTAATGTTGTAACAGATGATGTCTCAGAACATGTTAAGACATCATGCTGATATCTGTGCAGGAGAAACAGAACTGTGAAGGTTGTTTGCTCTCTGCTGATCATGTGCAACAGATGAACAGAACTAGGTACATCGTTGTTCTATCCTCTGCACCTTCAAAGTATATCCGGCACAGCTTGGATAAATTGTGCTTCTGTTATTCTTTAGTACTGAATCACGTAAATTTGGGTATCTACCTTGCAGTGTATTTATTGTGTCATATCAGATGTTTAGACATTGAGTATAACATCTGAAGACTGGCATACACCAGAATTTCAGAAAGGTTATACTATTATCTGGTCGGGTCCAGGCTTCATAGTGTCTTACTAAGGATTGTAGCTAATTGTTATCTAGTCGGACTCCAGGCTTCACAATAGCTTGCTTGAATAGACGAATTTGAACTGATATCTTGTCGGATCCAGGCTTCACAGGTTTTGAGGTGGATGAAGTCAATTGCTATCTGGCCGGGTCCAGGCTGCACAAAAAACTTATTTGAAAAGACGAAGTTGAACTGATATCTGGTCGGATCCAGGCTTTACAGTAACTTGCTGGGAACTTAGTTGTTATCTGGCCGGATTCCAGGTTTCACAATAAACTTCTGAGGGGAATTGTTATCTGGTCGGATCTAGGCTTCACAATAACTTACTTGAAAAGATGAAGTTAAAAACTGATATCTGGTCGGATCCAGGCTTCACAGTAACTTGTTGGGGTAGAGGAAAACTCTACTAGGGAAAAGAAGTTAAACCTTGGTTTGGTTGAGTCTAGGTTCTTCTATATATTTGGAGAGTTAAACTAATATCTGGTCGGGTCTAGGCTTCAAAATACTTGGAGAAGTTACACTATTATCTGGTCGGGTCCAGTCTTCATAGCATTTGGAAAGTTGTACTATTATCTGGTCGGGTCCAGGCTTCACAGTGTTTTGAATGAATGAAGTTGACCATTATCTGGTCGGGTCCAGGCTTCACATCAACTTTTAGAGATAGTAAAGACTTTGTTGACGACTTTACTGGGGATTAGGGGTTGTGACCCTTTGATTTGTAATTGCCTGAAAGACAAACTCAAGCTGGAGGGGATAGACTCATCTTGGGGAGGTAAGCTCGACTGGGGAGGATGGACTCAGCTGTGGAAGATAGACTATGCCGGGGGAAATCAAACTCAGCTGGGAAGTTATGCTACTCGTTGCTTGTTGGGGAAATAAACCATGTTGATGAGTACTCGATGAACTGCGAATGAGGGGAGTTCTTTTAGGAAGAGATCCATAATCAACTTAGAGGGAGAGAGAGAGATGTCAAGAGATTAAGACTCTGGCTGGGAATCAACCTGTGCAAAGAGACTTTGTGGGTAACTCTATTGAGGATCGGTTTATTGTAGTCGTCCTTGTGGGGATAATGTTAATGAAATAACTCAGTGGGGATATTCCATATACATTAAAGAGATGCTTGTTATTGCTTAGCAGGACACATGTACCAAACAATTTTAATCATGTTCATATGCATATGTTCGTTCAATTTTAGTCATTGGACAATTTTGCATTTAAAAAAAAAACAAAAAGTTTGCACTTCAAAGTATATTTGTATTGATATTTTGCCCATGAATAAGCGTTTTTTGTACAAAGAGACGGAGATCCTAGTAAGAGGAAATTGTCGAAAGGAAAACAAAAGTTGAAAACAAAAAACAAATATCCATGTGGAAATGATCTCATTGCGTTCCAACTCTACTATTGCACCAATGTCTTCGAATGCCCCTGCCATTGACAGAAGTTAATTGGATTGATCTTGGACCGTTTGAACTCGGACCTTGGTGATAAAGTTGACTGTGGTGATTCCACGAGACATAGTCATACGCTTTCAATCCTTAATTTTTCCTGGACCGCCCTTTCAGATTTTCAGCCCACCAGGATGCCCATTTTTGCCCAATTCTCCCTTTCGGGTTTTTAACTTGCCGGGTGTACAACCTTTTGCATATATCCCTAATTTTTGCCCAAACCTTTTGGTTTGCCGGGATGCCCTTATTTTTCCTAGGTGTGTCAACCTAGCGGGTCTCTTATGCGTAGTATTTTTTAACTATGTCCGCGTTTATAGGATGTGGGAAGTCTTTACCATCCATGGTAGTCAGCATCATGGCACCGTCAGAGAACACTCTCTTGATAACAAATGGCCCTTTGTAGGTGGGAGTCCATTTGCCTCTAGGGTCTCCTTGTGGCAGAATGATGCGCTTTATCACCAAGTCACCAACTTGATATACGAGAGGTTTGATTTTTTTTGTTGAAAGCCTTGATCATACGTTTTTGGTACGTCTGACCATGACAAACAACATCCAGTCGTTTTTCATCGATCAAGTTCAGCTGATCCAATCTCGTCTAAATCCACTCGTCTTCGCCTAAGCCTTCCTCATTCATAATCCTTAGTGAGGGAATCTGAACTTCCACTAGCAGAACAACTTCCATGCCATAGACTAGAGAAAAGGGAGTTGCCCTAGTTGATGTTCTAGCTAAAGCGCGGTAGCCGTGAAGAGCAAATGGTAACATCTCATGCCAATCCTTGTAGGTTACTACCATCTCCTGCATAATCTTCTTAATGTTTTTGTTGGCTGCTTCGACTGTGCCATTCATTTTAGGTCTATATGGAGAAGAGTTGTGATGTTTTATTTTGAACTGAGTGCAGAGTTCAGTAATCATAACATTGTTGAGGTTAGTCCCATTGTCGGTGATGATCCTTTAAGGGACACCATAGCGGCATATGAGGTTATGTTTGATGAATCTAGCTACCACATTCTTGGTGACTGAGGCAAACGAGGCAGCTTCGACCCATTTAGTGCAATAATCAATAGCTACCAAAATGAAGCGATGTCCATTGGAAGTAGTGGCCTTGATCTCTCAAATCATGTCAATACCCCACATTACAAATGGCCATGGAGCGGTCATTAAGTTCAGAGGGATAAGAGGCACATGGACCTTATCAGCATAGATTTGGCATTTGTGACAAGTTCATGAATGTTGATGGCAATCAGTCTCCACCATTGACCAATAGTAGCCATCTCTCAGGATTTTCTTGGACATCGTATGTCCTCTAGAGTGAGTACCAAAGAGACCATCGCGCATGTCTTCCATAATTTCCCTTGCATCCTTCTTGTCCACACATCGGAGTAAAATAGATTCATGGTTGCGTTTTTACAAGATTCCGTTACTTAGGAAGAATTTGGCTAAAAATATCGTAAGAACTTTTTATCATTGATGGATGATCCCTCGGGATACTCTTGTGCTTCAAGATATCTCATCACCTCATGGTACCATGTCTTTTCTGCGTCAATGTCAAGCTCACAGCAGTGTGCAGATTTGTCGAATCTCTCAATTATAATCATAGGGGCTTCATTGTCCCATTTGACCTTGAACATTGAAGACATGGTTGCCAAGGCGTCAGCCAACTGATTTTCTTCCCTAGGGAAGTGTTCAAATGCGATCTCTTCGAAGTAAGGAATTAGAGATAGCACAAGTTCCTTGTAAGGGATTAGATTAGGATGCTTAGTGTCCCAATCTCATTTTACTTGGCTAATCACTAAAGCGGAATCCCCAAACACATTCAAATGCTTGATCCTCAAATCAATAGCAGCCTTTAGACCCAAAATACACGCTTCATACTCAACCATGTTGTTCGTGCAATCAAAGCATAGTCTGGAAGTGAAAGGAGTGTGGCAACCTTCAGGGGAGATGATCATAGCACTAATTCTGTTACCCAAGGCGTTGGAAGCCCCATCGAAGACCATAGTCCATCGGGATCCTTGTCCAGGTCCGTCATACAGTCCAGGTTTCATGCAGTCGGTCACCAGCATGATGTTCTCATATGGGAAGTCAAAATTCATAGACTGATAGTCATCAACAGCTTGATGGGCCAAATGATCTGCTAATATGCTTCCTTTGATGGCTTTTTGTGTTGTGTATTGAATGTCGTACTCAGTTGAGATCATTTGCCACCTAGATATCCGTCCGGAAAGTGCAGATTTCTCGAAGATGTACTTGATTGGGTCCATCTTAGAAATCAACAAAGTGGTATGAGTCAACATATACTGTCTTAGCCGGTGAGTAGCCCATGCTAGAGCGTAGCAAGTTTTCTCGAGCAATGAATATCTGGTTTCACAGTCGATAAACTTTTTGCTCAGGTAATAAATAGCATGCTCTTTTCGGTCAGACTCGTTATGTTGGCCTAAAACACACCCCATAGAGTTCTCTGTTACTGTTAAGTACATGATCAAGGGTCTTCCTTCAACTGGAGGCATGAGAATATGAGGTTCTTGTAGATATTCTTTGATTTTGTTGAAGGCAGCTTGACATTCATCATTCCTTCTGACTACCCGATCTTTCTTCAAGAGTTTGAAGATCGACTCACAAGTAGAAGTCAAGTGAGATATGAAGCGGGCGATGTAATTGAGACGACCCAAGAATCCTCTTACTTCCTTTTCAGAGTGGGGGACTGACATTTCTTGGATGGCCTTTACCTTGGCAGGATCAACTTCAATGCCTTTATTGCTGACAACAAAACCTAAAAGTTTTCCAGATCGTACTCCAAATGTGCATTTGTTAGAGTTTAACCTTAACTTATACTTTTTCAGCCTCTCGAATAGTTTGTACAAGTGGTCGAGATGTTCCTCTTCAGTTTGAGATATGGAAATCATATAATCCATATATACCTCTATTTCATGATGAATCATGTCATGAAACAAAGCTACCACAGCCCTTTGATATGTTGCCCCTACGTTCTTCAATCTGAATGGAATGACCTTGTAACAGAAGGTGCCTCATTATGTAACGAAATTTGTCTTCTCCATGTCTTCGGGAGACATCCTTATTTAATTATAGTCGGAGAAGCCATCCATGAAAGAGAATACTTTGTGCTGAGTAGTATTATCGACCAAGACATCAATATGAGGTAGAGGGAAGTTATCCTTAGGGCTTTCCCTATTTAGATCCATATAGTCTACGCATATGGGAACTTTTCCGTCTTTCTTTAGCACTGGAACCACATTGGCAATCCATTGGGGGTAAGATGTCACAACTAGGAATCCTGCATCAAATTGTTTCATCACTTCAGCTTTTATCTTTTCAGACATGTCAGGCCTCATGCGAAGAACTTTTTGTTTGACAGGAGGACAATCTTCTTTTATCGGCAGACAATGAACTATGATGTCGGTATCCAACCCTGGCATATCTTTATACGACCAAGCAAACACTTCCACATAGTCATACAACATCTGAACCAATCTGCTCTTGATATTGCTTTCCAGGTTAGCGCCGATCTTGACTTCTTTCTTGTCTGTCTTGGTACCCAAATTGATGATTTTGACTGACTCTTCGTGTGACTGAATAGCTTTTTCCTCTTGTAGTAGAAGTCTGGCTAGTTCTCCCGGTATTTCACAATCTTCCTCGCCTTCGTCTTCGACTTGGTTAATTGGACATTCGAAGTCATAGTCGGAAATAGTAGAGTCATTAACAATGAGATCCAGAGTGGATGAGGACCTGCAAGAGTGTGTGTGTGTGTGTGCATGTAAGATACATGGCTATTTTGAAAAATGTATTTGAAGGAAAAGAAAGGCAATGAACACAAAGATTTGAATGCAAAAGAGTCCAATGATTTGTACTGAATGATCATATGATTAGATGAACATAAATAAAACCCTTGACAAATGGACCATAGTGCCCCGGGCCAGGGACATGGCTTAAAAGTCATTGTTAAATATTACAGACAAAATTCTCTTGAATTCAATAAAAATCAATAAAAAAATGATTACTCCTCAATGGATGAGATGGGCACAAAGTCCTTTGCTTTCCAATTCTTCAGCTCTGTTGTAGTAGGATACACCCAATCTTCAAATGCAGCTTTAGCATCAGAATCACCTATAGCATTAACTTCATTGACATCCTTGCCATGTTTTGGCATGGGCGCGATGATTACATTCGGAGTTGGAGGAGGATCAAATTCAATAGTCTTATTATCGATTAAATCCTGGATTTTATTCTTCAAGGCCCAATGTTGGTCAGTATCATGCCCCAGGCTACTTGAGTGATAAGCACATTTGGCGTTCGGATTATACTTTGGTGAAGAGGTATCAGGGTTGGCAGGAGGATCGCGCAATGTCACCAAATTAGCCCTGATCAAGTGTTGTAAGGCTTGAGATAATGACATGCCTAACCTCGTGAATTGTCTCCTCGGAGTTCCAAATCGTTGGTGATTTACAGATGGTCTTTGAGTAGGAGTTGGATTGGAGATTCGGACAGCATTAACAGACTGGCGGTCATCCTTCTTGATACGGGACCTTGCCCCGTGCACAACATTGATTTCTTTCTTTGCGGCAAAAGGTTTCTTGACATGATTGGGAGTGGAGGCAGATGCCACGGAAATTTTCCCACTTTTGATGTCGCTTTCAACTCTTTCACCGGTTAAGATCAGCTCGGTGAAACCGGAAGAAGAACAGCCAACCAATAGATTAAAGAAAGGACCAGATAAAATGCCCATAAACATGCCAATGTGCTCCCTATCAGTCAAAGGTGGTTGAACCCTACTGGCCAGGTCTCTCCACTTTTATGCGTGTGCTTTGAATCCTTCATTCTTTTCCATTGTCATATCTTGCAACTGAACTCTTTTTGGCGCCAAGTCAGTGTTATACTGGTATTGGTGGTAGAATGCGATAGCTAAATCTTCCCAGGTATTGATGCGGGAACCATCCAACTGGTAGAACCATTCTAACTGCGTCCCAGCTAAGCTTTCTTGGAAAAAGTGAACCCATAGTTTCTTATCAGCAGTGTGCGGCTATATCTTGCGCACATAAGATTTCAGGTGATGTTTTGGACAGGAAACTCCATCGTACTTTGCAAAGACTGGTATTTTGAATTTGTGGGGAATGACAACCCCAGAGATCAAACCCAAATCATCAAAATCTAAACCGGGGACAACTTGGATCTCGACGGCCTTCAATCTGTCTTCTAACTGCTTATACTTGACATCAGCGGGTGGATGCTGCTCATCAAAATAATCATCATCAGACGCTTGACCGTTGATGCACACATCCTGGGTACTCTTAGCTTCTCCAAACTGATTCTCATCTTCCTCAGATGAGTCTTCCACTACCGGGATCTGACGAACTGACTCTTTGAACCTTCGACCCATATTTACCAGAGCTTTCCTCTTGGGTTTCTTCTTGGTTGCCAATAATTCCATCATATCTTGTTGCCCATTGGCTAGGGTCAGTAGAGTCTCTTGGAATTGAGTGTTTTGTGCCTGAAGGTCCTTTGTAGTTTTCTCTAGATCCATCTTGCTAAAATAAACAACAGAAAGATAAGGAAACCTGTTGTGTGAAAACATGTCATGTTATGATGCATGGAAGATGTATATACAAATGATTTCAAGAATTTATGAAATTTAAATTTGTATAGACAAAATAATGAACAAACTTCAATTTTCATTAATTAGTTTGAAAAGATTACAACATGCCTCTTGCGCTTACAAAATAACTTTCTAAGATAAAAAGACCGAACGCATCCTCTTCGGTGCAAGGTAGGCGTTCACACTTTGCTCTTCTTGCAGCTGCTTTGTAAGCTCCAAGACCCTCTTCTCACTAGAATATAATTAAGCTTCGAAATTATCTCGTTCTTCCTTTAGCTAAATCCAACCCTTTTTCAAGTCTTCAAGAGCGGTAGGCATGTCGGGATGGAGGACAGTGTACAGGAAATCTCCTTCAACCACAGGTTCCATGATAATTGGTAAGATGGAGGGATAAGGCATCACAAGTTTCTGAGCACGAGTCCGTACCCACCTAAGGTAAGGCTCAAGGGGAATGGAGTTCTTGTGTCCCAGCATCTTACTATCCACTTTGCTTACCATCCTCCAAGCTCGTGTAAACCTCTGGCGGTAACCTTGATCATCGCTCTCGTAGTCAAATACCATTCCTTGGATGAGCATCTCATGTGGACCATCCCTTCGGGCATAACCAAACTGTCGTAAAGCTAAGCAGGGGTTGTAGGTGATACCTCCTCTAATGCCAAGCAAAGGGAGATTAGGGAATTCCTCACTATGATCGATGATAGTAACATTCTCCAAGGATCGAGAACACCAATGAACATCTGAATGTCTGAGCGTCATCAGCCTATGGGACCACCTCAAACCTTGCTCGTTCTTCAACACAGATCAGGGAAGATATGAAATAAACCATCTTGCCAAGAGAGGAGTACAACACATGAGGATCCCTCTCTTACTCATAGTGCGAGAATGAAAAGAATGTAGGATATCTCCCAACAAAGTAGGCACCGGATTGCGAGACATGAAGATTTTGACAGCATTTACATCTATGAGTTGGTCAGGGTTTGGAAACAAAACCATCTCATAGATGAGAAGGGCCAAGATTTATTCAAAATCTTGTAATTCCAAAGAGTTCCAACAATATTGAGCTTTTTCAAATAAGAACTTGGCTAAGAAACCTTTGACACCACTCCTTGTTTCCCAATTAGTTGTGATATCAGATTGTTGCAAGTATAGTGCTTGGGCAATCTCTTCAGGTTTTGGATCTCTTTCCATACCGTTGAAGGATAGTTGATTAAGAATGGGAATCCTCAAGAGTTGTGAGAATTCTTCTAGAGTTGGTACTAGCTGATAATTGGGATAAGTGAAGCAATAATGTAGAGGATCAAAGAATTGGAAAAGCACCTTCATCATATCTTCATCTGTGTTGGAGGTAACCAAGTTTATGAGGCGACCATGTCTTTCGGTGAATGAAGAATTCTCAGGGACCCTTGATGCTAACTCTTTGAGTTGAGGAGGAATCCTTATGAGATTGACTTGGATAGTATTCCTACGGATAGAAGCCATGTCCTACAAATCAGAACAAAGATAAATCCCAAAAATCCTTGAAATGGTTAGTGAGAATGAGTATGATGTTATGATGTTTATGATGTTATGTACAAGTAAGTATATACAAACAAGGCAAACAAGTCCTTAGGTTTAGGCTTGCATGGAGTCTCATAGGTAAGTACCCTCTTGAATTTTAGTTGGCTCAAACTTGTCCTAGAAATAGGAACCAGGTTCTAAGGGATCTCAATATCACTGATTTGTCTTATCGGGCATTGTTTCAGCGCAAGCCTCTTTCACGGCGACCAAAATATCCCGAGAAGTGAGATCTCAATGAGTGTAGTATCGAGTATCAACCAACTTCGAACTGCACCAAAGCCGGTTATCTCACTACGTCCTAATGGCCAAGTTGGTCAAGTAAAGGTTCTAAAAGTCAGTTAGTGCTTCATGACACCACACAACGACCCCGTATTCTCCTTGACTACTCAAGGGCTACCGATACCCACAAATTTGTCACACAAACGTAGCTATTGCTTAGACCATGTCGGTATACCCTGCACAGTTTTCACAATGTATTGCTACTTACCTATAAGGTATCCCAAATCCAGGTAGAGGATTAGAATAAGCCCAAACAAGGAACCAAAATATAAAGCAAACAAGTCAAACAAAGAAAGCAAATAAATGTGATCTAGCCCTAAGGTAACCCCACTTTTAAGTAATTCCCCAGCAGAGTCGCTGGTTCTGTGGTACAGAGGGAGAACTGACTTGGGTGTTTTGCATTTTATCGCAAATGTTGCAGTTAGCAAGAGTCACCACCGACTTTTCTTTTATCCAAAAGGAAAGGATGAAAAGAACAGGAAAGACCTTTGAGATTATTTCTTGAGTTCAGGGGGTAGATTATGAAAAGGGAAGGTATTATCACCCTTTTCATCCATAGTTATCTATCGGTTCTTAGTTGTTTGCTAGATCCCTTGCTTTTGTTTGAAAATATGCTTTGTGTGGTTTTTGAAAGTATTTTGAAAATGCGCCTTCGTTTAGGAAAACTTTGTAATATTTCTCGTTCGTAAGAACGTATAAAAAGTGTTGGGCTTTTGAAAATATTTCATATTTGCAAAATGTTTTGAAAGTGTTTGGTGTTTGTTTTGAAAATAAGCAAGGATGTTTGATTTGAAAATGAGAAAGCAACTAGGAACAATCTACCTACTCAAAAGTCTTTGTTCATTTCTTCCTTTCCTTTGATATTGCTAACTTACCATTGATTGGTAATAAGCCTTATCTTTGGATGTAAAGGGGACGAGTGTGGGTCATCATATAGTCATGATAGCAATGTTGTGAGATATCTTAGCATTTCTCTTTGAGGGGCTAAGATCATTTTGATAGGCAAAATTGATAGCATCATCAAGGTACTATGATCTTATATTTTTGATTGCTTTGGCTAAGATACCCTACATGCATAACATGGCTATTTTTGTAAGGCAACAAAGTGGAATTACCCTAAGGGTGTAAGTGTGCAAGTGTGTTTGATTTACATGCATTGTTTATCTTGAATTAGGGTTTGCTACTTGTTGGTTTTAGTCTTGCCATACAAACCCTAATTACTAGCATTTATATTAAAGCGATAAATTGCGGAAAGTAAAATTACTAAGCTATTACATCATTAGGGCAGGGGGTATACAAATTTACAAATGGGGATTTGCAAGAAAATTAAACCTAATTATCTATTACAACCATATTGAATGATATACAAGAATTGAATAAAAATAATGCAAGAATGTAAATGGAAAAAGAAATGGTTTTGTTTGATTTTTATGAAAGGGTTTTAACCTAATTAAATAATATGATTAATTAAAATTAAGCAATATTAAAGTTAAACTAATTAAGAAATAAATTAGGTATGAAACACTTTTTGGGGTTTTTATGAAGAAAGGTTTTAACTTAATGAGAATAATATGAAAATTAATTAATTAAAAGAAACATAAGTTCTAAATTAATTTTAATTTAAAAGAAAATAAATAATAATTAAACTTAAATCTAAATACTAGTTATCAAAAAAAGAAATTAAATTTATTAAGAAAATATTTTTGTTCTTTTGGTTTCATAAAGAAAAGAAAATAAAATGAGCATTTTTAAATATGTAAATAAAACAAATAAAATATTTTTAGATTTTTTATAAATAAAAATAAAAATAAAAATAAAAATAATAAAAAATAATAAGAAAACTGAAATAAAATATAAATAAGAAAAATAAAATAAAAGTAAATGAAATAATAAAAAGAAATTGTGCTAGCATTCAAAAGTAAACAGGGGGGGGGGGGTTAGAAATGAGAAGAAAAAAAACAAAAGCCCAAAGGGGGAGGCCCAGGCTGCTGTATAGAGCAAAAAAGAGAGAAAATATGAGAAAAATGCACAAAAGGCAGCGCTGGATATTGAACCCCTGACCTCTAACACAAATGCGACTACCTTTGCCACTGGGGTGGTCGTACATCCGATAACATAAACAAAACAAATAATACATAACACAAGGCATGTCCTGAATATGAATTCATCTTCAACCTCCAGCCTGAACATCTATAACTTCACCATTTTTCAACAAAAATGAAATATGCAAACATGAAAGTTGCTCCATTTTTCCATACGAATCCAACCATATAAATATCATAAGCTATAAATCAAAGATGAATGAGAATTTCTAAAAGTACTAAATTCTGGCATAATTATTTTCAGAGATTCAAACCTAAAATTCTCACAACTCAAGCAATATAAATGAAATCTATGGACATGTACAACTTCAGGGAAATGATGTCTATATTTTATCTTCTCAAATGCAAGCCTAACAATGCCTAAATGAGAAGATAGAAGTTTAGAAAATGTACTTCAAAACTGGGAATCGTGAAATGAGTTTTAGCTGCTTTCAAGGAGTTGTGATGATCAGGTTAGCTTCCTCAAGTTCCCAGGAAGCTAATGCAATGATTAGCTTGAGCAATGGAAGGCTGAAATGGCTTGGAGAAGTCAACTTGAAATGCTCTGTTTTGGGTTATGGAGTTTGATGCAAATGGTGTTACAATTATGAAACATGGACATGGATAGGTTATATTTTATGTATAGGAGCTTTAGGAACTAAAAGTCGAAGAAGCGCATGAGGGAAATGGGAGTTACAAGTTGAAAGTAAGAAACTGTGCAACAATGGTGTTTTTGGACAATTTCTGGTTTGAGGGGGTTTGAGGGAGTTTCAGGGTGTTAATGCCCGTCTTAGCTCACAAATAGTGCCTCTATTTATAAGCAACAAGTTTGGAAGCTTGTCTTTGATCAGAATTCAAAATCACATGTTTAAGCTCAACATGTGATTTTTGAGAAATCCAAGTTTCAATGCCTTGTGTACTTGCTAATGTAGAGTGATTATGCTTTAAAAAAACTTGCTTCTAATTTTGTAGATATAGTGTTATAAGAGGGAACAAGTTAGAGGCTCAAGAATTGAATTTGTGCATAAAGCTTGCTTTTCAAGAATGACATTCTTCAGTTTCTTCCCAAAATGGCAATTTAAGTTGGATAATGCTTAAACCACTTGGATTATAGTTCAAAAGTTTGTGTAATCCATTAATTATGGATAGATACACAAGTTAGAAGGCCTGCAAATCAATATTATGCAGCCTAAAAATGAGATTGGACTATGTGTTCATCAAGAAATGACTTGTAATTCAAGAATGAAACCCTATCTTCTTGCCTTCGATTCTCCTTGCTCAAGTATGATCTCAATGAGTTCTTGGTCACTTTGAAAATATTGTAACATCCTATACAACCTATATGTTTGACATTTTTGAAGATTCATCTTAGAACTATGTGAAAAATTACCATGAAGTTAGGTCAAAATCCTGCCTAAACTAGAGCAAAATTTCACTAAGTTTTTTAAGTTTCATGAACATGTCTTCTTAAAATCATAACTTGAAATCCATGAATTTATAGAAAAATTTGTGTTCTACAATGTTTTAGATATCATTGAGATTTACAACTTTCATCTTGTAAGTTTCCTTTGAATCATCTTGCATCATGGTGGAAATTTGGCTCAAAGTTATGAAAAAAATGTGAATTTCCAACACTTAGAAAAATTTCTAAGTTTAAAAATTTTGACTTTTCAAAATGAAATATTGAATTTTTGATTTCTTGATGAAATTTTTTCATATTTTGACATGTCTTGATGAATTGTGATCTTTGATACTTAATTTTGATTAAAAAGTCAAAGTTTGACTTTTTAGTGCACAGTTGATTTTTCATCAGTTGACTGAAATTCATCTGTCAATCAATTGAGCTTGAGAAATGTTTTGAGCCATGCCATTAAGTCAAAATTATGTACTTGAATCCTTGAGATCATGTCTCAAACCAATAAGTCATTTGCTAGGTCAAAAATCAGAAATTGCACCTTCTTAGTCAAAACCCTAATTTTGACCATTTGCCCTTTTGATGATCTAATCAAGTTTATTGAGGAATTGTGATCTAAACATGATCAAATTACATATATGAGTTCATAATGTTGATATGGATAAAAAATTATGAATTTTGACTGTAAATTGATCACAGTTGACTTTTTCTCCAATACAATTGATTTTAGGTCAACTGATCAATTGACTGAGCAAAAATGTGATCCAAGACTTGAAACTTGACATGAGTAATCTTGAGGGTCCAAAATGATCCATGAAAGTAATATGGGGCATTAAAAGTCCATTTGTCCTTGTGCAATCTCAAACCCTAATTTTCAGTCATCAGTGCTTGAGGAGGTGTCTTGAGCTGATCAAGCCTTGTGCAGTCTTGAATCAAGGGAGATCTTGTGAGAGAATACTTGATAAATGAGAGGGAAAATTTTGGGGTACAACAATATTAAAAAGAATAAAATTTGAGGTATGCACATCAAGGAAATTCAAGGTTTTCAAACTTATTGTTAAATTATATATACATAATATTAGTCAAACTATTATGATGCAACTTCTCTTTTAAAACAAAAATTGATTGATAAAATTCTAAAACTTAATTTTCCTCCTCGCAAAATATAGAAGTATGATTTGGCCTTTAAATTTAATCTTCCAAAATTTTCACTACTACCAACTTGTGACTTTGACTTAGCTTTTTTGTCACTACTTCCTGTTGTACCCCAAAATTTGCCCTCTCATTTCGCAAGACATTTCCTCACAAGGATTTTCAAAAGATTAAAATTTGCACAAGTATAATTGGGTTTTCAAACATCAAATAAAAAAATAGCATGCCTACTTCGATTTCACGTCCTTCAATTAGACTTTTGACCTCTTTCAATGCAAGCTTGACTTACATCCTTCAATTGAGCAATTACCCCTTTCATGAATGCTTCCATTAACAAAGCAAACGGGAACCCACCATGCTAGAATATACAAGGAAAAAGCTTCCATATGGCTAGCATTCTTATTAGTACCCACAGGGCATTGACTATCTTCATACTGGCTCTGACTGGGAAAAGTCTCCTTTTGAAACAACTGGCTTTCGATTCACAAGGGCAACAACTATCTTTATACAAACTTCGTTTGGGCAGTTAGGCTCCCTGCATACATCCTTCGATTGCATCCTATATGGTTGTGTTGGTGCCCATGGCAATAACCTCCTGCATGCAAGCTTCGATTGCACCATTGGCCTTACATGTTTGCTTAGTTCATAATGCAATGGTTGCCTGCATACCTG
Source organism: Vicia faba (assembly GCA_948472305.1). Classification (NCBI taxonomy): domain Eukaryota; kingdom Viridiplantae; phylum Streptophyta; class Magnoliopsida; order Fabales; family Fabaceae; genus Vicia; species Vicia faba. Next base: position 1,729,009,683 of record OX451736.1, on the reverse strand, counting down.
TTTCGATTGGAAATTTGATACCTGCATACCTATTTCAATTGGACAAGCTTCAATTGGAAAAATAACTCCCTCCATGCTTGATTCGAATTCAACTTAATGTCTTCTTCGAATCCACCTTCAGCATTGGCCTCCTACATGGTGCATAAGGCAATGGCCTCCTGCATGCCTGCCTGCACAAGGCAATGGCTTCCCTTCATGCTAGCGCCCACAAAGCAAGTGGCCTCCTGCATGCAAGCTTCGATTAAAGCAATGACCCCTTACATGTTTGCTTTGATTCACAAAGCAATGGCCCCTTACAGTGTTTGTTTCGATTCAGGAAACAAAGGTTTCTTTCCGGTGTGTTTCAAATCACAAGGCAGGAACTTCCCTCATGCATTGCCTATTTTCATACTGTGATCGGTGGATCTGGAACTGACTGTTTAACGCTGGTTCACGAAATGTCGCGGAAGCAAGAGTCGCCACCGTCTTTTATTTTCTCCAAATGGAAAGGACAAAAGCACAGAAAAATTCCTTAAAGAGATTGCTCTCGGTTCGGGAGGTAGGTTATAGAAAGGGAAGGTATTAGCACCCTTTCTATCCATGGTTATCCATGGGCTCTTAGATACTTGCTCATTTGTGTTTTCAAAATGGTTTGTTTGCTTTTCAAGGTGAGTGGGTTTGAAAAAAGTTTCTTTGAAAATTTCAGATCGACTCTTGTATCTGTCCTCAAGAGTGTTTGAAAAATTTGTTTTGAAAGCTTTTTGAAAGTGTAAGGTGTGAAAAGTATTTTGTTTGTTTTTGAAAATAGAAAGTATCTATGAGAATCTACCTACCCTAAGGAATTCGTCTGTGTAAATGTCCTTTAAAGTAGTGCCATCCCACCATTGAGAGGTAGGTAGCACCACCGTTGGAGGTGTTCGGGTCAATTCGAGGTTTGGGACATGGTGATCACCAGAGCAATGGGAAGACACCTTAGAAGCTACCCTCATGCCAGGTTCCCGGATCATGAGGACTTACTAAGACATCCTCTACTCGACGATCACCTTTCGAGGCAAGGCAACAGTGAGGCGTACCCTAGGGGTGGTGTGTGAATTGTGTGTCATTTTCAGTTTATTGTTTATCTTGTCATGTATTGGTGATCTACGCTTTGATTTTATTTTTGGGCATTCATTCTTTCATGTTATTGTTTAACAGTTAAAGGTGCAGGAATTTAAAGTGCGGAAAAGATAAAGGTCCTACGCTATTACAAAGGCGCGGGTCTACAACGCCAAATTAATCCAGACCCGATTTAAAATAAAGTGCAGAAAATAAATGTCTAATTGACTATTACAGGGCTTTGGAACAAGTACATTATATTTACATCAAAGAAATAAATAAAACGCGCGAAAAGAGAATATAATCGAATGCGAGGGCGTTGAACCCTTTGAAGGAATTAAAAATAAAATTATTAAAATAATTAAGTTAAATAAAAAGAAAGAACTTGTTTTTTTATGTTTTTGTATTAAAGAAAATTAAATTGGAATTAAAAGTCAAATAATTCTAGTTCTAATTATTTTTTAATTTACTAAAGAAAATGCATTAAAGTTAAAACCTAGAATTAAAACTAAATTAATTATAAAATTTATTTACAAAATTAATGGTTAATGATACTTATAATAAAAAACATTTAATTAATTAAAAAAAAGGGTAAAAAGTGCTAAAGGTCTATTTTTATTATTTTTGGTTATTGAGAAAAAGAATTAAATTACAACCTAAAATTAAAACTAAATTAATTATGGGATTTATTTACAAAATACTAAAATAAAAATATTTATTATTTTTTTTCATCTTTTTCTGATTTTTTTGTGTTTTTTATATATTATGAAAATATTAAGTTAATTAATAAAACAATAATTAAAAGAAAGTGAAAAATAAAAAATAGAAAAGATTTGCAAACCTAAGGGGGGTATGCCCCTGATTTGGAGAGTGAGGCCCAGCAATTTGAGGCCCATTTCCTTAAGCCTCGTTGACTTTGACACTAGGGTGTGAGGTGGTTGACTGCAGTCCATGGTGCGCTTCAGATTGTGGCCATTTGATCCATCTCCATAGGCACGTGGATGACCAGATTGTATGGACATAGGGTGCTCCTTCAGGCTGAAACTGCATGGGAACATTGCATGAAAAATAACATGGAAATAGTGAGGGACCTGGGGCTCGAACCCAGGTCCTGTAGTTTGCCAATGCTTGTGCCTGCCACTGAGCCACTTTGTTTCTTTGTAAATTAAATAAACAACAATCAATATAAAATAAAACAACACGCTAGTGGATTTTTAGCGCGCGATTTTAAATGGACCAACCAGAACCGGCCACTTCATCGTCTCCTTCGCTTGGCTTATTTCCTGAAACATGAAAAGAAGAAGCAACGGTTTTTTGACCGTTCGCAAAAGTGACATTACAAGAAATAGCGATTAGGCCGTGGTGGGAAAGAAATAGGGCGCGATGGTTCAAATCCACTCAGTGGAAGGCCCTGATTTCAATGGTAGCAATCTTAGGATCCAATTGTTCCTTGAGTGAAAAGCCCTAAATCTTCAAGCCTGAAACCCTAAAATATGATAATGGTGATTTCTTTGTTTTGGCACGAAACTCCAATCAAACTATGCTGTTAGCTTGCAAACATCATTCTAAACACAAAAACAGCCATGAAACATGTTAGAAATGCATGAATGATGGAAAACGATTTTAGAATTTTCCTTACCAACTTCAATGGTGATTTCGTGATTTCTTGAGTATGGGGCTTGGTGAATGATTGGAAAATGTTCTATGGTCCTCAAGGAAGGTGTTTGAACAACTCTTTTGCCTTGAGTCAACCTCTAGCCTTGTTTTCAGTTTTCAAAAATGTGGCAAAAATATGAGTTTTGTTTTCAGTATTGGGGCGCAGCTCCTGTCTCAATTTGGTTCTGTCTCACTTGTATAGGCATTAGGCAATGTGTATCAAGAAGAATTATGGCCTCTTAATGCAAAGCAATCAATTTCAAAATCTTCCATAAACCTCCATAACCAAACTTCGATTTTTGACTCATTTTTGAATTCTTGCTCTTTTGGCCCTTTGCACGAATTTGGTAGGTTGCATAATGATGAATCAAAGTGAGTTAAGGCCAAATATTCCATTTAATTAAGCTTTTTGATTTTCTTTTGATTTTAAAAGATTTAAAATTAATTAAATCCAATAAAATCAATTAAAAATGAAAAAATTAATTAAAAAATATGAAATAAAAGGTGGGACACGTGGGAAGCATGGCCAAGTTAATTCAAGTGGAAAAAGTGGGCCCCTTTTGTCAAAAATGAAATTTCAAGGATAAATGATTTTGGCCATTTCACAAAAATTTCCCAACTTCTCCAATGCATATCTTGCTCAATGTTTAAGCTTTGCTCATGTTCTTGGACATTTTGGAAAGGTCTTTGAGTCCTCTAACCAATGTCCTTGGTCCCATGTAATTTTGATTTACCAATCTCAAGTAATGGCCTTTGACTTAAAGTCCCTTTTTGTTGACTTTTGAAAATGACTTATAATGTTGAAATTGATAACTTTTTGTGAGAGCATTTCTTGGACTTGGAGTGTGAAGATGAGTTGTAGGAAATGTCTTCCCCTTCAAAATGAGATTTGGATGGAATTTTTCTGATAATCCATGTGAAAGTTATGCCCTGGTCAATTTACAGTTGACTTTTCAGCTGTTCAAAAATAGAAACTTTTGACACCTTGATGATTTTTGAGCAATTCTTTGAGAATCATGATCAAGAATTGATCAAATGATTTTTTTGGCTTCAAAATGAGATGTTGACCAAAAATTTGAACTTTTGACTGCCAAATGACCATTTTGCCCCTACAGTTGACTGTAGTGCAATTGGGGTTTTGACTGTGCAATGTTGTGCTGAAAGTCTTGAAACTTGGCATGAGGATGCTAGACCATATTTGTAGGCATGTGAGACTTGATTGGACCCTTGGAAACTTCATTTTCTTGATCAGAATTAAAACCCTAATTTTGACTGCTTAGGAGGCCCTTGCACTGTGCAACCCTTGGGGAATCTTGAGGCTTGACTTGGCAATTTCTTTGAAGAATATGGGAGGGCAAATTTTGGGGTACAACAGTTGCCCCTGTTCAATCTTCTTAGACCTGAGGATGCAGATTGGCTGACGTGCCTTTCGTAATCCGAGGGTAGAAGATGATTGAACACTAGAGTGCCCAGAAATTTGCGCTCACATAGTAGCAGTGTGATGGTGGAATGGGCTTATAGATGCCATTTGGAGATTGATGAATAGGATGATGGGCTTATAGATGCCATGCTAGGATGTTGATCGCGTAAGAGATTCCTTAGCGAGAACTTGCATACCTGCAAAAAGAAAAATGAGTACCTGACATGTTGCAGGAGCTGGTCTTCAGATGTTTTGTATAGATGTGTCCTGACTGGTTACAGGAGCTGGATCTGGAGCTTCAAATGGCGATGAATGAACCAGGGATAGTTACTACCTCAACATGAACGGTGAGAGAACCTTGGGTGACTTTAACTTCAACAGCAATTGTTGAGAAAATCTTGGGATTACCACCTCCGCAGGATCGGGAAGAGAACCATAGGAAATTATAATCTCAAAAGCGGACGTTTGAGAAAAACCTGAAATGGAATTATCATCTCCGCAATATCGGGGAGAGAACCATAGGAAATTATAATCTCAAAAGCGGACGTTTGAGAAAAACCTGAAATGGAATTATCATCTCCGCAATATCGGGGAGAGAACCATAGGAAATTATAATCTCAATAACATTCATTGAGAAAAAACTGGAATGGAATTATCGTCTCCGCAACATCCGGGAGAGAACCATAGGAAATTATAATCTCAAAAGCAGACGTTTGAGAAAAACCTGGAATGGGATTATCGTCTCCGCGGCATCGGGGAGAGAACAATAGGAAATTATAATCTCAAAAGCGGACATTTGAGAAAAACCTGGAATGGGATTATCGTCTCCGCAGCATCGGGGAGAGAACCATAGGAAATTATAATCTCAATAACATTCATTGAGAAAAACCTTTGATAGCTTCTACCGAGTCTTCATCGGAAAAATCTTTTTGGGGTCGATTTAGCTGGACTAGAGAAGGCCTTGGACTGGATAAGAAATCTTTGGAGTCGATTAACTGAACCGGTCTAGGTCTTGAAAGATGATTGAGAATTTAGCTGAATCTTTCCTGAAAGGTAAAGGTCAGTCATATGCAATGCATGATATGGACCAAGCAATGATGTTCTCAACATAAATGAGATTTGTAAGATATGATGCGTATAGGCATGCTATAATGATGTATGAGATGTTTTATGAATGTGTTTTTCGTCTAGGAAAGTAAATCCTTGACGGGTGCCGGGAAGTCACTCCTGGGCTGATGTTGGTGAATAGCTTTGCCTCCGCTGGGGGGTGATAGTTGCAAGAATACCAGTAGGAGAAGATGACTCTGTTGAGGGATAAACTTGGTGAATGGAAGATTCTGCAGGGAGGAAAGTACTCTAACGATCTTGCTGGGAAGCAATACTCTGTGGGGAGAGAGATACTTTGCTGAGTGTTGATGATAACTTGCTGTGGATACCATCGTTATATTGGAAGTGTTAATGGACTTCGCTGGGGATAAGAAGACTCCGTCGAGGACGCTCTTTCCGTGGCTTTTGGCTGAGGATAACCCAGTTATATCCTGTTAAGGAAATAACTCTTTAAATAAAGCCGGACGACGCGTTCGTGTTCTGCGAGGATAAGCTTCCAGAATCTATTGGGGATAAGCTTACTGCTTGGGAGAAATGGATTCTAACTTTCCGGGGGAAACTGTATTGGATTTTCCCGGGGAAGTTTTGAGCTGCGGGGGAAGTGATTCCTTTGAATGTTGGTATGCCGCCGGGGAACAATCTTTAGGCCAAGACTGCCGGGGATGCTTGTTAAGAATATATATGCTGTCGGGGAATGTTGAGATCTGCTGGAGGATACCCGACTTCCTTAAGATTTGATAGCTTTGCTTGGGGAGAGTGCACTGACTGCTTACTCTCTGGGGAATTAGGATATCTGGTTATGTTCTTTAGCTGAACCTACCTTGGTACCTTGGAGGACAGAACAATTAGATCGCTTAGACAACTCTTTATTGCCCCTGTTTCTAATGTTACCTGTAATTAATCCTTTGTTTCGTATGCAAATATTTATGAGTTAGCAAATTATTGTCAATGCATATATCACAAATTGAACCTTGGACGTTCTTCGCAAAACAAAACAGAAAAAGAAAAAACAATTGGCACTTTTAACTGAAAAGTATATTTGTATTGATTTTTGAATGGCCTGAAAATAGGCGTTTTGTGTACAAGAGGCTGACGTCCTAGTAAGAGAACGCCGCCGAACAAAAGAGTTTATACAAGTTTTGTACAAAAGAAGATAAAACAGCTGTGTGAAATGAATGATCCCACTGGGTTTCAACTCTGCTATTGCCTTTATAACTCCGAGCGTCTCATCACTTGATGACCTAAACGAAGAATGAAGCTGACTGATCGATGCTGTCTGAACTTGATATAGATACCGGATTCTGGATGCAAAGTGATCAATGAGACATAGTATTACGCTTTATCCCTAATTTTTGCCTGGACCGCCCTTTCGGGTTTTCAGTCCACCGGGATACCCATTTTTGCCCAAGCCGCCTTTTCAGGTTTTCGACTTGCCGGGTGTACAGATTTTTTTCATTTCATCCCTTCATTTTGCCCGAACCCTTTTGGTTCGCCGGGAAGCCCTAATTTTTGCCTAGGCATGTCGGCCTAGCGGGTCTTTTTTCATGCGTAGTATCTTTTTACTATGTCTGCATTGGCGGGGTGAGGAAGATCGTCACCATCCATGTTGTTAGAATCATGGCTCCTCCTGAGAACACATGTTTAACCACAAATGGCCCTTCGTAGGTAGGGGTCCATTTTCCCCTTGGATCACTCTGAGGAAGGATGATTCGCTTGATTACCAGATCCCCAACTTGATATTCCTGTGGCCTGACCTTTTTGTTAAATGCCCTGATCATCCGTTTCTGATACGTCTGACCATGACAGATAGCAGCAAGTCTCTTTTCATCAATAAGGTTGAGCTGATCAAGTCGTGTCTGGATCCAATCATCTTCGTTCAGATTTGCATCCTTCATTATCCGGAGAGAGGGTATTTGCACTTCGATCGGTAAGACTGCCTCCATGCCGTAGACCAAGGAGAAAGGAGTTGCCCCGGTTGACGTCCTTGCTGAGGTACGATACCCATGTAGAGCAAACAGTAACATCTCGTGCTAATCTTTATAAGTCACTGTCATCTTCTGCACGATTTTCTTAATGTTCTTATTTGCTGCTTCTACAGCCCCATTCATCTTCGGTCTGTAAGGAGAAAAATTGTGGTGCTGTATTTTGAACTGCTCGCAGAGCTCAGTGATCATCTTATTATTCAGATTGGTACCGTTGTCTGTAATAATTCTCTCAGGGACGCCGTATCGACAGATCAGATTATGCCGAATGAATCGTGCCACGACATTCTTGGTTACTGTAGTGTAGGAAGCTGCTTCAACCCACTTTGTAAAGTAATCAATCGCTACAAGGATGAAGCGTTGCCCGTTAGATGCCGTAGGTCTGATCTCACCGATCATATCAATGCCCACATTGCAAAAGGCCAAGGTGCAGTCAGGACATTCAGGGGAACTGGAGGAACATGCACCTTGTCTGCATAAATCTGGCACTTATGGCATGTCCTGGAATGTTGGTAGCAGTCAGCTTCCATTGTGGACCAGTAATATCCTGCCCGAAGGATCTTTTTCGCCATAGTGTGCCCACTGGAATGTGTACCAAAGGTCCCTTCATGCAGCTCTTCCATGATCCTTTCTGCTTCAGTCTTATCCACACAACGCAGTAAGGTTGAATCATGGTTTCGTTTATACAAGACGTTGTTGCTAAGGAAGAACTTTGCCGCGAACCTCCTCAGGAACTTCTTATCATTGACAGATGCCCCTTCAGGGTATTCCTGAGCTTCCAGATATCTCTTCACCTCATGGTACCAAGGATTCTCAGTCACCAACTCAGTCTCGAGATCGCAACAGTATGCCGGTTCGTCCAGTTTCCAAATGATGATCCGGGGAGCCTCATTATCCCATTTAACTTTGAACATAGAAGACATGGTAGCTAACGCGTCCGCCAACTGATTCTCTTCTCTCGGGAAGTGTTCGAAGGTTATCTCTGTGAAGTGGGGGATCATTGTCAACACACATTCTTTGTAAGGAATAAGATTCAGATGTTTCGTATCCCACTCGCCTTTGATCTGGTTGATCACGAGAGCGGAATCTCCGAAGACACTCAGAAACTTGATCCTTAAGTCAATTGCAGCTTTGAGTCCCATGATGCACGCCTCATACTCCGCCATATTGTTGGTGCAGTTGAAACATAGCCGGGCAGTGAGTGGAGTATGAGTGCCTTGAGGGGATATGATCACAGCGCCGATACCATTACCCAAAGCATTGGAGGCTCCGTAAAAGTGCATAGACCATCGGGATCCTTCCTCAGGTCCTTCCTCCGGTCCAGGTACTTCACAATCAGTTACTATCATGATGCTTTCATCTGGAAACTCGAAGTTCATTGATTGATAGTCATCTACGGCCTGATGCGCCAAGTGGTCTACCAATACACCTCCCTTGATGGCTTTCTGGGTTGTGTACTGAATGTCGTATTCCGTCAAGATCATTTGCCATCTTGCTATCCTCCCAGACAGAGCGGGCTTTTCGAATATGTACTTTATAGGATCCATCTTTGAGATCAACAAGGTAGTGTGATTCAGCATATACTGTCTCAGCCGGCGAGCAGCCCATACCAAAGCGCAGCAAGTTTTCTCAAGCAGTGAGTATCGGGTCTCACAGTCGGTAAACTTTTTGCTAAGGTAATAAATGGCATGCTCTTTTCGGCCAGACTCGTCATGCTGCCCCAGCACACACCCCATTGAGTTATCAAGTACTGTCAGGTAAAGTATCAGAGGTCTCCCTTCAACCGGTGGCATAAGGATGGGTGGTTCTTGGAGATACTCTTTGATTCTGTCGAAAGCAGCTTGGCATTCATCATTCCAACGTACTACCTGATCTTTCCTCAGCAGCTTGAAGATTGGCTCACAGGTAGCAGTTAGATGTGAGATGAACCGACCAATGTAATTCAGGCGTCCTAAAAAGCCTCTGACCTCTTTCTCTATCTTGGGAACCGGCATCTCTTGAATAGCTTTAACCTTGGCAGGGTCCACTTGAATACCCTTATCACTTACTACGAAGCCTAGCAACTTTCCAGATCTTACCCCGAAGGTGCACTTGTTCGGGTTCAACCTCAGCTTATACAGTTTCAGACGGTCAAACAATTTCTGCAGATGATCAAGGTGTTCTTCCTCAGTCTAGGACCTTACGATCATGTCGTCAACATACACTTCTATCTCATGATGGATCATATCATGAAATAAAGCAACCATGGCACGCTGGTAGGTTGCCCCAGCGTTCTTTAGTCCAAAAGGCATGACCTTGTAGCAGAAGGTGCCCCACTGAGTAACAAATGTAGTCTTTTCCATGTCTTCAGGTGCCATCTTGATCTGATTGTAACCTGAAAAGCCATCCATGAAAGAGAATACCTTGTGCTGAGCAGTATTATCAACAAGGACATCAATGTGAGGTAGGGGGAAGTCATCCTTGGGACTGGCCCTGTTCAGATCCCTGTAATCGACACACATTCTGACCTTTCCATCCTTCTTTGGTACCGGCACCACATTAGCAACCCATTGGGGGTAAGAAGTCACTGCTAGAAACCCGGCATCAAACTGCTTCATAACCTCGGCTTTAATCTTCTCAGACATCTCTGGACGCATACGGCGGACCTTTTGCTTAACCGGAGGGCAATCTTCCTTAGTTGGCAAGTGATGGACCACAATATCGGTATCCAACCCGGGCATGTCTTCGTAGGACCAAGCAAAGATCTCCATATAATCATGCAGAATTTGAGTCAACCGTTGCTTCACGCTGAGCTCTAGGTTGGCACCAATCTTTACCTCTTTCCTGTCTGCCTCAGTACCCAAGTTTATTGTTTCCACTGGCTCTTCATGGGGTTGAATTTCCCTTTCCTCTTGAAGTAACAGTCTTGCAAGCTCGCCAGGTACTTCGCAATCATCTTCACCTTCGTCTTCGGCTAAGTTGATCGGATTTTCGAAGTCATAACTGGAAGTAGCTGAGTCGTTACCAGTGAGATCCAGATTGGATTGAAACCTGTACGAGTGAGTGTGTGTAAATACAGCTGTTTTGCAATATATAAGGAAAGGAAAGAAAAACAGAAAAGGAGCATAAGATTTGTAATGCGAGAAAACGTCCAAGATTTTCATTTATGATATATGAAATGACAATTTATATGCCCTCACAAATAGAACCACGGTGCCTCGGGTAAGACACCAGGCCATAGAGTTTATTATTGTTTATTACAGATACCAAAAACATAGGAATTCATTACTTAGTAACAAGAGAAACAGTCAGATTGTCCTTTGCACTCCAATTGTTAAGTCCACTGTCGGTTGTCGGGTAGATCCAGCTATCAAACTCAGCTTCATCCACTTCCTCTTCGTCCCCAATAGTATTCACTCCATGAGCAGGCAGGGGAGCTGTCACGACATTAGGCTTCTCTGATGCCTCAAATTGTACCTCCTTGGCGTCAATAAGATCCTGCAGCTTGCTCCTTAAGGCCCAACAGTCGTCAGTGGAGTGCCCCGGGCTATCAGAATGATAAGCACAACGAGCATTCGGGTTGTACTTGGGGGATGTAGTATTTGGAAACTTCGGAGCCTCTCTAACGGTCACTAGATTGGTTGAGAGCAGTTGTGGCAAGATCTGTGATAAGGTCATGCTCAAGCGAGTAAACTCTCTCCGGGGTCTTTCAGCCCTTTGAGGATTGGTCGGCCGAGGGGCGGCAGCAGGCTTGGCAATCATTACCGCACTGACAGATTGGCGGCGCTCAGATCTCTCTGGTCTTCGGGAGCTATATACAACACTAGCCTCCTTTTTGAAGGGTTTCTTTTCAGCATTGGAGGAGGCAGCCTTCTGTATCTTCCCCGATTTTATACCAGCCTCGATCCTTTCACCATTCAGGATCAGATCAATAAATCCAGCAGAGGAATTACCAATGAGATGATTGAAAAATGGACCAGATAGGGTCCCCAAAAATATATCCACCAGCTCCCGGTCCGTCAATGGTGGCTGCACCCTGCCAGCCAGATCTCTCCATTTCTGGGCGTACTCCTTAAAACCTTCACCCGACCCTAGCGACATACCCTGGAGTTGGGTACGCGTAGGAGCGAGGTCGGAATTATATTGATACTGCTTGTAAAAAGCAGTGGCCAGATCCTCCCAGTTACGAATGTTGGTTCCTTCCAACTGATAGAACCATTCGAGGTGAGTCCCTGAAAGACTCTCCTGGAAGAAGTGGATCCAAAGGTTCCTGTCTGCTGTGTAAGGCTGGATCTTCCTTACATAAGAACGGAGGTGCATCTTGGGACAGGAAGCCCCGTCATACTTCACAAAGGCAGGTGCCTTGAACTTGTGTGGAATCACCACCCCAGTAGATAACCCCAAGTCTCCGAAATCCAGTCCAGGCACACGCTGAATTTCCATAGCTTTTAATCTGTCCTCCAGCTGCTTGTACCGGTCTTCAGCAGGAGGGTACTGTTCGTCGTTGAAGTCTGTTTCAGTATCAGAGACCACAGGAGTAGGGACCTCCCTCTCTTGGTGACTACCCTCCCCCACAGATGGAGTAGTCCTCTCAGCCTCATTTTGCAAGGTGTTCCCGAGTCTGCGCCCAGTGTTAAATAGCACAGTCCTCTTCTTCTTCTTATTCTTCTTCAGAAGAATAGCCTTCAGCTCTTTTTGACCTTGAGCCAAACCCATGATCAGCTCCTGAAATTGGGCGTTCTGCGCCTGAAGGGCCTTGATAGATGTCTCAGTTGATGATTCAGGGTTCATGATGCTGAAATAAACAGCGAAGAACAGTCAGCAGCCTGAAAAGAAGAGTACCTATGATGCATATGATGAATGGAATGCGTATGATTTATGTTTTCAAAGACAATCGGGAATCAACTTTGTAAACAAAAAGGAACACACTTCATTAGATTCAATTTTGAAACTGAAATTATTCAACAGGTTGCCCTTAGGCGTTACATGAAAGGAAATACTGAAAAGGGAAGTAAAACTGTAAAAAGAACATCCAGAGCTCCTTATTGATCCCATGGTCTCCTCTTCTCAGTACGGATGTAGGCATTCAGAGCTCGCTCATTCTCCAACTGCTTTGTCAGCTTCTGGATCTTCAATTCCTGCTCGTTGAACTTTTCCCGGTAAGAATCCCGTTCTTCTCGCAGTTGTGACCAAGACCTCTTTAATGTCTCATAGTCAGTGGGTATCTGGGGAGGCAGGACAGTTGGAGGGACACCATCTTTGTCAGGACACTCGAGAATGACGGGTCTGACAGTTTCATATGGCATACCTAACTTCTGAGCACGGATGCGAACCCATTTGTAGTAGGCTTCCATAGTTAAAGAAGTCTTTGGCCCTAACTCTTGTGGGTCAGCTTTATGAACTTTGTCCCAAGCCTTGATGAACCTACGACGCAGCTCGTCACTATCCACCTGAAACTCAAAACTGATGTGAGGCACCAACATTTCATGAGGCCCTGCTCTTCTTGCTCTTCCAAACTGACGGAGTGCTAGACATGGATTGTAAGAGATTCCTCCTTGGGTACCAATAAGAGGAACATTAGGGTATTCCCCGCATCGATCAATAATAGCTATCTCATCCAAACCTCTGCAAGTCCAAATGATGTCTTTGTCGGTGAGAGACATTAACCTATGAGCCCAACCTCTTCCTTCTTGGTTCTTCAGTACGAACTTAGGGAGGTGCGAAATAAACCACCTCACCAACAGAGGGATACAACACCATAGGGTTCCTCGTCTTCGGGTAGTACGAGCATGAAGTTGTTGCAAGATGTCACCCAAGAGAGTGGGTACGGGATTCTGAGACATAAAGATCCTTATAGCAGTGTCATTGATGAAGTTGTCAGGATTGGGAAACAAGACTAACCCATAGATTAGGAGAGCCAAGATGTCTTCATATCCCCTAAAGTCCAGGTCATTCCAGAAACTGTTAGCTTTACCAATCAGAAATTTGGCCAAGAAACCCTTAACTCCGCTTCTAGTTACCCAGTTGTCCATTACCTCTTGATGTGTCAAGGGAAGAGCTGCAGCAACATCCTCAAGCCTGAGGGTCTTTTCCCAACCAGTAAAGGGATTCTGATCCAAGATAGGGATACCAAGTAAATCAGAGAACTCTTCTAGGGTAGGGACCAGCTGGAAGTCTTGAAAGGTGAAGCACTGGTACAGAGGGTCATAGAACTGGGTCAGAACACTCATCAACTGTTGATCCCGCTTTGCAGTGACTAAACTGAGAAGAGAACCATGCCTCTGAATGAAGGAAGTGGTATTTGGAATCCTACTAACCAACTCTTCAAGTAACTCAGGTGAGTGAACAAAGTTGAACCGAATAGTATTCCTTCGCACAGGCATCATGGTGTCCTGCAAAACAGAGCAAAGGTGAAACCCTCTTGTCTTTGAAATGGTCAGTCCTTATGCAGGATACATGCAATGCTCATGATGTTATGATGTTATGATAAAGCACACCACAAATAGATACAAAGGCAAACATTGGAAGGCACACAAGTCACACAAAGCAAGCCCTTAAAGTTTAGGCCAGCACGAGGTCTAGGTACTACCCTCTTTCAGTTTGTTGGTTCATACCTGTCCTATCAAAGTAACTGGGTTCTTAGAGGATCCCAATATCATTGACTACCCTCAATCGGTCATAACTCCAGCATCACAATCTTTTCTTGCGGCCATAACCATCACGAGAGTTTAGCCTCAATGGGCGTAGCATACTGCTACTGTTCTAATGGCCAAGTTGTGTCATTTTAAGGTTCTAAGGTTGTTGGTGCTTAATGACTCCTTAGAAGACCCATATTCTCCTCGTTGCAACACAAGGGATATCGGTACAGACCAAGGTGCCACACCAACGTAGCCACTGCTTCACCCGTGTCGGTCTATGCCGGACAGGTCCCTCACAGCTTATGCTACCTAAACAGGGTACCCCCAGATCCGGGTTAGGATCTATGTAACTCCCATGCAACCCACAATAGTAAAGCAAGCAAATCAATACAATTGAAAACACAGTTATGAACTAAGCCCTAAGGTACACCTCACTTTAAAATAGTCCCCAGCAGAGTCGCCAGTTCTGTGATCGGTGGATCTGGAACTGACTGTTTAACGCTGGTTCGCGAAATTTCGCGGAAGCAAGAGTCGCCACCGTCTTTTATTTTCTCCAAATGGAAAGGACAAAAGCACAGAAAAATTCCTTAAAGAGATTGCTCTCGGTTCGGGAGGTAGGTTATAGAAAGGGAAGGTATTAGCACCCTTTCTATCCATGGTTATCCATGGGCTCTTAGATACTTGCTCATTTGTGTTTTCAAAATGGTTTGTTTGCTTTTCAAGGTGAGTGGGTTTGAAAAAAGTTTCTTTGAAAATTTCAGATCGACTCTTGTATCTGTCCTCAAGAGTGTTTGAAAAATTTGTTTTGAAAGCTTTTTGAAAGTGTAAGGTGTGAAAAGTATTTTGTTTGTTTTTGAAAAGAGCAAGTATCTATGAGAATCTACCTACCCTAAGGAATTCGTCTGTGTAAATGTCCTTTAAAGTAGTGTCATCCCACCATTGAGAGGTAGGTAGCACCACCGTTGGAGGTGTTCGGGTCAATTCGAGGTTCGGGACATGGTGATCACCAGAGCAATGGGAAGACACCTTAGAAGCTACCCTCATGCCAGGTTCCCGGATCATGAGGACTTACTAAGACATCCTCTACTCGACGATCACCTTTCGAGGCAAGGCAACAGTGAGGCGTACCCTAGGGGTGGTGTGTGAATTGTGTGTCATTTTCAGTTTATTGTTTATCTTGTCATGTATTGGTGATCTACGCTTTGATTTTATTTTTGGGCATTCATTCTTTCATGTTATTGTTTAACAGTTAAAGGTGCAGGAATTTAAAGTGCGGAAAAGATAAAGGTCCTACGCTATTACAAAGGCGCGAGTCTACAACGCCAAATTAATCCAGACCCGATTTAAAATAAAGTGCAGAAAATAAATGTCTAATTGACTATTACAGGGCTTTGGAACAAGTACATTATATTTACATCAAAGAAATAAATAAAACGCGCGAAAAGAGAATATAATCGAATGCGAGGGCGTTGAACCCTTTGAAGGAATTAAAAATAAAATTATTAAAATAATTAAGTTAAATAAAAAGAAAGAACTTGTTTTTTTATGTTTTTGTATTAAAGAAAATTAAATTGGAATTAAAAGTCAAATAATTCTAGTTCTAATTATTTTTTAATTTACTAAAGAAAATGCATTAAAGTTAAAACCTAGAATTAAAACTAAATTAATTATAAAATTTATTTACAAAATTAATGGTTAATGATACTTATAATAAAAAACATTTAATTAATTAAAAAAAAGGGTAAAAAGTGCTAAAGGTCTATTTTTATTATTTTTGGTTATTGAGAAAAAGAATTAAATTACAACCTAAAATTAAAACTAAATTAATTATGGGATTTATTTACAAAATACTAAAATAAAAATATTTATTATTTTTTTTCATCTTTTTCTGATTTTTTTGTGTTTTTTATATATTATGAAAATATTAAGTTAATTAATAAAACAATAATTAAAAGAAAGTGAAAAATAAAAAATAGAAAAGATTTGCAAACTTAAGGGGGGTATGCCCCTGATTTGGAGAGTGAGGCCCAGCAATTTGAGGCCCATTTCCTTAAGCCTCGTTGACTTTGACACTAGGGTGTGAGGTGGTTGACTGCAGTCCATGGTGCGCTTCAGATTGTGGCCATTTGATCCATCTCCATAGGCACGTGGATGACCAGATTGTATGGACATAGGGTGCTCCTTCAGGCTGAAACTGCATGGGAACATTGCATGAAAAATAACATGGAAATAGTGAGGGACCTGGGGCTCGAACCCAGGTCCTGTAGTTTGCCAATGCTTGTGCCTGCCACTGAGCCACTTTGTTTCTTTGTAAATTAAATAAACAACAATCAATATAAAATAAAACAACACGCTAGTGGATTTTTAGCGCGCGATTTTAAATGGACCAACCAGAACCGGCCACTTCATCGTCTCCTTCGCTTGGCTTATTTCCTGAAACATGAAAAGAAGAAGCAACGGTTTTTTGACCGTTCCCAAAAGTGACATTACAAGAAATAGCGATTAGGCCGTGGTGGGAAAGAAATAGGGCGCGATGGTTCAAATCCACTCAGTGGAAGACCCTGATTTCAATGGTAGCAATCTTAGGCTCCAATTGTTCCTTGAGTGAAAAGCCCTAAATCTTCAAGCCTGAAACCCTAAAATATGATAATGGTGATTTCTTCGTTTTGGCACGAAACTCCAATCAAACTATGCTGTTAGCTTGCAAACATCATTCTAAACACAAAAACAGCCATGAAACATGTTAGAAATGCATGAATGATGGAAAACGATTTTAGAATTTTCCTTACCAACTTCAATGGTGATTTCGTGATTTCTTGAGTATGGGGCTTGGTGAATGATTGGAAAATGTTCTGTGGTCCTCAAGGAAGGTGTTTGAACAACTCTTTTGCCTTGAGGCAACCTCTAGCCTTGTTTTCAGTTTTCAAAAATGTGGCAAAAATATGAGTTTTGTTTTCAGTATTGGGGCGCAGCTCCTGTCTCAATTTGGTTCTGTCTCACTTGTATAGGCATTAGGCAATGTGTATCAAGAAGAATTATGGCCTCTTAATGCAAAGCAATCAATTTCAAAATCTTCCATAAACCTCCATAACCAAACTTCCATTTTTGACTCATTTTTGAATTCTTGCTCTTTTGGCCCTTTGCACGAATTTGGTAGGTTGCATAATGATGAATCAAAGTGAGTTAAGGCCAAATATTCCATTTAATTAAGCTTTTTGATTTTCTTTTGATTTTAAAAGATTTAAAATTAATTAAATCCAATAAAATCAATTAAAAATGAAAAAATTAATTAAAAAATATGAAATAAAAGGTGGGACACGTGGGAAGCATGGCCAAGTTAATTCAAGTGGAAAAAGTGGGCCCCTTTTGTCAAAAATGAAATTTCAAGGATAAATGATTTTGGCCATTTCACAAAAATTTCCCAACTTCTCCAATGTATATCTTGCTCAATTTTTAAGCTTTGCTCATGTTCTTGGACATTTTGGAAAGGTCTTTGAGTCCTCTAACCAATGTCCTTGGTCCCATGTCATTTTGATTTACCAATCTCAAGTAATAGCCTTTGACTTAAAGTCCCTTTTTGTTGACTTTTGAAAATGACCTATAATGTTGAAATTGATAACTTTTTGTGAGAGCATTTCTTGGACTTGGAGTGTGAAGATGAGTTGTAGGAAATGTATTCCCCTTAAAAATGAGCTTTGGATGGAATTTTTCTGATAATCCATGTGAAAGTTATGCCCTGGTCAATTTACAGTTGACTTTTCAGCTGTCCAAAAATAGAAACTTTTGACACCTTGATGATTTTTGAGCCATTCTTTGAGAATCATGATCAAGCATTGATCAAATGATGTTTGTGGCTTCAAAATGAGATGTTGACCAAAAATTTGAACTTTTGACTGCCAAATGACCATTTTGCCCCTACAGTTGACTGTAGTGCAATTAGGGTTTTGACTGTGCAATGTTGTGCTGAAAGTCTTGAAACTTGGCATGAGGATGCTAGACCATATTTGTAGGCATGTGAGACTTGATTGGACCCTTGGAAACTTCATTTTCTTGATCAGAATCAAAACCCTAATTTTGACTGCTTAGGAGGCCCTTGCACTGTGCAACCCTTGGGGAATCTTGAGGCTTGACTTGGCAATTTCTTTGAAGAATATGGGAGGGCAAATTTTGGGGTACAACACATACTGGTTTCGAATGGATAATATCTCCCTTAGAAATAGCTTGCCTCGATTCCACCCTTGAAAATCTTCAACACACAATGACACACAATTGTTTTTCCATTCGAAGGACATACCTTGGTGGCCCATTCGAAGGACACTTTGACATACCTGGGTGTCCCATTCGAAGGACATGTATTGACATACCTGGGTTGCCCTTTTCAAAGGATACACAAACTGGCGCATTCGAAGGACAGGCACACGGTCCATTCAAAGGACATATATTTGCCCTATTCGAAGGATACTTTGATTGGAAACAAATATTGCTATCTGAAGAGGAGTCTGGTCGAAGGTTTGGACCTATGGGGTTAAAACGAAAAGATGAAATATTCAAAGATGCTTGCTGCAAGTCCAATCCTGATGCACTGGCCACAACGCTCCAAAACTGCTGCAAAGCAGTCCTGCAATGTTGCTCCCATTCTTTCACCAATTTGGCATACAAATACTGCCCCTTGAAAGCTACAAAGACAATATACTCAATTTGTTCAAATTATTTTGTTTTCTCTCCTAAACCTCAACCAATTTCATCTATAAATAAGATGTTCCATAACACATCTTAGGGGGATGGACAACACATCTAGAGGGCTTTTGATAGCTGGAGAAACTTTGATTATTTGGAAATCATCAAACACTTAACACATTCTTAAACCCAGAATCAAAAGACCATACCCTTGTTCCTGTCCCTTTCGAATCCAACACTAGAAACACAACACCTGTTTCTTTTCCCCTTCGAATCCAGGAACAACCCCATACTTTTTTCTTTCTTTCGAATCCAACACTAGAAACAAAACATCTGTTTCTTTTCCCCTTCGAATCCAGGAACAACCCCATACTTTGTTCTTTCTTTCGAATCCAGCAAAAAGAAACACCACACTTGTTTCTTTCCTTCGAATCCAGGAGCATCCAGTCCAAATCGAAAGAAGCAACAAGAAGGGTGAATCGAAGGTTACTTGCTCACACTAACATTCCTGCAATTGAAGGAAGCAAAAAAGCAGAATCGAAGAGTGCATCTCATCTTAACTTCCAGACCAAAATCAAAAGAGGTAGGTAAGGGCAGAATCGAAGGGACGCTGCTTCCTGGATCGAAGAACTTATGTTCCCTTATTTTATTTTGTTTTGTCTTTATATTTTCTTACTATTCAATATGGTTGTAATAGTTAGGATATTTATTTTCTTCATTTTTATCGCTTTATACAAATGTTAGTAATTAGGGTGTATGGAAAGATAAAACCAACAAGTAGACAACCCTAATCAAAGACTAAATGCATGCAATCAAACACACTTTGCACACATGCACCTCTAGGGTAATCTCACTTGTCGCCTCAGAAAATAGTCATGTCCCTCGAATATGGGCCTTTTAGCAAAGACCCTGGATAAAAGATTGTAGTCCCTCGATCACCCTCGATGTTGCCTTCGGGAAACGATCTAGTCCCTAAACGAAAAATGATAAAACGTCCCATAGGTTGCCTTCTATGACTATACAAATGACCCACACCGTCCCTTCACATCCAACGATGGGGCTTCTTATTAATCAATGGTATGATAGCAACATCTAAAGGAGGAGGAAAAGAACATTAGACCTTTTGATTAGGTAGGATGCTCATAGTCGCTCGCTTGCTCACAAAAAAAACATTTTCACACCAAACACTTTCAATTAAAACATTTTCAAAAGACAAAGCTCGTTGCACGCATTCTTATACATGCCAGAATCATTACAAAGGCACTTTTCAAAATCACTTTCAAAAACATCTTCCACAAACACCTCTTTGAACTATTTTCAAAACTAACACTTTGTATGCATTCTTATAGAGACGAGAATCATTACAAAGACGTTTTCAAAATATTTTCAAACCCACATCACAAGCACATTTTCAAACAAAAGCAAGTGATCTAGCAAGCAACTAAGAGCCCGTAGATAACTACAGATGAAAAGGGCGCTAACACCTTCCCTTTTCATAACCTACCCCCCGAACTCAAGAAAACATCTCTAAAGGTCTTTCCTGTTCTTATCACCCTTTCCTATTTGGATAAAAGAAAATTTGGTGGCGACTCTTGCTATCTGCAACAATTGCGATCAAACACAAAACACCCAAGTCAGTTCTCCCACCGTATAACAGAACTGAAAACTTTGCTGGGGATGACTTAAAAGTGAGGTTACCTTAGGGCTAGATCACCTTTACTCCTTTCCTTGTTTGACTTTCTTGCTTTACATTTTTTGGGTCTTTGCTTGGGCTATTATTAAAGATCCTACACCTGAATCTGGGGCACCTTTCTAGGTAAGTAGCAATAGATCATGAAGGTTGTACGGTGTAGACCAATATGGACAAAGTGATTGCTACGTTAGCATGGTACTATGGCTTATACTAATGTTCCTTGAATCAGTCAAGGATAAAATTAGGCTTCCTTATAGTGTCATTAAGCGCTAAATGACCTTTAGAACCTTTAATTGGCTCATCCTAAGCCATTAGAAAGTAATGAGATGACCGACTTTGGTTCCGACTGAATATTGGTTGATATTCGATGCTACACTCATTGAGATTGGAATTTTGGGATATTCTGGCCGCAATACTTTGGTGCTTGAGATAGAACAATGCCTATAAGAAAGGTCAGTGATATGAGGCTCCTTAGAACCCGGTTAATTACTAGGATAGGTTGAGCCAACTAAACCTCAAGAGGGTACTTACCTACAAACCCCGTGCAAGCCTAAACCTAAGGACTTGTCTGCTTGGTGTGTATATGATTATTTGTACATAAAGACTTGCTTGATTTGCATACTTGTACATAACATCATGACATCATACCATAGCATTTTCAATAACCATTTCAAGGATCTCAAGGGCCTATGATGCAGGGTCATGTTGAACCAGACGCCTATCAAGGGGCAAGATGATTTATTATCCTCTAATAAAATGCCGTCAAAGACCAAAGCATGATAACTTGAGTCAAGGGCTATGACCCACTTAACATGGTGCTCTTGATTATCGTGGAAGGACGTCCACCAATACAAAGTTCTCCGATCAAAGCTATTGATCAAAATTTAACTTCTAACATCTTCTTGTGTTTACCCCGCGAGATCCTTGAAAACATGCATCGATATACCATGCATCATATCATGACAGGCTTTCCCCACACAGGTCTCTCATCTGCTTACTGTTTATTTCAGTAGAGATGGCTCTAGAACAGACTATCAAGGATATTCAAACTCAAAATGCTCAACTTCAAGAAATGTTATTGAACATATCCAAGGGGCAAGAGGAAGTGAAAGCACTCCTCACTAGGGGTATGACCATGAAAAATCCTGAGGACAACAAGGATGACCAGTTGAAACGAATACAAACTGAGATAACCACGATGAAGATCCATATGAAGGGACAGATGTTGGGCCAGATGGCTCTTATCCAAAACATGGCTCAGGGACAAGAAGAGATAAGGGCCCTCGTCAACAAACTTCATCAAGACAGATGCAACCATATAAATAAACAGTCGAGATTGGGGGTCAAGTCTTTAATCAGCCTCCGATAAGACAAGAAGTTGGCTTGGTGGATAATAAACCTCTCTAAATTGCTGCTATGTCACGAGCCCAACAAAAACCTCTCTAACAACAACAATAGGGTAATTGACGTAAGCGGGATGCGTCCAATAGGGAATATACCAAACTCAACATGCCAATGTCTCAAGTCTTGCTACACATGTAGAATCTGAATTTGGTCACATTGAAGGATCCTCTTTGGAATCCTAATACTTCCGCTCCTAGTTACCATCCCAATGAAAGGTGTGCATATCACTCCAACAGTCCGGGGCACGATAATGATAGTTATGGGACGTCGAAAAACAAGATTCAAGACCTAATCGATGAAGGAGTGTTGGAGTTTACAAAAGACGGTCAACTGGAGCTCTTCTATCCCCCCTCAAGAGCATCCATATGAAGTGACGGTTAGGCGGGAAATTTTCTGTTTATTCAAATTTTCAGTTGTAATTTTTTGTTTTCTTAAACACTTATCTATATGTCATACTTTGGTTACTTTCATTAATGCATTGCATATGTTTGTCTTGAATTTATCCATTTGTCTTCACTATATTTAAACTATGATTTTTACTCCCTTCATGATATTCAACTCTTGTTTTAAAGAGTTGCAACCGTTTAGAGGGAGGATGACGAAAACAATGCCATAATCTCATACAATATGCTTTTGGACAGACCTTACTGACGATATATAGGCGTTCTTTCAATTCCTAAACACTAGAGTTATAAGGAGGATAATCCCTAGTCAAACCCTTTGAGCCTAAGAAGTAGGAGTTTTCTTTTTCACACAAATTGAAACCTTTAATCAAAACCTGGGGCAGGGTAGTCTCTCAGTTAATTCAAATGCGCGTTCAGTCGCAAATTTTCACTTCGTGCACAACAAATGATATCAAAAGACAGCGATAGTTCCCTATCAAATAGGAAGTCATTATCTCTCAAGAGAAAAGCCCGCTAAGTCAGAACCTACAAAGGAGACTTAAGAAAAAACTGGGGTATCCCGCTAACTATAATCTCAAGACAAGAACAGTCAGGCAAAAACCAGGGATAATAAATCAAAAAGCAAGGTCGCTACAAATCCTCGACAAACATGAAAAATGTTGCAAAAATTACTGCCTTCCAACAAACTTAACTTGTCTGAATCATCACTGAAACATAATTTCAGACTCAATTGGAATTCAAACGCATAATTAACTGAGTTTAGGACTGGAGAACATCACGAAGAATGGGAGGGTTCAAATAAACAATTGCGATCAAACACAAAACACCAAAGTCAGTTCTCCCACCGTATAATAGAACTGAAAACTTTGCTGGGGATGACTTAAAAGTGAGGTTACCTTAGGGCTAGATCACCTTTACTCCTTTCCTTGTTTGACTTTCTTGCTTTACATTTTTTGGGTCTTTGCTTGGGCTATTGTTAAAGATCCTACACCTGAATCTGGGGCACCTTTCTAGGTAAGTAGCAATAGATCATGAAGGTTGTACGGTGTAGACCGATATGGACAAAGTGATTGCTATGTTAGCGTGGTACTATGGCTTATACTAATGTTCCTTGAATCAGTCAAGGATAAAATTAGGCTTCCTTATAGTGTCATTAAGCGCTAAATGACCTTTAGAACCTTTAATTGGCTCATCCTAAGCCATTAGAAAGTAATGAGATGACCGACTTTGGTTCCGACCGAATATTGGTTGATATTTGATGCTACACTCATTGAGATTGGAATTTTGGGATATTCTGGCCGCAATACTTCGGTGCTTGAGATAGAACAATGCCTATAAGAAAGGTCAGTGATATGAGGCTCCTTAGAACCCGGTTAATTACTAGGATAGGTTGAGCCAACTAAACTTCAAGAGGGTACTTACCTACAAACCCCGTGCAAGCCTAAACCTAAGGACTTGTCTGCTTGGTGTGTATATGATTATTTGTACATAAAGACTTGCTTGATTTGCATACTTGTACATAACATCATGACATCATACCATAGCATTTTCAATAACCATTTCAAGGATCTCAAGGGCCTATGATGCAGGGTCATGTTGAACCAGACGCCTATCAAGGGGCAAGATGATTTATTATCCTCTAATAAAATCCGTCAAAGACCAAAGCATGATAACTTGAGTCAAGGGCTATGACCCACTTAACATGGTGCTCTTGATTATCGTGGAAGGACGTCCACCAATACAAAGTTCTCCGATCAAAGCTATTGATCAAAATTTAACTTCTAACATCTTCTTGTGTTTACCCCGCGAGATCCTTGAAAACATGCATCGATATACCATGCATCATATCATGACAGGCTTTCCCCACACAGGTCTCTCATCTGCTTACTGTTTATTTCAGTAGAGATGGCTCTAGAACAGACTATCAAGGATATTCAAACTCAAAATGCTCAACTTCAAGAAATGTTATTGAACCTATCCAAGGGGCAAGAGGAAGTGAAAGCACTCCTCACTAGGGGTATGACCATGAAAAATCCTGAGGACAACAAGGATGACCAGTTGAAACGAATACAAACTGAGATAACCACGATGAAGATCCATATGATGGGACAGATGTTGGGCCAGATGGCTCTTATCCAAAACTTGGCTCAGGGACAAGAAGAGATAAGGGCCCTCGTCAACAAACTTCATCAAGACGGATATATAAATAAACAGTCGAGATTGGGGGTCAAGTCTTTAATCAGCCTCCGATAAGACAAGAAGTTGGCTTGGTGGATAATAAACCTCTCTAAATTGCTGCTATGTCACGAGCCCAACAAAAACCTCTCTAACAACAACAATAGGGTAATTGACGTAAGCGGGATGCGTCCAATAGGGAATATACCAAACTCAACATGCCAATGTCTCAAGTCTTGCTACACATGTAGAATCTGAATTTGGTCACATTGAAGGATCCTCTTCGGAATCCTAATACTTCCGCTCCTAGTTACTATCCCAATGAAAGGTGTGCATATCACTCCAACAGTCCGGGGCACGATAATGATAGTTGTGGGACGTTGAAAAACAAGATTCAAGACCTAATCGATGAAGGAGTGTTGGAGTTTACAAAAGACGGTCAACTGGAGCTCTTCTATCACCCCTCAAGAGCATCCATATGAAGTGACGGTTAGGCGGGAAATTTTCTGTTTATTCAAATTTTCAGTTGTAATTTTTTGTTTTCTTAAACACTTATCTATATGTCAGACTTTGGTTACTTTCATTAATGCATTGCATATGTTTGTCTTGAATTTATCCATTTGTCTTCACTATATTTAAACTATGATTTTTACTCCCTTCATGATATTCAACTCTTGTTTTAAAGAGTTGCAACCGTTTAGAGGGAGGATGACGAAAACAATGCCATAATCTCATACAATATGCTTTTGGACAGACCTTGCTGACGATATATAGGCGTTCTTTCAATTCCTAAACACTAGAGTTATAAGGAGGATAATCCCTAGTCAAACCCTTTGAGCCTAAGAAGTAGGAGTTTTCTTTTTCACACAAATTGAAACCTTTAATCAAAACCTGGGGCAGGGTAGTCTCTCAGTTAATTCAAATGCGCGTTCAGTCGCAAATTTTCACTTCGTGCACAACAAATGACATCAAAAGACAGCGATAGTTCCCTATCAAATAGGAAGTCATTATCTCTCAAGAGAAAAGCCCGCTAAGTCAGAACCTACAAAGGAGACTTAAGAAAAAACTGGGGTATCCCGCTAACTATAATCTCAAGACAAGAACAGTCAGGAAAAAACCAGGGATAATAAATCAAAAAGCGAGGTCGCTACAAATCCTCGACAAACATGAAAAATGTTGCAAAAATGACTGCCTTCCAACAAACTTAACTTGTCTGAATCATCACTGAAACATAATTTCAGACTCAATTGGAATTCAAACGCATAATTAACTGAGTTTAGGACTGGAGAACATCACAAAGAACGGGAGGGTTCAAATAAACTTTGAGCCTTATCCTTTGTTTCGTAAACCGTGAACCAAACCACGCTACAACCCTTTCAAAGTACTAATTGGAGCATGGGTTAGTTCAAAAGCATACTGTTACAGAAAGTATCCTGACTCCTGTAAGGCTTTACTCTAAATCCTGAGTTTGAATTCACGTTCTTACAAAAATTATTTTATCTACTAAAACACATTTTCAAAACTTCAAGACAAGCATAAACTTTGCATTATTTGAATATCACTATTTGCATATGGCTAACTATTTAACAGCAGAGAAATTCACACGACGAATATCTGTTGAACAAAAACTCTTTCAATAAACAGATTTGCTTCATATGGAAATACACTTTCAATGACAAATCTTCTATAAGAAAGGGGTCATGACATGCCACTGTCCAACTCGTCTGGGGGAAGTCAAGTCGAGATTCCAAGAAATCTCTCAAGAAATGCTGAATAACCAGTGACATGCCTATATCTGAATCACTTGGGGCATTGAACATGAATTCTAGCAAGTGGTTACGTACGGTCAAGCAAACATTTCCTGGCATTACTACAAACACTTACTACTAGGGGAAGTGACAAATCTCCACAAAGTCCATTGCATAGGGTGATCCCCATTCAAGTCCCCATAGAGTCATCTCTATAAGGTTGTCCCCATAGAATAATCTTCATGAATTAGGGTAGGAATCCCTCCAAGCCAAATTCATGGATATCCCCACAAAGTTGGATCCAGGAAATCTCCAGCCATAGTCTCAATCTCTAGAAAATCTTCTTCTCAACTGAGTTGGTCTCAAGAAGAATCCTCGAGGAGTTCTGCCAAAAGAAGACGCCTCTCCAACAGATTGGAAATAGGCTTTATTTCCCCAACAAATGGAAAGATTCCCCAACTTGAATTTGCCTCTCATACTATCACAAGTCAAGGGACCACGACCCCTATTCCCCAGTAGAATTTTCTACAATCTCCAGTGAGTTGCTGCAAAGCCTGGAAGATGACTAGATAATAGTTAACTTCTTCATCCCCAAAAAGTTGTTAGCTTCCTTTCTCTTCCATCAAGAGATAACTCCCCAATAGAGCAACATATAACTAAGACTCCTGAACTCTCTTCCCCAAGCAGGAATCATCACTCTCCACAGAGCTTCCTCAACCAAAGTCAAGACCCCCCGGCAGAGTTCTCCTCAAACAACAAAATAGGAATCCCCAGCGGAAACATTCTAAAACAAAGTTGATGATAAACATACTCTTCATCTCCAGCAGCAGTCCGGGTTTTATCTTCCCAACATTTGTCAAGGATTTATTTTCCAAGACAAATATATATTCCAATAACATCTCACATTTCATGCGTCATAACATATGCATACGAAACAAATATAGCACAATCTCATTTATTTTGAGAACATCATTACGCCATGCATTTCATACATCATGACATTGCATGCTACTAACTCTTTACCTTTTCAGGAAAGATAAATCAACAGATAGCTGTCATCAACAATTTTCAAAAGGTCAGAGATTAATTCCTGAAACAAGACAAGACAACTATCTCAACGTTAAAAGCAATTTCCAGATTAATACCTGAAACAAGACAGGAAAACTATATGTGGACGACCGATTATAGATTAATACCTGTAACAAGCCAGGAAAGCTATCTACATGAGCAGATTGAAGATTAATACCTGTAACAAGCCAGAAAAACTATCTTTCTTTCTAAGGTCAGAGATTAATACCTGAAACCAGACAAGACAACTATCTCTACGGACAACAAAAATAAAGTTCCAGATTAATACCTGAAACAAGACAGGAAAACTATTTGTGAATGAATGATTGTAGATTAATACCTGAAACAAGACAGGGCAACTATCTACTCGATCATCATGAAGAAACCCTACCCAGGTTCCTTCTCAATTCCAGATTAATACCTGAAACAAGACAGGACAACTATATGTGAACAAATTGATTGTAGATCAATTCCCGAAATAGGACGAGGTGACTATCTACATGACAAATACTTCCTTCAGACCTCTGCTGATTCAGTTTAAATCTATCAATGGTTTATCCTGATTCCGTTCCGGTAGACACGTTTTCTGGTTCAGTTAAATCTCTCCAAATATTTATTCTGATTCTTTTCCAGTTAAGGATTATTCAAGACCTCTACTGGTTCCGTTTAAATTGATCAATGGTTTATCTTGATTCCGTTTCGGTAGACACTTTTTATGGTTAAGTTAAATCGCTCCAAAGATTTATTCTGATTCTTTTCCAGTTAAAGATTATTCAAGACCTCTGCTGGTCCAGTTTAAATCGATCAATGGTTTATCCTGATTCTGTTCTGGTAGACACTTTTTCTGGTTCAGTTAAATCGCTCCAAATATTTATTCTGATTCTTTTCCATTAAAGATTATCTAAGACCTCTGCTGGTTCAGTTTAAATTGATCAGTGGTTTATCCTGATTCTGTTCCGGTAGACACTTTTTTGGTTCAGTTAAATCGCTCCAAAGGTTTATTCTGATTCTTTTCCAGTTAAAGATTATCCAAGACCTCTGCTGGTTCATTTTAAATCGATCAATGGTTTATCCTGATTCCGTTCTAGTAGACACTTTTTATGGTTCAGTTAAATCGCTCCAAAGATTTATTCTGATTCTTTTCCAGTTAAAGATTATCCAATACCTCTTCTGGTTCAGTTTA
Source organism: Vicia faba (assembly GCA_948472305.1). Taxonomy (NCBI): domain Eukaryota; kingdom Viridiplantae; phylum Streptophyta; class Magnoliopsida; order Fabales; family Fabaceae; genus Vicia; species Vicia faba. The sequence goes on along the minus strand of OX451736.1, from coordinate 1,728,981,475 downwards.
AATCAATCAATGGTTTATCCTGATTCCGTTTCGGTAGACACTTTCTCTAGTTCAGTTAAATTGCTCCAAAGATTTATTCTGATTCTTCTCCAATTAAAGATTATTCAGACCTCTTCTGTTCAGTTTAAATCGATCAATGGTTTATCCTGATTCCATTCTGGTAGACACTTTTTCTGGTTCAGTTAAATTGCTCCAAAGATTTATTCTGATTCTTTTCCAGTTAAAGATTATTCAAGACCTCTGCTGGTTCAATTTAAATTGATGAATGGTTTATCCTGATTCCGTTCTGATAGACACTTTTTTTGGTTCAGATAAATCGCTCCAAATATTTATTCTGATTCTTCTCCATTTAAAGATTATTCAGACCTCTGCTGGTTCAGTTTAAATTGATCAATGGTTTATCCTGATTCTGTTCCGGTAGACACTTTCTCTGGTTCAGATAAATCGCTCCAAAGATTTATTCTGATTCTTTTCCAGTTAAAGTCGAGCTTAGACTTAGTCTAATTTTAGTCAACGATCACCTTGGATGGCATCTATAAGCCAATCTATGACAACCCTCCATCATCTCTCCAAATGGCATCTTTAAGCTCATTCCCTACACAATCAACCACCACATCATCGAGTGCAAGTTTCCGGGCACTCTAGTGTTCAATCATCATCTACCTTCAAGCTACGAATGGAAGACTCGCTAATCTAACTCTTCAGGATTAAGAAGATTAAACAGGGGCAACTGTCGTACCCCAAAATTTTCCCTCTCATTTCTCAAGACATTTCCTCACAAGGATTTTTAAAAGATTCAAGTTTGCACAAGTACAATTGGGTTTTCAAACATCAAATCAAAAAAGATCATACCTACTTCGATTTCACATCCTTCAATTAGACTTTTGACCTCTTTCGATGCAAGCTTGGCTTACATCCTTCGATTGAGCAATTACCCCTTTCCTGCATGCTTCAATTCACAAAGCAAAGGGGCACCCACCATGCTAGCGTATACAAGGCAAAAGCTTCCCTATGGATAGCATTCGTATTAGTACCCACATGGCTTTGGCTATCTTCATACTGGTTATGTCTGGGTAAAGTCTCCCTTTGAAACAACCGGCTTTCAATTCACAAGGGCAACACCTATCTTTATACAAACTTTGTTTGGGCATTTAGGCTTCCTGTATACATCCTTGGATTGCACCCTTTGCATCCTATATGACTGTGTTGGTGCACATGGCAATAACCTCCTGCATGCAAGCTTTGATTGCACCATTGGCCTTACATGTTTACTTAGTTCACAATACAATGGTTGCCTGCATACCTGTTTCGATTAGACAAGCTTCGATTGGACAAATAACTCCCTCCATGCTTGCTTTGAATTCACCTTAATGTCTGCTTCAAATCCACCTTCAGCATTGGCCTCCTACATGGTGCACAAGGCAAGGGCCTCCTGCATGCCTTCCTGCACAAGGCAATGGATTCCCTTCATGCTAGAACCCATAAAGCAAGTGGCCTCCTGCATGCAAGCTTCGATTAAAGCAATGACCCCTTACATGTTTGCTTTTATTCACAAAGCAATGGACCCTTACAGTGTTTGTTTCGATTCAGGAAACAAAGGTTTCTTTCCTGCGTGTTTCAAATCACAAGGAAGAAACTTCCCTCATGCATTGCCTATTTTCATACTGGTTTCGAATGGACAATATCTCCCTTTAAAATAGCTTGCTTTGATTCCATCCTTGAAAATCTTCAACACACAATGACACACCATTGTTTTTCCATTCGAAGGACATACCTTGATGGCCCATTCGAAGGACACTTTAACATACATGGGTGCCCCATTTGAAGGACATGCATTGACATACCTGGGTTGCCCTTTTCAAAGGATACACAAACTGGCGTATTTGAAGGACAAGCACATAGTCCATTCGAAGGACATATTTTTGCCCCATTCGAAGGATACTTTGATTGAAAACAAATATTGCTATTTGAAGAGGAGTCTGGTCGAAGGTTGGACCTATGGGGTCAAAATAAAAATATGAAATATTCAAAGATGCTTGCTGCAATTCCAAGCCTGATGCACTGGCCACAATGCTCCAAAACTGTTGCAAAGCAGTCCTGCAATGCTGCTCCCATTCTTGCACCAATTTGGCATACAAATACTGCCCCTCGAAAGCTACAAAGACAATATACTCAATTTGTTCAAATTCTTTTGTTTTCCATCCTAAACCTCAACCAATTTCATCTATAAATAAGATGTTCCACAACACATCTTAGGGGGCTGGACAACATATCTAGAGGGCTTTTGATAGCTGGAGAAACATTGATTGTGTGAAAATCATCAAACACTTAACACATTCTCAAACCCAGAATCAAAAGACCACACCCTTGTTCCTGTCCCTTTCGAATCCAACACTAGAAACAAAACACCTGTTGCTTTTCCCCTTCGAATCCTGGAATAACCCCATACTTTGTTCTTTCTTTTGAATCCAACACTAGAAACACAATGTTGGCTCCTAAATTCGACACCCTTGTTTTATTAATGTCAGCCATTAAAGCTGAAGGATGTTTTCGACTGGCTATGTCTGTCGAAATGCCCGTCGAAAGATGGCAAAGTACTTTGAAGATTTCTTCCAAGGGAGAAGTTGGTTGCCTTCGACGTCGAAGGAGTTTCTCGTCAAAGATGTCTCTCGACGAAGGTGTTCGATGGTTCAGAGTGGAGCAGTTTGAAATTCAAGCTTTTGGAGGGAAAACGGTTTCCAGCAGTTACCAAGTGCAACGTGCAAAGATCTGGAGCGTCGAACGTTGAGAACGTGCCAAGTGGATTGATCTCGAAGCAGTGTAACTGCCCGACGGTTACTTGGGATGTTTTAGTATAAATAGTAGTAGTCATGTAAGTTCTCGCGTGTGTTCACAATTCTATACAAAGTCACTCATATAGATTCGAGTACCCAGCGTGTGAGAAAGAATTGTTGAGAAATGTATGTGTGAAACACCAACTTTATTAATCAAAGTCATTTACTTTTCCAGAAATTTACTTGCTTTCCTTTTTACATTCCTGTCGAAGCCTTTTACTTTAAGCCTTGTTTATTTTACCAAGTCTTTCCTTCATGCAATTTACTTGAAACCTCTTTATTTTATTTAAAGCCTCTTTATTTAAAGCCTTATCCAATTTAATCAAACTTCAAAATCAACCTATGTCCTAGGATCAATCTGATCGATCCTGCGAGTAACCAAATAAGTAACCATTTGGAGGATCAGCGGTTGTTTACCAAATACCAAGGTAAACAAATTGGCACACCCGGTGGGACCGTGTGTTGATTGTTAAAAATAATCTCATCTTTTCGAGGAGTGTTGTATGTTATTGAGAAGTGGTAGAATATACACTAACAATAACAATACTGCCAGAGGAAGGGAAGAGATGGCGAATCCGCCAAACAATAACTAAATCCCACAAACGAATGTGGGAGCAACGGTTAGTACGACCGTAAGTGAAGCGACAACTGTTGGTTCGACACCAGCAGTAACGGTCACAGCAACGGGGCCAATACCTTCATTCACGGGCCCCAGGATGCCTTTGGGAACTCCCCCACCAAGGGGAAATATAGGCACAAGGCCTTTAGCGCCACCAGGATTTATGCCACTTTATGGTATGCCAACTTCTGAAGTGGCTAGCCTGACGAATGCTGCGTCCACTTTTTCAGACCCTTTAGTGAGTGCCTCTTCGCCACTCCAAGGCTCTGAAGTAGGCATGGCGAATAGAAATAGGACCCAACTCTTAGGAGGAACGTCCCAAGTAGCCCATGGCCTTACAAATGCCTCGACAGCAGTCTTGAGGCAACAAATGGACGAAAGCAACCATGATATGGTGCAAATGTTGGCACAAACTTTGAGTACAGTGCTAAACCCTCTAATACAAAACACTACTCAATCGAATCAGCAAGTGACAACGCAAATGACGCGTTTAGCTGATTTCTTTGGAGTACCCCAACCTATTCGACAGCCCCAAAGGGCGCAAATAAGGGGAAACCAGGGGATATTCTTAGAGGAAGAAACCACCATTAACCAGGCTCAACAGCCTGTCGAAGAAAACCTTAGGGCACGATTGGAGCAACCTGTCGAGGAACCTAGGGTAATAACCCCAGAGGTAAGGTTAGTTAACAGAAACCAAAATGCTGACGAAGTAGTTCAGCATATCCAATACCAAAATACGGGTTTGGAAAATAATCTGGCAACCATGATCGAAAGGATCATGACTCAAAATGGGATGAACATGGGCTTTCGAAGGCCCAACTTTACATCCCCATTGTCAGAATACGTGTTACAAACAGACTTACCTCCTAGATGCAAAGTCCCCAAATTTACTAAGTTCTCAGGGGACACGACAGAATCTACTGTCGAGCATGTGGCGAGATACTTGATCGAAGCAGGTGACATTTCGAATAACGAAAACCTAAGGATCAAGTACTTCCCAAGTTCTTTAACAAAGAACGCTTTTACTTGGTTTACAACTCTTCCCCCCAATTCGATCCATCATTGGACCCAGTTGGAAAGATTGTTCCATGAACAATTCTACATGGGGCAAACCAAGATAAGCCTGAAAGAATTGGCCAGTGTAAAGAGACGTTTCACTGAACCTATAGACGAATATCTGAATAGGTTTAGACTGCTCAAGGCGAGATGTTTTACACAAGTTCCAGAACATGAGTTAGTCGAAATAGCCGCAGGCGGTTTAGATTATTCCATTAGGAAGAAGCTAGACACCCAATACCTGAGAGACATGGCCCAACTGGCCGATAGAGTTCGACAGGTAGAACGCCTCAAAGCTGAAAAAGCAAAGGCAACGAAAACTCACAAGAGAGAGAGGATAGCGTACGTTGAGATGGATGACGAAGATCCGAAATCCTTCGACGATACTTTAGCTGTCGAAGAAGGAGAAGTCGATTTAGTAGAACTGAAACAAGGGCCACCATACTCTTGTAAACTATTAGTCCCCTCAAATGGGAAAAATCCCATTGGTCCAGAAAGGACCAACGATAGGTTCCCGAAAAAGACTTATAGTTTCGACATCACAAAATGTGATGAAATATTCGACTTGCTGGTTAAAGATGGCCAAATGATAGTACCCCCAGGGGTAAAAGTGCCTCCTCTTGATCAAAGAAAGAAGAGAGGTTTTTGCAAATATCATAATTTTTTGGGCCATAAAACTTCTCAATGTTTTCTTTTCAGGAATCTTGTGCAAGACGCTATCGAAGAAGGGAGATTGAAGTTTGCGGACAAATCCCCCATGGCTGTCGACTCAAATCCATTGCAGGCTGAAGCCCACTATGCTGAGCCCTCTGAGGTGAACGTGATAGAGGCAACCAGGAGCCAGACGAAGAAGCCAGGAATTACCATGGTCGAAGTCTCAAAAGACCACATCAACATGCCAATCTTTGGCAGTTTTTCTGGAAATTTATCCAGGAAGACAATTGAAGCAGTTCAGAAAGCGGTCGAAAGCCCGAAGTCGGAGACCGCTGAAGCACAAAAAACTGGACCAAAACCCAGTTCCCACTTGGACACAGTTCAAGGCCAGACGGAGAATCTGGAGATACAAATGAAGCAGTTAACTCTTGCTAACAAAGATACAATGAATATCAACATGGTTGAACTTTCTGACCCAAAAGCATCAGAAGAGGCCATGAGGCAAGAACAAGCTAATAAGACTGCTTTCCCTCGGGAAAATGAAAACTTGGCAGATTTTCTACAAAGATGCCAGAAAAAGAAATCAGAGGTGATGCTGTGTCCAAGATGCAGTTCGACCTTTGACAAAAAAGCTGCTGAGCACATTCAAGGCGTAAGAGCAGCGAACAAGAGAAGGGAAAATGTTGACCTTCGACATGATCCCAGAAGAGCCTCCCAAAGAGGTTCTAACCAAGAAAAGAGGCCATTGACTTTTAGGCCTCCCACAAATGTGCCAGTAGACACTTGGTACAAAACCTCTGGTCGGAAAAGGCCAAGTGAGGAGAAATGGCATTCTTTCGATGTGCCAAGAGGTTCCTCTTTGACTCAAAAGAAAGAGCCTCAAGTTGCTGCACCTAAGGTTGCACACGTGTCCAGCAACTACAAAGGTAAAAATCCCATGTCTCGATCTCAATGGAGGAGATATCAAAGGAGACGAAAAGCTGAAAGGGAGGCTGCCAACGAACCAAAGGCAGAAACCAGTTCGAACGTTCCTCAAAGGAAGCAAAGGAAACCTCTAGAAAGAGAGCCAGTAACCAACAGGCTAGTTTGGCCTAACCAAAGTGAAGTCGAAGACGAAGACGGTTCTGAGTCTGATGATACTTTGGACATAATGGTGAATATAGTTTCAGTGCTGCCCAGAGAATTCAATCGACAGGTAGAGGTCGAAGCAAGTGACTGGGAAGTGGAACAGGAAATGGCCAAACATAGGCCAGTGTGCTATTTCGTCATGGACAATGGCACCACTGAGGAACAAAATGGGTTCTTCGAGCCACCTACAGAGGCGATGAAAAATCACCTCAAGCCTTTATTCATAAGGGCTAAACTCGAAGAAACTACTGTGAATAAAATATTTGTGGACTGTGGGGCAACCATCAACATTATTCCTCACTCTATGCTAAGGAAAATTGGCAAAAGGGATGAGGACATTAAGCCTCACAACATGGTCCTGTCGAACTACGAGGGCGGCATAGGGACCACTATGGGAGTGATCCAGCTAGATATCAAAGTAGGATCTATCCTTCGACCAACGATGTTCATGGTCATATCGGCCAAACCTAACTACAATCTTTTGTTGGGCCGTGAATGGATTCATGGTGTTGGAGCTGTGCCATCATCAATGCACCAGAGGCTGCTCCTATGGCGTCCAGATGGGATGGTCGAAAACATAGAGGCAGATCAAAGCTATTACCTTGGCAAAGTGAATCACCTGGGTTTGGCAGATTTCGACAAGAACTTGGCTCACATAGGGCCATGTCCAACACCTGACTTCGACATGGCGCCAGCGCCAAACACTTTTTGTTCCCTATACCTGCACCCTGAGCATGGTTTCCAATGGGACAGAGAAGACTTGTCCCACATAGACTTCAGTGGGTTAACCGATATCCAACCAACTGGTTGGGGAAGTGAATTCAGTGATAATGACTGAGTCACAATCTTTGAAGCGAATTTCGGCTTATGTAGCCGAAACCAAGATGATAACGGCTCTCGAAGCCGAAGTAAAGTACATGGCCACACAGGCCAATGATCAACAATTATCTGCTGCAGGTCCAGGAAAGGATTTCGATCCAAAACCTCCTGATATCATGCCAGAAGAAATGCAGGAACAGAGGCTCGACGCCATCTATGACGATGAGCCTTTGGGCTTCGAAAAGGACCCCTTGGCGAATAACATTAAAATGTTAGCGCAAGATCCTTTAGAAGAAATCAACTTAGGCGAAGGATCAGAGAAAAGGCCAATTTACATCAGCGCCAAAATCGATCCAGAACTTAGGTTGGAAGTAATCCAATTGCTGAAAGAGTTTAAAGACTGTTTTGCATGGGATTATGACGAAATGCCTGGTCTCGACAGAGGATTGGTAGAACTTCAGTTGCCAATCAAGCCTGGGAAGAAGCCAATCAAGCAAAATCCAAGGCGCTTCGCTCCAGAAATACTGTCGAAGATCAAGACGGAAGTCGAAAGACTGCTGAAATGCAAATTCATACGTGTTACAAGGTATGTCGAATGGATTGCAAACATTGTGCCAGTAATTAAGAAAAATGGTACGTTAAGGGTGTGCATAGATTTCAGAGATTTGAATGCTGCTACACCCAAGGATGAATATCCTATGCCTGTGGCGGAAATGCTAGTCGATTCTGCCGCTGGCTATGAATACCTGAGTATGCTCGATGGTTATTCAGGATATAATCAAATATTCATTGCTGAAGAGGATGTGTCGAAAACAGCTTTTCGATGCCCTGGGGCCTTAGGCACTTACGAATGGGTAGTGATGCCTTTTGGCCTAAAGAACGCTGGGGCAACGTACCAGCGAGCAATGAATACTATCTTCCATGATTTTATTAACACTTTTATGCAAGTATATATTGATGACATTGTTATAAAATCTGTTTCCAGGAAGAATCATATTGACCACCTTCGACAATCATTCGAAAGAATGAGAGAACATGGTCTGAAGATGAACCCTTTGAAGTGTGCGTTCTGTGTGAAAGCTGGAGATTTCTTGGGCTTCGTTGTCCACAAGAAAGGAATCGAAATCAACCAGAACAAGACGAAGGCAATTTTGGAAGCGAAAGCGCCGTCGAATAAGAAGGAACTGCAATCCCTCTTAGGCAAGATAAATTTCTTAAGGAGGTTTATATCTAATCTAAGTGGGAAAGCTCAGGCCTTTTCACCCTTACTTCGACTGAATAAAGAGGGGTTCGAATGGGGGCAAGAGCAACAAGAAGCCTTCGACAAAATCAAAGGGTACCTCACTAAGCCACCTATTTTGGTGCCTCCTTGTAGCAATAGGAGTATGAGATTGTACATAGCTGCATCCGACAAAACTCTGGGAAGCATGTTAGCCCAAGAGGATGAGAATGGAGTCGAAAGACCCATTTATTATCTCAGTAGAGTTTTGAACGATGCAGAAACTAGATATAGTGAAGTTGAAAAATTGTGTCTATGTCTGTATTTCTCTTGTACAAAACTCAAGCAATATATAAAACCAGTTGATGTGTATGTTTCGTCTCATTTTGATGTTTTCAAGTATATGTTGTCGAAACCTATCTTGCACAGTCGAATTGGCAAGTGGGCTTTAGCATTAACTGAATACTCCTTGACCTTTATGCCTCTTAAGGCAGTAAAAGGACAAGTGGTTGCAGACTTCATAGTCGACCACTCAATTCAAGTTGAGGATATTAATTATGTGGAGATAGAGCCTTGGAAATTCTACTTCGATGGTTCCAGCCATAAAGATGGAACAGGGGTAGGAGTCTTGATTATTTCTCCAGGTAAAATTCCAACAACATTCAAGTACAAAATATCAGGTTCTTGTTCGAACAATGAGGCTGAGTATGAAGCTCTAATTACTGGCCTTGAAATATTGTTGGAATTGGGGGCAACTCGAGTCGAAATAATGGGAGACTCAGAGTTAGTCATTAAGCAAGTCACAAAGGAATATAAATGCATAAGAGAGAATCTCATTATGTACTTTGTGATAGCGAATCGTTTATTGAAAAAATTTGAAACAGTCAATATTTGACACATACCCAGAGTCGAAAATCAAATAGCCAACGACTTGGCACAGATTGCATCTGGGTATAAGATTTCAAAAACGAGATTGCAAAGAGCAATCGAAGTTCGAGAAAAGATAAAAGCAACTTGTCTATCACCAACAGACTTGGAATCGACGAGACTAGGATATGCTGATCAAAGTAACTTCGAAATTTCGTTCATAGATAATTTGTCAGAGCAAGATTGGAGGAAACCCATAGTGGATTATCTTCAAAATCCAGGAGCTTCGACAGAACGAAAAACAAAGTACAGGGCGTTGAGTTATGTACTCATGGGTAATGAGTTATTCAAGAAAACGCCTGAAGGGGTATTGCTAAAGTGCTTAAGTGAAACTGAGGCATACATAGCCCTTTTGACTACGCACGCTGGAGCATGTGGGGCTCACCAAGCAGGCCATAAGATGAAATGGTTGTTGTTTCGACAAGGACTATATTGGCCCACTATGCTGAAAGATTGTGTTGAGTTCGCCAAAGGTTGTCAAGAGTGTCAAGTCCATACAGGCATCCAACATGTACCAGCAAGCGAACTTCACTCGATAGTGAAACCTTGGCCCTTTAGAGGATGGGCGTTGGACCTCATTGGAGAGATTCGACCAGCATCATCAAAGAGCCAGAAATACATACTGGTAGGCATTGATTACTTTACTAAGTGGATCGAAGCTATCCCTTTAGTCAATGTAGACCAGGAAAATGTCATTGAATTTATTCAAAAGAACATTATCTTTAGGTATGGAATCCCTGAGACAATAACAACTGATCAAGGATCAGTTTTCACTGGTCGAAAGATGCAGGAATTTGCTCAGGAAACAGGTTTCAAACTCCTAACATCCACGCCTTATTATGCACAGGCGAATGGTCAAGTCGAAGCAGCTAACAAAGTGGTGATTGGCTTGATAAAGAAACATGTTGGGAAGAAACCAAAGAATTGGCATAAGACGTTAGACCAGATTCTGTGGGCTTGTCGAACGTCCCCAAAAGAAGCCACTGGTACAACACCGTATAGGCTAACTTTTGGCCATGATGCAGTGTTGCCAGCAGAAATTTGTCTTCAATCTGCAAGGGTTCAGGGGCATTATGATATTCCTTCTGAAATTTATTGGAACATGATGTTAGACGAACTGGTGGATTTAGACGAAGAAAGACTGCGCGCTCTTGACCTACTCAGGCTTCAGAAGAAAAGAGTAGAAGACTCTTATAATAAAAAGGTAAAACCTAAGGTATTTTTACCTGAAGAGCTAGTTTGGAAGGTAATTCTTCCCATGGATCGAAGGGATCGAAGCATGGGGAAATGGTCACCCAAATGGGAAGGACCATTCAGAGTTATCCAAACTTTTTCTGGTGGAGCCTATGAAGTCGAAGAGTTAGGTGAAGATAAAATGCTCTTGAGAGTAAATGGTAAATATTTGAAAAAATACAAACCTATACTTCAAGAGATAAAAATAAAATAATAAAAGAACAAGACTAAATTAACCATAAAAGTGCCAAAATGGAAATTTTATAAATTTCAGCCAAGATGGCAATGTTGTCGAATATAGATTACAAAATATGGTTACAAAAGCTGAATCAATCAAAAGGGAATAGAGTCCTTGAGCCGAAGGTACTTGGCTTGCTGCAGCTCCAACCTTTTCTTGCACCAGGCGTTCTCCTGCACAATCTTGGCAATCTGAGCGTCGAAGCCTTGGGCCTTCTCAGCAAATTCCAGGCCTTGTTTGATTTCAGTTTGGCTCTCGGTGTCTGAGACGGTCGAAAGAAGTTCCTCCTTGCGTATAGTGTTGGCATTTATCTTCGCCTCTATTTCTTCGATTTGTGCCCTGAAGGAAGCATTCTCTCGATCGATGGCATCGACTTCTTCCTGCGTAGACGCTTTTTGCTTCGACAACTCCGCAATTCGAGAAGTCGTATCCGAAACAGCAGTCCACGCAGAGGAGCTTTTGCCATATAACACCTCGAGCTGACTATTAAATCCCCTTTGGCGCCTGTAATCTGCTGAGACTTGATCAATCATAGAGTGTAACTCCATGATCAAGCCTGAAACTTCTGGAGCTACAGCTAACAAGTCGACAGCATTCAAAACATCCCTCAAGTATGATGGAGCAGTGGGGTCCCCCTCTAAAGCCTTCATCAAGTCCTTCTTGAAAAACTGGGCCTTAACCTTCGCCAAAGCTTCATCAAGAGGAGAGGTTTCAGTGGACTTCCCCGACAAGGTAGGAACCTCCTGACTAGCGTCAGACGAACTCTTGCTCTCGATGATTGCGTTGAGATAGCTAACAGGGTCAGTTTGTTTCAAGAGTTCTAAGTCCTCTTTCGACCTGTGCTTCGTTGAGGTAGCAACCCTTGCAACAGCATTGTCTTGGGTTTGAGGCTGTTGAGTGTTAGGTGCCTCGACTTGTTGCCCTTAGACTCGGACTGGGGCAGTACCAGCGTCTTCTTGGTGCTCTTCGCTAGCGTCACCTTGGTGCCCTTCGCCAGTGTCACCTTGGTTCTCTTCGTCAGCAGCACCTTGATTTTCTTCGCCAGCATTGCCTTGGTCCCCTTCTTCACGATTCTCTTCCGACAGATCCACCACCTGAACCCCTTCTGGCTGTTGTTCTTCCGTTTGAGGTTCTTCCGCTGGTTTTTCTACCGTCTCAGCATTGGCCTCATTTATTTCAGTATGGGCTTCGTCAGTTTCCAAGCCTTTTTCTTGTGGCCTGCTGAGTTCAGCAGATTCCAGCGTTTCAGAGGTCCTTGGTGGTGAGCTCTCAGTGGTGTCCTGAGAAAGGAAAGAAAAAGAATCTTCAGAGATCGAAAAAGACATAATCGAATGTAGGTATCTACACCTAAGTTATAAAAAGGTTTAAAAGATTACCTGTAAGTTAGCTTCAGCCCCAGGGCTGGAATTGTCGCTTTCGACAGGCTTGTTGAGAAGAACGTTTAGTTCCTCCTCCGTTGGCTCCTCAATGATCACTGGAGGTGGCCTGGGCTTTCTCCCAGCAACCTTTATTCTAAATGTTCGACCTTCAGGAGCAGGAGCAGGAACAGGAGCGTCCTTCGTCAGCTTTCGCCTTTTTAGAGGAGCAGGAGGAGAATCACTTTCTTCATCGCTCCCAGATTCGACCACCAGTGCTGGCCGTTTCTTGGGCGAAGGTGCCTAAAATACCAATGGGAATTCGACTTAGCAATTGTATCGAAAGTCAAAAATCGAAAGCCAGAAAAAAAAAAAATGAAAGTCTGGTTACCGATACAGAAGGCTTCTTCGAAGGGCCTTCCCCCTGTTGGTTGGTGGTAGTCTTCGCCGGCGCTGTAGTCTTCGCCGGTGGTGGAGGTTTTGTTGAAGGGCCTCCTCCCTGTTGGCCTTCTGTAGCCTTCTTGGCTACAGGCTTTCGAATAACTGAAATCAAATAAAAAGTTAACAGGCTAGCAGTCGAAAAGAAAGACAAAGTAATGTAAAAGGATGAACTTACATTTCTTTATTTTGTCCAACACAAGGACAAAAGATTTCTGAAGCTCATCCACGAAGTCCTTCTCGTCGAAAAACTCCTCAGCGTAATAACTTTTCCACCACTCCTCGAAGGATGGTGAGCAAAGAAAGTTGAGCTGGTAGTCAAACAACGAGAGAACTGTTCGACCAGCATATCTTCCGATATGCTTAATGGCGGCTTCTTCGGTGTAATCATTGCAGAAGTACAACATAGCCTTCTCTCTTGGAAAAATTGGAGAAGGAAGGGTTTGAATAATACCAAACTGGCGAGATACCAGGTTTGGTTGGTATGCAATCAGACTCAAGTGAGTCTTAGAGCTCCTGAATCGAAGAGGCATGATCCTTGGTGTAAGGAACGCCTCCCATATTATTGTATGTTCGTCGACATTAGGACCACTCGACGTCCTTGGATGTGGCCTTGTGAACCATGCTGGGCCTACCTTCCGTCGAGCAAATGGAGCCATAGTGGAAGCAAACTCCTTCCTTCGAGCAAACATCAGAACGAAGTTGGTGAAGGTTTGCTGAAACTCCAGTCCATCTTCCATAGGCGTCAACAGAGCCAGTCTGGTTCCTTCGACGCGTCTGTTCGCTATCTCTGGAGCCTGCTCGTTTATTTGAACCTTCTTAGGCAAGAAAGATTCGAAGGTGGCATTGAGCCACAGTTGGAGCAGCCAAAAAGGCCCAGCAAGTAGCAAACTGGCCCTGTTCTCGATAATTTTTAGAAGAGTGGCCCCATTACTAATCGAATCATAGAGGCTAGCCAGAATCAACTCTGCCAAACAGACATTCTGGCCATGATGCAGTTGAGTGGCGAGAGTGACCATTTTCTTGGTCACTTGTAGGGACTTCGAGCAAAATACAAAGCGAGTCAGCCATAAGGCTAGAAACGCTATGTGTTCGACATCCGACATAGCAGCTGTCGACCTGTCGTGATAGTGGTTGATGAAAGTGGTGTATGTTGGTTTGGTGTCAGAGAAGCCAATTTGATCCTCTGACATCTCCTCCGGATCGAAGTAGTCCCCGGTGGGTCGAAGGCCAGTAATAGCGACCACATCGAAGAGTGTAGGAGTCAGCATCCCACAGGGAAGATGGAAAGTAAAGTGGGAGTAGTCCCAGAAAAGTAGAGAAGCTATCAGCATCTCTGGAGAATAGTTCAAACCTATCTTCGACAACATCACCAGGTCGAAAATCCCCATCTTTTTCCAGATCGAAGCTTGGCTTTTCTCCATCTTTTCCAGCCAAGCAACGTAATCAGGAGTCAGGCTAGGGCCAGACCTGAAAGCCCTAACGCCTCTGTTGAAGAAGCGGAGGTCGATTTTTTCATGCGCAGGGTCTTCATTGTCTTCTGCGTCTTTCTTGGCGCATGCAACCGGTTTGAGTTTCTCAACTACCGGAAAATAACTCTTGATCTTCATGGCCTCAGAGATACTGGGATACAAGGGGCCAGACATAGCAAAGATCTGGTTGGAATATCCAACCGGGATCATAAGGTGGTGTGAGTAAGCATCACGAACGGCGATGTCCAAGGGTTCAGGGACCCTTCGTTGGCCCGTAGCAGTCACCACTGGAGCGGTGACGAAAATCTTAGGTTTGGCGTTTCCAGTTGGTGCGGTAGCACTAGGAGCAGTGGAACCAGATGCCATTGTTAGTGTTGGGGTTGAAATGAGGTTGAAGACGAAGTGAAGGAGGAAAAGTTTCTGCAAAGATAGCAAGTTTGTATGAAGATAGAGAAGTTTGAAAGCTAGATGGCGTAAAAAGTCCCACAATGGGGTACTTACTGCTATTTATAGTAGTGGGGGAAAATCCCCAAAACCGAGGACATTAAATGCCATTTAATGTTGCAGGAGCTAGTGGGACGCGTGGCAGCCCCCTGTTGTTTTAGCCGTTCTGCAGAAATAGAGGGACGCAGCGTGCGTCCTCGTTTTTGGGAATTGTCATAATGACAAATTCTGAAATGACGTTTGGTACTGCACGCTGTACTGACATGACGTCTTAGGTACGGATAAATGATGGTTTTCCTGGGATTGCCAATGGTTGGTAGAAAACAACAAAAAGTGCACAAGTTAATTTGTGACTAAGCGTGAAAGGACAGGTGTCGAATGGCGTTTCAAAGAATGCCTTTTTCTTTCAGAGTCGAAATAAGGCATTCTTGGGGGGCAATTTGTTGGCTCCTAAATTCGACACCCTTGTTTTATTAATGTCAGCCATTAAAGCTGAAGGATGTTTTCGACTGGCTATGTCTGTCGAAATCCCCGTCGAAAGATGGCAAAGTACTTAGAAGATTTCTTCCAAGGGAGAAGTTGGTTGCCTTCGACGTCGAAGGAGTTTCTCGTCGAAGATGTCTCTCGACGAAGGTGTTCGATGGTTCAGAGTGGAGCAGTTTGAAATTCAAGCTTTTGGAGGGAAAACAGTTTCCAGCAGTTACCAAGTGCAACGTGCAAAGATCTGGAGCGTCGAACGTTGAGAACGTGCCAAGTGGATTGATCTTGAAGCAGTGTAACTGCCCGACGGTTACTTGGGATGTTTTAGTATAAATAGTAGTAGTCATGTAAGTTCTCGCGTGTGTTCACAATTCTATACAAAGTCACTCATATAGATTCGAGTACCCAGCGTGTGAGAAAGAATTGTTGAGAAATGTATGTGTGAAACACCAACTTTATTAATCAAAGTCATTTACTTTTCCAGAAATTTACTTGCTTTCCTTTTTACATTCCTGTCGAAGCCTTTTACTTTAAGCCTTGTTTATTTTACCAAGTCTTTCCTTCATGCAATTTACTTGAAACCTCTTTATTTTATTTAAAGCCTCTTTATTTAAAGCCTTATCCAATTTAATCAAACTTCAAAATCAACCTATGTCCTAGGATCAATCTGATCGATCCTGCGAGTAACCAAATAAGTAACCATTTGGAGGATCAGCGGTTGTTTACCAAATACCAAGGTAAACACACAACACCTATTTCTTTCCCCCTTCGAATCCAGGAACAACCCCATACTTTGTTCTTTCTTTCGAATCCAGCAAATAGAAACACCACACTTGTTTCTTTCCTTCGAATCCAGGAGCATCTAGTCCAATCACGCAAGGTCCAGAAGCACCAACTTCAGAAGCAAGGTGAGTCCCCTGAACTTAAACCTTTCGTTTCAATCATGTACATAACATTTGTTTACTTTTTGTTTCTGCCCTTTTCGTTTGGTTTTTCTTTTCCAAATGTATGGTAGAACTAACCAGTATAGACCCCAAACGAAAGAAGGAGTTTTGTGTGAAATGAAGCCCCGGGCTTCGCTCCCTTACTGTTTCACAGTCCCAAACGAAATAAAAAGATGGCGTGAACAGAGGATACACACTCATGCTGCTTTGCAGGCCCTTACTACTTCATAGTCCAAACGAAGGAGTAAGAAGGGAGAAACGAAGGGTGTTAACACTAACTTCCAGGCCCAAATCGAAAGAAGCAGCGAAGGGTGAATCGCAGGTTACTTGCTCATACTAACATTCCTACAATGGAAGGAAGGAAGAAGGCATAATCAAAGAGTGCATCTCATCCTAACTTCCAGACCTAAATTGAAAGAGGCAGGAAAAGGGCAGAATCGAAGGGACGTTGCTTCATGGATCGAAGAACTTACGTTCCCTTATTTTATTTTATTTCATCTTTATATTTTCTTGCTATTCAATATGGTTGTAATAGTTACTATATTTATTTTTTTTCATTTTTATCGCTTTATACAAATGTTAGTAATTAGGGTGTATGGCAAGATAAAACCAACAAGTAGACAACCCTAATTAAAGACTAAACACAAGCAATCAAACACACTTTGCACACATGCACCTCTAGGGTAATCTCACTTGTTTCCTCGAAAAATAGTCATATCCCTCGAATATAGGCATTTTAGCAAATACCCTCGATAAAAGATCGTAGTCTCTCAATGACCCTCTATGTTTCCTTCGGTAAACGATCTAGTCCCTAAACGAAAATTGTTAAAACTTCTCATATGTTTCCTTATATGACTATACAAATGACCCACATTGTCCCTTCACATCCAACGATGGGGCTTCTTATCAAGCAATGGTAAGATAGCAACATCTAAAGGAGGAGGAAAAGAACAATAGACCTTTTGAGTAGGTAGGATGCTCATAGTCGCTCGCTTGCTCACAACAAAAACATTTTCACACCAAACACTTTCAATTGAAACATTTTCAAAAGACAAAGCTCTTTGTACGCATTCTTATAGAGACAAGAATCATTACAAAGACACTTTTCAAAATCACATTCAAAAAGATCTTCCACAAACACCTCTTTGAACTATTTTCAAAACTAACACTTTGTTCGCATTCTTATAGAGACAAGAATCATTACAAAAACATTTTCAAAATATTTTCAAACCCAACCCACAAGCACATTTTTAAACAAAAGCAAGTGATCTAGCAAGTAACTAAGAGCCCGTAGATAACTATGGATGAAAAGGGTTCTAACACCTTCCCTTTTTCATAACCTACCCCCCGAACTCAAGAAAACAACTCTAAAGGTCTTTCCTGTTCTTTTTACCCTTTCTTATTTGGATAAAAGAAAAGTCGATGGTGACTCTTGCTATCCGCAACAATTGCGATTAAACACAAAACACCCAAGTCAGTTCTTCCACCGTATAACACTTCCAAACTGGTACCTTTGATGGCCATAGAAAATGATTTTAAAAAACATGCTGAAAGAGTAGTTTCGGCTAAGTATTATACACATGATTACATAGGGCATCTCAATATTGATATTGAACATGTCCAAAACTTATCCACCAGTTTAAAAGGCGAGATTCATTGAAGATTGGAAAAACACAAGAACAAGGGGGGGGGGGGTGAATTGGGATTAAAAGTTAAAAAGAAAGACACATTAGTTATCCTGTTTCGTTTGAACTCAAACTAATTCAGTCCACCCGCCAAGGTAATTTTGCCTTTCTCAAACGAGGTCTTAATCCACTAATCAAACTTGATTACACAAATACAATGACAACTCTCAATGTCTTCTTGAGTCTAAAACCATAACCCGACTTTCTAAAGGAATTACAAAGTAATATAAATGAATTACATGTACAAATATGTTTTCTCACAAAAATAATATTACAACAGTGATGTATTACACAATTGAAGAGCACAAGGTAGAACTGGCTAAATATTTCTATTTTTCATGCGTAGTCGTTGTTGCGTTTTGTTTCTTCTTCATGTCTTATTTATATAGGCAATGCATCAGAGACATAAGAAGATGATTTTGGAAGGTTTACAAATATAGTTAATGTACTTTCCAAACATAGATACTCTTGTATTCTTATAGTCGTCACTTTTGATTTTCCATGAATAAACTGTAACGCTTCAGAACATGCTCACATCAGAAGATGGATGTTACCGTTGAGACTCCTTTACTTTCCAGAACTTTACATATCAGAATATCAGAGTTCTTATTTCACAGCGTTGGTGCATTCATAAGTTGTAACGTCATAACTTCTTTATATAAACGTGTTACACAAATTTTCTTTTAACAACGATCTTTCTCATCTTCTTACATAAGAACTTCCAGGGGTGTATAACCAAATCATGTTCTAACAGATCTTTCTTATCAGAACTTCCATGCATATTAACATACTTTATTAGAGAGTATGTTTGTTCTTTATATATCATGTGTTTGTTATCATCAAAACTCTTACAGGGATGTAGAACTAAACTATGTTCTAACAATATCCCCCTTTTTGATGATGAAAAAAACTTGTATATTTTGAAATAATACTTAAAGAACAAAAAAGAATTAAAGACCCCCCCTGTGTTGAATACTTAGATTGAAAAAAAATACTTCCCCGAAGATTGTTCTGATAAGAGTTTTGAGAATCAAAAAGATCAAAAAGTATCAAAATATCTTACATTCTCCCCCTTTTTGTCAAGAATCAAAAAGTAGTAAAAACCTAATTTGACTCGAGCCTCAAAGAATCAACTCAACCGTTTCAGTCTCTTCAGAATTTGAACACTTGTTTCAGCCTTAGATGAAGACCTTGCGTATAGAGTTGACATATGTTGATATTGTGAACCGCATGCTTCTATCTTTGAAATGAACCATTTTTGAAGAACGTTTAGATCTTCTAAATAGATCCTTTGTAGAGCTTCTATCCTACTGTTATATTTACCTCTTCCTTTTCTAGAATCATATTTTCCAGATGAGCTAATCTGCTTCTGGATTTTCTTCTGCGAATGGGATCTTCAGACGTTTCTGTGAGATCCTCTTCTGGATTTGACTGAGATTCTTTATAGAGAACTTCTGGTGTGTGTCCTCAATACCATTACCAATAGTTACAGAGACAATAATCTTTCCTTTCTGATTGCCTTTGAAACCTGCGTATCCTCCAGATTTAAATCCCAGGCTTTGGAATATATGCTTTCTTCCCGTTATGTGTAGAGAGCATCCAGAGTCTCGGTTTTAAAATTGGTGTTTCAACCTCGTCGTTAAAAACATCTGCAACATAAATGATTTTATCCTTTGGTAACCATATCTTTTTGGGTCCTTGATTGTTAGAGTTTCCAAAATTCTGTTTAAATTTTGGTTTAGCAAAAAACGCATTACTGGTGGATTTTATATCATGTGTATGTCCATAGATGAAGTGAGAATAAAGGGATGTCTGTTTTATGACCATATCCTTAACTTTCTTAGTTTGGGATACTTTACCCTTATATTCTATCCCTTTTCTGCCATTTCTGCTAACTCCATAAATCATTGAAGCCATCTTGCTCCTATCTATGTTTTTAGCTAGAAATTTTTGAAAGCTCTGATCATATTCTTTTATGATTCTATCAGAGTTACTAGAAACTTCTAAAACAATTTCTTTCTGAGCTTTTTGTAATTTATTTTTAATTACCCAATTTTCATTTTCGAGTTTAAAAATAGTTTCTTTTAGCTCAGATTTTTCTGTTTTGAGTTTCTTAGTTTCTTCAGAGTCAGATACTAGATCCTTTTCAGGTTCTTATTTTTGACTCGAAGTTGCTGATATCTTTCAAAAATTTCTGACAGACTTTCTTCTATTTGAAATCTAGAAAAGTTTGAGAATACCTCTTCTGCCTCTGAATTTGATTCTGATTCAGATGATCCAGAGTCATCTGATACATTGGCCATATGGGCTATATTGGCTCGTTCATCTTCTAATTTTGTTTCAGCTTCAGAAGATTTTAAGTGTTGTACCCTAAATTTCGCCCCTAACTTTTTCAGTCGCACTTTCGTATCATATTTTGTCATTTGGTCACATCATTAATAAATAGCTTCATTCATCACATTTGCATCCTATCTTTAAGTTTTCTCTTGTGTTGTTGACTAACTTCTAATTAAAATACAAAAAATATTTGTTTTTGTCTTTGCATATTTGTGTTTTGTAGGTACCGAGCCGAAGCATATTACAAATAAGGTTTTCCGGTATTATTTCCCTAAAATATCTATTTGCAAAGAAAAAGTTAAAATTTTTCATTTTTTCACCGTACAGTCGATTGCTCCTAGAGTGCAATCGATTGCACAAAGTGCATTTTGCGCAATTATTGGAAAAAATACACTGTGCAAGTCGATTTGCACTGTAGTGCAATCGATTGCACAACATGAAAATTTGAAAAAAAATCAGCAATTTCAAGCTTGTCAAATTTTTGCTCCAATTTTTCTCTAATTTTTGAAAGAATTATCATTAATTCAAATTTTGGATCCAAGAATCAATTACAAAATTACCACTAATACCAATCCTAAACTCTATAAATAGAGCCCTCATTTCATTCAAATTGCAAGCTTTTGATAGCCAAAATCACTTTGCTAAAAAAATCTCTCAATTCTCTCCATCTACCAAATTCACTCAAAGCTCCATTTTCAAGAAAAGTTAGTAAGCTTTGCATTGAAGCTTACTAGTCTTTGAGCTAAATCTTCATCCAAACACTTTTTCTTCATCAATTCTCTATATCCAAGCTTGGGAAATTGATTCGTGGGGCTGAATTGAAGCAAATTCTTGAAGTTGTTTTGATAATTCTCTAGATCTACCTTTGGTAAGTTGGATTATTCATCTTTCACAATGTGATCTCTTGTGGATATTTGGGTTTGATTCATTGAGCATTGTTTTGTGATTCCATTGGTGCTATTTTCTCATAATTTGATAGAATTTTCATGCTCAATTGGATCCATGATCATAAGGTATTTGATGGAAAGTTTGAACAAGAATTTGGCCTTTTAAAATGTTGTTTTGCTGTCTATAACAGCGTGCAATCGATTGTTGTAACAGTGCAATCAATTGCACTAAGTGAATTTCGTGCAGATTTTTGAAAAAAAACACTATGCAAATTGAATTGCACTGTAGCGCAATCGATTTGCACAAAAACAAAATGTATTTTTTGCCTTGTTTTGGGGAAACTTTGATCCAAAATGCTTTTTCTACTCACTCCTTTTGATTGTTGGTCTGGATTGCAATTTTAAATGTCCAATTTCTCTTTAAATTCAATGGATTTTATGGTGTAGATGAAGTTGGATAAATGTTCATCAATTCAAATCTACCAAAGAATGAATTATTTAATTCATTTTTGGTGCTTTGGATCAATGATATGTTTAGTGCTTTAATCCATCTAGAGGATTGATTGAATTTAAAGATGAAAGAAATTTAAAGTAGTTGTGATACGGTGGGAGAACTGACTTGAGGTTTTGCGTTTGTATTTGCAAATGTTTCGGTTTAGCAAGAGTCGCCACCGAATTTTTATTTTATCCAAAGGAAAGGTCAAAAAGCACAGGAAAGACCTTTCAAATGTTTTCTTGGGTTCGGGGGGTAGATTATGAAAAGGGAAGGTGCAAGCACCCTTTTCATCCATGGTTATCCATGGGCTCTTAGTTACTTGTTTAGATCACTTGCTTTTGCTTTTCAATTGTTTGAAATGGTGCTTTGTGTGTGGTTTTGAAAAATGTTTTTAAAAGAGGCCATCATTGTGGCAACCTTTGTAATGATTCTTGTTTGAATATATACAAAGGTGTTTGTCTTTTGAAAAGATATTTCAATGTTTGAAAGTTTATTTTGGGAAATGTTTTGAAATTGTGTTGTGAGGTGTGTTTGAAAATAGCAAGGATGTTTTTGCAAGTTTTGATCAAGTAACTAAGAGTTGTCTACCCTATTTTACTCAAAGATCTTTCCTACACATTTTTAACCCTTTTGACAGTGTTGTTTTACCATTGCATTTGGTAAACAACCTTGTATTAGGATGTTAAACGGGACAGACGCGGGTCATTGTATTAACCATGATAGAAATTGTGCTAAGTATCTTTAGCAAATATTTGAGGGACTAGATCATTTTTGCATAGGCAACCAAGATAGCATCATCGAGGGACTATGATCTTTTGTTTTGTTTTTGTTTTGCCAAGATACTCAACATGCATAACATGGCCATTTTAAAGGCAACAAGTGGATGAAACCCTAGGGGTGCATGTGTGCATTGTGTTGTCAATTTACATGCTTTTTTGTCTTTGTATTAGTCAAGCTATTTGTTTTGATTTTGGACATTTGCATACAAACCCTAATTTCTAACATGGCATATTTGAAAGCATAAAATGCGCAAAATAAACCTAAGCTATTACAACATTGATATGGGGAGAGGGATACATTTTTGAATGGGGGAGTATTTGCAAGAAAATAAAACCCTAATATTTACTATTACATCCAAATTGAATAAATGGTACAAATAAATAAATAGGCAAGTATTTAAATGGTCAATTAAATAAATATGCAAAATATTATGAATATGCAAAAAATGTTTTTGTTTATTTTTATGTATGTAAAAATAAGACATTTAATGTATTAAAAAAATAGAAATAAAAGATTATTTTTTTATTAAGGGTAAAAATCCTAATTTTATTTAATAAAGTATATATATTAATTATATTATTTATGTATAATAAAATAATAAAATAATGAAATATGTACAAATATCAAAAAAATGAAAATATATTAGAAAAATATTATTTAAGTATGTAAATAATAATAATAAAAATATAATATTTTTTATGTATTATTTTCAAGTTTTTTATTAAAGAAAATAAAAGTATATACTAATTAATAATTATTTTTATGTCTAAAAAATAATAAAATAAAATGTGAAAATTTATAAAAATGTTTTTGATATTTTTTATGTTTAGAAAATATAAAATAAAATCAGAAATGAAAAATAAATAGAAAAATACAAAAATATAAAGAAATGGGCCAGGGGGTGCAGTCAGCAAGGAGGGGGTGTCAAAAACAAAACCAGAACCAAGCCCAGCCCACTGAACTTCATCTTCAACCTTTGTAAAACAAAATACACGCGCCTGATTCAAATATGGAAAACCTGCATACGTGCTCTAATGCAAAAACTCATAACACCAAAGTTATAGCATTTTTCAAGACGATTTCAACCATATAAAGAACTCAAACTAACTCTCAAAGACCAGAGAGAATTTCTCTGGCCCTAATTTCTAACCTAACTTTTCAGGAAGTTCATGAATCAAGTTCTCTTAACACGTTTAACTTAAATGAAATCTAAGCATATGTACAGCTTCAGGGCTATGAGTACTACATTTTTTATTCATAAACCTAAGCCTAATGATTCCTAAATAGAGAGATAGGAAGTTGACAAAAACCTGTTTCAGTTGAACTCGTGTATAGCAATGTGGAGCTTTTCAATGAGACCTGAGGTGCTTGGGAGCTTGCCTGAACTTCCTCTGACCTTCCCCAATGCCTAGTTTGCTTTGGACTTGCTTGAGCAAGCTTGTAGAACTCAACCTGCACAAGTTGAAAACAGAAATGGTGAAGCTTGCAAATGGAGTTACAGTTAGTGTCTAATGGTTCAGATAGCTTGGATAGGTTATATGGAATGTATTGGAACAAGTTTGGGGCAAAATGCACGAGTAACTTGTGAGATGGAAGGGAAACTGCAGGGAGTGCCCTGTTTTGCAAGAGGAAGGTGATTTTGTGTTTTGGAAGGCTTGAGGGTTCAATAACTCGTGTTTCTGGCTCAAGGTAATGTCAAGAACTTGTTTCAAATGCTTGCAAGGGTTGGTTATAACAGATATGCAAGTTGTGGCTTTTTGGCAAGTTTACTTGTATTTTAAGCAAAAGTAAGAAATGATGCAAGACAGGCCTGTACAGGCTATCTACCAGCTTGCACTTTATGATCTTGGCCTCCTCAGTTTGTGGATATTGTTTGATGTGTAAGATTTTGTATAAGGCTCAAGAATGCAATTTGACATAAAGCAAATTTGACAAAAATGGCAATGTTGCCTTTTTGCTATTTTTGGATTAATCTCTTGTGTAATCCTCCCATGATCAGAACAAAGCCTAAAACTAATGGATTTGCATTTAATTATTGAGTATGAAAGGGTTTAGGGACCTGTAATCAAGTACAAACAATGTTGGATGGAAGTTGCAACTTGTATCAACATGAAAATGCCATGGATCAAAAGTGAGTTTTTGCCAAATTCAAACCTTCGATTCTCCCTAACCATAAATGATTTTGGAGCGTTCTTAGACATTTTGGAAATCTTTTAACATTATATACAATCCATCTTTGAAATGAATTTTGATATTCCAAGTGGAACTATGTGAAAAATGGTCATGAAGATAGGTCAAAATCCTGCCTAAACTAGGGCAAAATTTCACTAAGTTAAAAGTTTCATGGACCCTTGTCCCAAATATCAAACTTGAGATCCAAGCTTCTTTCGAGAAAACTTTGTGAATCAAAGTTGTAGACTTTGTGGAGGACTACAACTTTCATGTTGGAAGTTTTGTTTGAATCCAACTGCATCATGGTGAAAATGTTGGGCAAAGTTGGGAAAAATTAAGGAAATTTCATAACTTAGAAAAATTCTAAGTTATGAAAATTTTCAATCTTAAACCCTAATTTGCAAAATTGGGTTTCTTGATGAACAAGTTTCATGTTTTGACACATCTTGATGAAAAATGACCCTTGGCACTTGATTTTGACCAAAAAGTCAAAGTTTGACTTTTCAGTGTACAATTTATTTTTGATCAGTTGACTGGAAAATTCATCTGTCAATCCAATGCAATTGAGATCTTGTGAACCTTGTGAATAGGTCAAGATGATGCCATTGAGTCCTTAAACCCATGCTTGAACCCAATTTGCCATTGGCTAGGTGAAAAGTCAGAAATTGCCCTTCTGTAGTCAAAACCCTAAAAATGACCATTTTGCCCTTTTGATGATCTGATCAAATTTCTTGAGGAGTTGTGGTCCAAACTTGATCAAATGGTTCATATGAGATTATAATGTTGGTGTGGATCAAAATTTATGAGGTTTGACTGTAAATTGGCCACATTTGACTTTTTCCTCAATACAACTGATTTTTAGGTCAATTGTCCAGGTGACTGGGCAAAAGTTTGATTCAAAGCCTGAAACTTGGTAGAGATAATCTTGTAAGTCCAACATGAAGTATGAAAGTCACTTTTGAGCATTGAAAGTCCAAAAATCCATGTGCAAACTCAAACCCTAATTCAGGTCATCAGTGCAAGGAGATGTCTTAAGCAGAGCAAACCCTAGCTTGGCCTTGAGTTCAAAGAGTCTTGTGAGGAGAAATCTTGATAAAATGAGAGGGAAAATTTTGGGGTACAACAGCTGCCCCTGTTCAATCTTCTTTAACCTGAAGAGTTAGATTGGCAAGTTTGTCTTTCGTGACTCGAAGGTAAAAGAGGATTGGACACTTGAGTGCCCGTAAATTTGCACTCGTTAAAATGTAAATGAGGGAATGGACTTAGAGATACCATTTGGAGATGGTAGAATCTTGCAGGAGATGGGCTTAAAGATGCCATCCAAGAATGTTTGTTTAAAATCAGGAGAATAAACATCAGAATGGTATCCGTATCTGGAGCGTATCTGAGTTGTATCTGGAGATTGGATCTGTATGAGCAAGGGAATGGCGTCCGTGTCTGGGGCGTATCCGAGCTGTAAATGTATTTTATTCTTGAATGAATATCAGAATGACTGCCGTGTTTGGAGTGTATTTGTATTGTATCTAAATTCTGAATGGGCGACAGAAAAACATCCGTGTATGGAGCATCTCTAGGTTGGGGATAAATTCCGAATGAGTGACAGAATGGCAACCGTGTCTGGCGTGTATCTGGACTGTATCTGAAGTTGAGATCTGTATGAGTAGCAGAATGACTTCCATGTCTGGAATGTATCCGTACTATAACTGGGATTTAGACAAATGACAGAATGACGTCTGTGTCTGGAGTGCATCTGAATATGAGGTTGATAGTTGAATCTGAATGAGAAATAAAATGGCTTCCGTGTCTGGAGCGTATCTAGTCTGTATCTGATTGTTGAAGTCTGAATGAGTGACAGAATGGCTACCGCATCTGGAGCGTATCTGAACTGTATCTTGACTTGAAATTCTGAATGAGTAGTAGAATGACCTCCGTGTCTGGGGTGTATCCATACTTTATCTGAATAAGAGATTTGAATCAGTAACAGAATGACTTCCGTGTTTGGAGTGTATCCGTACTATATCTGAAATCCTTGAACATTTGTTAAAGATAGCTTTTAATCTTATCCTGAAAAGGGTAAAATGTTAGCTGAAACACAAAGTTATGTTGCATGATATGTATGATGCAATAAAATATGTTCTATCAATGTTTATGATATATGAATGTAATGAATGCGCATGTAAGTTGATTAGCCGTCTTGCTGAGGAAAATAAATCCTTGATAAGTGGAGATAATGAAATCTTTGAATGCTGCTGGGGAAAATAAATCCTTGACCGCTGTTGGAGATCCAAAATCTTTGATTGCTGAGAATGAGAAATCCCTGGACCACTGTTGGGGATAGAAAATCCTTGGCGACTTGTGGGGATTAATAAGAACTTTGACAACTTCTGTGGGGATGTGAGAATCCTTCATGACTTTCCTAGGGAATAAGGGAAACTCTGACGATCTCTACTTGGGAATTGAAACCTTGGAGGCTTCACCGGAGAAATGAGAATGAGAATCTCCGATCTGCTGGGAAATAACTCTGTGGGGAGAATGCTTGTTCTATTGGAAAGTTTTCAAGAGTTTGGGTTGTGTGCCAATCTTCTGGAGAATTATCCGAAGCTGTTGTCTGGTTAGTAAGATAATTTGTAGGGGGATCTTCTGGTTTTAAGACAAGTCTCTGGGGAATTGGAGGAAACTGGATGGTCTTCCACCGGGGTTTAAGGATTGAAGTTTTGGACTCTGTTGGGGAAGAAAGCTTCATCTTGACTGAGGGTCCGTAGTTCAAAGTTTTGCTCCGCTGGGGATTGGGGGTTTTGGAAACTCAAATCTGATTGGGGATTTTGAAACTTAACTCCGCTGGGATATGTATTCCAAGGCTTTAGCTCTACTGAGGATTTTTCCCGGAATAGCCTAAAGACGTTTTCCCATTCTTTCGATCTGTCAGTAATTATTCCTTCTTAATTTGTTTTATTTGTAAGCAATAATTATATTCAAATGCATATGCTCATTTAATAAATCATTGGACGTTTTCAAATAAAACATAAGTTTAAAAAAGGAAAGAAAAGGCAAACAATTTTCTGCACTTTGAAGTATCTTTGTATTAACTTTGTGTAAGTATTTTGTACAAAGGGGACAGACATCCTAGTAAGAGAATGTTGTCATAAAATTGAGAAAAATTTATACAAAGAAAGATGGCTATGTGTGATAATTCCATGGGGTTCCCATTCTGCTATAGCCTTCGTAACTCTGAGTATCTTGTCCATTCGTTGCTTCGTCCGATGATGATTAGATTGATTAGAAGCCCGAAGCTTGTCTGTTGAAGAGATTGTCCTTAAAGTGATCCGACGAGACATAGTCATACGCTTTATTTCCCTAACTTTTGCCTGGACCACCCTTTCGGGTTTTTAGTCCACCGGGAAACCCTTTTTTGCCCAAGTCGCCCTTTCGGGTTTTCAACTTGCCGGGTGTACAGATTTTTTTTATTTATCCCTAATTTTTGCCTGAACCGCCCTTTCGGGTTTTTGATTCACCGGGATGCCCATTTTTGCCCAAGTCGCCCTTTCGGGTTTGCAACTTGTCGGGTCATTTATGTGTAGTATCTTTTGACTATGTCTGCCTTCGCAGGGTGCGATAGGTCATCGCCGTCCATGGTGGTCAGGATCATTGCCCCACCAGAAAAGATGTTTTTGATCACAAATGGTCCTTCATAAGTAGGAGTCCATTTGCCCCTGGGATCACTTTGCGGCAAGATGATCCGCTTGATTACAAGATCCCCAACTTGATATACTTGTCTCTTGACTTTCTTGTTGAAGGCCTTGATCATACGTTTCTGATACGCCTGACCATTGCAAACAGCAGTAAGTCGCTTTTCGTCAATCAAGTTAAGTTGATCAAGCCGGGTCTGAATCCAATCGTCTTCACTCAAACCAGCATCTTTCATGATTCTCAAGGAGGGAATCTGAACCTCGATAGGTAAAACAGCTTCCATGCCGTATACCAAAGAAAAGGGTGTTGCCCCAGTTGAAGTGTGTGCCGTGGTACGGTACCCGTGCAAAGAAAACGGTAACATCTCGTGCCAGTCCTTGTAGGTGACTGTCAGCTTTTGAATGATCTTCTTGATATTTTTGTTCGCAGCTTCGACAGCACCTTTCATCTTAGGCCGATAGGGAGATGAATTGTGATGTTGAATCTTGAACTGCTCGCACAGAGCCGTGATCATAGTACTTTTCAAATTGTACCGTTGTCAGTGATGATCCTGTCGGGGATACCATACCGGCATATGAGGTTCTGCTTGATGAAGCGGGCAACCACATTCTTGGTAACAGAGGTGAAAGAAGCTGCTTCGAACCATTTGGTAAAGTAATCAATGGCCACCAGGATGAAACGGTGTCCATTGGATGTTGTAGGCTTGATCTCTCCAATCATGTTGATTCCCCACATCGCGAATGGCCAAGGAACTGTTAAGACGTTGAGAGGAACATGAGGTATATGTACCTTGTCTGCGTAGATTTGGCATTTGTGACAAGTACGAGAATGTTGATAACAATCAGCTTCCATGGTAGACCAGTAGTAGCCTGCCCATAGAATCTTCTTAGCCATCGTATGACCACTTGAGTTGGTGCCAAAGGTGCCATTATGTAGTTTAGCCATGATTTGCTCAGCTTCAACCTTGTCCACACAACAGAGTAGGACACAATCAAGATTGCGCTTGTATAGGATACTGTTGTACCCCAAAATTTTCCCTCCCATATTCCTTAATATTTGTCAAGAATGATCTTCAAGTTGCTCATGATAGCTCAAGAGTTGGACAGTCAAATCACCTCCTAAGGCAATCAAGTCAAAATTAGGGTTTTGTGTTGCATCAAGGTCCTTACATACAAATGACTTCAAGTTCTCCCCAATGTCCTAATATGTTCTTAAGTTCATCCATGTCAAATTTCAAGCCTTGCAGAGGAAGTTTGGTCAGTCAATTACTCAAGAGGTCCAAAAATCGATTGTGCTAGGGCAAAAGTCAACTGTGTCCCAAATACAGTCAAACCTCAAGATTTTTTGTCAACATTCTAATTTTGAAGTATAATTCATCATTTGATCAAGGGTTTATCATGATTCATCAAGGATTGCTCAAGATTCATCAAGATTCAAAAGTTGCTAAATTAGGGTTTTGTAGGAAAAGTCAACTCAACTTTGACCAAGCATAACTTTCTCATACTTTATGAGAAATGACCCATCAAAATCTCATTTTGAATAGGATGCAATTTCCTACAATCCATATTCACACCCCAAGATCAAAAAATGCACTCACAAAAAGTTACAAATTTGGACATTATAGGTCATTTTTGAAAGTCAACAAAAACACCCTTTTTTCCAAAGCCTATAACTTGAGAATGGAATATCAAAATGAGATGAGAACAAATATATTGGTTAGAGGACATCTTAAGGTTTCTAAAAAGTCCAAAAACACCTCCAAAAGTTCAAAATTGAAGAAGTTATGCATTGTTGAAGTTGGGCATTTTTCCAAAATTGTCAAAAGTCAACTATCCTCAAAACTCCAATTTTTGACAAAAGGGCCCACTTTTTTCCACTTGATTTGGTCTTGTCATGCCACACACGTGTCCCATCCTTAATTTCATGACCAATCATTTATTTTTCTATTTTATTTAATTTTTATTGATTTAATTCATTTTTAATCAATAATAAATCAAATAAAATCTAAAAATGAATGGAATGATATCTTTTTGATCATTGTAGCTTTAAATTATCACGATTCATCAAATCAAATTCGTATCAAGCCTTTTCAGGTCTAAAAATAGGTGTGACTTCTACATAAGTCCACTTACAATTGCTTAACATAGCACTAAATTTTGTCTCGATTCGAACAAATGATCATTTGTGGCCCAAACCTATGTTTGTAAGCCCAAGTATGTTACTTTGATCTCTTTGATCGAATAACCTTTAGATTCATTGTGTGGAGGCTTTGGTTCTACCAATCCTCCAATGGATCTACATCACTTTTGGTCAACACGGATCACTGAAACATCGTTGATCATTAAGCGTTACTTTTAAGGATTCCAAAATGGATGATATACTTGACAAAAAGAAAATTAAACTTGTTGTGTGGAGGCTTTGGTTCTACCAATCCTCTAATGAGTTCCAAATGAAAGTTTTAAGATGGTCATCCAACTAACCACTAATTTCTAACAATTGACTTTATTTTATGCTTTTATTTTATGCTCTTTACTTTATGTACCATTTACTTTTTGCATTTATTCTTATGCCATTTTTATTTTGCTCACTTGAGCATTTATTTTTATGTCATTTTTATTTTGCTCACTTAAGCTTTTCTTTTCTTTTGAAGATACTTATTAATCAACATGAACCATAAAAAACATTAATGATACTTGGACTACTTGGTTACTATCCTTGGCATTATGGAGTGATGGACTTCTTGGACTTAGGAATAGAAACCTTGGATTATGTTGGATACCTTGTGACCTTAATTGATATTATGTCTGGAGTTCTTGGGGTTTACCTCAAGACATTGGGTTGTTTGTTTGTTTTGTCTGCAGGTTATTGTGATTACATACTTTGTCTGTAATCTGGAATTCATCTATATACAACCGTTACTCTGCCCAATTTTTGTGAAGACTTAATGCAATTAAAGCTTGGTTCTCTCAAGAGGTCTAGTATCTATGCTTGCTTAGTTTCAATCCAAATAATGGGAATTCTATCTTGACCCATAATGTCAAGTGTTGGCTTCTTGTTGGTTAGACGGTTCTCTTCCTTAGCTTTTACCTTATGCTTTAGGATAGTCTCTTCATCTTCTCCCATCTTCTTTAATTTTCAAAACCTTCTCATCTTTTTTCAAAACCTTCTTTGTTTATAAAATTGAACCACTTTCATAATAAACCTCGGCTTTCGTTGAGTGCCTTTTCTTTTAAAACTTATTTTCTTTAAAAAAAACTTCAATTCATTTAATCATACTTTAACATCTTTCAAAATTAACAAAAACACTTCAACTCATTCAAACTCTTTTGTGCGCCCGAGCACCTTTACCCTTCAAACTTTTTTCAAGGTGAGACATGATTCATTAATAGTCGAGCAACATTCTCCTATCCCCATGGTTATAAAGGTGTCTACTTTTCCACTTGAGTACTAGAGGCGTTCTCAAACCCTCATTCTTGTTGATGCAGGGTCCATATTTCCCACACCTTGTTGGCGTTAGTCGAGATTTCTCTCCTAACAATGACGACTTGTCTCCTTGTTTAAAATCAACCAACAAACAAGTCTTTTCTATCTGAACTACGGTGCTCTGATTTTCCCATTGCATGAGGGAGTACGTAGGCACTAAGTCCTACAATCCAAGGCGAGCAACAAAAATAATAAAAAGCATTTCAGTTTATTTTGTTTACAAATACTCATTCATTCTTTTCCTTTAGCAAGTAAACCTTTACATGACACTCCTTTTAAAAGAAACCAAACAAAGTGGATCCTACAGAGTACCGTAGATACTTAGGGTGCTAATACCTTCCCTTTGCATAACCGACCCCCGTAACTTGATCTCTAATCTTTTTAGGTTTTGTTTACTTTTTTCCCATTTCCCTTTGGAAACAATAAAGTGAGGTGGAGACTTTATTGTGTTGAGATAAGTCAATTGATGGCTTAATCTCAAATCTTTACCACTACATTTCTTTTCATATCATCACTGTCGCAATTGAGTTCTCTCTTAGTTCTGATTTGCGTGTGCGACACTTAGTCATCCCGTGTTACCATGAGGCTTTTCTTCTTTTCTTTAAAGGACTTATTTTAGATTTCTCTTTTTGAAGATATGGACAGTCGCTTTTGTAGTGACCTTGTTCATTGCATTCGTAGAAACCAATACCTTTGTTACTTCATTTTCTAAATCCAAAAGATGGTTCAGAATGGTTTCCTGTTGTTCTGAAGGTTCTGAACTTCCTCTTCCTGTGCTTCCACAGATGATTGACTCTTCTAGAGAGAAGATATAGTTCATCTTCTTCTGATGAGGATCCACCAGAGTTTTCTTCCTTTTCCTGCAAAACTTTAGGTTCATATTTTTTGTTATATTTAAGAGATAAATACTTACCTTGCTTCTAGGGCTCACCTTCTTCTAGTTCTATCTCGTGACTTCTCAGGGAGATGACAAGTTCTTCAAGAGAAATTTTATCTAGATCTTTGGCTAGTTTTAATACTATGACCATGGGTCTCCATTTCTTGGGTAAACTTCTTATGATCTTCTTTACATGATCTGTTGTGGAGTACCCTTTGTCCAAAACTTTCAATCCCGCAACCAGAGTTTGAAATCTTGAGAACATTGACTTGATAGTTTCTTCTTCTTCTTCCATTTTGAAAGCTTCATACTTCTGAATGAAAGCAAGAGCTTTGGTTTCTTTAACTTGTGTGTTTCCTTCATGTGTCACTCTCAAGGAGTCAAACATGTGTTTTGTTGATTCTCTGTTTTTGATCATCTCATACTCTGTGTACGAGATAACACTCAAGAGAATTATTCTGGCTTTGTGATGATTTTTGAATTCTTTCTTTTGTTGATCTAATATTTTCCTTCTGTCAATCTTCTGTCCATTTTCATCACTAGGATGAGAGGTTAGCATCATGAGCTAGGAAGAGACTTCTGATTATGTCTTTCCAGTAATCAAAATTTTCACCGTCAAATATTGGGGGTCTGCTGCTGATTCTGTCTTTCTCATCTTGATAATCATTGCTGATGTTCTGACTTGGTCCCACCATAGTTATTTTCTTTCTTGGATTTTTTTCTGACACGATTAATTGTTTGCACCCAAAACTAGGTGCTCTGATACCAATTGAAGATTGGAAAAACACAAGAAGGGGGTTGAATTGGGATTAAAACTTAAAAATAAAGACACCTTGGTTATCCTAGTTCGTTTGAACTCAAACTACTCTAGTCCATCCGCTAAGGTGATTTTGCCTCTCTCAAACGAGGTCTTAATCCACTAATCAAACTTGATTACACAAATACAATGACAACTGTCAATGTCTTCTTGAGTCTAAAACCACAACCCGGTTTTCTCAAGGAATTACAAAGAAATATAAATGAATTACGTGTACAAATATGTTTTCTCACAAAAAGAATATCACAACAGTGATGTATTACACAATTGAAGAGAACAAGGTAGAACTGGGTAAATATTTCTCTTTTTCGTGCATAGTTGTTGTTGTGTTTTGTTTCTTCTTCACGCCTTCTTTATATAGGAAATGCATCAGAGACATAACAGGATGCTTTTGGAAGATTGATAAATAGAGTTAATGTACTTTCCAAACATAGAGATGTAATACCCCAAATTTTCCTACCCTCTTACTTTTATCTGGTTTATGCATTGTCGCACTTTTCTCAGGTACATAACTCCATTAGGTTATTTAACATTGCATACATTCACTAACAACATAACTTCGCAAGGGGTCAAGAACCTTCAGGAATTAGGGTTTTAATATCGGTTTTTAGTAGAGTTTGTTTGGAGCTAGGGTTTGGGTCTTCTTCACTATTTCGAGCCTTATCATCCATCTCTAAGATTTCTTTAAGCCAATTATATTATGGGCCCTGCAAGTCAAGATATATCTGAAGATTGAGGTGCAAAAGCTTTGAGTTATGACACAAAGCTGTTGTTGTGAAATCATATGGGGATCAAGATGTTGTTGCTATTTTTGGCTTCTTGTACAATTCATTCAATTGGATTTCATTCAGGAGACTCTACATTGTGTATGGGAATTCATAAGGACCAGGGTTTGAGAAGCAGTACATGTGTCGCAATCACCAGTTGGATTGGGGTTCTTTTCAGCGCGCTTATGTTATCAAGTAAATTCGATTTTGTCTAGCCATAATTGTCATTGGGGTTTAGTTCAACATATTAAGGTCTCGCTTGGTTCTTATCATCATTGGAAGTTTGGTTCAATCGAGTCTATTGTCACTAATTCAGGGATTGTTTTACTACTTAGATCACAAGCTATTCATGTTGGAACTTCATACAGTAAGCTAAAGTAGAATGTTTGGTTGCAGGGAATCATTCTCAAATGATGAAGATATTCACTGAAAGCACTTCTTAACCCGTTCATTGGTCCTTTACCTCATTTGTGCTCATTCAAATATCGCAATTGAATAATATTTTGATAATGTAAATTTGAAGCAATATGGGGAAGATACAAATTTAAATCCAATTTGAAAAGTCAGAATCATTACAATTATACATTTCCCATTACACTACACTACATTACATGCATAGAAAGTTACTCCAAAGGGTACATTTTGAACTAATTGTCCTAATCCTCAAGCCTTGCTTCATTCATAATCTTCCATGATTCCATTATGCCCCACGTTCCAAGCTACCATGTCCAAGCTGCTATGATATAAACCAAACCTGCAAAAATATTAAATAAACGGTCATAAGCATAAATCGATTACACTATCGCTAGTACACAAACTTGCAACTATCAAACAGATTTCAAAAAAACCAAACATATTCCATTCATTAACTCAGCTCAAGATAACAGGGAATGCAACTGAAAACTAAAAGGTTTTTAACAAACATGCTTCTAAGTAGCCCATTCCAAAACAGCTCTGCAAACAGAATTCCCAAACTCTAACTACCAGCTCATTCTAACTTCCCTCTAACTGCCAAAAATAGAATGATAACCATTTCCCATTCCCTAACTGTTCCCTAACCTTCTCAAACTCTTAACCAATTCCTAACAGAATCTCAAGAAAAAAAACTGTCATAACCTACAACTGAATATAACCTCCTAACTGTTTAACATAGATAACAAATCCAAACTAACAGAACTAGTAACAAACCAAACAGAATAACTGACTTCCCTAACTGCTAACCAAAAACAGAATTCACAAACATATAACCAATTTCTAATAGAACTTCTCAAAAAACCTCTCCATAACCAACTGTAACTGAATTCCTAGCTACCTAACAAACCCCTATATAACCAGAAATCCCAACAAACTGCAGGGAGGATACACAACAGAAGAGATCAGAACAGAAAACGAGGATTCATACATGAGAAAAATGCTAACAGATTCAAAATCAGAGAAACTCACCTTTTTTAAACCTCACTCTCCATAAGTCTCTGAGACTCTCTCTCACTTTATTCCATCATCTTCATCGATTTTCCAATTGAAATTCTCACGGAACAATTCTTGGAGCATCTTCATCCTTTTCTCCAATCTCTGCAACCCTCGAACCTTTCAAGAATCACGCCCAACATCAACATCTTTCTGCAACGCAGTCAACAACACAACCACGAAATAAAAATCGGCGAAAATAAGAAGGAGAAGAGCCAGCAAATTAGAAGCAGAGGGATTACCTGGTTTTCTCGATCGCGTCGCCGGGGTTAGGGTCCGATTCGAAGTTGTTTAGATCTGGACGGTAAGATTGAGAATGAGTGAAAGAGTAAGGCATCGGTGGCTCGTTAAAACTCATTAGTATGCAAGGTTGAAGAAGAAGAAAATCGCGACTGATTGAGCAGAAAGGAAAGGAGATACCGCTCATGGTGAAGCCGCGATTGAAGAATGATTGAGACGGTAACAGAGACAATTTTCGTCGGAGAGGCACGAAGAAGCGAATAAGCGCCGCGAGGGAGAAAATGGAGTTTTTATCGAAGAAGATGAAACATCACAACTTGAACCCTAAACAGACGACATCGTTTTTGTTCTACTTTATTTCCCTGGATTTATTTAATTCTTTGAACTCTTTTTATTGAATAACAAAATTTTCAGGATGGAATGGAAAGTTTGGGGTTGGGCCGAATTTGCTTTGATTAGGCCATCTCTTTGTGATTTTTCTACTTGATGTTGAAGCCTTAAAAAAAATGAGTATGGATTTATGTGGTTTGGGCTTAGTGCTGAAATTCTGGCTGCTTTTCGTTATCATTACATGTTGTCTATACCCTCTGACCTCATCTCTCATTTAAATATTTGGTTTAAGTTTTTTTTCTCCTATTAATTGTTGATTAATTGGCGATAGAATGATACAAAATAATAGAATATTTTAGAACTCTTTAGAATTTTTTTTTAGAATTTCAATTAGAGTTTTTCACTATTTTATTTTTCATATTTGGTATTCATTTTCAATATCATTTTAGTCAAGATTTCGTGATGGTGATGACGCA
This sequence comes from Vicia faba, assembly GCA_948472305.1. NCBI lineage: Eukaryota > Viridiplantae > Streptophyta > Magnoliopsida > Fabales > Fabaceae > Vicia > Vicia faba. Next base: position 1,728,945,114 of record OX451736.1, on the reverse strand, counting down.
AGTTTTGCAATATGGAATGCTTGGAGACTAATTCTTTGATCACTTGTGCGGAGCAGCTTTCGGTAGAGTTTTCTTATCACTTGCGTGACTGAAAATGAAACGGACCTTCTTCGTTTGGTATCATCGTGACCCCATTTTATTCCTCATTTTCGCACTTTATTGCTTATTAGTTTTTGCGTTATCCTTATAAATACCATGATCCCTTAGGATATTTCGGTTCAAATTTAATATTTGATTTAATTAAACTAAATTGGACATTAGGATTCTAAAGCTATGCATGCTAACATCAGGTAGAATTCCTTTGAAATTATAACTTTAGGTCTAACAACGCATGATAAAATTAGGTTTATAAATAAACTAGTCTCCCTGTGACTTTTCTTCCCCTTTTTGCATTCGCACTAAAACTAAAACTTCTTTCTTTCAAAATTTAAAACACTTTAAAACTACTGATGAGAATCATTCCTTTGCTTAGTATGGGAAATGATAAGCGGGTCTCTTCCTGATCTTATTGTTCTTCATCTCAAGCCTAGGTGTGGTTCAATTCTCAAAGACTCCTTTCATGACTAAGTAGAAAGGTGGCTAATATCTCTCTCTTAAGGTCAATTAGTCATTATCTGCAACAAAAATACAAACTAACTCAAATCATTTGTGCGCTCGAGCACCTTTTTATAAGAAACCCTTTTCAGGTAAGGACACGATTAATTTACTTCTGTGCCAACGCATAAGTCTCCAAAGGTCGAGCTGCGGCAGAAGGCGGAATTAACTTCGTCCATAAAAAACAAAAACAAACAAAAACATATGAGCCGAACTACGGTAGCTCTGATTCCTCAAAACGGATACGTAGGCATTGAGGTAAGGCCCAAGCGAGCATAATTTTATTTTCCCTACATTCTTTTCCCCTTTCTTTTGCATGCATTCTCCCTTTAGCAGTAATAAACAGTAAGCATAGATTAAACACACCCATAAGATAGATAACAAGAGTGGATACCGTAGAGTACTACGGGCGTGTGAGGTGCTAATACCTTCCCCTCGCGTAACATACTCCCTTACCCGATCTCTCGGTCGCAAGACCGTGACTTCTCCCTTCTCAGGTTTTCTCGATGTTTACCTTTCCCTACGTGTGGGATAAAAGACGTTCGATGGCGACTTCATTGTTTCGATGATTTTCAGCCGGTTGTTTCAGCTGGAGACTTCACTGGGGATCTGGTCGACTAAATGGTGGTCCATCCCGGAGTCGCTCCTAGCTCTTGCTTTCTTTTCTTTGGGTGTTTATCTTTACGCTTTCAGTTTATTCATTCATTTTGTATATAGTTGAGTATATATATCCATTGCATTTTTTTGTTTTCCATATACTACTGCTGTACATGATCTGCTTCTTGTTTGGGTGGGTGTTACTATTGAGGTAAAAGGCCCAGTACCCAGGCTAGAGTGCACTAGGACACTAGGAATAGAGTGGGGGCATGACGGCTATAGGACGTGGTCTGATTAGTGCAGTCATGTCATATACCATGCTCGGATGAGGTTCAATTGGAGGTACTTTCATCATGCACGTCTGTGTTGTGATGGTTTTACTTTCAGGCAAACCCGTGATTTTCGAGTTACCATTGTCTTACCCTGACCTAATTTTCATCCGTGAGTGGGGAGGGAATTTTTATCACATGTACAGATGGTGACTATGTTCAGATGGTTACTCATGCTCGGATGGTGACTATGCTCAGACAATGACTATTGGTTCTAATGGCTATGTTCTGGATTTCTGTTATGACTTTATGCAAATGCTATATCCTGTTGGTGACCGTATGGTTCTCAGATTTATTTTCTGAGTTCCTGACTTGTTTACCTGGAGATTCATTCGGGCCTTCGATCTCGGTATTCCCAACATATTCAAAAAATTCTCAACAGTATCCGATGTTCCAGAAGCCTTGACCCCGTACAATGGGAGATCTACATGGTACTTGGTTCTTATATATGTAGAAGCTATGTCGGACCTTTGATCTGATGATACTCACATGATTCAGAATAGTGAAGCAATCATATTCAGGAATGATGCAATCTTGATCCCATTTAATCTCATGCCTTTGCATACATAACATGGCTACCACATGCTTAACATACATGTTCTGTTATTTCCAGGGAATCATATTTGCAAGTCTTGTGCTAAACTCTTCCATCCCTTACTTACGTAAAATCAAAATCAAAACACGTAAATTCCTTGGAAATGACAGAACATGACATGGCATTCATTCATGCACCCCATGCATATTCATGCATTCATAACAGGTACTCGAAGATTGAGGATTCTTATTCATACCTGGGGTTCTCTTCAAAGGCTCAACTTGATTTCTCACCGCACATGCTCAGGGATCAGTTATGGAATAACTCTGAGTGGTACAGGAAAGCTTTGTCCCGTGGTCAGAAATTTCTTCAAGCAGGAAGATAATTGATTAAAGACTCAGATAAGCCAGGTCATGGAAACTCTATTGATGATGTCTATTATTTCTTTGAAACACGATATGCTTGGTGATGCAGTTTATACCGATTCGTTGGGTAAGTCATTCATCCGTTCTCCTGAAAGGATCTTCTATGCATATTATACTGGGGCACCTGGCAAAACGATTGAAGAGGGTATGTTATCCAGAGACAATGTCTAAGACAGGCTCAATCTAGAGACTATTATGTTCACACCAGATCAAAGGGGAATTCTCTCGCTCATTTAAGCATCAAGACTACAGAAAGTCTTCAGAATTAACAAGTCCATACGGAGTCAAGTCTCCTCAACAGTGGCAATCATTGGTTTCTTTACTGCATTTTCATTTGCATTCTTGCTTGTTTGTTTAAACATTGCTTGTATATAGAAACTTGTCTATTTTTGAACGAAAATATTAATGCAATAAGTATGCTTGCCTTGAAGTGTTCCTTTCATTTTTACTCATCCATTCGTTATCACTCTTTAAATGTTGTACTTGCATATTGATGCCAAATTTCCTAGCCTTATGATTAGGTAAAGATTCAAAGGAGAATGACGATAATCTAAAAACGCAAAAATCTCTGGTTGGCACGCTTTTGAGTAAGACCCTGCTGACGATGTACAAGCCTTGTTTCAATCCCCAAACACTGGAGATATAAGGGAGATAGACCCTTGTTAACCCCTCTGAGCCTTTGAAGTAGGAGTTTCTTTTTTTTCAGAAAAAACCCTCATTTTTACCCTGGGGCGGGTAGTGTTCAGCTAATATGATCAAGCATTCAGAACTCATCAAGAGTGTGCATCCAAGGATACAACAATGGTTATCCATTAAAAGTTTGATAAAATTCAAAACCACAATGGTTAATCCTCATCTAACAACAACGTGCGTCAACTAACGATACCCCAATGGGTATCTCTCGCACATCGGGAGGTCAACAAATGACGATACAATAATGGACATCCATCATCTACTAAAGACTCAGGTAGTCACGATCACTTCCAACAAATCAAAACAACGCAAAGATCAATGACTTGTTCAAAATGGAAAATACGAATAAGAAAGAAACAAAAATCCCCGCTAAGTCAAAGCTTGAAAACAAGTCGCTTAGGCAAAATTTGGGGCATCCCGCTGGACTTCCAAATCAAAATTCAAAAGAATTTATCTAGGCAAAAATTAGGGAAAGCAAGAAAGAAATTGAAAAGCCTAAAAGGCGAGAAAAGGATTACCAACAAAAATCCTCATCAAAGAATAAAGTCGTTTGATCAGACACCAAAATCAGAAGTTAGTGACTGTCGTGTCCAAGAAACGACAGTGGTTCTTCAATCATCGGAAACTCTTCTAGAGAGGTGAACGCTTGTATCAGGTCGACTGAACATAGGAATGGAGAACATCACGGAGAATGGGTGGGCACCAAATAATTTTGAGCCATAAATCCTTTTTCTAAAACCGTGAACTAGGCCATGTTACAACCCATAAAAGTCCTAACTGAAGCATGGGTTAATTTGAAAGCGTGCTACAACGAGATAGCGTTTAACTGGATCCTAAGAGGTACGTTTGAATATCTGTGTTGGCATCACGCGCTTGCATTATCTTTCATAAAAAAGAATTTGCAAATGTTTCTCACTAGCTAGTGACTCAATCACAACAGAGTTGTGACGTCATTTCATTCAAAATTTTCTCAAACTTAAAGACTTACATATGTGTTGCATTAGAATTGTCATTCTCATAATAAAAATTCTTCTGCATACAAAACAACTGACTGACATCAAGTAAGTTTACTCAATGAACAATCAGTAAAGAGCTCAATCTTATTAGAGAAGAGAAGCTTGAATACCCTGTTGAAGCAAGAGTCAACTGCCACAAGAGAAATGACTAATTCAGAGGCATGTTAACCAGTGTTTCTGTCCAGAGAAAATATCTTGGTGCTTCACAGTCTGAGTATCCTTCAAAGATGAAGTTAGCAGAGTCCGCCAATCTGGGGCAATCAAGTCGAGAATCGATCTCTCCAAGCTCAACCAAATATGGGGCATTCCCTCAAAGTTACCAATAAGAGGTTATCACGTCGATTAATCTCTTCAAGCTCGATCAATCAGAGGTTATCACGTCGATAAATCTCTTCAATCTCAGTCAATCAGGGGCTATCACATCGAGGAATCTATTCAGAATTCATTCAACCTGGGGCAGTTACGTCGAGATTCGACAAATCTCTCCAAGAAAGCTATAATTAAGAGCAGTTTACTTCATGGCTCAAGACATTGGGGCAGGCCACCTCATATCGTATTGTGGCACGAATGTTTTGGTCTTCTATTCAACATAGATCTTCTCAGAGACCCTCCAGACAGGGGCATTCCTCATCCATACTTGCAAAGTTTCTCAAGCCAATTATGTTGCACGACACCACTACAATCAGCTAAAAGCATCATAACAGTCGCACTGACCTAGCCATCACACGAAGCTGCCTTCATTTGCCACAGACAACTTCAAACCTGATTCCCCAAGTGAATTCAGAAAGCTCGGAGTTTCCTTTTGACCGGAACGCGCAAGTGCATCCCCAGTGGAGTTGATCAAGAACATCCCTGGTGGAGCCAAACCGGGGCATTCGTAGAGCCAAACCGGGGCATTCGTAGAGCCAAACTGGGGCATTCGCAGAGCCAAACCGGGGCATTCGCAGAGCTAAACCGAGGAATTTGCAGAGCTAAACCGGGGTATTCATACGTGTCCATGCCCGTCTCTTATCTCCAAGTGTTTCAAGAGACAATTCCCCAGTGTGCGTAAACTTGGGGCAGGTATTCGGAGAGATTCATATGGTGTTCAGTATCCTTTCTTTGGCGTATTCAGCTCTACCATCCTTTCAACAATTCAGGATGTTTTGGATGTCTATCCTGATTATCTCTCCCCCAAATAGTACGATTCAGAGTCCAACAGTGTACCTAAAGACTCGCTTAGTCAGAAATTCAATCTTCAACAGAGTCATCAATAATATGCAGTATCATGGGCCCCCAGTGCAATTTTTATCAGTATCCCCAACAACCTTTGACACTACAGGCTTCCAGCGCCGATATATATTGACATCCCCAGTGATGAGCAATGGTTCCCAACAAGCCTTCTCTTATCCCCATGAAGTTCATTTCTTCGCACTGCATATAGTTATCACTGCATAACATTACATCCTCAAAAGTGCGTAGCCGATCCATCAGAATAGATCTTTACAGCAAAAGAAATTTAAACATGCATATGAAGCATAAGCCAGATCAGGTACCTTACACAAAAGACCTGAATTATTCAAGGAAACAATACATCCCTACAGGAGGGTATCATGCCCAAAATCCCTAGTCAGTGACCTTCACCTTTTCAATGCCTAGCAAAATCAATACACTTTGTCGTTCTAAAACCCAGTTCTTGTCTAGTAGTCATTTCCCTAAACACTCGTTTGTGTCCATTCCTAAACACTCATCTGTGTCAGTCTCTCAAACACTCGTCCGTGTTTAACCTTTTGATACTTGTCCGTATCTTATTTTAATACTCGTCCGTATTGAATCAAACACCCGTCCTTGTTTAAACTTTTGATACTCGTCTGTATCTTCTTTCAATACTCGTCCGTATTGATTCGAACACTCGTCCGTGTTTAAACTTTTGATACTCGTCTGTATCTTCTTTTAATACTCGTCTGTATTGATCCAAACACTCGTCCGTGTTTAACCTTTGATACTCGTCCATATCTCCTTTCAATACTCGTCCGTATTGATTCAAACACTCGTCTATGTTTAACCCTTTGATACTCGTCCGTATCTCCTTCAATATTAATCCATATTGATTTAAACACTCGTCCGTGTTTAGCCTTGGACACTCGTCTGTATCTTCTTTCAATACTCGTCTGTATTGATTCAAACACTCTTTCGTGTTTAACCTTTGATACTCGCCTGTATCTTCTTTCAATACTCGTCCCTATTGATTCAAACACTCCTCCGTGTTTAACGTTTGATACTCGTCCATATCTTCTTTCAATACTCGTATGTATTAATTCAAACACTCGTCCATGTTTAACCTTTGATACTCGTTCGTATCTTCTTTCAATACTCGTCCATAGTGATTCAAACACTCGTCTGTGTTTAATCTTTGATACTCGTCTGTATCTCCTTTCAATATTCGTCCGTATTGATTCAAATACTCGTCTGTGTTATACCTCCCTTGAATTGGCATCACGCCATGTTACAAGTCTTTTATGTCCTTGTGTTTACATCATACTAATTCCCTTTTAATCGTCGTGTCCTGATCGATGTATTCTTGTTAGCCGTCGTGTCCTGATCGGTACCTCTCTTCGAATCATCGTGTCCTGATTGATGTATTCCTGTTAGCCGTCGTGTCTTGATCGATACCTCTCTTTGAACCATCGTGTCCTGATCGATGTCTTCCTTTTTGTTATCGTGTCGTGACCAATACCGCCACCTTCTTAGAACATGAGATTGCCCGTAGGCTAGGTTCTTCCCATAGATCATCTTAGAACCTGAGATCGCCCGTAGGCTAGGTTCTTCCCATAGATCACCGTCGAACCTGAGATCGCCTGTAGGCTAGGTTCTTCCCATAGATCATCTTAGAACCTGAAATCGCCCGTAGGCTATGTTCTTTCCTTAGATCATCTTAGAACTTGAGATCGCCCGTAGGCTAGGTTCTTCCCATAGATCACCGTCGAACCTGAGATCGCCCGTAGGATAGGTTCTTCCCATAGATCATCTTAGAATCTGAGATCGCCCGTAGGCTAGGTTATTTCCTTAGATCATCTTTAAACCTGAGATCGCCCGTAGGCTAGGTTCTTCCCATAGATCACCGTCGAACCTGAGATCGCCCGTAGGATAGGTTCTTCCCATAGATCATCTTAGAACCTGAGATCGCTCGTAGGCTAGGTTCTTCCCATAGATCATCTTAGAACCTGAGATCGCCCGTAGGCTAGGTTCTTTCCTTAGATCATCTTAGAACCTGAGATCGCCCGTAGGTTAGGTTCTTCCCATAGATCACCGTCAAACCTGAGATCTCCTTTTGGCTAGGTTCCTCCTTAGATCACCTTCTTAGAACCTGAGATCGCCTCTTGGCTAGGTTCTTCCCAATACCGTCACTGTCAAACCTGAGATCGCCTCTTGGCTAGGTTCTTCCCTCAAATCACCGTCGAACCTGAGATCGCCTCTTGGCTAGGTTATTTCCATATATTTTGTCTTACAACCTGAGATCGCCCTTAGGCTAGGTTCTCTCTCAAATCACCCTCATTGTTTCACCTTAGGATCGTAGGTCTCCTGTAGACCTCGTCCGCTGTCTTTTCATACCAACCATTTGTCTTGTATTGGCATCACGCCACATTACAAGTCCAATCTCCGCCTCTTCATTGAAAAAGCAAAATTTCTTTCCCCCAGCAGATAACACAAAAATAAAGAAAACACTTACTCTCTCTCTCAGGACAAATTTTTGGCAATGGTATTTAATCATCTTCAACCTTGAACTCCTGAAAGTCACGCGCCAATCGTACTTTCAAGTTTAAGACGATTAAATAGGGGCAGCTGTAATACCCCAAATTTGTCCTACCCTCTTACTTTTATTTGGTTTATGCATTGTCGCGCTTTTCTCAAGTACATAACTCCATTAGGTCATTTAACATTGCATACATTCACTAACAACATAACTTCGCAAGGGGTCAAGAACCTTCAGGAATTAGGGTTTTAATATCGGTTTTTAGTAGAGTTTGCTTGGAGCTAGGGTTTGGGTCTTATTTACTATTTCGAGCCTTGTCATCCATCTCTAAGAGTTCTTTAAGCCAATTATATTATGGGCCCTGCAAGTCAAGATATCTCTGAAGATTGAGGTGCAAAAGCTTTGAGTTATGACACAAAGCTGTTGTTGTGAAATCATATGGTGATCAAGATGTTGTTGCTATTTGTGGCTTCTTGTACAATTCATTCAATTGGATTTCATTCAGGAGACTCTACATTGTGTATGGGAATTCATAAGGACCAGGGTTTGAGAAGCAGTACCTGTGTCGCAATCACCAGTTGGATTGGGGTTCTTTTCAGCGCGCTTATGTTATCAAGTAAATTCGATTTTGTCTAGCCATAATTATCATTAGGGTTTAGTTCAACATATTAAGGTCTCGCTTGGTTCTTATCATCATTGGAAGTTTGGTTCAATCGAGTCTATTATCACTAATTCAGGGATTGTTTTACTACATAGATCACAAGCTATTCATGTTGGAACTTCATACAGTAAGCTAAGGTAGAATGTTTGGTTGCAGGGGATCATTCTCAAATGATGAAGATATTCACCGAAAGCACTTAACCCGTTCATTGGTCCTTTACCTCATTTGTGCTCATTCAAATATCACAATTGAATAATATTTTGGAAATGTAAATTTGAAGCAATAGAGGGAAGATACAAATTTAAATCCAATTTGAAAATTCAGAATCATTATAATTATACGTTTCCCATTACACTACACTACATTACATACATAGAAAGTTACTCCAAAGGGTACATTTTGAACTAATTGTCCTAATCCTCAAGCCTTGCTTCATTCATAATCTTCCATGATTCCATCATGCCCCATGTTCCAAGCTACCGTGTCCAAGCTGCTATGATATAAACTAAACCTGCAAAAATATTAAATAAACGGTCATAAGCATAAACCGATTTCACTATGGCTAGTACACAAACTTGCAACTATCAAACAGATATCAAAAAAACCAAACATATTCCATTCATCAACTCAGCTCAAGATAACAGGGAATGCAACCGAAAACTAAAAGGTTTTTAACAAACATGCTTCTAAGTAGCCCATTCCAAAACAGCCCTGCAAACAGAATTCACAAACTCTAACTACCAACTCATTCTAACTTCCCTTTAACTGCCAAAAATAGAATGATAACCATTTCCCATTCCCTAACCGTTCCCTAACCTTATCAAACTCTTAACCAATTCCTAACAGAATCTCAAGAAGAAAAAAACGGTCATAACCTACAACTGAATATAACCTCCTAACTGTTTAACATAGATAACAGATCCAAACTAACAGAACTAGTAACAAACCAAACAGAATAACTGACTTCCCTAACTGCTAACCAAAAACAGAATTCACAAACATATAACCAATTTCTAACAGAACTTCTCAAAAAACCTCTCCATAACCAACTGTAACTGAATTCCTAGCTACCTAACAAACCCCTATATAACCAGAAATCCCAACAAACTGCAGGGAGGATACACAACAGAAGAGATCACAACAAAAAATGGGGATTCATACATGAGAAAAATGCTAACAGATTCAAAATCAAAGAAACTCACCTTTTTTAAACCTCACTCTCCACAAGTCTCTGAGACTCTCTCTCACTTTATTCCATCATCTTCATCGATTTTCCAATTGAAATTCTCACGGAACAATTCTTGGAGCATCTTCATCCTTTTCTCCAATCTCTGCAACCCTCGGACCTTTCAAGAATCGCGCCCAACATCAACATCTTTCTGCAACGCGGTCAATAACACAGCCACGAAATAAAAATCGGCAAAAAGAAGAACGAGAAGATCTAGCAAATCAGAAGCGGAGGGATTACCTGGTTTTCTCGATCGCGTCGTCGGGGTTAAGGTCCAATTCGAAGTTGTTTAGATCCGGACGGTAAGATTGAGAACGAGTGAAAGAGTAAGGCATCGGTGGCTCGTTAAAACTCATTAGTGTGCAAGGTTGAAAAGAAGAAAATCGCGACTGATTGAGCAGAAAGGAAAGGAGATATCGCTCATGGTGAAGCCGCGATTGAAGAATGATTGAGACGGTAACAGAGACAATTTTCATCGGAGAGACACGGAGAAGCGACTAAGCGCCGCGAGGGAGAAAATGGAGTTTTGATCGAAGAAGATGAAACATCACAACTTGAACCCTAAACAGACGACGTCGTTTTTGTTCTACTTTATTTCTCTGGATTTATTTAATTCTTTGAACTCTTTTTATTGAATAACAAAATTTTCAGGATGGAATGGGAAGTTTGGGGCTGGGCCGAATTTTCTTTGATTAGGCCATCTCTTTGTGATTTTTCTACTTGATGTTGAAGCCTTAAAAAAAAGAGTATGGATTTATGTGGTTTGGGCTTAGTGCTGAAATTCTGGTTGCTATTCGTTATCATTACATGTTGTCTATACCCCCTGACCTCATCTCTCATTTAAATATTTCGGTTAAGTTTTTTTTCTCCTATTAATTGTTGATTAATTGGCGATAGAATGATACAAAATAATAGAATATTTTAGAACTCTTTAGAATTTCTTTTTAGAATTTCAATTAGAGTTTTTCACTATTTTATTTTTCATATTTGGTATTCATTTTCATTATCATTTTAGTCAAGATTTCATGATGGTGATGACGCAATTTTTTCAATATGGAATGCTTGGAGACTAATTCTTTGATCACTCGTGCGGAGAAGCTTTCGGTAGAGTTTTCTTATCACTTGCGTGACTTTGAAAAGGCAACGGATCTTCTCAGTTCGGTATCATCGTGACCCTATTTTATTCCTCATTTTCGCACTTTATTGCTTATTAGTTTTTGCGTTATTCTTATAAATTCCATGATACCTTAGGATATTTCGGTTCAAATTTAATCTTCGATTTAATTAAACTAAATTGGACATTAGGATTCTAAAGCTATGCATGCTAACATCAGGTAGAATTCCTTTGAAATTATAACTTTAGGTCTAACAACGCATGATAAAATTAGGTTTAGAAATAAACTAGTCTCTCTCTGACTTTTCTTCCCCTTTTTGCATTCGCACTAAAACTAAAACTTCTTTCTTTCAAAATTCAAAACACTTTAAAAATACTGATGAGAATCATGCCTTTGCTTAGTATGGGAAATGATAAGCGGGTCTCTTCCCGATCTTATTGTTCTTCATCTTTAGCCTAGCTGTGGTTCATATCTCAAAGACTCTTTTCATGACTAAGTAGAAAGGTGGCTAATATCTCTCTCTTAAGGTCAATTAGTCATAATCTGCAACAAAAATGCAAACCAACTCAAACCATTTATGCGCTCGAGCACCTTTTTCTAAGAAACCCTTTTCAGGTAAGGACACGATTAATTTACTTCTATGCCAATGCATAAATCTCCAAAGGTCGAGCTGCGACAAAAGGCGAAATTAACTTCGTCCATAAAAAAACACAAACAAACAAAAACATATGAGCCGAACTATGGTAGCTCTAATTCTTCAAAACGGATACGTAGGCATTGGGGTAGGGCCCAAGCAAGCACAATTTTATTTTCCCTACATTCTTTTCCCATTTCTTTTGCATGCATTCTCCCTTTAGCAGTAATAAACAGTAAGCATAGATTAAACACACCCATAAGATAGATAACAAGAGTGGATATCATAGAGTACTACGGGCGTGTGGGGGTGCTAATACCTTCCCCTCGCGTAACAAACTCCCTTACCCGATCTCTCGGTCGCAAGACCGTGACTTATCCCTTCTCAGGTTTTCTCTATGTTTACCTTTCCCTACGTGTGGGATAAAAGACGTTCGATGGCGACTTTATTGTTTCGATGATTTTCAGCCGGTTGTTTCAAGAGACTCTTGTCTTCTTATAGCCGTTACTTTTGATTTTCCATGAATAAACTGTAACACTTCAAAACATGCTCACATCAGAAGATGAATGTTACCGTTAAGACTCCTTTACTTTCCAGAACTTTACATATTAGAATATTAGAGTTCTTGTTTCACAGCGTTGGTGCATCATAAGTTGTAACCTCGGAACTTCTTTATATAAATGTGTTACACAGATTTTCTTTTAACAATGATCTTTCTCATCTTCTTACATCACAACTTCAAGGGGTGTATAACCAAATCATGTTCTAACAGATCTTTCTTATCAGAACTTTGCTGCATATTAAAATGATTTATTAGAGAGTATGTTTGTTCTTTATATATATTATGTGTTTGTTATCATCAAAACTCTTATAGGGATGTAGAACTAAACTATGTTCTAACATGCATGACTCTTAGGAAACTTTTAATTTTTCTTTATCTTTCACTATACTTACTTGTGTCAAATTATTATAGTTATGCCTCTCACTCCAAAAGGGTAGAAGAAGAAAGAAGTCATAACAACCGACAATGTTTAGAAGTCTGACCAACCAATGGAAACAAAACAAGTACATTGTATACACCTTTGCTATTTCTTTTGATGATAGGCTTGTCTATATTTCTTTTTTATTCATGTTCTTACTTCTAGAGTCGAAAAAGTGAAGTAGCTCTACTAGTGCAACACCTAATCAAAAGAAGGCAAAGAAATACAAGGTGGATGTTGTTCATGATAGTGAAGGAGCACATGTCTTACCTATTCTTTGACTCCCTTCTATGTCTTCACATCTACCCTTTATAATACTAACAATTATAAATGCTTTAGTATGAGCAAAGAGTTCAATAAAAAAACGAATAAGTTGAATCCACTATTGAAAATGATGAAAGTGAGGTTTCCACTCAACCTATACCTCTGAAGTATCAGATTGACCAATAAAATTGCAGCCTCAGATTTTAGAGACGCCAAAAAGAAAAAGGTTTTTGTCAAGGATTCATAACTTCGATAGGCCAAGAAAAAGAAAACAAAACTCCAAAATTTTGAGGCTAATTTACCAAAGAAATCAAGGAAGGAACTTATTATCAATATTTATGATGAGGAAGAAGAAGAAGAAGAAGAAGAAGAAGAAAGCACTCCACTATTCAAAAAGATAAAAAAATTGTCCAAATCCATCCGATCCTGATAAAAGTTCAGAAAGTAAAGATTACAACCCTGACTTTAGGACGTCCAAGGTAATTTAAGTTTCATTTATATCTATTTTTCATTATACATTTCACACTTCTATTATATCATTCAACTTCTCTCTTATTTATATCTCATTTGCATTCTACATTTCACACTTCCGTTGTATTTCCAGCATCACAACCAACTACTGGCAATCCAATCAAAGAGACAATTACTAAGAAAACATAAGTTGTAGTCAAAGATCAAAATCCTTCACAAGAATTTACTCCAGAGAAACAAAATCTTGAACACCAATCTCCTTCAGGAACTCCAGACCCTGAAGAATAACCAACTAGTTTAGAGGCTCATAACTTTGACCCTAAATTAATTGACCTAGATAACATTGTTTAAACACCAAAAATCCCAAAGCATTTTAATAAAAAAAGGAAGTCCAAAATGCTAATCAAAACCAAGAATACCAAACTAAAAATAAACTCAATTTGTTGTTGTTGAAAAAGAACAACCCTAATTTACCAACAACCAATGAACATCCACTCTCGACTATAGTGACCCTTGTTCATCCTCTAATTAGGGATTCTTCATCTAACACTATTGATACTCCTCTCAGTCTAGAATAATTAAAGGCTATAAAAGAGAATAATTTGTTAAAGGCTTTGAATATGCTTATGAGAAGTTGGGGTATTCCAGTTGAAAAATCTCCAAGCTCTTCAATTGCTTCAGGGAATGAACCTTGTGGTATCTCTTTTGTTGTGTTAGTTAAACAATTGAAAACAAAAATTATCAATGTGGATCTATTTTAGACCATTAAATACAACCATGTCGTTGTCCATGATATCAAGACTTTATTGAAACAACTTAATAGTCCAGATTCACCTGATTCCATTGTCGTTTTTATCCTTGAGTTTGAGCCATTTCTTGAGCAAATCGCTCAGAACATCAGGATGAAGAAAGAGTCTGCTAATAGACTAAAACAACATATTGATTCCATGTCTCAGCAATGGGCCTTAGTTTCTCAATTTTTAGGTCAAATTAAATTATATGGAGGCCCATGCCAAAGATAATAAGGATCAAGTGGAAATTTACAATGAAAACATTTCAAGCTTGACGAAACAGGGGGAAGAGCTACAACTAAAGATTGAAGAAGAGAGACAAAAGAAAACTAAAATCTAAAACTACAAATTGGATCCTATTGAAGGAAAACTTGTTCAAGAAGCTAACATCAGTGATCAATACGCTGGGGCAGCTTGTGTGCTGGATGGGGAATTCAAAAACGGAAGTCTGATGATTCCATGAACGACGCCAAAATTAGACTTTCAAAGCATCACCTTGAAAAAAATTAAGGTCAGATTTCCATTTGGGATTTCTTATTTTGTTTTGTATGATTTTTTAATAACAAATTTCCATCCCTTAATTTTAACGCCATTTTAGCATTCTCTTTCTCTATGCATTACTCTACTGCTATTCAAACTTCTAGCTGCATAAGCTTGTACTTTTTTAAGTACTAACCATTTATCCTCAGAATTCAACCTTCAGGGTTCAATTCTTCAATTTCACTAACATTATATGAAAACACCTGGCTAACTCGAAATGAGCCTTTCCAATTTGGTGACCATTTTCCAAAATCCTCTATTTTTTATCCATAGGAAAAATAACTTTCCAAACATAATCACTAACTGTAAAAAGTTTTGACTTAACTTTCTTATTATAGGCCTTAGCTATTTGCACTTTTGTCTTATGAGAATGTTTAAGGAAGCTAATATTTCCTCATCTAAATAAACTAATTCATCCAACATCATATTCCAATAATGGTGAGAAGGAATTTCAACTTGTTTTTTAATCCTAGTTGATTGTAAATAAATTTCGATAGACAAAACTGCATCATGACCAAAAGTCAATCAAAATAGAGTATAGTTAGTTTCCTCTTTAGGGGAATTTTGACAAGCCCATAATACTTGGCCTAAAGTCTTATGATAATTTATTAGCTTCTGTCCCACACGTCTCTTAATCAGGCATATCATAATGTTGTTGGTTGCTTTGACTTGGCCATTGGCTTAAGCATAATGGGGGATAGATGTTAAAAGTTTGATTCCTGAATCTAAAGAAAACTTAACCATCTTTCGAACAGTAAAGATTGTACCTTGATAAGTAGTTAAAGTTTAAGGAATTCTAAACCTATAAATGACGCAATTTTGAATGAAATTGATTACTGCTTCTTGATCCACATTGATAAAAGGAACAACTTCGACCCACTTGGTAAAATAATATATACAAACCAAAATGTACTTATGACCCTTGGATGATGTAGGTCGAATTTCACCAATTAAATCCAAAGTCCAACCTCTAAATGGCCAAGGTTTAACAATCGAATGCAACTCATTTGCAGGAACATGTTGAATACCTACATGTTTCTGACATTCATGATAGCCTTTGGAAAATTCAATATAGTCTTTCAACATAGTTCACCAATACAACCATTTTTGAAATAAAGGCCATTTAATCTTGTGACCTACTTGATGAGAGTCACATGATCCACTATGGTCATCAAAAATTACAAATAAGCTTCACTCTCACTAAAGCATTTAAATCAGATTCTTTCAAGAGTCTTTTTAAACAACTCGTTTCCAATAATCACATAACTTAAAGCCTTGTATTTTATTTTTCGATTTGTTGTTCCTGCCAGATTCTCTAAAAATTCAACAATTGATTTTTGCCAATCATTATTTGACAGATTGTCAATGGTAAAAATTCTCCAGAGTTGTTTAATTCTTCCAACCTTTCTACCCCCACAAGTTTTGACTTTGACAAATATAAGGGGAAAGGATTGTGCTAAATTAACTTTTCCTTTACTTTAATTAACTCTTCTAACTTTTCCTTGGAAACCCTGTATCCTGGAGCAGTTTGTGAAAATCATTAGTTTCTTGATTTTTGACTCAAAAGACATGTTTAATATTGACTTCAACAAATCTTCTTAACAATGAATTAGACTTTGCATAGTACATCAATAAATTCTCTTTGATGCATTTGTACTATTTTGTCATTTGTTTCACAACCAACTCTGAATTGCCTCTAATCTTAACTCATTTTTCTCCTAAGTCTAAAATAATCTTAAGGTCTGCAATTAAGGCTTCATATTTAGCCTCATTATTGGAGCAATAACCTTTAATTTTGAATTTGAACTTTTTGGACTTTCTTTAGGAGAAATTATCAAAATTCCAATACTAGTTTTATTTTTATTCACATAACCATCAAAGTACAATTTCCAAGGTTTTAGACCAACAAAACCTTGTTTTATTTTGTCTATTGCATGATCAAAAATAAAATCAGCACGAACTCGGCCTTTCATAGCCTATAAAGGTGCAAATGTTAAAGAATATTCAAACAAAGACAAAGCTCATTTCCCAATTCATCTGTGTAAAATAGGTTTTGATAGCGTGTTCTTAATAACATCAAAATGAGAATAAACAAAAACATTTGTAGGCTTTATATAGCACTTTAATTTAGTACATGAGAAATACATACAAAGACACAACTTTTCTATCGGACTATACCTAGTTTCTATATCATTTAAAACTCAACTAAGGTGATAAATGTCTCTTTCGGCACCATCATCATCATGTTGGGCTACCATAATCCCTATTGTCAATTTAGATGCAAAAATATACAACTTTATAGGCCTATTTCTCATAGGAGGTAACAAAATGAGAGGATTCATCAAATAAATCTTAATTTCATTATAGGCCTTGTTGCATTTGTACTATCTTGTCAGTTGTTTCACAACCAACTCTGAATCACCTTTAATTTCAACTCATTTTCCCCCAAGTATAAAAAGATATTAAGGCTTGCAATCAAGGCTTCGTACTCAACCTGATTATTGGAGTAACCCCTTTTGATTTTAAAAATTGAACTTTGTTGGAATCCCTTTGGGGAGATTATCAAAATTCCAATACCAGTTCATTTTTATGTCTGAAACCATAAAGTGTAATTTCCAAGGCTTCAAGCTAACGTACTTTTGTGTTACTTCGAATATTGCATGATTGACAATAAAACTAGCCACAACTATGCCTTTCAGAGTCCTTAAAGGTGCATATGTTAAATAATATTCAGTTAAAGCTAAAGCCCATTTCCCAATTCAACAATGTAAAATAGGTTTTAACATCATATGCTTAATGACATCGAAATGAGAATAAATGAAAAACATTATTAGGTTTTTCCATTGAGCTACACCTAGTTTCTTTATCACTTAACATTCGACTAAGGTAATAAATGGCTCCTTCGACGTCATCATCATCCTATTGGGCTAAATATATAACTTCAAAGGTCTATTTCTCATAGAAGGTAACAAAATAGGATGATTCATTAGATAAGTCTTAATTTCATCAAAGGATTTTTGATGTTCTTGTTCCCATCTGAATCCTTCTTCTTTCTTTAAACGCGGTTGTGGTAAAAATACTTTTGTTTATCCACTTAGATTTGAAATGAACCTCCACAAGAAATTGATTTTGCCCTACAAAGATTGATGTATCTTTTTGTTTGATGAATATTTCATATTGAGTATAGCTTTTGTCTTGTTTTGGTTTATTTCAATGCCCTTTTGTGAACCATAAAGTCCAGAAAGTCTTCTGCATGGACACCAAAAGCACATTATAATGGATTCTTTTTTAGTCCATATTTCCTCATCCTCTCAAAGGACTCTCGAAGGTCGTCAAAATGACCATTTTAAATGAGGATTTGATAAATATATCATCAATATAAACTTGCATAAAGGTCTCAATGAAATCATGAAACATAGAATTCATTATCCTTTGGTACGTTGCAACATCATTCTTCAGGATAAAAGGCATCACTACCAATTCATAGGTTCCCAAGGCCCTAGGAATTCGAAACACCGTTTTTGGCAAATCCTCGTCTGCAATAAAATTTGGTTATATCCAAAATAACCATCTTAAAGACTTAAATATTCAAAGTCTGCAGCGGAATCGACCAGCACTTATGCAACTGGCATTGGGTTTTCTCTTTTAAAGTGGCAGCGCTTAAGTCTCTAAACATATACAAACACTAATAGTTCTATTCTTTTTAATAACATGGACTATATTTTCTAACCATTCGACATGCCTGGCAGTTCGTACAAACTTATTTCCCAAGAGCCTTTCAATTTTTCCTTGATCTTTGACATTACTTCTCATGCAAATCTTCTTCGCATCCGCTTCACTGGCCTCTTGTGAGGTCGAATAGGCAACTTCAACTCTACAAAATATCGACTAAGTCCTGGCATCCACTATGCCAAATAAGACATTAGACAACGTGTTTTTTTGGCTTTTAACAGCACTTAAAAGCGCTGCCTAAAGCAGCACTGCTAAAAGTAAAGACAACCGTTTTCTTTCAATATAAAAGCATTATTTTATGCCCACTTTAGGCAGCACTTTTACATTAAACAGTGTTTTCTTATGCACCCCCTTTAGACAGCGCTTTTAAAATAGACATCGCTTTATGTTATTTTTTAAGTTAGGCTTTAGACAATGCTTTTCTTTAAAAGCGTTGTCTATTCCCCCACTTTAGACAGCCCTTTCCCACTTTAGGCAGCGTTTTTTTAATACTTTTTACAGCGCTTTTCTCTTAAAGCGCTGTCTATTTATCACAATTTTTTTAAAAATAAAATAGCTATTTTGACTTACAAAAGCACTGTCCAATATATATATATATATATATATATATATATATATATATATATATATATATATATATATATATATATATATATATATATATATATATATATATATATATATATATATATATATATATATATATATATATATATATAATGCATTTTAATCAGATCTTAACCATATTTGAACCAGGTTTTCACCATATTATGCACCATATTTGGTAGCTTCATTCCAATAAAATATGCATATGTAAAAATTCCACATATATATAAATTGATGATATATACAACAACAACTACAAAATTTATGATACAAGTTAAAATTCTACAAGTTAAAAATCCTAAAATTCAAAATTGATGTTACATCTACATCTTACTATCTTCGAGAATTCTCATAAAACAACAACAAATGAATATCTTAGATCTATCTTCTATACATGCACCTATAAACCTAGAAAAAAACCAAATGATCGAAATTCATAACATGATAATATTAATGTTGCATTTTATTCGAATTTAATTTATACTCAAAATTTGAAAGTTCTCATCAAAGTAAATAAGACAATATACCTTAGCTTATAAAATTCTCAACCCGGTAATGAATTGACACCATTCCTCTATAAGTTCATCCAATTTGTTTTTTGAGTAATGTGCACAATTGAATTCCTCAAAGTACTAGATATATAATAATATAACATAGTATGTGATTTAGTTAAAACAATATGTTATTTTATGAGAAACACAAAATATGAAAATAGTATGTAATTCCTAAGTTAGAAATCCATATCGTTGATGGAATCTCTAATCGATCCAAAAGAATAGTTTCTTTCATAAACTTCAACATGAAATAGCCGCAATCTATACCGTTACGCTGGCGAGTACACTACACATGGAAAGAAAATATGAATATATATCAGGATATACCCCTTAAATTATTTTATCAAGTATCATCACTAATGTAATCAAAACTGAATATCTCTTTGTGAAAATATACCTCCACTCTGATCCATGTAACGTTGTTCGCTCTACTTTTTGGCACTTGAATATATCTTTGGGAGTGAAAATCTAGTAGAACGCTATAATATAAATGACTGTTTAGAACAATCTCACATAGAAACATAAACATAAACACAAATCTAGATATATATCTTTAGGAGCAAAAGACTTACGTGTCAATCATCTTCTTCAAATCTGGATATGTTGACCAATCATTGTATAACAAATCCAGATAATACATAGTATCTCTTATAGGATTAATCGCAACCAATAACCAGTGTCCGCTGTAAGATTAAACAAAGATTAAACAATGGCCAAAAACGGAAAATTATAATAGATCAAGTTAGGATGAAAATATAACCCGTTGCCAGTATTATATGGTAAAAAGAACAACTTTTTAGTATCTTTGTTGGCCACGAATAAACCGAGTACATATGCTATGACATCATCTGGTCTTGTTACGATTAACCTTGAATTGACAGTGTTGGGAGCTAAGAAGCCAAATCTTGCTTCTAATCCACGCGGGCGCACAATATTGTCATACATAAACCTTAAATTAAAACATCATTAACATTATACTATATTCATTGAAATGAGGAAATAAATTGTTCATCTAATTAAGCAAAGTTGATCGGAGTATACCTGATGTATGTACCGATAACACCGAGGCCTAATTCCAAATGTCTAAAAACTTGCTCCATATCCTCTCTACCAATTGCTTCCAGGTATCCAAAACCAAAGATGTATGCACTCATAGGTATAAGGCGGGTACCACCATCCAGAATATCTGTTATTCCTAAATATGTCCAAAGGAATGACCTATACTGAGCAGTAGTTTTTTTGCCAGCTACGGTCTTCTTAGAAACATTCTTTTTTGTGTGGAAATATTGCTAATTGCAGGCGCCTTACCCCTACTGACTTGTGCAATCTCTTTAGCATGAATATAATTATCATATAATTAGTTAGGTGAAGTATAAAATCACAAATTAGCATTTTTCATAGCATAAATGTCATATAATTGTGTTGTACCTCAATTGATGCAACTGACTCGGTTTCCTGCCTAATCCCCTTATCTTTTGGAATAGATTTTGTTGGAGTCTAACATTACCATGTAAACAAAATGTAAGTAAAACTGCCTTAAAAAATTTGAATAGTAAACAGTTTTAAGCATACCTCATCATCTATGCAAACGAGGCTTGACAGCCATGCAATAAATGATCCTATATCATCTGCCACCAATGTTGCATCCACCACATCGTCAGGTAGTGGTAACAACGCACCCCCCTCTAAAACAACATCACCCGATACTTTCAAAAATCCATTTGGGAGCGGTTTATGGTGAAGCATTTCTCTCGAAGTATTATGCACTTATCCCTTGCCAACCATCCGATAAGTTAGTGACGACAAATAGAGTTGACACCGAGAAATGCCCTATAACCATTAATAAATATGGTTATATAATTAATAAATATAGTTATATAATTAATAAATATGGTATATGATTACCTCGGGAATATTCGGTCCAAAGTTACCATTGATACTACCTTTGTCACTAGTATCTTTAAAACCTGTAGCTTGATCTTTTTTTTTCCTTTCTCAGCTCATAAACTTCTTGTTGCAACTTTTCCAACTTTTCCTGAAGTTCTTTATTACCAAGAGCTTTTGTATTTTATTTTTTCTTCAAGGATGTTGGAGTGATTCTAAATCCCTTACCCCTCACCCGACCAGAATACACACGAATATCTAATGCTTGACTAAGTATTCCCTGCAATCATTATCTTTATCTGGAGGTATAGACTTAGAAAGAGTCTCCTAAAATTCATATGAATATTGTAATTAAAGAATGATATTTTAATAAAATAATGATGTAATTAAATAAATAAAAGAATGATGTAATTAAATAAATAATGTTATACTTACACATCTCTCGAAAATTTGTTGAAAATTTTCTTTAACAGCTCCATCCTTACACACACGGACTTCCTTCCACAAAACATATTCCGAAAGAGATGTTTCAGAACTATTCTCCTTTGTTAACTACACATTAAGCCAAATAACATGATCAAATATAAGTGTGCATATATTATAGATACTTTGCAATTTATAGATACTTACAATAGATTGTTGTAAGCGTGCATATCTCATACGCCCTTTTCTGTATGGATACGCGGGACTTGATGCTCGTTGTCGATTTACAACACTTAAACTCTCAAATTTCTGGATTTTTCTTTTGGATTTAAAAGTTTCTCATTCTTCAGGTGTAATTAAATCTGCATATTTATTTGGAAGCTCTGCATCAACAAAAATTTTATCCGCATCCCTAAGAAACTTGTTTGATAAAAAAGCTCTAAACCCTCTATGTAATTTTCTGACCAATTTGAGTATATAATCTCTCCTGGTATCATCAATGTTGAACGAACTCTATGAAAATCATACACAAAGTGCGTTAGTATAAGTAATTTAAAGACATAACCATCATTAAAAACAAATAACATCACATATGGTACCTGTATCTCACTCCATATTTTATCTTTAGCGTCGTTCAACAATTTTACTCTCAAATCTTCACAAGTAATTGAAATTTCTCTCCTTACCACCTAAACAAGATAACTCGTCAACGTTGAATCGTTAGGCTCAATTAGTTGGCCTTCTTGACTCCAATGCACATCATACTTTATGCCTCAATCTCTATCTTGAATGATTCTCTTCATAATTGTTATTCCTCATCTAATTTCCATTTCCGTTTTATTAACGGGCTCATCTCCATCATGCCTAGAATTATCACGTGGGTGATCCTCATTAGTAGCCATCTAACCTGTAATAAACATAAACATAAACCCAATATAAAATTCCATAATCATTTTAATATATATAAAATGACAAACACAAAGATTAACATAAACATAAACTTAAACGTAAACACAAACATAAACATAAACATTTTAATATATTACCTCTTTCACTAACATCTCTTTCTTTTCTTGGTTGGAACATAAATT
This sequence comes from Vicia faba, assembly GCA_948472305.1. Classification (NCBI taxonomy): domain Eukaryota; kingdom Viridiplantae; phylum Streptophyta; class Magnoliopsida; order Fabales; family Fabaceae; genus Vicia; species Vicia faba. The sequence goes on along the minus strand of OX451736.1, from coordinate 1,728,922,218 downwards.
ACTTGTTTATTAATAATGCGGACTGATGGATTTATCCAAATTCCCTCATTATGATCATTTCTGATATATGATTCATCCGCTATAATATTCTCATCTTGATCATTTATAATATACGACTCATTTCGTCTAATACGTGACTCATTCTCATCATCAATATCACCTTGGTCTACACCGTTATCATCAACCACTTTGTTAGATAAAGGGACTATAGACAATTTTGTACTCGCCGGGTCAGTGACATAGAACACTTGTTTAGCTTGAGAGTCTAGAATAAAAGGACCATCTTTGTACCCCTCCCTATTAAGACCCACTTGAAAAAATCCTAACTTATCCATTCATATGCCACTACTACTTACCTACTTGCAACCAAAGATAGGAATATGAAACTTCTCGTAATCAAACACCCAAATATGCTCGATAACCCCAAAATATGACAGATTTGCATATTTGGGGTTTAGGTCCTTCATACTTGAAATGTGCATTGCTTCAGCAAGCACGGTGACACCACTATTTTGCATAGTACTTTTATCATCTTATTCTTTGGTATAAAATGTGTATCCATTAATTGCGTATGCGCTATAAGAAAACACATGCAAACTTGGACCATATGCCAAACATCTCAACCTTTTTGTTATTGAGGCGTGATCTGAATGAAGCTTTGGAAAAATATGATCCTTAAACCATGGTATAAAACTTTGATTGTGCTCTCGTACTATCCAATTTTCATTTCTATTCTGATTTAACCCTCAGAGTACATCCTTGTGCATTTCAAAGTATGGCTCAACCTCACTGTCATTATGCAGAACATACAGATGCACTTGATCCCGTTCATCCCTTGATACTATCATAATTTTATTTCCAATTAATATTTTACCTTCCTTTTTTTCAAAAATATGACTTTTAGGGAGTCCAGTGGATTGAACTTTGGAAAAATATTCAGTATAAAACTCAACCGCTTCTTCAACAATGTATCGCTCAACAATACAACCCTCTGGACAACTTCGGTTTTTCACGTACCCTTTTAATATTTTCATATGACGTTCAGCAGGGTACATCTATCTCATATAAGCTGGTCCGCACAACTGTGTCTCTTTCACAAGATGAACAACTATATGTACCATTATGTCAAAAAATGAGGGAGGAAAATACATTTCAAGCTCACACAAAGTAATAACAATTTCTTTTTGCAATGTTGGTAAGATCTCAGGATCGATCACCTTACTACAGATTGACCTAAAGAAAAAACACAACTTAGTTATCGCGCTCCTTACTTTTTCTTGCAAAATAGAACGTATACCTATTGGTAGAAAATGTTCCATTATAACATGGAAATCATGTGTCTTTAAACTCTTTAACTTGAGGTCTTTCATAGACACAAGTCTTCTAATATCTGAAGAGTATCCTTCTGGAACTTTAACTTCACTTAGAAACTTACACAATATTTTTTTCTCCTTTCTAGATAGAATAAAAGTAGCAGGTGGTAGATATGTTCAACTTCTTTTCTTCACGGGTCCTAGTTCAGTTTGTATTCCCATCTTTAACATGTCTTCCCTTGCTTTAAGGTCATCCTTAGACTTTCCTTTAATATTGAGTAACGTACCAATAACACTTTCAAATACATTTTTTTTCAATATACATAACATCGAGAAAATGTCACACATACAGAGACTTCCAATACGACAATTCAAAAAAATCGATCTCTTCTTCCACCCACCTTTGACAACCTTATGCGCAAAATACTTGCCAAACTGAGTACATACATCTTTCACCTTTTCAAAAATTTGGTCACCTGACAATGCAAGTGGAGCTTTACGTTGTTCGGTGTCTCCATTGAATGCTTTTCTCCATGCACGGTAGTGATGTTTAGAATGTAAGGATCTACGATGACCGAGAAACACATTCTTTTAACAAAGTTCCAAATGCGTCGTATCAGTTCCATCTTCATAAATAGGACACGCACGTTGACCTTTAATGCTATACCCAGATAGATTCCCGTATGCTGGAAAATCATTAATTATGCTAAACAACATAGCCCTCAAATTGAAAATTTGTTTCCTATATCCATCATAAACCTCCACCCCGTTCTCCCACAAAATCTTTAAATCTTCGATCAAAGGTGTCAAGTATACGTTTATGTCATTCCCTGGTTGTTTAGGCCCAGAAATTAACATAGATAACATCATGTGCTTACGCTTCATACATAGCCATGGAGGTAGGTTATAAATCATAAGAATCACAGGCTACGTGGTATGTGAGATACTTTTAAGACCATGCGAGTTCATTCCATCAGTAGATAAAACCAAGCGAAGGTTTCTTGCTTCTTCTCCAAAATCAGGATAATCATTATCAATTTTTGACAACTGTGGTGAATCTGCCGGATGTCGATACTTTCCATCAATAATTCTTTCATCGGCATGCCAAGTCAGGTGTCTTGCATCAGTTTCACTATGAAACATGCGCCTAAATCTCGAAATTATAGGAAAATACCATAAGACTTTTGATGGAGACAATTTTTTCTTATATCGAGACAAACCGCATTTAGGACACTCATTTAACGATGCATATTCGTTTCGGAACAAAACACAATTATTTGGACAAGCATGTATCTTATCATAGCTCATGCCAATAGAGCACAACATTTTTTTGGCCTCATAGGTTCGATTAGGAAGAACGTTATCCTCCAGAAGCATATCTCTCATAAGGGATAATAACTCTATGAAACTTTTATTCGACCATCCATTGTCTGTCTTTAAGTTGTACAACTTTAATACTGCAGATAGTCTTGTGAATTTAGTGCAACCTTTATACAACGGTTTCTCTGCATCGCTTACCAATCTCTCAAACATTTTGGGACAATCCTGAAGATCTTCTTCAAGTGCTTCTACAATCTCTTTGACTCGATCAAAATCGTATGTATCAGTGTCCTTGTCGTCTGAAATATAGGCCGTACTACTTTTCTCCCCTGGTTCAACATTGTCGTTACTTTTTTCACCGTGAAATATCCAACATGTATAACTTCTATCAATTCCACGCATCAGTAAATGCAATTTCAATCCATCTGCGTCAACCCGACCCACATAACAACAACCCAAGCAAGGACACTTCATTCGACTGGGGTCTTTGGCATGTTCAACAGCAAACTTAACGAATGCCAATACCCCATTCTCGTACTCTTTTGATAATCGATCGGAAGACATCCATTTTTTATCCATTGTTTTACTACTAAGTATCGTTCAAAATATTGGAATGGAACAGAAACACTAAACAAAACAAGCGTTATTTTGGCTATGCAGGAATATTATAACAATAAACAATAACACTATAGAGTAACAACTAAAGACTAACACACACAAGCACACTTTAAATCCTACAAATAACAAGAATCAGTAATGTTGAATTTGAACTTGACTTACCAAAGAAAGAAGAGAGTTTATTGGTGGCCAACGGTGGATGATGTTGCTATGATGTTCTTCGAATCGGTGATGGTCTTCGACTAATTACACATAGCAGAAAAACATTAGTGTTCCGTACTTGTAAAAATTTGTACAGAGTTTTTATCAAGTTTGAATAAATAACAAATAAAATTAGCTTAGTCCAAGTAAACTAGGACAACAACACAAATACATAGATTATGTGTATGTGAAGTTGAAGTGTGCAGTCTAACTCTATTTCCCAATTTAAAATTCACAGTATAACGTAAATTTAAAATCATCTAAGACAATAACTTTGTCATTATCCATGGCATCTCAAGTAGTATAAACAATTTTTATGAACGAAAATCCGAACTCTCTATTTCTATTTGTACCCAAACAATCCACAATCTCTTTTTATAGCAAAATAGTATAATAAAATATTATTGATTCAAATGGTCATAAAGAGTTTTTGCCACAATCTCTCTATTTCTATTTGTACCCAACAATTTCACAGAGAGAAAGAGAGAAGAGAAAGAGATAAGAGTATCTTGAAAGTGACGGTGGAGGATGGAGGTCAGTGGTGGAGAGAGAGCCTCGTTTTACAGAGAGAGAGACAGTAGAGGCCGACAGACAGCGGTGGAGAGAGACGTTGAAAAGGGTTTCGCGTGAGGAGGGAAACCGATCTGTGGAAAGAGAAACAATACTTATTCTAATTTTTAATTTCTAATTATATGACTTTAGACAACGCTTTTGAGAAAAGCACTGGCTAATATGGGCCTTTAGCAGCGCTTTTGAAAAGTGCTGGCTAATGTGGTCCTTTAGCAGCGCTTTTGAGATTATTATTTTTTAAATTTATGACTTTAGACAACGCTTTTGAAAACTGTTGTCTAAAGTGGTCCTTTACCAGCGCTTTTGATAAAGCACTTTCTAAAGCAACACTTTTAGCAGCGCTTTTTAAAAGCGTTGTCTAAGGTCACATTTTAGCAGCGCTTTTATTTATTATTGTATACAGTTTCTGTGTTTTTTTTTAATTTCACTTATAGCAGCGCTTTTGTATAAAAGTGTTGTCTAATATGCGCTGTTAAAAGCCCTTTTTGGCGTATTGATCTCATCATGATCCCAAGTGAAGCAGTCTTTAAACTCTTTAAGCAATTTGATGATCTAGATCTTCAGGCATGAATTAATCTTTTCACTGATTAAAGGTTGCCGTTTGATCGTTACATCCATCTCCCAAATCGGTTTCCTCTAGAAAATCTTGAGCTTGTATCTTTTTACTTGAAGCTAATGGGTCTTTTTCAAATCCTAAAGGCTCACCGTCATAGATAGAATCAAGCCTTTGACTATCTAAAATTGGATTCGTACCAGTCTCGTTTATTTTTTTAGTCTCAACTACCTAGCCAACAGTACTTGTGGGGGCAACTTTGTTATCCTAATGCCCCATATCCTCATGTTCCCACATGAATCTACGAGTATGATGTAACTTTATTGAGTAGAACACATCTCCTTGTGAAGAGAAACATGTCCCAATAGGAAAACATGGTGAAATGTTTGCCAATTGTTTGTCAAAATTATTTCTATCTATATGATTGACCTCAGATAAGAAATTATTCTGATCTGCCTCAATATTCTCTACAATCCCATCAGTTCTCCAAATTGAAATCCTCTAGTGCAGTGTCAAAGGGACTTCTCCAACACCATGGATCCATTCATGACCAAGCAATATGTTATAATTTTCCTTGGTCGAAATGACCAAAAATAAGGTTGGTCTTGTAATGCTTCATACAACAATGTCAACTTGTATGACCCCTAAAGCTTTACTCGTCTTTCCTTTGTAACTTGTGGGATATTCGTGCGTTCGCACGAGTACTGGTATGGTATGCATACTTTTGTTTTCAAAATATAATAAAATGTAAATAAGAAAAATGAAATGGAAAAAAAAAACAAAATTGTCTAACTAAAATAGTTTATTATTTTTAAAGAGATAATAAATTTATTTCTATATTTTCTTCTGTATATAAAAATATTTAAATCGACACAATAATTAATTCTATATATAAATAGTTCTTACTATAAAAATTAAGATATGTTGTAACAAAAATAATAATATTAAAAAATGATGGAAAATTTTTGTGTACAATCTAGGAGTTGATTGATATGTCCTTTTGATCAATATCTCAATCTCACTCTTTGGAAACTTAATACTTTATATAACCAAGTACTATAGATGTGTCAAGTTTATACATTAAATTAAACGTACTCAAATTATAAGGACTAATCCCGTATGATTATATAATGACGTTGTTTTTTTTCATAAATTAAAAATATAATATTACTTTCTCTATTAATATCGTAATAATTTAATTTGATTAAATTGTTAATAGTGAGAAAAAAATCATTTCCAATTATGATTAATATATTACATGAGTTAAGAATCTGCTTTAGTAATAACTAAACAATAAATATATTTTTCAAATTTTTAAAAATGATATCCTCAAATCAATACAAAAGTTAAAAACAATATCATTATATTGATGTGACAAATTACATCATGCATAACAATTACAGTTCACAAAATTTATCATTCAATAAAAAATAACATATTTTTTTGTTTGTTAATAAAGAAGATGTAAAAGCTCTTTTAGGAAAGCTCTGTATATCAAAAGAGAATTGTAGAGATATAAAAAACTTATCAAAATCATCGTGATCCATGCGAGACAAAATCCTAACCTGCAATTAATCCAAACAAAAAAATTGAATAAAATTCATATATATATATATATATATATATATATATATATATATATATATATATATATATATATATATATATATATAATCGAAATCTGTAAAATTAAATGAAAAATGAAAGATGAAATTGAGTACTTCCAAGAACATCTTGAGGGAGGGCATCAAGACAAGATTTCTCAGAGAATAAGAGATAGGGTTTTTGAGAATATCAAGCAATGGTGTGATATTCCAATGGTGCATGCAGGAATAAACCTAAAAAGATTGAAAACGAAAAATAAAACACGAAATCATATATGGGTTGTATATTAGAAATAAGAAGAGAATTTGTTTAGAAAGTTACAGCACAAATGAGAGGATTCAATGGAGTAAAGATGTGGAGCATGAAAATGTTTTCGATTTGGGTTAATTTATAGGATGGAAGAAGAAAGAATATGTAGCATGGGTAATTACATAACATTTAAATCAATTGTATTTTGCCAGAATTTGAAAGGTTGTACATTGGTAGCAACCAAAGATTGATTAGGGGAGCTTTGCATTGATTGATTTTCGGTCTAGTAAATTTCAAACGTGAGAATCAAAACAGACAAAACCATTACTCCATCTGTTACATATAATCAATACCCCTCAAGGGAACATCCAAACACAACTATGAATTGTCCATGTTCACATATCAGAGGCACATGCGACCGAAGAAAAATAAGACTCACAAAAAAACTAAGATAAAAACAAAGTTCTCCACAAAAACTTTAGGCAAGATGTCAGGAAATTTGGTAATGACATCATGCACACACACATCAGTAATATCAACTGAAACTTAAACAATTTCCATAAGCACCAGATCAAGCATGATAGACAATCATGCTCCTCCTAAACAGTTGCATACATCACAATCAACAACAAAGACTACTCTCCCTAAGCAGTAGGACAATCCTAACAAAATGTCAATCAACATATCAAGACATTTAGAATACCATCCGGATAAAACCACCAATCAGCACTCTACAATTTACTCCCCTTTTTTAGCCAAAAATTGACACAAATATAGTAAATACACAACAAAAATGGAAACACATAATCATATAGATACACAAAACTTAGAAGGAAACACACATCAGGTGGAAACACACATGTCAGATGGAAGCACACATAATAGTTCATCTTCAAGTGATCTTTCACCTTTTTCCCCTGTCAAAAATCATTCTACACTTCTTGCTGCTGTCACATGTTTTAGGATTGTTGACACTGAACTCCCTTTCCACCACCTTAAAGCATGTCTTCTTGAAATCAACCTTTTGTTCTTGTAGAGATATTTTGTTCCATCATTTGACATGTTTAACACTAGCAATTTGCTTAGGCATATCATGCATCAGAAAATAGAGGAAAGATAGAGTATCTGTTGCATTTCTCCACACATGTAATTGCTATAACTCCTCAATAATGCAGGTTTTTAGCTTACTCCTTATGTTCTCAAATTAATTTACATATAAGTCTTTAGTAAACATAACAGTCAGTTGTTTCTCAGTGTCCACATGCTCTAGAGTAACAACCTTGCCTTCAAAAAGATTCCTGCTAAGGTGATTATGATTGTCAAAATTCTTGTTCCATCTATGTTGAATGAGATATTTTCTATCATTCAAATCTTTATAATTTAATGTCATGAAATTCTGTTCGACATCATATTCCTTCAACATTTGTTTTATCCACATTATTTTAGAGCAATTATTCCTTATTCTACCATATTCAACTTCAACATTAACCAAAGAAGCATATGTTTGCTTCTTATTGAACCAGGAAGTCAGATTGTTTCCTAAAAAGAAACATCCACCAAAAGTGATTATTCTATCATCATCACTACCTGCCCAATCTGCATCACAATACCCCACCAACATGGAATCTGAACCATGAGAGTATAACATGCCATAATCACTAGTACCATTGATGTACTTTTGAATCCTCTTTACTTGATTGATGTGACTTGTCTTTGGTTCAACTTGATATCTTGCACAAATACCCACATCAAATGTGATATAAGGTCTGCTGACTGTAAGATACAAAAACTACCAATCATGCTTATGTACAAGATTTGGTCCACATCAACACCTTTTCCATCTTTGGAAAGTTTCAAATGAGTAGATGCAAGTGTCCTCTTGTGACTTGCATTTTATATACCAAACTTATTTATTATGTTCTTGGCATAATTAATTTGAGATATGAAGATAGAGACATCCATTTGTTTTTTTAAGTCTATGAAAATAGGTCAATTCACCAACAATACTCGATTCAAATTTTGATTGCATCTGTTTGACAAAATGTTGAACCATCTGATATGACATCCCTCCAAACACAATATCATCTACATATATCTGAGCAATCATGCGTTTACCATCCTTCTCCTTAACAAATAAGGTCTTGTTTATTCCTCCATTCCTATAGCCATTGTTGACAAGAAATTCTATCAACCTCTCATTCCAAGCCCTAGGAGCTTACTTTAAATCATAAAGAGCTTTCTTCAGTTTGAACACATGATCTGGATAAGTAGGATTAATGAATCCCTTGGGTTATTCAACATAAACCACTTCATGTAAGTACCCATTCAGGAATGCACTTTTCACATCCATTTGAAACAATTTAAACTTCAATAAACAAGACACTCCTAACAATAGTCAGATGCATTTAAGGCGAGCAACTGGAGCAAAATTCTCATCAAAATTTACCCCTTCAATCTGAGTGTAGCCTTGTGCCACAAGTTTAGCCTTATTTCTGGTGACAACTCTACTTTTATCCGATTTGTTCTTGTACACCCATCTTGTACATCCATCTTATACCAATGACATTTGTTCCACTAGGCCTATGAACTAAGTCCCAAAATTCATTCCTCTTGAACTAACCAAGTTCTTCTTGCATGGCATTGATCCAGAATTCATCAGCTAGGGCTTCCTTCACATTTTTGGGTTCAATTTTAGAAACCAAAACAAGAGTTAGAAATAACTTCCTTGACCTAGTAGAAATTCCTTCATTAAGATTTCCTATGATGAGATCTTTAGGGTGATCTTTGTGAATTCTAATTGAAGGACCTTTATTGACTTGATTGTTATTAGGTTCAATATCAGCAGTCCCAGTATTGGTTCCAACTTCTTCTACATTTTCTGACTCATCATTCATTTGAAATTATGTTCCAACATAATATTCAACATTATGTTTAATGTATGTACTTGAGTCATCAACCACAAAATTTATAGACTCCATCATGGCCTGGGTTCTAGTATTAAAAACTCTATAGGCTCTATTGTTTATAGTGTAGCCCATAAAAATCCCTTCACCACTATTGGGATCTATTTTTCTTCTTTGCTCACGATCAACCAGGATGTAGAATTTACTTCCAAAAACATGAAAGTATTTCATTGTAGGCTTCCTTCCTTTCCATAACTCATATAGATTATTTGAAGTACCAGTTCTTAAGGTGACTCTATTATGAATATAACAAGCAGTATTCATAGCTTCTTCCTAAAAATTATATGGAAAACTCTTAGCATGAATCATGATTGTTTTTTATTCTTGTAGAGTCCTATTCTTTCTCTCAAGAACTCCATTTTGCTGAGGAATGATAGGAGAGAAAAATTCATGACTAATACCTTCAGTGGCACAAAATTCAGCAAACTAGCTATTTTCAAACTCCCTACCATGATCACTTTTGATCCTTACAATACTACTTTCCTTCTCTCTTTGAAGCTTTTGACACAACTCCTTGAAGACATCAAAGACCTCTTTTTTTTCTTTTATGAAATTCACCCAAGTAATATCCAGATCAACTTGACCCTCTTCTCAGACTTGTCACTTAGAGCCAGTTCAATTGTTTGAAGTGACCCAACAAGCTCATCAACTCTCATGTTGCTGATGTCTTGAGCTTATTTAATAGTTGTTACTTTGATGTCAAATTTCTTAGGTAGAGGCCTAATAATTTTGAATTACTAATAGAGCAATTTACAAAACAATAAATCATGCAGAAGGTAAATTACAGAAGATGAATAATGCAATCAAATGTTAACCCAGTTCAGTGCAACAACATCTACTCTGGGGGTATCTAAGCAAGGAAACAAATCCACTATAATAGTGTTAGTTCAAAGCTTAAACAACCCTAGTTTACAAATTATCACCTAATCATTACCCATGCAATTTATACCTAGAAACCTCCTAGATATAAGAATCCCTCTCACTTCCCATAATCACTTCAGTGACAATAACAATGACCAAAACAGAAGAACACACTTTCAATTACACATATTACACTCTTTGCTTAAAATCTCATGAGTGAATCACTATGAACAATGAACAATCAGTCAACCTCAATGCATCAAACAAGATACATGAGTGACATACAAAAAAAGAACAATAAAAAAAACTCTCAAAACCCTAAAGACTCTCGAATAACAAAGCTTCCCCTTATTTTCACTTGTTACTTTTAGGTTTAGGTTTAGGTTATTTCTCCACTCAATTTTTATAGATCCATAAACTGATGGCTACACAAATTATGCAGAATAATCTTTTTGTATTATGGAACAAAAACATCATAATTTTCCTAAATTGTATCAACATCCAATTTTAGAAACTAATGCACAATTGGAGATAAAATCACTTGTTCCAAAAATATCCTTGGCTTGTGCAAATATGTGAGATACATCCATAGAGAATCACGTATAATCAAATTTGATCCTTCCAAGAAGAGCAACAACGCCTACTATATCAGTTGGTTAAGATATCATGATATCTTGCTCAACATTTGGTTGTGATATATTGTTTTACCAAAATTGTTTCCAATCATAAAATCCCAGACCTAGCAAATTCTTTATCATTTTCATTAATCTCTAATAAGCAACTTTTTCCTTTTTGTGATATTTATTTGATCTAGCCTTTTTAGCTTTCAACCGCTTGACTTACCTAACCTTATTGTCTAACTCGGATATATCCCTTAGGTATTGGATATCTATCTTCTTCCTAATGGAATAGTCTAAATCTCCTATAGCCATTTCTACTAACTCTTGTTCAGGTATTTGAGTGAAGCATCTCGACTTCATTATCATAAACCTATTGAGATAAGCATCTATTGATTGAGCCAACTTTCGTTTCACACTGGTTGCTTCTTTAAGGATGATCTTCGATTGACCCATGTAAAACTACTCATGGATCATTATTTATAATTGGTTCCAATTACATATAGAATTTGGAGGTAGGGTAGTGAACCATGGAAGGCATTCTTGGTCAAAGAATTAGGAAAGTATTTCATCTTTAAGTTTTCATTATTGGCCAAATCTCATGCTTATGCTTGATATCGAGCGATATGCTTGAAAGTGGACTCATTGGTATCGTTTGCAAACTTTGTAAACTTAGGAATTTTCCAATCCTTGAGGAGTTCAGTCTGCAAAACATATTCAGACAAGGCAGGAACAAAATTAGGCCTATACGGACCAACACTAAGACCATTTTGATCTTCATGGGCCTAATTTATGCAAAAGTTTATACTTTTTACACAAAAAGGTCCTACTATGTGTACTAATTTTTTATTGGTATTTTAATTAAATTAAATCACAAGTTTTAGTTCACTTAAGGGATTAAACTCGAAAAAAAATCCTAAAGACAATTTATGCAAAACAGTTTGATAAGATGCGTTTGTGCTTGGGTATTTGATGTTTGAATGTAGATAAATTTAATAGGAATTCCAATAAGAAAAATAAAAAATTGTTCAAAAATAAAATAAACAAGGAACTCAAGAAAATTAATTAATTAAATAGCTCCGGTTAAAGAATTAGAAGAGTGACACAAATTCATACATTTCTCTCAAACTCTTTTCTCTCTATGACCTGGATACTCTAATTCTATAGAGAATATTAATGAAAACTTTGAACCAATGTTACATGAATGAAATCAACTTATATACAAAACACATTCATAACCGTCGACAACGGTCAATTCTCCAATGTTTAACATGTACACCATTATATGCGCTTTCGTCCTCTAATTTGCTTCCACATGTCTTCAATTCTTGAACTGCTACCCATGTTGACAACTGCCCTTAAATCACATGACTGCTTATGTCGAAAATGTCTTCAAGTCTTCTAGCTTCCCCTGCCAAATATGCAAAATCACTGCCAACTTTTTTGAGATTCTAAACATGTTTTAAAGAGAGAGTGATTCTAATATTATGGATTTGTTCCTGAGATCCACCAAATAAAGCTTAATGGGTCTCTAGGTCATCTAATCCTTAAACTCAAGAATATACAAAGTCTCAAAACACCTAGTAGGAGATTCGAACTCACCACCCTAGTCCAAGTAATCAATATGTTGAAAATATAGCTAGCTCATTTTGCACTTAATAATCTTATATCTTTATATCACACTTTCATGTCGAAAATGGTAAACTATAATTATAGGCTAATAATAGTGTTACAATTTGGAAACTATTTCAACATATTAAACAACTTTTGGATATGGAATGGAAAATAAAAAATTTTCATTCATACCCTAATGTAAATGCTTATGTGGATCCTCTTGCAGACATGGATTGTGATCATGGTGTCATTTTGATTCATTATGAGCAATATCCTACTTACACTAGTTCTTTTTCTTATAGTTGATTTGTTGGAGACTGCCACCCCGAGACTAATTTAGATTTGATTTTTTTTTGGTTTTGGACCTTTTTTATTTAAAAAAACAAAAGTAGTAGTTGTTATTTCACGAGGAGGAGCATATAACATTGGGTCAAGAGCAACACACGAGTGAAAGAGACACCACACATTCACTAAAAAGCTTAAGGTGATAGATGTATAGATTCTTCCACTTATAAATGTTCAACTCTCCACATTTATAACTAATGTGGGACTCCAACTCACACTTGATGTATTATTCTCAACACTCCCCCTCAAGTGTGAGTCCACAATGGTCTTCCTCAAGTGGAAATTCCTTTTTGTCCACTTACACTTGTACCGCCATTAACACCTCTTCCTAGGCATTTTGATACACCTTTTCCTGAGTATTTCTATTTCATCATGACACCTCTTTCTTATCTTTAGGTCAAGAAGACCCATATAAACTACTCCACTGCTACAAAACGCGCAAATAACAACGCCCAGTTCATGAAGGTTCTTCCAACACCGTGGTGACATCTCTAAACCCACAGAGCTAACATTTTATTTTATTTTATTAATAAAAACTGTTAACACATAATAACGGTTACATCCAGAATTGTAGTTATAGAATACATGCTTTCTTGGGTTTGAAACCCAGTGCCCTCAAATATCTTATTCATTTAACGTTAAAGCATGTCTTTTCTATTTTATTTATTTATATATATAAAATAAAGGGTTATGACCACGGGTGGAAACTTCAACCGTTGTGAGTATATTTATATATAAGTGAATTAACTCTCACTCTTTCACAGTAGATGTGATACGGTGGCAGAACTGGACTGTTTAATACTGGTTTGCATTTTGCGTTTGTGTTTGCAAAATGTCGCGGTAAGCAAGAGTCGCCACCGACTTTTATTTTATCCAACTGGAAAAGAAAAAAGCACAGAAAAATTCCTTTTTTGAGATATTCTGAGTACGGGGGGTAGATTATAGAAAGGGAAGGTATTAGCACCCTTTCTATCCGTAGTTTTTTACGGGCTCTTAGGTACTTGCTTATCATTTTGAAAATTGCTTCCGTGTTTGTGTGTTTTGAAAACTTTTTGTTTTACTTTGTTTTAACCCTTGCTTCTGTCTTCAAGAGTGTTACGAAGTTGTTTTTGAAAACTTTGTTTGAAAAGAGTGTAAGTGTGAAAAAAAGTTTGTTGTTTTGATTTGAGCAAGTACCTACTAGCATCTACTTACTCGAAAAAAAGATAGTTTCTATTCTTGTTTCCTTTAGACCGTCTTATCCTACTATTAGTGAGTAGGTAACCCTAGTCGTTGGATGTCAGGGTCAATTCGAAAGGGACATACGATCACTAAAGCAATGTTAGGACGTCTTAGTAATAACCCTAGTGTCTTAAGATCATATTCGAGGCAACATTTCTGAGGCAACCTTTCCGAGGCAACATTTCCGAATGGGACATTTGATCTTTATTTAGACAAGAGGGCCACCACTAAAACACCTATACTTAATGACCGTTTACTGAAGGCAACCAAAGTGAGAGTATACCCTAGGAGTGCGCATGTGCGAGTGATTCAATTTTAGTTATTATCTTTGCACATTTAGGGTTTGCTAACCATTTTAATTTTAACATACATTCTTGTCATGCAACCCTATTACCATACATCTAACAGTTAATATTTGCGAGAATTAAAATGCGGAAAGTAAAGCTACGCTATTACAAGGCTTCGGGGATTAATTACATAGCCAAAACCCGTAAAACGATAAATAAACGAAAAAGTCCTAATTAATCTATTACATCCCATGAGCCGTTACATTAATATTGTAAAAATAAATAAACGTGCGCGATGGAACGAGAACGGGAGAAATTAGGGTTTTGACCCCGTCTAACCCTAATTGAAAGAAAAAATCACTTTTTGTTGTTTTTTATTATTTTAAGGAAAGAATAAGGTTTTAAATTAAATACAAATCTAATTACTAATTAAATTATATTTAAGAAAAATAATTATTTTTGACCTATTTTTATATTTTGTGATTTTTTAAGAAAAGAAAATAGAAATTAAATTAAACAAAAACCCTAATTTCTAATTTGTTTTAATTTATTTACAAAGACAAATTAAAGCTATCCTAAAATTAAATAAACTAATTAAATTAATTTTTGATAAAAAATAAAACCTAAATCTAATTTGATGAAAATTGATTTTATGATTTTTTTGAATAAAAAAGAATTAATTTTGTGTTAGTAAAATAATTTAAATGAATTAAATAAAGAAAAATAAAAAGAAAAAGAAAAGGAAAGTGGGCCTGGTAAACAGTAGTTTGGGGGGTGCCAATAGCAAGCTTTTGGGCCCAACAATCTGATCCACGTTTGACTTCCATGATTCAATGCTTACACGTTGACTGGGGTCTTTGGTAGACTCTCTCATGATGACCTTCGGATTAAATCTGCTTCAGATCTAGTGGCTGCAAGCTGATGACACATGGTGGGGTGTCCTGGAAACCTGCGTATAGGAATATGTATAGAAAAATATATTGAATAAATAAGGCGGACCTGGGAATCGAACCCAGGTCCTATGAACTTTTTCACATGCCTCCCACCAACTGAGCCAAGCGCGCTTGTTGTACATAGAGAAACAAATAAATAATATATTAAAAAAACACAACTTGTTAATTTCCTGCGCGTGAAATTTCAAATAGGAAAATAGGGTGGTGCCACGCAGGTCTTCTTCTTCCTCTCTCAGTTGGTAAAAGTTATGGAGTTTTACCTACGGACAAAGGTTCGTAGCTATAAACCCTGCATATTTCAAAATCTCACACAGGCACGATAAATGAAATTTAATGATGTAGATCAAATCGCCTTGACCTTGTGAGCATCATGGTGCCCTTCTTTTGGGCCAATTTTGCCTGTACAAAAAGATCCCAAAATGAGACAAAAAACCCTAACAATGGAATATCTCTATAGGGTTAGAAAAAGTGCAATTAACTGTTATGAATAGCTTGCAAAGGCTTCCGGGATTCAGAATATATACATGATTCATGCTGTTGTACCCTAAATTTTCCCCCTAACTTTTTCAGTCGCACTTTCATACCATATTTTGTCATTCAGTCACAATCATTAATAAATATCTTCATTCATCATATTTGCATCCTATCTTTAAGTTTACTCTTCTATTATTGAATAACTTCTAATCAAAATACAAAAATATTTGTCTTTGTCTTTGTCTTTGCATATTTGTGTTTTGTAGGTACCGAGTTGAAGCATATGGCAAATAAGGTTTTCCGGTATTATTTCCCTAAAATCTCTATTTGCAAAGAAAAAGAGTTTAAAAATTTTCATTTTTTTCACTGATGCAATCGATTGCTCTTAAAGTGCAATCGATTGCACATAGTGCATTTTGCGCCATTTTTGAAAAAAAAAACACTGTGCAATCGATTTGCACTGTAGTGCAATCGATTGCACAGCATGAAAATAAAAAAAAAACAGCATTTTAAAATTGTCAAATTTTGGCTCCAATTTTTCTTCATTTTTGAAAGATGTATCATTAATTCAAATTTTAGTGCCAATTTTTCATTTTTAAGAAGAATTATCATTAATTCATATTTTGGCTCTAATTTTTGAAAGAGTTATCATTAATTCAAATTTTGGCTCCAAGAATCAATTACCAAATTACCACTAATCCCAATCCTAAACTCTATAAATAGAGCCCTCATTTCATTCACATTTCAAGCTTTGGATAGCCAAATCCACCTTGCTAAAAAATCTCTCAATTCTCTCCATCTACCAAATTCACTCAAAGCTCCATTTTCAAAAAGTTAGTAAGCTTTGCATTGAAGCTTACTAATCTTTGAGCTAAACCTTCATCCAAACACTTTTTCTCCATCAATTCTCTACATCCAAGCTTGGTCAATTGATTCTTGTGGTTGAATTGAAGCAAATTCTTGAAGTTGTTTTGATAATTCTCTATATCTACCTTTGGTAAGTTGGATAATTCATCTTTCACAATGTGATCTCTTGGTGATCTTTGGGATTGATTCTTTGAGCATTATTTTGTGATTTCAATGGTGTTATTTTCTCATAATTTGATGGAATTTTCGTGCTCAAGTGGATCCATGATCATAAGGTGTTTGATGGAAAGTTTGAACAAGAAATTGGCCTTTAAAAATGTTGTTTTTGCTACTGTAACTGTGTGCAATCGATTTGCACTGTAGTGCAATCGATTGCACAGAAGCAATTTTGCATAATTTTTAGAAAATTGTACTGTGTAAATCGATTTACACAATAGTGCAATTGATTTACACAGGGTCAGAATGCACTTTTTTGCCTTGTTTTGGGGCAGCTTTGATCCAAAATGCTTTTTCTACTCACTCCTTTTGATTGTTGGTTTGGATTGCAATTTTAAATGTCCAATTTGTCTTTAAACTCAATGGACTTTATGATGTAGATGAAGTTGGATAAATGTTCATCAATTCAAATCTACCTAAGAGTGAATTATTTAATTCATTTTTGGTGCTTTGGATTAATGATATGTTTAATGCTTTAATCCATCTAGAGGAGTGGTTGAATTTAAAGATGAAAGAATTTTGAAATGGTGATCCAAATTAGCTTATCATTTCCCTCCCTCTTCATCTTATCCCTTTCTTTTTTTAATTGTGCTACATGTTAAGGGATGGTGATCTCTATATCATTTATCCAAACATGAAGTACATAGATTGCTATTGACCGGCCTCAAAATAGGTGTGACTTCTACATAAGTCCACTTACAATTGCTTAACATAGCGCTAAATTTTATCCCGATTCGAATAAATGATCATTCGTGGCCCAAACTTATGATTGCAAGCCCAAGTATGTTAATTTGATCTCTTTGATCCAATAACCTTGAGATTCATTGTGTGGAGGCTTTGGTTCTACCAATCCTCTAATGGATCTACAACACCTTTGGTCAACGCGGATCACTTAAACATCGTTGATCATTACATGTTGCCTTGTGAGAATTCCAAAATGGATGATATACTTGACAAAAAGCAAATGCAACTTGTTGTGTGGAGGTTTTGGTTCTACCAATCCTCTAATGAGTTCCAAATGCAAGTTTCAAGATGGTCATCCAACTAACCACTAATTACTAACAATTAACTTTACTTTACGCTTTTATTTTCATGCTTTATGTACCATTTACTTTTAGCATTTTACATTTCATGCTATTTTCATCTTTGCTCACTTGAGCATTTACTTTTATGTCATTTTTATTTTGCTCACTTGAGCTTTTCTTTCTTTTTAAAGACACCTAATAATCAACATGAACCATAAAAAACATTAATGATACTTGGACTACATGGTTACTATCCTTTGCATTATGGAGTGATGGACTTCTTGGACTTAGAATTAGAGACCTTGTCCTATCTTGGAGACTTTGTGACTTTATTTGATATTTTGTCTGGAGTTCTTGAGGTTTACCTCAAGACATTTAGTTGTTTGTTTGTTTTGTGTGCAGGTTATTGAGATTACAATCTTTGTTTGTAATCTGGACTTCACCCGTATACAGCCGTTACTCTGCCCAATTTTTGTGAAGACTTAAAACACTTGAAGTTTGGTTCTCTCAAGAGGTCTAGTATCTTTGTTTGCTTGGTTTCAATCCTAAGAATGGGAATTCTATATTGACTCATAATGTCAAGTATTGGCTTCTTGTTGGTTAGATGGTTCTTATCCCTAGCTTTTACCTTATGCTTTAGGATAGCCTCTTCTTCTCCTCCCATCTTCTTTAATTTCAAAAATCTTCTCCCTCCCTTTAAAAAAAGACTCTTCTTGTTTTGAAACTTGAAACATTTTCATAATAAACTTGGACATAGGTCCATGTATCTTCGAAACATTTTCATAAATAAATTTCAATCAATTTAATAATACCTTGACCTTTTTTTATGAGAAGACTAAAAGTCAATCAATCTCATTTCAAACCATTTTGCCACTTTGGCTTTTATCTTTAAACTTTTCTCAAAAAGATTAGACTCTTGTCAATCCTTGTAGTGATGCAAACAACTATACTTCTACAATATGTAGTGAAGTGAGATATTTTCCACTTGGGTGTTGAGTGAGGCATTGTTGATTTTAAAATCCAAGCCATATCCTCCACTTTGAGATGATGCAAATTCTCCTTTCTCATGATTGTGGGTAGTAAGTATGTTATTCACACGGACAATTGCGATGATCTCTTATCTCATAAAATCAACCAACACACTTGTGTTTCAAATTTTTAAAAGAGGAACTACGTGTACCCTGATCCCCTATTGCATGAAAGGTTGTACGTAGGCACTAAAGGTTCGCAACCGCGGCGGGTGCAAAAATCATAAAAATATTTCTTTTCTCACCTCCACCATCCATTTTATATACAACACATTTTTATAGCCAAAATATACAGATTTTACAAAGAGGTTCCTGCGGAGTATCGTAGATGTTTAGGGTGCTAATACCTTCCCTTTGCATAACCAACCCCCTTACCTTGAATCTTTCCCCCTCTTTTTGGGTTATTCGCTCTTTTCCCATTCCTTTGGAAACAATAAAGCGCGGTGGCGATTTTTATTTTGATTTGTATAAAGTCTAGTCAATCCCATGGCTTAGTCTTGCACATTTCTACCGCCACACATGCTATAAATGCTTAAACAATGATATTCGATTTCAAGAATATGTCAAATCTGTGAACCACTTACAACGGGTTTTAGTGCACGAAAATGCTTGCTTTTGATTGCTATGGCTTCCTTGAATGCCCAGGAAACGAAAGGGATGCTTGGCAAGGCTTGAAAGTACCTGGAAATAGGAAAACAGATCACCACTTTTTCTTGATTTTTTGAAGTTTGTTCTTCAACCTACACGCCTCTAAACCTTGTGCTTTTGGTCTGCCTTTGTCCATTATATACCAATGTTCGAATAAGGTTTACAAATATGCCTTCAATCTTTTTCAATTATGGTATTTGATCATGATTTGATTCTCATGAAGATCTTTCCAAAATAAGCCAAAAATCAATCTTTTCATGCACAAACATGCCTTGAACGATTTGATTTTGTTGCTAGCTATATAAGGGACCTAAAATATGCATAAAATCTCAAGGCTTAAATGTTTTTGATATTTCCATGATTTATTTTTATTTAATTTGATTTAATTGAAATAAAAAATCAAAATAAATGGTAAAAATAAAATAAAGGCAAGTGGGAAGAGTTAGGGCTCGTGGATCATGTTACAAACTCAAAACAAATGCAAAACGTTGGGCCCATTTGACAAAAATTGCAATTTGATGCATATTTGACTTTTGGCAATTTTGTAAAAAAGGTCAACTTCACCAATGCATAACTTCCTCAATTTTGACTCTATGAGGGTGTTCTTGGACTTTTTAGAAATATTGTTATGTCCTCTAAGCAACCCTTTTGGTATCATCTCAATTGAGTCTTCCATGTTCATGTATGAAGCTTTGACAAAAAAGGTGTTTTTGTTGACTTTTCAAAATGACCTATAATGTCCAAATTCATAACTTCTTGTGAGTGAATATTTTGAACTTGGGAGCTGAAGATGGATTGTATAGCATTTCATCCTCTTTAAAGTGAGATTTGGATGGGTTATTTCCAATAAAGTATAAGAAAGTTATGCTTGGTCAAACTTGAGTTGACTTTTCCTGCAAAACCCTAATTTAGCAACTTTTGGGTTTTGATGAATTGTGAGCAATCCTTGAGGAATCATGATCAACCCTTGATAAAATGATGAATAATACTTCAAAATGTGTATGTTGACCAAAAATATTGAAGTTTGACTGCATGTGGGCCACAGTTGACTTTTGCCCTAGCATAGTCCATTTTCAGGCCTTTGAGCAATTGACTGAGCAAACTTCCTCTGCAAGGCTTGAAACTTGACAAGGATGATCTTGAGATCATATTAGGACAATTGTGAGAATTTGGTATCCCTTGGACTCAAGTATCTTGATGCAACATGAAACCCTAATTTGAGGTAGACTGTCTTAGGGGAGGGCTTGTCTGGCCAACCCTTGGACTTCCTTGATCAATTTGAGGATCTCACTTGAAATGTATTGAAAAATATGGGAGGGCAAATTTTGGGGTACAACAGCTGCCCCTGTTCAATCTTCTTAAACCAGAGGATGTAGATTGGCTTGTCTGCCTTTCATGATCCGAGGGTGGAAGATGATTGAACACTAGAGTGCCTAGAAATTTGCACTCGCATGAAGTGGTACTTGTCTTGCGATATCGAGAATGGGCTTATAGATGCCATTTGGAGGTTGATGTCAGAAGATGGGCTTAAAGATGCCATCAGAAGAAGTGTCGGTTGCATAAGAGATTCCTTTGCGAGCCTGTATACCTGTTGTTGAGGAACACTACGCTGGGGAATGCTGATCTCTGTCTTGAGGAAAAGTTGAATTTTAGGAGCTTCGGTCGTCCATTATTCTACCGGGGAATCGTCTCTTGGTGGTCGAAGAGGTGAAAATGAACTATTATCTGGTCGTGATCCAGGCTTCATAGTGATAAGATCGACTGCTATCTGGTCGCGCTTCTAGGCTTTACAGTGACTTACCGGGGAGATGAGTTTAAACTTTCTATCCGGTCGTAATCTAGGCTTTGCAATTTATCAATTCTTATCTGGTCGTAATCCAGGCTTCAGAAGGAATTCAGTTGTTATCCGGTCACATCCGGGCTTTAACTTGAATTTAGGGCACACTAATATTCGGTCGACTCCGGGCTTCTTAGTGATTGTCCAAGTAAACTGTTATTTGGTCGAAATCCAAGCTTCACAATGTCTTTTACCGTTATCTGGTCGTAATCCAGGCTTCACGATGTATTATACAATTATCTGGTCGAATCCAGGCTTCATGGCGTCTGTTGTACCCCAAAATTTGCCCTCCCATATTCTTCAAGAATTGCAAGGTCAAGCTTCAAATCTCCCCAAGGGTTGCACAATGTAAGGGCCTCATAAGCAGTCAAAATTAGGGTTTTGGTCCTGATCAAGAAAATAAAGTTTCCAAAGGTCCAATCAAGTCCCACATGCCTATAAACATGGTCAAGCATCCTCATACCAAGTTTCAAGACTTTCAGCACAAAATTGCACAGTCAAAACCGTAATTGCACTACAGTCAACTGTAGGGGCAAAATGGTCATTTGGCAGTCAAAAGTTCAAATTTTTGGTCAACATCTCATTTTGAAGCCACAAACATCATTTTATCAATGCTTGATCATGATTCTCAAAGCTTGGCTCAAAAATCATCAAAATGCAAAAGTTTCCTTATTTGGACAGCTGAAAAAGTCAACTGTAAATTGACCAGGGCATAACTTTCACATGGATTATCAGAAAAATTCCATCCAATGCTCATTTTGAAGAGAAAGACATTTCCTAAAACTCATCTTCATACTTCAAGTCCAAGAAATGCTCTCACAAAAAGTTATCAATTTCAACATTATAGGTCATTTTCAAAAGTCAACAAAAAGGGACTTTAAGTCAAAGGCCATAACTTGAGATTGGTAAATCAAAATGACATGGGACCAAAGACATTGGTTAGAGGACTCAAATACCTTTCCAAAATGTCGAAGAACATGAGCAAAGCTTAAAAATTGAGCAAGGTATGCCTTGTGGAAGTTGGGAAATTTTTGGATATTTTGAAAAGTCAACATTGGTTCAAATGACCTAAAATTGCTAACGGCCCTATTTTTCTTCCACAATTCATCATCCCAAGCATTTGCACGACTATTAGGCCCAAAGGGAAGTTTTTCTCCATTTTTATTTATTTATTTGAATTTTTTATTATTAATAATTCATTTAATTAAATAAAATACATGAAAAATACAAAACTAATGAAATAAAATCTTTTTGTGCAGAAAATACTCTCATTGGACACTCAAGATTCGTGCATAATCATTTGTGGAAAGTTTTGGCATGATTTGGTATCAAATTGCATGAAAAAGATTGGAAAAACTAATGCTTGAAAATCAAATATTGAACAATCAAATCTTGGATTCTTTTGATCAGATTTTTGACCTAAATCATTACTACATATACAAGGAACACAACCCTAATGCCATGGACAAAAAAGCTGCGCAGAAACTCCATTCCTAAACTTGAAAATTTTTGCCAAAAACTCAAAACTGAAAACCAGGTTTTAGGTGGATTCAGAGCACAAGACCAATTGCAAAAGCTTCCTCGTGTCTCACTGAAGCTAACTGGATAACTTTCCAACCTTTACACGCCCAGAATTGGTACAAGGGGTTCAAACTGTTTCAAATAATATGCATAATCGTGTTTCCATATTTAAGCATTCACATAGCATTTTGTTTGTATATTTGTACTAATTACTTTGTTCTGAAGCTAACCACATAACTTTATTGAAGTTTTGGGCATCGTACGCGAATCTACCATGTTTCTTTTTTTAGGGTTCTTCAACCTTCAAATTGGGGGTTTTTTAATACAGCAAAATTAGACCACCACGATGCCAGGAATGGATTCAGGGGGTTTGGACGAAAACAATGGCATGCTCGCGCTTAATTTATATGCCAAGGGGGCCTAATCGCTATTATCCAAATAAGCATGTTTTGAGGGGGTTCAAAACCCCCGTTAAATGTTTGTTAATTCTTTTCAGGAAATCACCAACGAGGAAGATGATTATGTGGAAGGCTCTGATTGGAGCATTCAAATTCTTCGCGCGTTTTCAAGCCACTGACCATTTTTCTTTTATAATATTTGTTGGTTATTATATGTTAAAAGCGCGTGGATTGGTTCAGTGGTAAACACAGTGGTTGGTAACGTTAATGACCTGGGTTCGAGCCCCAGGTCCTCACTCTTTCCATATGTTTTTTTTTTCAATTAATGTTCACATGCAATTTCAGTAGTGGTGTCCACCATGCATCCATAAAATCAAGCATGCCACGCGTCCCAGAGCATCAAATCAAAGGCCATGAACTGGAGAGTATAGTGGACCCTAGTCAATGCATCACACGCTGCCTGGAAAAAGTCAAAAGGGCCTCAGAATCTTGGGCCAGATTGCTAAAAGAAACACCTCAAATTAGGGGCAGACCCCCTTTGGTTTGCAAATTTTCTTCACTTTCTTTATTTTTCATAATTTTTGTTTTCTTTTAATTATTGTTTGTTTAATTAATTTAATGTTTTCATAAAATAAAAAAAAAACACATAAAAATCAGAAAAGAGAAAAAATAATAACTATTTTTATTTTTAGTATTTTCATAAATAAATTGTATTAATTCATTTAGTTATTAAATTAGGGTTAATTATAATATTTTTAATAAAAATCTAAAAAATATAGAATTAGGGTTTAATTAATTTTCATCTTTTTTCTTTTATTCCATAATAATTAAATATTAGATATTTATTTTTATAATTAAATTTGCATGTAAATTAATTAGGGTTAATATTAGGTTTTAATCTTCTTTTCTTAATAAATTAAAAACAACTAGAATTAGGTTTAATTGCATTTTATTCTTTCTTCATTAAAATCATAAAATACCTAAAAATCCCAAAAAACAATTTCTTTTTCTTTTGATTAATTAATTCCATCATTAATTTAATTTCTGCAAAAAAAGGGGTCCAACGCCCTCGTTTTAATTCTTACTTAATTCGGATATTTATTTTATTTCTCTTAATATTTATGTATCTCTCCCGAAGCCTTGTAATTAATTTCTCGCACTTTATTTTCTTTACTTTCTTTAGTTTTTCTGTCAAATCGGGTTCTGGAAATTTTGGCGATGTGGACCCGTGCCTTTTGTAATAGCTTAGAACTTTATTTTTCTCGCAATCTTTTAACTGTTAATCAAAGCATGAAAGAATGAATGGACAAAAATAAAACAAACGCTACATCACCAATAACATGACAAAAGACAAAAATATCCGAAAGCGACACACAAATCACACACCACCCCTAGGGTACGCCTCACTGTTGCCTTGCCTCGAAAGGTGATCGTCGAGTAGAGGATGTCTTAGTAAGTCCTCATGATCCGTGAACCTGGCATGAGGGTAGCTTCTAAGGTGTCTTCCCATTGCTCTGGTGATCACCATGTCCCGAACCTTCGAATTGACCCGAACACCTCCAACGGTGGTGCTACCTACCTCTCAATGGTGGGATGGCACTACTTTAAAGGACATTTACACAGACGAATTCCTTAGGGTAGGTAGACGACTCTAGATACTTGCTCTAATTTCAATAACAAATTCAAAAATACTTTTCACACCGACACCTTTTCCAAAAGCTTTCGAAAGCAATTTTTCAAACACTCTTGAGGACCGATACAAGAGTCGAACTGGAATTTTCAAAGGAACTTTTTAAAACCCACAGTTGAAAAGCAATCAAATCATTTTTGAAAACACAAGTGAGCAAGTATCTAAGAGCCCATGGATAACCATGGATAGAAAGGGTGCTAACACCTTCCCTTTCTATAACCTACCTCCCGAACCGAGAACCAATCTCTTTAAGGAATTTTTCTGTGCTTTTGTCCTTTCCATTTGGAGAAAATAAAAGACGGTGGCGACTCTTGCTTACCGCGACATTTCGCGAACCAGCGTTAAACAGTCAGTTCCAGATCCACCGATCACAGCGTCCTGTACTACTATCCGGTCGATTCCAGGCTTTGCAATACCTCACTTCTTATCTGGTTGTAATCCAGGCTTCAGAAGAAATCAAGTGGTTATCCAGTTGTATCCGGACTTCCATTTGATTTTAAGGCCTACTAATATCCGGTCGACTCCAGGCTTCATAGTAATTGGCCGGGTAGACTGCTATTTGGTCGAAATCCAAGCTTCGCAATGTCCCTTACTGTTATCTGGTCGTAATCCCAGGCTTCAGTGTCTTTTACCGCTATCTGGTCATAATCCAGGCTTCATGATGTCTTATACCATTATCTGGTCGAATCCAGGCTTCATGGTGTTCGGGGGAATCAAGATATTATTCGGTCGACTCCGGGCTTCATAACTTGCATTAAAGATATACCACTATCTGGTCGACTTCAGGCTTCGTAGTATTCTTGGTTGCTATCTGGTCGTAATCCAGGCTTCACAATGTCTTCTACCATTATCTGGTCGAGTCCAGGCTTCATGGTATCTTGTATTGCTATCTGGTCGTAATCCAGGCTTCACAATAACTTGCTGAGCTGTTAACCGGTCGATTTCCGGGCTTCACGGCTTGTGTTTATAATATACCACTATCTGGTCGAATCCAGGCTTCATGGCGTCTATGTATTGCTATCTGGTCGTAATCCAGGCTTCACAATAACTTGCTGGGGACTAAACTATTATCCGGTCGAATCCGGGCTTCATAGGTTGTTTAAAAGATACCACTATCTGGTCGAGTCCAGGCTTCACGGTATTCTGATACTGTTATCCGGTCGTTCTCTAGGCTTCACAATATGATGGGGAAATCAAGATATTATCTGGTCGGGTCTGGGCTTCATAGCTTAAACTTAGTGAGAATTTGATTGTATTTTTTCCAGAAAGGTAAAGGGTTAGTCGTATGTAATGCATGACATGTATCGAGCAATGATATTCTCAAAATAAATGAGATTGTGCTGTATGATGCGTATATGTATGTCATGATGTATGGATGTGCAATGTTCTCATGATGTTTTCTAGCTGGGAAAAATAAATCCCGGTCTGCTGCTGGAGAATATAAAGAGTTTCGCTCGCTGGGGATAATGTCTGAAGATGATTTGAGAATAAATTGGCGGGAGAATAACTCCGCTGGAGAAAAAACTGGTGAGAAAATGGCTCTGTGGGGAAAAAATACTCTGTCAGAAGATCCGCTGATTTGGAGAAATAACCTCGGCTAGGGATGAATTACCGTTGCTGGCGATAATGAACTCTATTGGGGATAAAGTTTCTTCTTGTGGAAGAAATAAACTCCACTGAGGATAGTCTTCCATTGTTGGTGATAGATGAACTCTGCTTGGGGAGAATTAACACCACTGTATTCTGGTACCTCTTACTCTGCGGGGAGTGTATGTTCCTTTAGTCATTTTCTCAAGCTGACTCCATCCCTGTACCTGGTGGGTAGAGAAACTGTAAGGTTTGGACATTTTTTGTTTGCCCCTGTTCCTGGAATTACGAGCAATTGTCTTTTGTTTCGCATGTAAATATTTATAAGCAACAATTACTTTCAAATGCATATATCAAAAATGAATCACTGGACGTTCTTGCAAAACAAAACAGGAAAAGAAAACAATTTGGAATTTCTTGTGAAAATGAATTGTATTTATTTTGAAGTTAGCATGTAATAGGCGTTTTGTACAAGAGGCTGACGTCCTAGTAAGAGAACGCCTCCGAATGATAGAAATTATACAATTTGTGAAGAACAGAGAAAAACAGCTATGTGAATAATCCCACTGGGTTCCAACTCTTCTATTGCCTTTATATCTTCGAGAGTCTCATCACTTTGCTACTTGGTTGAAGGTAGATCAGATTGATCGGCGCCGTCCGAGCTTGATAGTTGATATCGAATTATGGCTGCAAGATGATCCAATGAGGCATAGTGTTACACTTTGATCCCTAATTGTTTCCTAGACCGCCCTTTCGGGTTTTCAGTCCACCGGGATACCTTTTTTTTTGCCCAAGTCGCCTTTTCAGGTTTTCAACTTGCCAGGTGTACAATTTTTTTTATTTTCATCCCTTATTTTTGCCCGAACCCTTTTGGTTCACCGGGAATCCCTTATTTTTGCCTAGGCCAGTCAACCTAGCGGGTCTTTGATCATGCATAGTATTTTTTCACTATGTCTGCATTGACGGGGTGAGGAAGGTCGTCACCATCCATGGTGGTTAGAATCATAGCTCCTCCTGAGAAAATGTTCTTAACCACAAATGGACCTTCGTATGTAGGGGTCTATTTTCCCCTGGGATCACCTTACGGCAGTATGATGCGCTTGATCACTAGATCCCCGACTTGATACTCTTGTCGTCTAACTTTCTTGTTAAATGCCTTGATCATTCGCTTTTGATATGTCTGACCATGACAAATAGCAGTAAGTCTCTTTTTATCGATTAAGTTCAACTGATCAAGCCGGGTCCGGATCCAATCGTCCTCGCTCAAACCTGCATCCTTCATAATCCGGAGAGAGGGTATCTGGAATTCAATGGGTAAGACTGCCTCCATGCCATACACCAAAGAATAGGGTGTTGTCCCTGTCGATGTCCGTGCTGAGGTACGATACCCATGAAGAGCGAATGGTAGCATCTCGTGCCAGTCTTTGTATGTCACCGTCATCTTCTGCACAATCTTCTTGATGTTCTTATTTGCTGCTTCAACAGCCGCGTTCATCTTCGGCCGGTAGGGAGAAGAGTTGTGATGCTGAATCTTAAATTGTTTGCAGAGCTCGGTGATCATTGTATTATTGAGATTCGTACCATTGTTTGTAATGATCCTCTCTGGTACACTGTATCGACATATCAGATTGTGTCAGATGAACTGCACCACGACGTTCTTGGTTACTGTAGCAAAGGAAGCTGCCTCGACCCACTTCGTAAAGTAATCAATAGCCACCAGAATGAAACGATGCCCCTTGGACGCAGTAGGTCTGATCTCGCCGATCATGTCGATGCCCCACATTACAAAAGGCCACTGAGTTGTCAAGACGTTCAGAGGAACCAGAGGTACATGCACCTTATCAGCATAGACTTGGCACTTATGACAAGTCCGAGAATGATGATAACAATCAGCTTCCATAGTAGACCAATAATATCCTGCCTGTAGGATTTTCTTTGCCATAATATGTCCACTGGAATGAGTTCCGAAGGTACCTTCATGTAACTCTGCCATAATCCTTTCTGCCTCGTTCTTGTCCATACATCACAGTAAGGTTGAATCATTGTTACGCTTATAAAGAATCCCATTACTGATGAATAACTTCGCAACGAATCTCCTCAGAAACTTCTTATCCTTAACAGATGCACCCTCGGGGTACTCTTGAGCCTCAAGATACCTCTTCACCTCGTGAAACCAGGGTTTATCTGCTACCTCTTCAGTCTCGATGTCACAACAATGTGCGGGTTCGTCCAACCTGTCAATGGTAATCTGGGGAGCTTCATTGTCCCACCCGACCTTTAACATAGAAGACATGGTAGCTAGTGCGTCCGCTAACTGATTCTCCTCTCTCGGGAAGTGTTCAAAGGTTATCTCCTCAAAATGCGGAAGCAATGTCAACACATACTCCTTGTAAGGAATAAGATTTGGGTGCTTCGTATCCCACTCGCCTTTGATCTGACTGATCACTAGAGCGGAATCTCCGAACACACTCTAGAACTTAATCCTTAGGTCAATAGAAGCTCGAAGCCCCATGATGCATGCTTCATACTCCGCCATGTTGTTGGTGCAGTTAAAACATAATCGGGTGGTGAACAGAGTATGACAGCCCTCGGGAGATATGATCACAGCGCCAATGCCATTACCCAACGCGTTTGAGGCTCCATCAAAATACATAGACCATCGGGATTCCTCCTCGGGTCCTTCATCCGGTCCAGGTTCTTCACAGTCGGTCACCAACATGATGTTCTCATCCGAGAACTCGAAATTCATGGATTGGTAGTCGTCCACGGCCTTATGCACCAAATGATCTGCTAACACACTCCCCTTGATTGCTTTTTGGGTTGTGTATTGGATGTCATACTCGGTTAAGATCATCTGCCATCTTGCTATTCTTCCGAACAAGGCAGGCTTTTCGAAGATATACTTGATTGGATCCATTTTTGATATCAATAGGGTAGTGTGAGTCAGCATATAATGTCTCAGCCGGCGAGCAGCCCATGCCAAAGTGCAACAAGTTTTCTCGAGCAACGAGTATCGGGTCTCGCAGTCGGTAAACTTTTTGCTAAGGTAGTAAATAGCGTGCTCTTTTCATCCAGACTCGTCATGCTTCCCCAGCACGCACCCCATTGAATTATTCAGTACGGTCAAGTATAAGATCAAAGGTCTTCCTTCAACTGGAGGCATCAGAATAGGTGGCTCTTGGAGGTATTCCTTGATCCTTTCGAAAGCGGTCTGACATTCATCATTCCATTTTACCACTTGATCTTTCTTCAGCAGCTTGAAGATCGGCTCACAAGTAGCAGTCAAATGTGAAATTAATCGGGCAATGTAATTCAGACGTCCCAAAAACCCTCTTACTTCCTTTTCTGTTCGGGGAGTTGGAATTTCCCGTATAGCCTTCACCTTTGCAGGATCCACTTGAATACCTTTATCACTAACGACGAAACCCAACAACTTACTAGACCTTACCCCGAAGGTGCACTTGTTTGGGTTTAACCTCAGCTTGTATATCTTATACCTGTCGAACAACTTCTAGAGATGGTCAAGGTGTTCTTATTCAGTTTGGGACCTTGCGATCATGTCATCAACGTAAACCTCGATCTCATGGTGAATCATGTCGTGGAACAAAGCGACCATGGCACGCTGATAAGTTGCCCCAACATTCTTCAACCCGAAAGGCATCACCTTGTAACAGAAGGTGCCCCACTGCATAATGAAGGTTGTCTTCTCCATGTCTTCGGGAGCCATCTTGATTTGATTTTAACCAGAAAAACCATCCATAAAAGAGAAGACCTTATGATGTGCGGTGTTAACGACCAGAACATCAATGTGAGGTAGTGGGAAATCGTCTTTGGGACTTTCCCTATTCAGATCTCTATAGTCCACGCACATCCGTACCTTACCATCCTTCTTCGGAACCAAAACAACATTGGCAACCCACTACGAGTAAGAAGTAACAACTAGAAATCCGGCGTCAAACTATTTCATGACCTCAGCTTTGATTTTCTCAGACATCTCGGGCGCATACGGCGAACCTTTTGCTTTACCGGAGGAAAGTCTTCTTTGGTTGGTAGGCAGTGTACCACAATATCGGTGTCCAAAACAGGCATATCTTCATAAGACCAAGCGAAGATCTCAACATAGTCACGTAGCATCTGTATCAACCGTTGTTTGACACTAGGCTCCAGACTTGCACCTATCTTGACCTCTTTCTTGTCTTCTTCTGTACCCAAATTCACTAATTCCACTGGCTCTTCATGGGGCTGTATGGCACTCTCTTCCTGTAGTAATAGTCTAGCAAGTTCCCCAGGCACCTCATAATCATCCTCACCTTCGTCCTTGGCTTGGTTGATCGGATTTTCGAATTCATAACTGGCAGTAGCAGAGTCGTTATCAATGGGATCCAGAGTGGGTGTGGATCTGCATTATGATATGTGAGTGTGTGTAAGACAATAGCTGTTTTGATAAAGTGCAAGATAGAAAAGAAAAACAAGGAGCGCAAAATTTGTAATGCAGGAAAACATCCAATGCTTTATTGATGATATATGAAAATGACAAATAATAAGCCCTCACAAACAAAGCCAATGTGCCTCGGGCAAGGCACCGGGCTGTAAAGTTTCAAACTGTCTATTACAAATCTCAAAACAAAAGTCAATTACTGTGTAATAAAAGAAACGGGAATGAAGTCTTTTGCCGTCTAGTTGTTCAATCCACCGTTGGTAGTCGGGTAAATCCAGCTGTCAATATCTGACTCTTCTTCATCATCTTCAATTGCGTTCACTCCTTGATTATTGATATGCAGAGGAGGTCTTCCAATCTGCGCACGTCGAACAGCCCTATGAGCTTCTGCAGTAAAGCCCAAACCAAACTTGTCAGTTTTGTGTGCGAAGTCATGGAGCTAACCCCAATTTGCACACCCACCTTTTTCAATTACAGCCCTGGCATCCTTGAGAGAAGCCATCTTCATCGGAGGCTTGTCAACAACAATTTCAGTCGACGCTAAAGTCTGGGGGACCTCTTCAAAGTTCTGACACGGGGTTTCGATGAATTCCCCATCCATCTCCACATAGCGAAAGGAATTAAGATGACTCACCATATACTCCTCCTCACCTTGTACCGTAACAATCTTCCCCTTCACTGGATATTTCAACATCTGATGGAGCGTAGAAGTCACTGCCCCAACTTTATGAATCCAAGCGCGACCCAACGAGCAAGAATAAGATGGTCGGATATCCATCACGTAGAACGTAGATGCAAAAGTCTAAGAGTCAACTTTAACCAGGACGTACACCTCCCCGCGCACCATCCTTTTTGACCCATCGAAAGCTCTAACCATAATATTGCTCGGCTTCAGAATCAAACCTTTACAGTCCAGACGGTCTAGTGCTTTCTTTAGTAAAATATTCAATGAGGACCCAGTATCCACCAGTACGTGGGCCAGAGTAGTGCCCCTACACTCGATCGATACGTGCAGAGCATCATTGTGATTTCTTCCTTTAGAAGTCAGATCTGCATCTGAGAAACCCAACCTGTTGTCGGCAGTCAAACTAGCTACACAGTCTTTTAATTGATCGGCAGAAGTTTCCTGCGGCACATGCGCAATTTTGAGGAAAGCAATTAAAGCCTTTGCATGGGTTTCCGAACATAATAACAAGGATAACATGGAGATTTTGGACGGGGTCTGCCCTAGCTGCTCGACTATGTTGTAGTCACTCTTCTTGATAATCTTCAGAATTTCCTCTATCTCCTGCTTAGAGGTTTCCACAATGATCTTCTTAGGCGCCTCCGTCCGGGCAGGCTCACCTGTGATTTCTTTGCCCCGAGTGTCAGATGGCTCGGTGACAGGGGTGATAACTAGAACAGGAACTGGGACAGCCGCTGATGTACTAGCAGATGGAATAGCAACAGGCTTTTGAATAGTCAGAGGGGAAATCTCAGGAGATAAGAGTCTTTCACTTCTGGTGACCTTGCTAGACTCGACAATATTGCTGATATCAGCATCAGCTTCTTCAATCTTTAAGTCTTGCTTAACTCCATGGTAATACACGTCGGCCTCATAGTGCCAAGGGACAGCTTTATCCGAAGTGTATGGGATAGGACCAGGGATAATAATGATTAACAGAGCGACTCTTGGAACAGATGTAATCCTAACAGGCTTTCTCGAGGAAGCCTTGGAAGGATTGGCGGAAATGGTTATGATGGCAACATCTTCAATCAGAACTAACAGAATTAAAGTCTTCTCGAACAGGATCTCTTTGTTATCCATCAGGCGCTGAAAACCTGATTTCAATAAGTGGCAACCAGCAGGTAGAATTGAACACATGTGGAAACCTTTGCCACAACCCGGAAATAAACTGGCCAACAATAGATTCTTCTTAACTGTCATCAAAGGAGTAGAAATGTCTTCCACATAGGTCATAAATAAATCATCGTCCACCGCATTTACTCCATGACCATGCTTGGGCACAGGAGCAGTTATGACGTTGGGTTTCTCTGGAGCGTCAAACTCAATTTCTTTAGCTACAATCAAATCTTGCACCTTATTCTTCAAAGCCCAGCAGTTGTTTGTATCATGACCCGGGCTATCAGAGTGATAGGCGCAATGGGCGTTCAGATTATATAGCGGAGATGTGGTGCTGGGATTCCTTGGGGCTTCCCTCAGAGTTACCAGGTTGGTCTTCAACAATTGCGGTAGAATTTGAGACAAAGTCATATTAAGCTGAGTGAACTATCTCTGCGGTCTCTCCATTCTTTGCTGATTGTTGCATTGCGGAGCAACTGTGGATCTTGATATTACTACCGCATTCACTGCCTGACGGTGTTCAGGTCTGTTTTGGCTCCTCGAGCTGTAAACTGCACTAGCTTCTTTCTTACCAGTGAAAGGCCTCCTTTCTGCACTTGATGAAGCACCTTTCTGTATCTTACCACTTCGGATACCAGCTTCTACTCTCTCCCCAATCAAAATCAATTCAGTAAACCCAGATTATGAACTGCCAATCAGATGATTGAAAAATGGACCAGACAAGGTCCCCAGAAACATATCAACCAACTCCCTATCAGACAGAGGGGGTTGGACTCTTCCAGCCAGATCTCTCCACTTCTGAGCATAGTCCTTAAAACCTTCACTTGCGCCCATAGACATACCCTGAAGCTGAGTACGAGTGGGAGCAAGGTCGGCATTATACTGGTACTGCTTGTAGAAAGCAGTAGCAAGGTCTTCCCAGTTTCGGACATTAGCTCCTTCCAATTGATAAAACCATTCAAGCTGAGTCCCTGACAGACTATCTTGAAAGAAATGCACCCACAAATTCCTATCGGCAGTGTATGGTTAGATTTTTCTGACATACGAGCGGAGATGGAGTTTTGGACAGGATACTCCATCGTACTTAGCAAAAACCGGAGCTTTAAACTTGTGAGGGATCACCACTCCTGATGCTAGTCCCAGATCTCCGAAGTCCAAACCAGGGACCTTCTGAATCTCCATAGCACTCAGACGGTCTTCAAGTTGTTTGTACCTATCCCCAGCAGGAGGTTACTGTTCATCATCAAAATCAGTATCATTATCAGAGACCACAGGACTAGGACCCTTTTCTTCCTCTTGATTCTCTCCTCCTTTGGATGAATGAGACAAATCAGCTTCCTGTCGCAACCTATTCCCAAATCTGTGACCCATATTCAGAAGAACCACCTTCTTCTTCTTCTTCTTCTTCTTCTTCTTCTTCTTCAGGATGAGAGTCTTCAAGTCTTCTTTCCCTTTAGCCAAGCTCAAGAACATCTCTTGGAATTGGGCATTCTGCGCCTGAAGAGCCTTGATGGCTTGATCGGTAGGTATTTTAGAATACATAATTGCTTAAATAAATAGCGAAGAAGATGAGAAACCTGTAATGGTACCTGTAATGATGTGTATGATAATGGGATGCGTATGAAATGATTTCAAAGACTTTGGGAGATTTAAATTTGTAAACCAAGAAATAAATAAACTTTATTAGATTAAACTTGTAAAAATGTTTAACAATTCCTTTGGAGGCATTACAAAAGAAATAAACTGAAAACAAATCTAAACTAGGACAAGCAAAAATCAGAAATCCCATGGTCGCTTCCCCTTCGTGCTGACGTAATCATTGATCGTCCTTTCATTCTTAAGTTTCCTCGTGAGCTTCAAGATCTTCCTTTCTTGCTCATGATACTTCTCCCAGTAGGTATCCCTCTCCTCTTTCAACTGAATCCAGGATCTCTTCAATGCCCCAAGATCAGTAGGCATGTAGGGATAAAGGACTGTATAAGGAACGCCTTCTTCATTAGTATGATCCACAACCACTGGAAAACAGCTTCATAAGGCATCCCAAGCTTCTGAGCCCGAGCTCGGACCCACTAGAGATAGGGTTGCATAGGGAGAGAAGTCTTTGGTCCTAGCTCGTGAGGTTCAGACCTGTTCATCATGCCCCAAGCTCGTATAAACCTGCGACGATGCTCATCAACGCCCCCCTTATAGTCAAATGCAATATCTGTAAGAAGTAGCTCATGAGGACCGTCTCTCCGAGCGCGACCAAACTGTCGTAAAGCCAAAATAGGACGGTAGGTTATTCCCCCTCTAATTCCAAGCAACGGGACATTAGGGTATTCCCCACATCGATCAATGACAACTACTCTCTCCATAGCCTTAGAACTCCAAAGAATGTCTGTATGGGCAAGGGACATTATCCTGTAAGACCATCCTAACCCTTCTTCATTCTTCAAAACATACTTGGGGAGGTGCGAAATAAACCACCTCGCCAGCAGCGGAATGCAACACATGAGATTCCCTCTTCTTCGCATAGTACGGGTATAGAGGGCATGTAAAATATCACCTAGAAGAGTAGGCACGGGATTGCGAGACAGGAAGATCTTAACCGCATTCACATCTATGAAGGAATCCGGATTCAGGAAAAGAACCAAGCCGTAGATGAGGCGAGCCAAGATGTCTTCAAAAGCCTGAAAATCCAAGTTATCCCAGAACTGATGAGCTTGATCTATTAGAAACTTGGCTAAGAAACCTTCAACCCCACTTCGTGTCTCCCAGTTAGATACTACATCAGCCCTTTTCAAATGCAAAGCTGAAGCAATGTCCTCTGGTCTAGGAGCCTCTTCCAAACCTGTAAAGGGCATCTGCTCAAGGATAGATATGCCCAATAAGTGAGAAAACTCTTCCATAGTGGGAACTAGCTGATAATCCGGGAAAGTGAAGCAATGATGCACCGGATCGAAGAACTGGAAAAGCACACTCATCATCTGCTCATCAAACTTTGAGGTAACCAAACTAAGAAGCTGACCACGTCTCCTAATGAATGAAGAAGTATCAGAAACTCTCGAGGCCAAATCTTTGAGTTGAGCAGGTATTTGTTAGAACAAAGTTTGAATCTACTACCCTAAGTTTAAGTTTTGATGATAACAAAATACAAAGATATATTAATTGTATGATTCATGTAAGACACATATGCTACCTAAAAAAAATTACATTCTGTTTTACAGAAACTCTGATGGACATCAGCAAGAGAACATCATCATCAGCATCAGAAGATAAGATATCAACATTAGCATCAGAAGATGTCATATCAGATGCCAGAATCAGAAGATCAACTTGTGCTTACGCTGAAACTTGATGAACAGATCTGCGCTTAACAATCTGAACTCTGATCAAGACAACAACAGTTCATCAGCACCTAAGCAGCGTCAGAATGAGCCAAAGCCAGAACACGCTTAAGTGGCAACGGTACTGTGCATTCAAGATGCTTTATTACCAACGGCATCATTCCAGACAAGATCTGCTTAATATGGAAAGAATGTTATTGGCATTGAAACGGAATTACTCACTCCAACGTACCATTTTTCCAATGCTATATAAACAAGTCAGTGAAGATTGAATTGGCTAATGCTCTACAACACTCTACACGCCTAAAGCTATTCATCATCTTCCTCACTCTCAGTTTGCTAAAGCTCTCAAATTCTTTACTTAATATTTTAGCACTCTTGTACTCATAAGCTTAACGTGTGTAGTATCATAGTTGTGATAAACAGTTTTTGTAGAAAACATTAAACACACTTAGATTTCAATTCTTTGTAAGAAAGTATTTCCTTGAGAAACCGGTTTGTGGTTTGACTCAAGAAGGCTTTAGCAGTTGTTAAAGCAGTTGTAATATTCAGTTGAATATAGTGGATTAAGACCTCGTTGGAGAGAGGCGAAATCACCTTGACGGGTGGACTGGAGTAGTTTGAGATTAAACGAACCAGGATAAAAATATTGTGTTGACTGCAATTGGTTTCAAGTTTTTACAATTCAACCCCCCTTCTTGTGTTTTTCACTTCTTCAATTGGCATCAGAGCGCCTGGTTCTGAGCTAAAACACTTAACTGTGTCAGTACAAGATCCAACGTCAGAAAAACACAATGGCAAGAACTTATCAACATACCAATAATGACAACAATGAAGACAAAGACAGATTCAGCGGCAAACCTCCAGTCTTTGATGGAGAAAATTTTGATTACTGGAAAGACAGAATTGAAAGCTTCTTTCTGGCACATGATGCTGATCTGTGGGACATGGTGACAGATGGATACATGCATCCAGTGAATGCAAGCGGTCAGAAGATTGACAGGAAAGCAATGTCTGATCAACAAAAGCGTGACTTCAAAAATCACCACAAGGCCAGAACCATTCTCCTCAGCGCCATATCTTACGCTGAATATGAAAAGATCTCTAACAGAGACACAACAAAGAACATGTTTGACTCACTCAGAATGACGCATGAAGGCAACATTCAGGTCAAAGAAACTAAAGCTCTTGCGCTCATTCAGAAGTATGAGGCATTCAAAATGGAAGAAAGTGAATCCATTGAAACAATGTTCTCAAGATTCCAAATTCTGGTGGCTGGTCTCAAGGTTCTGGACAAAGGATACTCTACTGCTGATCATGTCAAGAAGATCATCAGAAGCTTGCCAAAGCAGTGGAGGCCAATGGTTACAGCGCTGAAGCTAGCTAAAGATCTCAACAAAATTTCTCTGGAGGAACTTATCAGCTCCCTCAGAAGTCATGAGATAGAGCTGGAAGCTGATGAACCTCAGAAGCAAGGTAAGCCTTTAGCATTAAAATCTAACAAAAAATTTGAGTCTAAAGTTTTGGAGGCAGTTGAAGAAACATCTGATGGATCCTCATCAGAAGAAGACAAACTTTCCCTCCTCTCCAGAAGAGTGAACCAACTATGGAAGCAGAGGCAAAGGAAGTTCAGGAATCCCAGAAGATCTGATCAGAATGAGTCCTCTCCCAGATACAGAAGGTCATATTCTTTTTCTGGATACAGAAGATCTGAAGGCTCATCGGGAAGCAGAAAGCCAAACACCAAGTGTAGCGATAAAAAATGTAGCGGGGCAA
Source organism: Vicia faba (assembly GCA_948472305.1). NCBI lineage: Eukaryota > Viridiplantae > Streptophyta > Magnoliopsida > Fabales > Fabaceae > Vicia > Vicia faba. The sequence continues at coordinate 1,728,884,254 of OX451736.1, read as the reverse complement.
ATCGGAGATCGAATTATTGATTAATTCGTCTCACAAAAGAAAGAGTCGCCACCGCGCTTTATTATTTCCAAGGGAAAAGGGGAAAGAGCGAAATAAAACCCTAAATATGCAATGTAAAATAATACTTTTTAAAAGTAATAAAAATACAAGGCGTTTTTGAAAAGATATTTGTGGTTCGGGGGTTGGTTATACAATGGGAAGGTATTAGCACCCAATGTATCTATAGTACTCTATAGGAACCTTTTGAAATATCTGTTTATTTAAAAAATTGATTGCTTGATTAAAAATAAATTATTTTGGCCGAAAAGGGGTACGGACGGGTTTTTGAAGATACGACGACCTAACGTCGAAGTTTTTGCTTAAAGGGTATAAGTTTCGAAAAGATTGAATATTTGATGAAAAATTATCCTAAGTTTTAATGAAATGCGAAAGTTCGCGCAATTTAGACTTGAAGACATGAAGTCAACAAATTTATCGTTTCTCCTTTGGATTTAAACGTAAACAGAATAATCATGTAAATATGAAGTAATTAAACAGAAAAAAATCATGCGGATAATAATTAAATAGTAACAGGTGAATAAATGACTAAATGGTATAAATATGAAAAGTTTTTTAGATTTTGGTCTAATATTAATTAAAGCGAGAGAATTAATTAAAGAAAAGATAAAATGTTTTTTTTTAAAGTTTTAATTTCTAGTTTTTATTCTTTTTGTGTGTTTTTTTTAATATTAATAAAAGTATTACTTTTTAAGAATTAAATTAAGTTAAAACTTAATGCTACTAACTTAAGTCTAATTTAAAAGATATTAAATCCCAAGGGTTTAAATTAATAAAATCGGTCGGTTCTTAAAATGTCTTAATTAAATACAAACTCTTATTTTTGATTACATTTACTAATTATCTAAACTAATAAAAATTCTAAAAGGAAAAAAAAATAGAAAAAAGGGTATATAAAAAAAATGGAGTAGATGATAAACAATTGATATGGGCTAAAAGGTTTTAGGGAGCCCAAACAGAAACAAGTAGAATGGGGGGTGCCTAAGGGAATCGTGTGGGCTTAAGGCAGCAAAATGGGTTAAAGGCCCATTATTCCATAATTTGTTTCTTAGGGTTAAACAACGTTTTGGTTTAGGGAAAAAGGGATTAGGGTTTGGTTCGTGCAGAACGGCGCTCATCTCTCTTCTTCGTCTTCGCGTCTTCTTCTCCATGCTTTTGCTTCTGAGTCCCTGAGTTCGCTTTTAAACTCCTTGCCATGGCCACCAGCTCTCACTGTCTTCTTCCCTCTAGCCAAACAGAAAAGGGGCTACGGATTTTACGGTAAAATACGTTATTCGTTGGGTTTCGTTATATTTTGCATGCATTGATTTTGATTATGTTTTGATTCTGATTCTTATTATTGTTGTTGGAGGTACTATGGAAGTAAAAAGGGGAAAGGAAATCGTTACCTAGGCGGAGACGGAGGAGGAACAGTTGGGTGCGAAGGAGGCCAGGAGGCGAGGAGAGGAGGCGCGTCGCGAGCTTGCTTCGGTGGCCGGTACTTTGTATTTGGCTTCCTTCTTCTTTCTGACTTTGAGACTGCTACTGTTGAAAAAATATTTTTGACTAGCTTGCCTCTTCCTCTGACTTCTGTATGCTTTCGTTAGAGTGGTTTGACAGTTTCTCTTCTTCTCTTTTTCGCCTTGCTTACCGTGCTTTCCGTTGCTCGCCTATGACGACATGATCCGAGGCCTTGTGTTGTATGCTTTTGAATGCTTGAATGCTACCGTTGAAATGTTGTTTTAACCAGCTTCTCTCTTCCTCTTTCTCACCTTGTTACTATATGATTTAAATGGCCAATGATGATAACTCTGAGGCCTTGCTTATGTTGCCTTCGAAGTTGGTTTTGGCTGGATTGTTTCAGATTTGGCCTAGCTTGGCTTCAGCAGGTTTGAGATTGATGATGTTCATGGCTTGGGCAATAAGTTTGATAGGTTTTGGGTATACTGGTTATGTTGGTTTTACGCAGGTTGACAGAAACAGGGGAATAGGTTTTTTGTTGTTAGGCCATATTGGTTTGTATGGTTTAGACTGGTTTTGTGTTGGTTGGACAGTAGAGATGATGGTTCTTTGTTTAGGCCATGTTGTGAAATGTTTTGAAAATGGTTAAGGTTGTGAAATTGTTTTTTGATATATGGTTTTGACAGGCTTATGGTGATGTTGGCTTGAGGGCTCAATCAGTTTTTTCGGTGAGGTTTAGGCCATATTGGTTTTTATGGTTTAAACAGTGGGAATGGTTATGCAGGTTCTTGCTGGTTTGTATATTTTCTTGTTGACAACAATTTTTTCTAAGTTTTTTTTTAAGGCTTGGAGATTGATTCCTTCTTTTTTGAAGTGATTTTGTTATGTTATAACCACTGCCTCCTTTGTTTACGTTACAGGCTGGAGATTTGAATATTTTTTTACAATATTCTTGGCCTTCTGCATCATACTGTTACATCTAGTTTGTCTCTATTCCTATTTCATGTTTTTACTTCCTACTGGTTGTGTTACTGCAGTTTGTCTTGTATCCCTTTCCTGCCTAAGCCAAACCTGTAAAACCACACTTCCTCCTCTCTTTCTCTCTCTCAGTACAGTTTTGACAATAAAATGATATGCTGTACTATTTTCTGAAATTGCAAAGGTGCTGGAATATGATGAAAAGGGAATGTTATATTGCTTGCAAATTGGTTTTTAACTGCATATTTTGACTTGCTTACTGCATGGCACAGTGGGAGCCTCTTTGTATGCTTGGCCTCTTCCTATATGGGCATGTTTACGTTGCAACTTGGCTTTGAAAGTGCATATGCTGTTGATTTTTTGTATGCTATTGTCAAACATTTGAATTGATGCATATTGTTTTGAACTATGCAGTGGGCTTTTAAAAATGCAATTGATTTGAAAAATGCAATTTTTGACAAAAATGAATTTGTGCATTCGTTTATAAAAAATTCCTCTCTTTTTTGTGAACCGGGAGAAATCCCGTGATTTGCAAAAAAGAGTAAACTGATTCCAGCCATTGCTTTTAATGATGAACATTAAATAATTTTTTGCTTTTAACTATTTATTCAAATCTGACTTTTCTTTTAATTGTTTTTGCAGGTAAATTTAAATGAGCAGACAAGAGGCATTGGATAGAAGATGAAGATTTAGAATTTAGGAAAATAGTTATTTTATTTTACTTTAAGCATTTATGTAATTGCCATTATAAATATTTTGTAATAACACAATATTTAAATGATAATTGTAATAAATAGAATAAAGTGAATAAAATTCTATTATTTCCAAATTAATTCTTTTTTCTTTCTAATTATTTATCTATTGTTTATAATTCTTTCAATTATATAATAACTGAAAATCAAATCCAATCATTTAAATTCAGAATGATAAACGAATAAATAAACATCATTGGCCAATTAACAATTTTAATTATTTAATTCATTATTCATAATATTCTAAATTATAATAATTAAAAAATAGAATTTAATTATTTAACCTAGAATGATAAAGAATTAAATAATCATTGTTGACCAATTAATAAACCCATTCTCAAAATGTTTATTTCATTATTCATAAGTCTTTAAATTATATAACAATTGAAAATAGATTTCAATTATTTAAATCTAAGACTATAAATAATTAATAAACATCATTTAAGTCTTGATGAGTTGATAAATTTAGCGTTCAACAAATAAATAGCTCTCGACTCGAAACAGTTATGAATTTTTAAGATCAATAGATCAAAACACTTGTAATGTAATGATGCCGATGGGAGATGGTATCTTAGGTCAAAATTTGGGGTACAACAGCTGCCCCTATTTAAGTTTCTTCTATCCGGAGATATGAAGATCAAAACCTTCGTTTCGACGAGATTGAAGGTACTTAAATACATAATTACGCAAATTTTGTCCTAAGATGCCATCATCATGCAGTGATATGAATGTAGTGCTTGAATTCACAAAGAAAGATATTGTACGAAACAAGACAATGCTGGAGGAATAGAACACCAACAAAACACAGAGACATGAATTATACGCTACTGGGGAAACGAGCTATCGACTCCAACCGACAGACTCCTGACAGCGAATAAAATTTAGGGGATACGACCTCTGTCCCTAACAAAGAGGGCGTCTTGCATAGGCCGTAAAAGATTATTGACCCAAAACAGTGAGTTCACAACCCAAGGTCGAAGATAGATAAAAAGTATCAAATTTGCGGATGACGGGTTACCGACTTCTGAAGGTAAAATTCATAACAAATTTCTCTGCGAGATTTTCGGAGAGATACCAATTAATGCTGAAGTAATAAGATTGTAGATACGCAAGTTGTTCAAATAAAGAAAACTGCCACTTGCTGTCGCCCAAAGAAAATACCGATAACATACAAGTTGCTCAAATAAAGAGGCTATCACTTGCCGTCGTCCAGAGATGTCAATAACATACAAGTTGCTCAAATAACGAAGCTGCCACTTGTTGTTGTCCAAAGAAAATACCAATGACATACAAGCTGCTCAAATAAAGAAGCTGCCGCTTGCTGTATTCCAGAAAAGTAATAACGTACTAGTAACTCGTGAAGAGCTGCTGCTTGTTGCTTTCAGAAAAAATAAATGACGCACTAGCAGCTCGTGAAGAACTGCTGCTCGGCGCTTTCAAAAGAGTAAATGACGCACTAGTAGCTCGTGAAGAGCTTCTGCTCGGCGCTTTCAAAAGTAAATGACGCACTAGTAGCTCGTGAAGAACTGCTGCTTGTTGCTTTCAGAAAAAATAAATGACGCACTAGCAGCTCGTGAAGAACTGCTGCTCGGCGCTTTCAAAAGAGTAAATGACGCACTAGTAGCTCGTGAAGAGCTGCTGCTCGGCGCTTTCAAAAGTAAATGACGCACTAGTAGCTCGTGAAGAACTGCTGCTCGGCGCTTTCCGATGTAATAATACGTACAAGTTGCTCGTGAAGAGCTGCCGCTTGTCGTCTTCCATAAAATAATAACGTACAAGTTGCTCATGAAGATCTGCCGCTTGTCGTTTTCCAAAAACCAATCAGAAGGAAATTGCGATGATATTGGCATAGAATAAAATCCTCGTCAAAGAGAACCATGAATCAATCCTTCCCGAGGAGATCACCTACTTAAAGGTGCAACATAAATGCACCAGTCGTCTAGGTCGCAAACTCACTGGGGAGAATCAAAGAAATAGCCTATGCACGAGGCAACAACTTCATCCAGGAATAAACCAGAGAGAAGACAGTCAAACAAGACTCTACCCAGTGAGAAAGTAATTCGACTGGGAATTCATCCTATCCAGAAATGGACAGGGTAAGCTGAATCAAAAATCATCCACGAGGATTAGCTCGGTTGGGGAATTTAGAAAGGAAGCACATTTTCTGCCTAAGCTAACCTTCTACTTGGAAATAAATATGTACGTTGTTCGAATAAACAAAGTATGACCCAAAATCAACGGCAAATGTGGATATGCATGCTGACATGAGTGTAAATGAGTGAATGACTGTTATGCTGACAAAGACAGACAAATGGAATATCTTGAAGATAATAAGATGTCACAGCATAATAGGTACTCGGCCAATCTTGAAAGAGGCGGAAGATAACTGGAATTGGAAACACAAAGAAACATCGGAGCGTAACGCTACAAGGCTCAAGTCTTCTGAGGAGAAAAGTATTCAAATCCAATCTTCTAACACCAATAAACCATTGGCATGGGACGAAGTGTACCGCACTTCAAAACCTCCCAAACAAAGGTAGCTAAAACAACACTTAACTGGAACAACTGGGGAGTCACCAAACTTAGTACCCCGAGAAACGCAAGTTTACACAACCAACACCTCATGACGATTTTAAAAGAAAACGAGTTCATCATACAAGTATAAGTTACTGCACTATTTTGCATTTCATGACTTGACCATCTTCGGAACGACTGTTAATATTCCTTTCGTTATTCACGACACTTTTTTTTTTAAAATAAGGATATTTTAAATACTTTGTTTCGAATATTTCCGTAAAAATTAAGATTTTGCCCACAGAAGGTAAATGCTCAAATTCATTAATAAGATGGTAGTTCTCTAACAACGCGACTCCAGCGATTTACAAAAATGTGGGAAATAGTACATGAAATAAAAGGTTATACAAAAACAATGATCACTATTCTCCCTAACAACTTTGAATTCCAGAATGTGCTCAGATGCCAAGACTGATTTGACCAGAAGTTTGCCTAAGCGAAATACTTCTTGACTGCATCGGCGTTCATGGGACGCGGAAGGTCTTCACCGTCCATATTGGTGAGAATCATGGCACCTCCAGAGAAGACTTTCTTAACAACATACGGTCCTTCATAATTCGGAGCCCACTTGCCCCTAGAATCGGGTTAGAAAGATAAAATTTTCCTGAGCACAAGGTCACCTTCTCTGAACTCGCGCGGTCGAACCCTCTTATCAAAAGCCTTCTTCATCCTCTGCTGATACAATTGACCGTGACACAAAGCTGTCAATCTCTTCTCTTCGATTAAATTCAAATGATCAAACCTACTTTGACACCATTCAGCCTCAGAAAGTTTGGCTTCCATCAACACTCTCAGAGACGGAATCTCAACCTCCACGGGGAGTACGGCTTCCATACCGTAAACTAGGGAAAAAGGGGTCGCGCCCGTTGAAGTTCGAACTGAAGTACGGTACCCATGTAAAGCAAACGGAAGCATTTCATGCCAATCCTTATAAGTTACCACCATCTTCTGGACAATCTTCTTGATATTCTTGTTAGCAGCTTCAACAGCTCCATTCATCTTCGGTCTGTAAGGAGAAGAATTATGATGTTCGATCTTGAACTCTTCACAAAGCTCTCTCATCATCTTGTTATTCAAATTCGAACCATTATCAGTGATGATCTTGCTCGGGATACCGTATCGACAAATGATCTGATTCTTGATAAATCTGACTACCACCTGTCTGGTTACATTAGCATAAGATGCGGCTTCCACCCATTTAGTAAAATAATCAATCGCTACCAAGATGAAACGATGACCATTTGAAGCTTTGGGTTCAATCATCCCAATCATATCAATGCCCCACATAGAGAAAGGCCAAGGTGAAGATATAACATTGAGGAGGGTCGGCGGCACGTGCATCTTGTCCGCATAAATCTGGCATTTATGACACTTCTTCACATACTTGCAGCAATCAGATTCCATTGTCATCCAATAGTAACCAGCTCTCAACATCTTTTTAGCCATCGCATGTCCGTTGGCATGAGTGCCAAAGGATCCTTCATGTACTTCTTGCATCAGCATGTCTGCCTCACGTCTGTCTACACATCTGAGCAAGACCATGTCATAATTCCTCTTATACAAAACTTCTTCATTGAGAAAGAAACTGCTTGCTAATCTTCTCAACGCCTTCCTATCTTTATTGGATGCCCCAGGCGGGTACTCTTGAGTTTGAAGAACACGTTTAATGTCATGGAACCACGGTTTGTCGTCGGTAATCTCTTCTACTGAGAACACATGAGCAGGTCTATCGAGACGCATAACTCGGATTGTAGGCACGTCGTTCCAATCATTTACTTGAAACATTGAGGACAAAGTAGCCAAAGCATCAGCCATTTGGTTCTCATCTCTAGGGATATGGTGTAATTCTACTTTGTTAAAGAAAGTTAACAACCTTCTAGCATAGTCTCTGTAAGGGATCAAACCAGGATGACGAGTCTCCCATTCTCCTTTGATTTGATTAATTACCAATGCCGAATCTCCGTAAATATCAAGAATCTTAATCCTTAGATCCACTGCTTCTTCGAGACCCATAATACATGCCTCATATTCCGCCATGTTGTTCGTACAGTCAAACTTCAGTCTCGCCGTGAACGGGATATGAGTACCTCGGGGAGTAACGATGATTGCCCCTATTCCATTTCCATAGGAATTCACAGCTCCGTCAAATATTAAACCCCAACGGGATTCGGGATCAGGTCCTTCTTCAGGTAACGGCTCTTCACAGTCTTTAGCTTTCAAGTACATAACATCTTCATCTGGGAAATCAAACTTGATGGATTGATAATCTTCAATTGGTTGGTGAGCCAAATGATCGGCTAAAATACTCCCTTTGATCGCTTTCTGAGTGTGATACTCAATGTCATATTCAGATAACAACATCTGCCAACGGGCTATTCTTCCAGATAAGGCAGGCTTCTCAAAGATATACTTGATCGGGTCCATTTTGGAGATCAACCAAGTAGTGTGATTAATCATATACTGGCGCAGACGGTGAGCAGCCCAGGCTAAAGCACAACAGGTTTTCTCAAGTAATGAGTACCGAGACTCACAGTCTGTGAATTTCTTACTCAAATAATATACGGCGTGCTCCTTTCTTCCAGTCTCATCTTGTTGACCAAGAACACATCCCATGGAATCTTCCAATATAGTCAGGTACATAATCAAAGGTCTTCCTTCCACCGGAGGAATCAAAATGGGAGGTTCAAGTAAATATTCTTTGATGCTATCAAAAGCTCTCTAGCAATCTTCTGTCCACACACATCCTTGGTTCTTTCGGAGAAGCTTGAAAATCGGCCCACAGGTAGCAGTTGTTGTACCCCAAAATTTTCCCTCCCATATTCTTCAAGAATTGCAAAGTCAAAGCTTCAAAAAATTCCCCAAGGGTTGCACAGTTCAAGGGCTCCTAACAATCAAAATTAGGGTTTTGGGTCTGACAAAGAAAATGAAGTTTCCAAGGGTCCAATCAAGTCCCACATGCCTATAAATATGGTCAAGCATCCTCATACCAAGTTTCAAGACATTCAGCTCAAAATTGCACAGTCAAAACCCTAATTGCACTACAGTCAATTGTAGGGGCAAAATGGTCATTTGGCAGTCAAAAGTTCAAATTTTTGGTCAACATATCATTTTGAAGCCACAAACATCATTTGATCAATGCTTGATCATGATTCTCAAAGCTTGGCTCAAAAATCATCAAGATGCAGAAGTTTCCTTATTTGGACAGCTGAAAAAGTCAACTGTAAATTGACCAGAGCATAACTTCCACATGGATTATCAGAAAAATTCCATCCAAAGCTCATTTTGAAGAGAAAGACATTTCCTACAACTCATATTCATACTTCAAGTCCAAGAAATGCTCTCACAAAAAGTTATCAATTTCAACATTATAGGTCATTTTCAAAAGTCAACAAAAAAGGACTTTAAGTCAAAGGCCATAACTTGAGATTGGTAAATCAAAATGACATGGGACCAAAGGCATTGGTTAGAGGACTCAAAGACCTTTCCAAAATGTCCAAGAACATGAGAAAAGCTTAAAAATTGAGCAAGTTATGCCTTGTGGAAGTTGGGAAATATTTGGATATTTTGAAAAGTCAACATTGATTCAAATGACCTAAAATTGCTAATGGGCCTATTTTTCTTCCATAATTCATCATCCATGGCATGTGCACGACCACTTGGCCCAAAGGGAAGTATTTCTTCATTTTTTATTTATTTATTTGAATTTTTATTTATAATAATTCATTTAAATCAAATTAAATACATAGAAAATATTTAACCTACTATTTCAAATCTTTTTATACATGATATGCCTTCAATATTTCGTGCATGGTTAAGATTGGAAAGAATCAATTTGATTGGATCATAATTGGTACAAAAATGCATGAAAAAGATTGAAAAAACAATGCTTGAAAATCAAATCTTCAAAGCCATGAATACAAAAGATCTTGATCAATTTTGTTGACCTAATTGATTCATTACATAAGCTAGAACAAAACCCTAATCAGAAGGACCATTGAGCTGTGCTAGAAACTCCATTCATAAACTGAAAATTTTGTTAAAAAACTCAAGACTGAAAATCAGGTTTTAGGTTGATTCAAAGCATAAAACCAATTGCAAAAGCTTCCTCGTGCCCCCCTGAAGCTAACTGGATCACTTTCCAACCTTCATACGCCCGGAATTGGTACAATGGAGTAAAACTGTTTCAAATAAAATTCACAATCGTGCATCTTCATTCATGCGTTTTTTGCAAGTTTTAATATGTGATTTACATTCCTTATGCTATTCTGAAGCTAACCCATGTGTTTGATTGAATTTTTGCAAGCTATAGACGATTTCACCATTACCAAATTCTAGGGTTTTCAGAGTTGTGAATTGGGCGTTTTCAAATAGCGTAAAATTAGAGAACCACAGTGCCATGAATGTATTCAGCAAGCTTGGACGAAAAGTTTGAGACCCTCGCGCTCAATTTATGAGCGTCACATGGCTAATCGTTATTTTTTAATAGCTGGCCTAAGAGAACGCATGAAAAACCGTTGCCATGTTTTATTATATTTTCAGGAAAACGAAGACAATGGAGAAGATGATATCGTGGCTGCCAACGATTGGCTGGTTTGAAAATTCGCGCGCAAAGACCCACTAATGCTTTTGTTTCTTTTATAATATTTGTTGATTGTTTAATATTAACAGCGCGCATCTGGCTCCACTGGCAAGCATAAGGATTGGTAAAGTATATGACCTGGGTTCGAGCCCCAGGTCTTCAGTATTCTCAATATTATTTTTCAATTAGTCTTCACATGCAGTTTCACTTACTGAAGACCATGATACACCTCCTCATCAAGCCAGCCACGCGTACGTTTGGAGCAATCCAAAGGTGCAGATTGGAGGAACACCATAAGCTTGAGTCAACGCGCATACACGTGTCCTGCAAAAGTCCAAGAGGCTTGATATAAGTGGGCCTGAATTGCTAGAGAAAAACCTCCCATTTGGGGTCTGAACCCCCTAGGTTTGCATATTTTTTACCTTCTATATTTTTTTTATTATTTATATTTCTTTTTTTTGTTTTATTAATTAATTTAATTATATTTTCATAAAATCCCAACATATCATAAAAAATCAGAAAAGAATTAAAATAATAAATATTTTTATTTTTAGTATTTTCATAAATAAATTTGCATGTAATTAAATTTAGTTTTAAATTAGGTTTTAATTTTAATACTTTTAATAAAAATCTAAAAAAACATAGAATTAGGGTTTAATTAATAATTTTTCATTCTTTTTATTTTTTTCATAAATAATTAAATAATTAAATATTTATTTTTATAATTAAAATTGTATATAAAAATTAGGGTTAATTTAGGTTAAAATTCAATATTTTCTTAATAAATTAAAAGCCATTAGAATTAGGGTTAGTATTTATTTTAATTAATTCTTTTTTTCATATTAAATCATAAATACCAAAAAATACCAAAAAAACATCTCCTTTTCTTTTTAATCTTAATTAATTCATCGTTTAATTTAACTTTGCAAAAAGGGTCCAACGCCCTCATTTCGATTTAATTCTTATGCGCATATTTATTTTATTTATTTTATAATATTTATGTATCTCTCCCGAGGCCATGTAACCTTTTTCTCGCACTTTTCTTTACTTTATTTATTTATTTTCTGTCAAATCGGGTTCGAGAAACTTTTGGCGATGTGGACCCGCGCCTTTTGTAATAGCTTTAGATCTTTACTTTCCCGCAAATATTTTAACTGTTAACAAATGGCATGAAAGAATGTATGGACAAAATAAAAACAAACGCATAGATCACTTTGACATGAACAAGATAAATGCAAATGAACATGACACACAAATCACACACCACCCCTAGGGTACGCCTCACTGTTGCCTTGCCTCGAAAGGTGATCGTCGAGTAGAGGATGTCTTAGTAAGTCCTCATGATCCGGGAACCTGGCATGAGGGTAGCTTCTAAGGTGTCTTCCTATTGCTCCGGTGATCACCATGTCCCGAACCTCGAATTGACCCGAACACCTCCAACGGTGGTGCTACCTACCTCTCAATGGTGGGATGGCACTACTTTAAAGGACATTTACACAGATGAATTCCTTAGGGTAGGTAAACGACTCGTGGATACTTGCTCTAATTCAAAACAAAACAAATCAAAAATACTTTTCACACCAACACATTTTCAAAAAGCTTTCGAAAGCATTTTTCAAACACTCTTGAGGACCGATACAAGAGTCGAACTGAAATTTTCAAAGAAACTTTTTTAAAACCCACAGTTGAAAAGCAAACAAACCATTTTTGAAAACACAAATGAGCAAGTATCTAAGAGCCCGTGGATAACCACAGATAGAAAGGGTGCTAACACCTTCCCTTTCTATAATCTACCTCCCGAACCGAGAGCAATCTCTTTAAGGAATTTTTCTGTGCTTTTGTCCTTTCCATTTGGAGAAAATAAAAGACGGTGGCGACTCTTGCTTCCGCGACATTTCGCGAACCAGCGTTAAACAGTCAGTTCCAGATCCACCGATCACAGAACTGGCGACTCTGCTGGGGACTCTTTATAAAGTGAGGTGTACCTTAGGGCTAGTTCATAACTGTGTTCAATTGTATTGATTTGTGTGCTTTATTATTGTGGGTTGCATGGGAGTTACATAGATCCTAACCCGGATCTGGGGATACCCTGTTTAGGTAGCATAAGCTGTGAGGGACCTGTCCGGCGTATACCGATATGGGTGAAGCAGTGGCTACGTTGGTGCGGCGCCTTGGTCTGTACCGATATCCCTCGTGTTGAAACGGGGAGAATATGGGTCTTCCAAGGAGTCATTAAGCACCAACAGACCTTAGAACCTTACATGACCCAACTTGGCCATTAGAACAGTAGCAGTACGCTACGCCCATTGAGGCTAAACTCTCGTGATGGTTCTGGCCGCAAGAAAAGATTGCGATGCTGGAGTTATGACCGATTGAGGGTAGTCAATGATATTGGGATCCTCTAAGAACCCGGTTACTTTGATAGGACAGGTATGAACCAACAAACTGAAAGAGGGTATACCTAGACCCCATGCTGGCCTTAAACTCTAAGGGTTTCTCTTGTGTGACTTGTGTGTCTTCCAACTTGACTTGCATGCTTGTCATCTGACACCTAAGTTTCTTGCAGGTTTTGTTCATAGTCCTTAATTGGGACTCATAACAGGGTGTACTAAGTTTCTTGCAGGTTTTGTTTGCAGTCCTTAATTGGGACTCATAACAGGGTTTACCTACATTACCCCATGCATAGCATACCATCATACCATTGCATACATCCTAACCCATTTCAAGGATCTCAAGGGCTTGTGATGCAGGTCATGATGAATCAAACATCTAGCAAGGGGAAAAGAGGATTTATTTTCCTCTAGCCGAAGTTGTCAGGGGCTATGACCCACTTGATATGGTGAGCTTTGACTCCTGAAGAAGTTTCCCCTAGCCAAGGTTGTTTGGAAAGCAAAACCAGACATGATGACCAAAGTCAGGGGCTATGACCCACTGGATATGGTGAGCCTTTGACCTTTGAAGAAGGGCTCTCTACAACACGAAGTTGCTTCAATCAAGATACCAAATTCTAATGCTAACAAATTTTCTTGTCTACCCCGCGAGATCCTTGAAAACATTGCATGCATACATACATATCATTGCATTACAGGTACCCTTTTTACAGGTCACTTACCCTCTTCGCTGTTTATTTCAGCCATGGCTTCTCAACAAGATAACCAGGACCTTCTTGCTCAAGAGGTTCAGTTTGGGGAAATCCTCCTGAATCTATCCAAGGGGCAGGAGGAGTTAAGGACACTTCTCATGGAGACCGTTGTCAAGAACAGTGCTGAGGATGAAAGGCTGAAACACCTGCAAGCTGAGGTGGATGCATTGAAAATCAGATGCTGGGGCAGGTGACTGCTATTCAAGGGTTAGCTCAAAGACAAGAAGAGCTCGGGGTTCTCGTTAACCAACTGTTTCGGGGTAACCAGCTGGGGAAAATATCTAGGGTTGAAGAGCCAGTCATCATTCAACCACCCTTGAGACAAGCAGACAAGGGAAAAGCTCCTCAGATGGCTTCAGTATCACCAATTCAGTATCAACCTCACCAGCTTCAGCCAAACAAGCCTGAAAGGCAGTTCACCAAACTCAACGTGTCACCGTCTCAAGCTTTACAACAATTGTTGAGGTTGAATCTGGTGACGGTAAGGGGCCCTCCTAGGCGTCTCAATACAACCTCCCTAAAGTACAATCCTGAGGAAAGATGTGCATACCATTCTAACAGTCCAGGACATGACACCGACGACTGCTGGGCTTTGAAGAATAAGATTCAAGATCTGATTAATGAAAGAGCTGTGGATTTCACCCAGATGGGCCAGGCTGAATGCTCCTGCCATCCCTACAAGATGCACCAGTAGAAGTAATAAGCCCTGAGACTGGAAGACTTGTGTTTATTAGAATTTTCAAGTTGTAACCTTCTTTTAATTGTTCAAACATTTATTCATGATTAAACGTTGTTAGTTCATTAATGCATCGCATATGTCTGTTTTGAAGCAATATATTCGTATTCACTATACGCAAATTATTTTCATATTTTTTCTGATGTCAACTCTCAATCAATAATTCTAAGCCTCTTGAGGGAGGATGACGAAAACGATACCATAATTTACAGTATGCTTTTGAACAGACCCCGCTGATGAGGTACAGGCATTGTTTCAAATCCCTAAACACTGGAGTTATAAGGATGATAATCCCTCGTCAACCCCTCTGAGCCAAAGAAGTAGGAGTTTTTATTTTTGAAAATCAAAACCCTTAATCATAACCTGGGGCAGGGTAGTCTCTCAGTTGATCCAAGTGCATAACGAATGGCACCAAAGAGGTCCTTACAAAACAAAGAAATACAGTGATGGTTCAGAACAATCAAAAGGACCAGCAGTCGTTACCAAAAAAAATCATTAACGAAAAGCCCATTAAGTCAAAACCTACAAAAGGGACTTATGAAACTGGGGCATCCCGCTGACTGTAATCACAAAAAGGAAACAGTTCAGGCAAAAAAAGAAAGGGATAACAAAAATCAAGAAAGAGGTCTTACAAACTCTCAACAAAAAGGAATGACTGCCTATTCAAAATAAGGTATCAACATCCTGATCATCACCGGAAAATCAGAGCAAAGACTCAAACAAGATCTAACGCACGATCAGCTGAGTTTAGGATTGAAGAACATCACGAAGAGCGGGTGGGTACAAATAATTTGAGCCTTTATCCTTTGTTTCTTAAACCGTGAACCAGGCCACGTTATAACCCTTAAAAGTCCTAGCTGAAGCATGGGTTAGTTCGAAAGCATACTGTTACGAAAGGTATCCTGACTCCTTAAGGCCTACGATAAAATAACGAGTTGACATCACGTTTTACAAACAATCACTTGTTTTATGAAAAAGAATGCATTTTCAAAATCTTCAAGACAGACATAAGCTTTGCATTTTTTAACATAACTTTGTTTGCATATGACTTTTTGTTTGAACAACATAGAAATTCGTACGACGAATGCCTAATGAACAGAAGTATTTCCAATCAAGGGGCATGACATGACCATGGTTCATCATCTGGGGCAGTCCAATCAAGATTCGGAGAATCTCTCAAAGGCCAAATAGCCTGGGGTAAATCTCCGCCTGAGTCACTTGGGGCACTCCAGCAACGAATCTTGCCTGATTAAACACCTTCTGGTGGCATGACAAAACACTTCTAACAGGGGCAACTCCCTACATTCTGAAAGCATGAACATAGTCGGAAAAAATACTACGCACAATCAAAGACCCGCTAGGTTGACATACCTAGGCAAAAATAAGGGCTTCCCGGCGAACCAAAAGGGTTCGGGCAAAATGAGGGATGAAATGGAAAAATCTGTACACCCGGCAAGTCGAAAACCTGAAAAGGTGGCTTGGGCAAAAAAGGGTATCCCGGTGGATTAAAAACCCGAAAGGGTGGTCCAGGCAAAAGTTAGGGATTAAAGCGTACGACTATGTCCTGGCATCTCGTCACTTGCCTACCAGAAGAAGATTGGTCAATCGGCAGTCATCAAACATCCTCATAGGTCTTCCTCTCCCACTGAAACAGGGGCAGTAAAGAGTTGTCTAGGCAATCTAATTGTTCTATCCTCCAGGGTATCAAGGTGAGTTCAGCTGAAGGACATAACCAGCACCTCAATCCCCCAGAGAATAAGTCAGCAGTCAGTACACTCTTCTTCAAACAAAGTTATCAAATCTTAAGGAAGTTGAGTATCCTCCAGCAGATCTCAACATTTCCCCCAGCAGTACATATATCCTTAACAAGCATCCCCGGCAGTCTCGACCTAAAGATTGTTCCCTGGAAATTTATCAAACAGTCAAAGGAATCACTTCCCCCCGCAGTTAAAACTTCCCCAGGAAAGTCCAATCTAGTCCCCCAGGAAAGTTGGAATTCATACCCCCAAGTAGTAAGCTTATCCCCAGTAGATTCTGGAAGCTTATCCTCGCAAAGCACGAACGCGTCTCCCGGATTTATTCAAAGAGTTATTTCCTTAACAGGATATAACTGGGTTATCCTCAGCCAAAATCCACGGAAAGGTCGTCGTCAACGTAGTTCTTTATCATCCCCAGCGAAGTCTATTCACACTTCCAATACAGCAAAGATATCCTCAGCAAGTTATTACTAACAATTCAGCAAAAGCATCTCTCTCCCCCACAGAGTAATGTTCCCCAGCATGGTCGCTAGAGTATTTTTCTCCCCGCAGAATTTTCCATTCGCCAAGCTTATCCCCCAACGGAGTTACCTTCTCCTACCGGTATTCTTGCAACTATCATCCCCAGCGGAAGCAAAATCTGTTCTTCAACATCAGCCCAGGAGTGACTTCCCGGCACCCGGCAAGGATTTACTTTCCTAGACGAAAATATACATTCCTAAACATCACATACATCATTATAGCATGCATAGACGCATCATATCATACAAATCTCATTTATGTTGAGAACATCATTGCTTGGTTCATATCATGCATTGCATATGACTAACCTTTACCTTTCAGGAAAGATTCAGCTAAATTCTCAATCATATTTCAAGACCTAGACCGATTCAGTTAATCGACTCCAAAGATTTCTTATCCAGTCCAAGGCCTTCTCTAGTCCAGCTAAATCGACTCCCAACAGATTTTTCTGATGAAGACTCAGTAGAAGTTATCAGATTATAATTTCCTATGGTTCTCTCTCCGACGGTGCATGAGATGATAATTCCATTTTAGGTTTTTCTTTGAGATTATAATTTCCTATTGGTTCTCTCTCCGACGGTGCATGAGATGATAATTCCATTTTAGGTTTTTCTTTGAGATTATAATTTCCTATTGGTTCTCTCTCCGACGGTGCATGAGATAATAATTCCATTTTAGGTTTTTCTTTGAGATTATAATTTCCTATTGGTTTTCTCTCCGACGGTGCATGAGATGATAATTCCATTTTAGGTTTTTCTTTGAGATTATAATTTCCTATGGTTCTCTCTCCGACGGTGCATGAGATGATAATTCCATTTTAGGTTTTTCTTTGAGATTATAATTTCCTAATGGTTCTCTCTCCGACGGTGCATGAGATGATAATTCTATTTTAGGTTTTTCTGTGAGATTATAATTTCCTATTGGTTCTCTCTCCGACGGTGCATGAGATGATAATTCCATTTTAGGTTTTTCTTTGAGATTATAATTTCCTATTGGTTCTCTCTCCGAAGGTGCATGAGATGATAATTCCATTTTAGGTTTTTCTTTGAGATTATAATTTCCTATGGTTCTCTCTCCGACGGTGCATGAGATGATAATTCCATTTTAGGTTTTTCTTTGAGATTATAATTTCCTATTGGTTCTCTCTCCGACGGTGCATGAGATAATAATTCCATTTTAGGTTTTTTCTTTGAGATCATAATTTCCTATTGGTTCTCTCTCCGACGGTGCATGAGATGATAATTCCATTTTAGGTTTTTCTTTGAGATTATAATTTCCTATTGGTTCTCTCTCCGAAGGTGCATGAGATGATAATTCCGTTTTAGGTTTTTCTTTGAGATTATAATTTCCTATTGGTTCTCTCTCCGACGGTGCATGAGATGATAATTCCATCCCAGGTTTTTCTTTGAGATTATAAATTCCTATTGGTTCTCTCCCCGACGGTGCGTGAGATGTAATTCTCTTTCAGGTTATAATTTCCTTTGGTTCTCTCCCCGACGGTGCGTGAGATGTAATTCCCTTTCAGATTATAATTTCCTATGGTTCTCTTCCCGACACTGCGAAGATGGTAATTCCCACCAAGATTTTCTCAACGAGCGTTGTTGAAGTTAAAGTCACCCAAGGTTCTCTCACCGTTCCTGTTGAGGTAGTAACCATCCCTGGTTCATTCATCACCGTTTGAAGCTCCAGATCCAGCTCCTGTAGCCAGTCAGGACATATCAGTACCAAGCGTCTGAAAAAAAAAACAGCTCCTGCAACGTGTCAGGTACTCATTTTTTCTTTTGCAGGTATGCAGGTTCTCGCTAAGGAATCTCTTACTCGATCAACATCCACATGGAATCTATAAGCCCATCATCCTATCCATCAATCTCCAAATGGCATCTATAAGCCCATTCCCATCAGCACACTGCTACTATGTGAGCGCAAATTTTTGGGCACTCTAGTGTTCAATCATCTTCCACCTTCGGATTACGAAAGGCACGTCAGCCAATCTACATCCTCAGGTCTAAGAAGATTGAACAGGGGCAACTGTTGTACCCCAAAATTTGCCCTCCCATATTCTTCAAGAATTGCAAAGTCAAAGCTTCAAAAAATTCCCCAAGGGTTGCACAGTTCAAGGGCTCCTAACAGTCAAAATTAGGGTTTTGGGTCTGACAAAGAAAATGAAGTTTCCAAGGGTCCAATCAAGTCCCACATGCCTATAAATATGGTCAAGCATCCTCATACCAAGTTTCAAGACATTCAGCTCAAAATTGCACAGTCAAAACCCTAATTGCACTACAGTCAACTATAGGGGCAAAATGGTCATTTGGCAGTCAAAAGTTCAAATTTTTGGTCAACATATCATTTTGAAGCCACAAACATCATTTGATAAATGATTGATCATGATTCTCAAAGCTTGGCTCAAAAATCATCAAGATGCAGAAGTTTCCTTATTTGGACAGTTGAAAAAGTCAACTGTAAATTGACCAGAGCATAACTTCCACATGGATTATCAGAAAAATTCCATCCAAAGTTCATTTTGAAGAGAAAGACATTTCCTACAACTCATCTTCATACTTCAAGTCCAAGAAATGCTCTCACAAAAACTTATCAATTTCAACATTATAGGTCATTTTCAAAAGTCAACAAAAAAGGACTTTAAGTCAAAGGCCATAACTTGAGATTGGTAAATCAAAATGACATGGGACCAAAGGCATTGGTTAGAGGACTCAAAGACCTTTCCAAAATGTCCAAGAACATGAGAAAAGCTTAAAAATTGAGCAAGTTATGCCTTGTGGAAGTTGGGAAATATTTGGATATTTTGAAAAGTCAACATTGATTCAAATGACCTAAAATTGCTAATGGGCCTATTTTTCTTCCATAATTCATCATCCATGGCATGTGCACGACCACTTGGCCCAAAGGGAAGTATTTCTTCATTTTTTATTTATTTATTTGAATTTTTATTTATAATAATTCATTTAAATCAAATTAAATACATAGAAAATATTTAACCTACTATTTCAAATCTTTTTATACATGATATGCCTTCAATATTTCGTGCATGGTTAAGATTGGAAAGAATCAATTTGATTGGATCATAATTGGTACAAAAATGCATGAAAAATATTGAAAAAACAATGCTTGAAAATCAAATCTTCAAAGCCATGAATACAAAAGATCTTGATCAATTTTGTTGACCTAATTGATTCATTACATAAGCTAGAACAAAACCCTAATCAGAAGGACCATTGAGCTGCGCTAGAAACTCCATTCATAAACTGAAAATTTTGTTAAAAAACTCAAGACTGAAAATCAGGTTTTAGGTTGATTCAAAGCATAAAACCAATTGCAAAAGCTTCCTCGTGGCCCCCTGAAGCTAACTGGATCACTTTCCAACCTTCATACGCCCGGAATTGGTACAATGGAGTAAAACTGTTTCAAATAAAATTCACAATCGTGCATCTTCATTCATGCGTTTTTTGCAAGTTTTAATATGTGATTTACATTCCTTATGCTATTCTGAAGCTAACCCATGTGTTTGATTGAATTTTTGCAAGCTATAGACGATTTCACCATTACCAAATTCTAGGGTTTTCAGAGTTGTGAATTGGGCGTTTTCAAATAGCGTAAAATTAGAGAACCACAGTGCCATGAATGTATTCAGCAAGCTTGGACGAAAAGTTTGAGACCCTCGCGCTCAATTTATGAGCGTCACAGGGCTAATCGCTATTTTTTAATAGCTGGCCTAAGAGAACGCATGAAAAACCGTTGCCATGTTTTATTATATTTTCAGGAAAATGAAGACAATGGAGAAGATGATATCGTGGCTGCCAACGATTGGCTGGTTTGAAAATTCGCGCGCAAAGACCCACTAATGCTTTTGTTTCTTTTATAATATTTGTTGATTGTTTAATATTAACAGCGCGCATCTGGCTCCACTGGCAAGCATAAGGATTGGTAAAGTATATGACCTGGGTTCGAGCCCCAGGTCTTCAGTATTCTCAATATTATTTTTCAATTAGTCTTCACATGCAGTTTCACTTACTGAAGACCATGATACACCTCCTCATCAAGCCAGCCACGCGTACGTTTGGAGCAATCCAAAGGTGCAGATTGGAGGAACACCATAAGCTTGAGTCAACGCGCATACACATGTCCTGCAAAAGTCCAAGAGGCTTGATATAAGTGGGCCTAAATTGCTAGAGAAAAACCTCCCATTTGGGGTCTGAGCCCCCTAGGTTTGCATATTTTTTACCTTCTATATTTTTTTTATTATTTATATTTCTTTTTTTTGTTTTATTAATTAATTTAATTATATTTTCATAAAATCCCAACATATCATAAAAAATCAGAAAAGAATTAAAATAATAAATATTTTTATTTTTAGTATTTTCATAAATAAATTTGCATGTAATTAAATTTAGTTTTAAATTAGGTTTTAATTTTAATACTTTTAATAAAAATCTAAAAAAACATAGAATTAGGGTTTAATTAATAATTTTTCATCCTTTTTATTTTTTTCATAAATAATTAAATATTTATTTTTATAATTAAAATTGTATATAAAAATTAGGGTTAATTTAGGTTAAAATTCAATATTTTCTTAATAAATTAAAAGCCATTAGAATTAGGGTTAGTATTTATTTTAATTAATTCTTTTTTTCATATTAAATCATAAATACCAAAAAATACCAAAAAAACATCTCCTTTTCTTTTTAATCTTAATTAATTCATCGTTTAATTTAACTTTGCAAAAAGGGTCCAACGCCCTCGTTTCGATTTAATTCTTATGCGCATATTTATTTTATTTATTTTATAATATTTATGTATCTCTCCCGAGGCCATGTAACCTTTTTCTCGCACTTTTCTTTACTTTATTTATTTATTTTCTGTCAAATCGGGTTCGAGAAACTTTTGGCGATTTGGACCCGCGCCTTTTGTAATAGCTTTAGATCTTTACTTTCTCGCAAATATTTTAACTATTAACAAATGGCATGAAAGAATGTATGGACAAAATAAAAACAAACGCATAGATCACTTTGACATGAACAAGATAAATGCAAATGAACATGACACACAAATCACACACCACCCCTAGGGTACGCCTCACTGCTACCTTGCCTCGAAAGGTGATCGTCGAATAGAGGATGTCTTAGTAAGTCCTCATGATCCGGGAACCTGGCATGAGGGTAGCTTCTAAGGTGTCTTCCTATTGCTCCGGTGATCACCATGTCCCGAACCTCGAATTGACCCGAACACCTCCAACGGTGGTGCTACCTACCTCTCAATGGTGGGATGGCACTACTTTAAAGGACATTTACACAAACGAATTCCTTAGGGTAGGTAGACGACTCGTGGATACTTGCTCTAATTCAAAACAAAACAAATCAAAAATACTTTTCACACCAACACATTTTCAAAAAGCTTTCGAAAGCATTTTTCAAACACTCTTGAGGACCGATACAAGAGTCGAACTGAAATTTTCAAAGAAACTTTTTTAAAACCCACAGTTGAAAAGCAAACAAACCATTTTTGAAAACACAAATGAGCAAGTATCTAAGAGCCCGTGGATAACCACAGATAGAAAGGGTGCTAACACCTCCCTTTCTATAATCTACCTCCCGAACCGAGAGCAATCTCTTTAAGGAATTTTTCTGTGCTTTTGTCCTTTCCATTTGGAGAAAATAAAAGACGGTGGCGACTCTTGCTTCCGCGACATTTCGCGAACCAGCGTTAAACAGTCAGTTCCAGATCCACCGATCACAGCAGTCATATGAGATATAAACCTAGAAATGTAATTCAGTCTCCCAAGGAATCCTCTTACTTGTTTTTCCGTCTTGGGAGCGGGCATTTCCCGAATAGCTTTGACTTTATCAGGATCTACTTCAATACCTTTCTGACTGACAACGAAACCCAGAAGTCTCCCGGAACGAACACCAAAAGTGCATTTGTTGGGATTCAGGCGGAGTTTGTACTTCCTCAAACGCTGGAATAACTTCAACAAATGTTCCAAATGATCTTCCTCAGTCTGTGATTTGGCAATCATGTCGTCCACATACACTTCGATCTCTTTATGCATCATGTCATGGAACAAAGCAGTCATGGCCCTTTGGTATGTTGCGCCAGCATTCCTCAAACCAAACGGCATAACCCGATAACAGAAAGTTCCCCAAGGTGTAATGAAAGCGGTCTTCTCCATATCCTCTAGTGCCATCTTGATTTGATTGTAACCAGAAAAACCATCCATGAAAGAAAAGACTTTGAACTTGGCGGTACTGTCGACCAATACGTCAATATGAGGAATGGGAAGTCATCCTTCGGACTAGCTCTATTCAGATCTCTATAGTCTACACACATCCGAACTTTGCCATCTTTCTTTGCAACAGGCACTATGTTGGCTAACCACTGAGGATAAACCGACGTAACAAGGAAACCTGCGTTGATCTGCTTCTGAACCTCCTCTTTGATCTTGTCAGCCATGTCGGGACGAGTCCTTCTCAGCTTCTGCTTGATCGGTGGACACTCAGGTCTCAACGGTAAACGATGTTCCACAATGTCGTTGTCCAACCCTGGCATATCTTGGTAGGACCAAGCAAACACGTCAACATACTCTTTAAGAAGCTCCAACATTTTCTCTTTAATTTCCGGGATAAGCAATGCTCCGACTTTGACTTCCTTTCTATCTTCTTCATCACCCAAGTTGACCAACTCTACAGGTTCTTCAAATGGTTGAATAATCTTCTCATCATGCTCAAGCAAACGGGAAATCTCAACAGGAACCTCTTCATCATCCTCTTCTTCGGCTCTGAACACAGGGAATTCAAAGTTGGGAGAGGGCATAGGATCACTGTTTTCGATGGTTAAGTCATGGATTAATCTGCACATATGATTATGCTTTATTTTAGAAATCGATTTGTGCAAATAAAACAAAAGGTTATTAATTAATTTTCATTGCTATTTCCCAGAAAAAGTGAAAAATAAAACAGCAGTGGACAAAATAACATTTTTATTCATTAAAGGGAAATACTTGAAACAAAGAGCCCAAACATCTCTCTTTTGCCTTGGGCAGAGCAAAAGGAATTATTTTTCATAGCCCGACACAAAATACGTTTCGCCTTGGGCAGAGCGAATTTTTCAAAGGAAAATAAACAAAACATTACTCGGAAATGTGCATAACCACAGGAACATCAACAGCTATCCAGTTTTGGCAAGCCAATCCAGGCGTCACAAACACGGGCAAATCCTCCTCGGAATCATCATCTATGATAGCATCAACCTCAGGATGTACAGACCCTGCACTTCGGAAAACCTCTTGAATCGGACGAACAACCACCTCTTTCTCGACCCTTGCAGATATTGGATGAAAACCCAGACCTTCCCCAGACTTGTTCTCGGGTAACGTCAACACCTGACCCCATCCTTCGGCCGAACCACTTTCCACCACTCGCCGCGCATCCTCAAAAGAAGAGATGGATGCCCCTTGCTTCTTCACTGTATTCTTAGCAACAGATAGACCCTGGAACTGGGTTCCAACATCCTTGTCAGCATCAATAAAAGAAAATGATGATAAATGGCTTACCACCATAGCCTGCTCTCCCCCAATCATCACTAGCTTCCCATGTCTTACAAACTTTAGTCTCTGATGGAGCGTGGAAGTGACTGCCCCTGCATCATGGATCCATGGACGACCCAATAGGCAACTGTAGGCGGCACGAATATCCATTACTTGAAAAGTGATCTGAAAAGTATGAGGACCAATTATTATAGGAAGATCCACTTCACCACTGACAGTCTTCCTAGAACCATCAAACGCTTTGATAATTACTCCACTAGGCCTCATAGGAGCACCTGGATATGAAAGCCGAGATAACGTAGTCTTGGGCATCACATTCAACGACGAACCTGTATCCACCAACACGCTTGATAAGGTATCGTTTCCACAACTTACTGAAATGTGCAAAGCCATATTATGGTTTCTCCCCTCCTCTGGGAGTTCTTCATCACTGAAACCAAGATTGTTACACGAAGTTATATTTCCCACAATCCCATCAAACTGATCAACCGTCACATCATGGTCCACGAATGCCTGGTCCAAGACCTTCATCAAGGCTTCTCTATGCGCACCAGAATCTCTCAATAAGGCAAGCAAGGAAATCTTGGAAGGTGTTTGCAAAAGTTGGTCCACAATCTTATATTCACTTCTCTTGATAAGTTTCAAAATCTCATCATCCTCAGGGTGAGGGATAGGTTCACTGGATCGGTTTATCTCAACCCTTGGTTCAACATTTCCTACTGGAATCTCCGCCGGTATTGGCCTCCTAACTTGAATTCCTGGTCTCTTCGAAGGTACTGCTGCAAAAACGCGCCCACTTCTCGTAACTCTACTCACATCAGCAATGTTAACAAAAGATGGTCTCGTTGGTATAAGGACTTCTACCCCATTCTCAATCATTGTGGCGTTATACTTGTACGGCACAGCTTGGTCTGAGCTGTAAGGCACAGGGCCAGGTGGGTAAATAATCAAAGGATCAACAGGCGCAGTCCGACTGTTGTAAGCAATCTCTACTGATTCTGGAAAATTGAATTGTGGTGCGATAACATTCACTTCATCCTCCGGATTTCGGTCATAGGTAATAGTGATAACTCTCTGATCTAGCAACTTTTGAATATCCTCCTTCACGATAGGACAGTCATCCTCTCTTGAACAAAACTCACAAACGTCATAATCATGCTGGTGCCTAACAAAGGCAAGTCTTCTCAAACTCTGATGTAACCTGATCAACGACTCTCTTATGTGTTCGACTTGAAAAACTCGAAACTTCCCCGGACAACCTTCCACCATATTCACTGAAGCTGCCCTATGTCGAGGCAAAGGATTATCTCTAACATTTGGATTAACATCCTTAAAAGACAAGATACCATTCTTAATTAATCTCTGTACATCCACTTTCAGAGCAAAGCAATTCTCAAGGTTGTGCCCTGGCGACCCTTGATGATATTCACAAAATTGATCCGCCTTGTACCAAGGAGAAGCACTGTTCGGTGCGACAGGAGGAGGCTTTGTCGTGATGAGATTCTTTCTGATGAGAGCAGGGAACAATTCAGTATAAGTCATAGGAATGGCATCGAACTGCGGTTTTCTGGGTGAACGGTTCTGATTGTTGAACGGATAAGCCTTTTGTCGAGGCTGCTGCTGAAAAGGCCGTTGTTGAGTTGGTGGAGTTTGATGAGCTGGGGTCATCAAAGTTGGGCGGACAGCCGGAGTGACTGCCGCAACATGAGAGTAACCTCTCCTAGGCCTACCTGGAAACAAAGCGCTAACATCCTGCTCTTTTCTTTTCGGGAAAACACTTCCAAACTTCTTCGCACTGCTAGACGGACTCCCTTCTTTAACCAAACGCCCTTCACGAATCCCTTCCTCTAATCGCATGCCCATGCTTACCATTTCGGTGAAGTCACTGGGTGCGCTGGCTATCATTCTTTCATAGTAAAAGGATCCTAAAGTCTTCAAAAATATCTTAGTCATCTCTTTCTCCTCAAGAGGTGGATAGATTTGAGCAGCAATTTCACGCCACCTCTGGGCGTATTCCTTAAAAGATTCTCGGTCTCTTTGCGACATCGCCCGGAGTTGATCCCTGTCCGGCGCCATGTCGACGTTGTACTTGTACTGATGGACAAAGGCTTCACTAAGATCGTTAAAGTTACGGATCCGAATACTGTCTAAACCCATATACCACTTTAGAGCAGCACCCGTCAAACTATCTTGAAAATAATGAATCAACAAATCATGATCATCGGAGTACGTAGACATCTTCCTCACGTACATTGTCAAATGACTTCTAGGACACGAATCACCCTTATATCTCTCAAAGTCTGGCACTTTGAATTTTGCTGGAATCTTGACATTCGGAACTAAACAAAGGTCATGCGTACTCTTTCCAAACAAATCCTTCCCTTTCAATGCTCTAAGCTCCTTCTGCATTTCCTGGAACTGATCCTGAAATTCCTCCATTCTATCAAAGAGACCCAAACTTTCAGCAGGCTCGGCAGGATAAGGAGGTTCATTCAAGTATGGCACGGAGTGGACCACAGGAGCAACGGTCGTCATAATTGGTTGCGGAAAAGGTGTTACAGACGGAATTACTGGCGGCATGGCAGTTGTCTCTGGTTGAGGAAGAGACAAAGCGGGTTGAAATAAAGGTTGTACGGCAGGATGATACCCCTCTGGCACAAAGTTGTAAGGAATTCCCCACGGAAAACCTTTCGGCATCTGATGTTGAAGCGGAGAGTGGATTCGAGTTACGGAGGCAGGAACTGTGACAATCTCGGAAACCACTGGGGTTGAAGTCTGAATCTCGACAGCCGTAGTCGATGGCTGATTCTGAACAGCCACCAAACTTTCCACTAACGCAGTTAACTTTTCCATCTCGGCACGAAGTGTAGCAACTTCCCCACGAAGCTCATGATTTTCCTGTTCCAAATCTTCCATTTTCCTTTGACGATTGGCCCGAGTGTCGTATCGGTGAGACAGCTTGACAACCTTTGGTGGAAAAAGAACAAGGATGAGACTCTAGAAAACATGTGAAGTGGAATGTGAAATGATGCATGATGGCGATGCAAATGATGACTCATTTTAAAAGTTTTTCAAGGAACTTTAATAATTTTGCATACATCAATGGTAAAGGAATTTGGAACAACAGAACTCAATCCATTAATCGAAAGCGATAAATTACAAACCTACAATTTGGAACAGTAAATTACAACCTTGGGATAACAAATCCAATAATGAAAGCAATAAATTACAACTTCGAAACATGAAAACCATAATAAAGTGATAAATTACAATTTTAAAACATGAAATCTAAAATAAAGAAATAAATTACAACTTTGGAGCATGAAGCCCATAATAAAACAATAAATTACAACTTCGGAGCATGAAGCCCTTTTACATAGTTTTACAAAATGACATCAATAAAATAAACTAAAAGCTAAAGCTCACTCGGAATCCTCAGATGACGGACCAAACACCAGCTGTAATCGGAGCTTCTTGATCTTTTCTTCGTAAAAGTCTTCCATCTCCTTCTTCTCAGCTACTAGTCGATCAATGATTTCCTTCTGCGGATTAGGAACAAGAGCAACGCTTACCGGACCCTCCTTCTTTCTCTTCCTTTCACTAGCATACTTCTTCAGCAAAGCATCCTTTTGACGAAGCTTCTCATCGTGATCAATGAATCGGCCGTCTTGAATAAACAGCAACTCCTCCTTTTCCTTTAGCTGTCGAGTCAGGACTCGATTCTCATATTCAGACATATGGTACTTTTCCTTCCAAGCATCCCTCTCGGACTTCATCCTAGCCAGATTTCCTTGATATTCTCCTACATCCACGATAGGGATAACAACAGATGATGGTGCGATGGCAGGGAATAAAGGTTTCTCAAGTTTATATGGCATCTTGAGGGCACAAGCCCTAGCACGGACCCACTGCAGGTAAGGCTCCAAAGAAACGGCACCTCTATGTCCTAACATATCTCTCCCTTTCCTATGGATGTGGCGCCAAGCTCCTTCAATCTCCTTCTTAGCAGCCTGATGATCTTGTCCTTCCTGAAGAAAGAAACCACTCACATGGATGTTGTTTGGTTTATCTCTCATCAGGTACCCAAACTGACGGCGCGCTAGAACAGGGTTGTAGTTGATTCCACCCCTCGTACCGAGAAGAGGTACGTTAGGAAAAGCACCACAACTATCAATGATCTCCACGTCGTGGTAAACTCGATTATACCAGTCAATGTCGAAATGGGTGAGAGCCATAATCTTTGGCGCCCAACGCGGTTCCTTCTCGAGATCCCAGAAAGCATCAGACCCAGGTAGATGCGAGACGTACCACTGATACAACAACGGTACACAACAAATAATCATCCCTCCTTGATAAGAGTTTCGAAGATGGATGGAGTAGTATGTATCCCCTAGCAGCGTAGGGACCCGGATTTCCAATCAGGAAAATTCTGATGGCGTTGATATCCACAAATTTATCAACGTTAGGGAACAAGAATAAACCATAAGCGAGTAAAGCAAAGACGTCTTCGAAGGCAACAGTATCCTTTGTATCAGCAAAGTGGCGAGCTTTCTTCAACAGAAACTGCGCCGGCAAACCCCGGATTCCCCCTTTCGTAGTCATATTCTCCTCTATCTCTGACTTCTTCAGGTGGGTGATGGCTGCTATCTCGTGAGATTTGGGCTCCTCTTCTAATCCAGAGAAAGGAACACGGTCGGTGATCGGCAAACCGAGAATATAGGAGTACTCTTCTAAAGTGGGCATCAACTGGTAATCCGGAAAAGTGAAACATCGGTACAAGGGATCATAGAATTGAACCAACATGTTGAGGATGCCTTTCTTCATCTTGCGTTTCATGAGCGGTACGATGGACCCATACTTCTTCTGAAAATCTGTCGGACTCTCGATCTTCGGAATCAAACTCTTCAGTTCTTCAATCTCGGGCTCCTTGAAGCTAAAGCTTCGAGTATTTCTCCTTCCAAGTTCCATAATACCCTGAGATGTCTGCAAAAATCATTCCAAAGTTCCTTGAAAAACAAGTTTTTTACAAAGATGTTGATGAATGCATGAATGAATGATAATGCAACAGTCACACACAAGCTTGCAAACATGGGGTTCAAAGGTTCAACGTTCAGCATGGAGTCGAGGGTAAAGACCACCCAAAGGTATGTACTAACGGTTCAATCACACCTGTAAGACATGGTTCTAAGGGTTCCCAGAGTCTACATTCCTCCTTCGGATATTACCAACGTCTTGATTACTCAATAATTAGCAATATTCTCAAGAGAAACTCGTCCGAGCGTAGCATCGCGTAACAACTACTTCCGAATTACTCCGTTATAGTCTCCACGCTACACCTAAAAAGGCCAAGATGGGTTGGGGTTCTACGGTCCTCAACTTCTCGGGTTCCTAGGTCGAAAATGATAATGTCTTCCCGATTACTCGGTAAACAAATATTAAGTTCAATAGGGCCTTCCATTGAGTGGGGGATCTCATGCCTCCTTCTTCGGGATTACTCCCTCAAAGTTAACATGACTATACCGCCCGTCCTATTCCTTAAGTGTTACTTAATCCGGGTATAGGATTCGTCCTTTGCAAAAAAACCCAAACACCCCAATTTAAACACATAATCAAGCAAATCAAATAATAGTAAAACAGATAATACAAATTAGGCTTAACCCACTTAGGGATGGACCAGCAAGAGGTCAATCTGTCCCCAGCAGAGTCGCCAAATCTGTAGCGATAAAAAATGTAGCGGGGTAAATCGGAGATCGAATTATTGATTAATTCGTCTCACAAAAGCAAGAGTCGCCACCGCGCTTTATTATTTCCAAGGGAAAAGGGGAAAGAGCGAAATAAAACCCTAAATATGCAATGTAAAATAATACTTTTTAAAAGTAATAAAAATACAAGGCGTTTTTGAAAAGATATATGTGGTTCGGGGGTTGGTTATACAATGGGAAGGTATTAGCACCCAATGTATCTATAGTACTCTATAGGAACCTTTTGAAATATCTGTTTATTTAAAAAATTGATTGCTTGATTAAAAATAAATTATTTTGGCCGAAAAGGGGTACGGACGGGTTTTTGAAGATACGACGACCTAACGTCGAAGTTTTTGCTTAAAGGGTATAAGTTTCGAAAAGATTGAATATTTGATGAAAAATTATCCTAAGTTTTAATGAAATGCGAAAGTTCGCGCAATTAAGACTTGAAGATATGAAGTCAACAAATTTATCGTTTCTCCTTTGGATTTAAACGTAAACAGAATAATCATGTAAATATGAAGTAATTAAACAGAAAAAAATCATGCGGATAATAATTAAATAGTAACAGGTGAATAAATGACTAAATGGTATAAATATGAAAAGTTTTTTAGATTTTGGTCTAATATTAATTAAAGCGAGAGAATTAATTAAAGAAAAGATAAAATGTTTTTTTTTTAAGTTTTAATTTCTAGTTTTTATTCTTTTTGTGTGTTTTTTTTTAATATTAATAAAAGTATTACTTTTTAAGAATTAAATTAAGTTAAAACTTAATGCTACTAACTTAAGTCTAATTTAAAAGATATTAAATCCCAAGGGTTTAAATTAATAAAATCGGTCGGTTCTTAAAATGTCTTAATTAAATACAAACTCTTATTTTTGATTACATTTACTAATTATCTAAACTAATAAAAATTCTAAAAGGAAAAAAAAAATAGAAAAAAGGGTATATAAAAAAAAATGGAGTAGATGATAAACAATTGATATGGGCTAAAAGGTTTTAGGGAGCCCAAACAGAAACAAGTAGAATGGGGGGTGCCTAAGGGAATCGTGTGGGCTTAAGGCAGCAAAATGGGTTAAAGGCCCATTATTCCATAATTTGTTTCTTAGGGTTAAACAACGTTTTGGTTTAGGGAAAAAGGGATTAGGGTTTGGTTCGTGCAGAACGGCGCTCATCTCTCTTCTTCGTCTTCGCGTCTTCTTCTCCATGCTTTTGCTTCTGAGTCCCTGAGTTCGCTTTTAAACTCCTTGCCATGGCCACCAGCTCTCACTGTCTTCTTCCCTCTAGCCAAACAGAAAAGGGGCTACGGATTTTACGGTAAAATACGTTATTCGTTGGGTTTCGTTATATTTTGCATGCATTGATTTTGATTATGTTTTGATTCTGATTCTTATTATTGTTGTTGGAGGTACTATGGAAGTAAAAAGGGGAAAGGAAATCGTTACCTAGGCGGAGACGGAGGAGGAACAGTTGGGTGCGAAGGAGGCCAGGCGGCGAGGAGAGGAGGCGCGTCGCGAGCTTGCTTCGGTGGCCGGTACTTTGTATTTGGCTTCCTTCTTCTTTCTGACTTTGAGACTGCTACTGTTGAAAAAATATTTTTGACTAGCTTGCCTCTTCCTCTGACTTCTGTATGCTTTCGTTAGAGTGGTTTGACAGTTTCTCTTCTTCTCTTTTTCGCCTTGCTTACTGTACTTTCTGTTGCTCGCCTATGACGACATGATCTGAGGCCTTGTGTTGTATGCTTTTGAATGCTTGAATGCTACCGTTGAAATGTTGTTTTAACCAGCTTCTCTCTTCCTCTTTCTCACCTTGTTACTATATGATTTAAATGGCCAATGATGATAACTCTGAGGCCTTGCTTATGTTGCCTTCGAAGTTGGTTTTGGCTGGATTGTTTCAGATTTGGCCTAGCTTGGCTTCAGCAGGTTTGAGATTTATGATGTTCATGGCTTGGGCAATAAGTTTGATAGGTTTTGGGTATACTGGTTATGTTGGTTTTACGCAGGTTGATGGAAACAGGGGAATAGGTTTTTTGTTGTTAGGCCATATTGGTTTGTATGGTTTAGACTGGTTTTGTGTTGGTTGGACAGTAGAGATGATGGTTCTTTGTTTAGGCCATGTTGTGAAATGGTTTGAAAATGGTTAAGGTTGTGAAATTGTTTTTTGATATATGGTTTTGACAGGCTTATGGTGATGTTGGCTTGAGGGCTCAATCAGTTTTTTTCGGTGAGGTTTAGGCCATATTGGTTTTTATGGTTTAGACAGTGGGAATGGTTATGCAGGTTCTTGCTGGTTTGTATATTTTCTTGTTGACAACAATTTTTTCTAAGTTTTTTTTAAGGCTTGGAGATTGATTCCTTCTTTTTTGAAGTGATTTTGTTATGTTATAACCACTGCCTCCTTTGTTTACGTTACAGGCTGGAGATTTGAATATTTTTTTACAATATTCTTGGCCTTCTGCATCATACTGTTACATCTAGTTTGTCTCTATTCCTATTTCATGTTTTTACTTCCTACTGGCTGTGTTACTGCAGTTTGTCTTGTATCCCTTTCCTGCCTAAGCCAAACCTGTAAAACCACACTTCCTCCTCTCTTTCTCTCTCTCAGTACAGTTTTGACAATAAAATGATATGCTGTACTATTTTCTGAAATTGCAAAGGTGCTGGAATATGATGAAAAGGGAATGTTATATTGCTTGCAAATTGGTTTTTAACTGCATATTTTGACTTGCTTACTGCATGGCACAGTGGGAGCCTCTTTGTATGTTTGGCCTCTTCCTATATGGGCATGTTTACGTTGCAACTTGGCTTTGAAAGTGCATATGCTGTTGATTTTTTGTATGCTATTGTCAAACATTTGAATTGATGCATATTGTTTTGAACTATGCAGTGGGCTTTTAAAAATGCAATTGATTTGAAAAATGCAATTTTTGACAAAAATGAATTTGTGCATTCGTTTATAAAAAATTCCTCTCTTTTTTGTGAACTGGGAGAAATCCCGTGATTTGCAAAAAAGAGTAAACTGATTCCAGCCATTGCTTTTAATGATGAACATTAAATAATTTTTTGCTTTTAACTATTTATTCAAATCTGACTTTTCTTTTAATTGTTTTTGCAGGTAAATTTAAATGAGCAGACAAGAGGCATTGGATAGAAGATGAAGATTTAGAATTTAGGAAAATAGTTTTTTTATTTTACTTTAAGCATTTATGTAATTGCCATTATAAATATTTTGTAATAACACAATATTTAAATGATAATTGTAATAAATAGAATAAAGTGAATAAAATTCTATTATTTCCAAATTAATTCTTTTTTCTTTCCAATTATTTATCTATTGTTTATAATTCTTTCAATTATATAATAACTGAAAATCAAATCCAATCATTTAAATTCAGAATGATAAACGAATAAATAAACATCATTGGCCAATTAACAATTTTAATTATTTAATTCATTATTCATAATATTCTAAATTATAATAATTAAAAAATAGAATTTAATTATTTAACCTAGAATGATAAAGAATTAAATAATCATTGTTGACCAATTAATAAACCCATTCTCAAAATGTTTATTTCATTATTCATAAGTCTTTAAATTATATAACAATTGAAAATAGATTTCAATTATTTAAATCTAAGACTATAAATAATTAATAAACGTCATTTAAGTCTTGATCAGTTGATAAATTTAGCGTTCAACAAATAAATAGCTCTCGACTCGAAACACTTATGAATTTTTAAGATCAATAGATCAAAACACTTGTAATGTAATGATGCCGATGGGAGATGGTATCTTAGGTCAAAATTTGGGGTACAACACCAAGGACATCATCTGCTATGAATGCAATGAGCAATGACACTACAAGAGTGACTGTCCAAAGCTTCAGAGGGAAAAGCCCAAAAAGAAGTTTGGAAGAGAAAAGAAGAAAAGTCTCATGGCTACATGGGATGACTCTGACTCGTCTGAAGCTGACTCAGAATCAGATGATGAGAGAGCAAACATAGCTCTCATGGCCAACATTTCAGAAGACAGTGAAGCTTCTGAATCAGACTCAGAATCAGACACTGAAGAGGTATTTCCTGACTTTGCAATTAATTTTACTAAGGCTGAACTTGCTGAAAGCCTTAACGAAATTCTGGAAAGGTACCAGCAGATTATAGTTAAATTCAGAAACCTGAAAAGGAATCTTGAATTTGACTTTGATAAGACTGAGAGTCTTAAATTGGAAAATTCTGAGCTGAAAAATAAAATTTCAATGTTAGAAAATGTTTTACAAAACTCTCAGAAGGAAACAATTTCTGAAACTCCCAATAGCGCTGATAAGATCATCAAGGAGTATGATCATAGCTTTCAGAAGTTCCTTGCTAAAAGCATAGATAGAAGCAAAATGGCTTCAATGATCTATGGAGTTAGCAGAAACGACTGGAAGGGAATAGGATACCAAGGTAAGGTACCTACACCAAAGAATGCCATGGATTTAACTATTAAACACACTCCTCTGAACTCACATTTTGTGTATGGTCACACACATGATATTAAATATACTAGTAGTAAGTATTTTGTGAAACCAAAATTCAACCAGAGTTTTGGTAAATCTAACAAATCAGGACCCAAGAAAATCTGGGTACCTAAGGATAGAATAATACATGTTGCAGATATCTTTAGCAGCAAATCAGAAACACCAGTCATGGTACCTGGACTCTGGCTGCTCGCGACACATGACGGGAAGAAGGCATATGTTCCAAAGCCTGGAACTTAAGCCTGGAGGCCACGTTGGCTTTGGAGGCAATTAGAGGGGAAAGATCATTGGCTCTGGAAATGTAGGTAATGGAAATCTTCCCTCTATAAATAATGTTTTGCTAGTAGATGGATTAATGCATAATCTGTTATCCATAAGTCAATTAAGTGATAACGGTTATGATATAATCTTTAATCAAAAATCATGTAAAGCTATTAGTCAGAAATATGGGACTATCCTATTTAATGGAAAGAGGAAAAACAACATTTATAAAATCAAACTTTCTGAACTGAAAAGTCAGAATGTAAAGTGTCTTCTGTCTGTTAACAACGAGCAATGGATTTGGCACAGAAGATTGGGGCATGTTAGTATGAGAAGAATATCTCAGATTAACAAACTCAATCTGGTCAGAGGACTTCCTAATCTGAAGTTCAATTCAGATGTTATGTGTGAAGCATGTCAGAAAGGCAAGTTTGCAAAACCTTCTTTCAAATCTAAAAATGTTGTTTCTACCTCTAAGCCATTAGAACTTCTGCACATTGACTTATTTGGACCAGTTAAAACTGCTTCAGTCAGTGGCAAGAAGTATGGGTTAGTAATCGTAGATGACTATAGCAGATGGACATGGGTAAAGTTCTTAAGACACAAGGACGAGTCACACTCTGTGTTTGTTACCTTCTGTAACCAAGTTCAGAATGAAAAGGATCTTAGAATCGTTAAAGTCAGAAGTGATCATGGTGGAGAGTTTGAAAACAAAGATTTTGAGTCATTCTTTAATGACAGAGGCATTCTGCATGATTTCTCTTGTCCTAGAACTCCCCAACAAAATGGAGTTGTAGAACGAAAGAACAGAACATTGCAAGAAATGGCCAGAACCATGATCAATGAGACAAATGTTGCTAAGATCTTCTGGGCAGAGGCAATAAACACAGCGTGCTACATTCAGAATAGAATCTCAATAAGACCTATTCTGGAAAAGACTCCATATGAATTGTGGAAGAATAAAAAGCCCAACATTTCATATTTTCATCCATTTGGATGTACTTGTTTTATGTTAAATACAAAAAATTATTTGAACAAGTTTGACTCTAAAGCACAGAAGTGTATTATGTTAGGATACTCTGAACGCTCAAGAGGGTACAGAGTATACAATACAGAAACACAGATTGTGGAAGAATCAATCAGTGTTCGTTTTGATGATAAGCTTGACTCTGAAAAGTCAAAGAAGAATGAAGTTTTTGCAGGTATGGAAGTTGAATTTACAGGTTCTGAAGACAAGTCATCAGAAGCTCTCAACAAAGACACTCCTTCAACATCTGAAAGGAGCACTGCTAGCAATCCTACAACAGCTGCTGATCAACCTCAGAAGAGACTACCCAGAAGCAGCTTGGATCACCCAGAAGAAACTATCTTAGGAAGAAAGGAAGATCCAATCAGAACAAGAGCCAGCTTCAGAAACTCTGAAGAATCCCTCATGGGACTTGTGTCTCTGATTGAACCTTCTTCTATTGATGAAGCACTTCTGGACAACGACTGGATTCTAGCAATGCAAGAAGAGCTGAATCAATTCACCAGAAATGACGTATGGGATCTTGTTCCCAGACCAAAAGGATTCAACGTCATTGGAACAAGATGGGTGTTCAGAAATAAGCTGAACGAACAAGGTGAAGTTATCAGAAACAAAGCACGACTGGTAGCACAAGGTTATAGTCAGCAAGAGGGGATAGACTATACAGAAACCTTTGCTCCAGTCGCCAGGTTAGAATCTATCAAACTTTTAATTTCGTTTGCTGTTAATAAAGGCATCACTCTGTATCAGATGGATGTCAAGAGTGCATTCTTAAATGGTTATATAGAAGAAGAGGTTTATGTGCACCAACCCCCTGGTTTTGAAAGTACAAAAAATCCAGAATATGTTTTCAAACTAAAGAAGTCACTATATGGTCTGAAACAAGCTCCCAGAGCTTGGTATGAAAGACTAAGTAACTTTCTGCTAGAAAATGAATTCACCAGAGGGAAGGTGGACACTACCTTATTCTGTAAGTCAGTTAAGAATGACATCTTTGTTTGTCAAATTTATGTTGATGATATTATTTTTGGATCTACTAATCCTTCTCTTGGAATAAAATTTGCTAAGTGTATGCAGGCAGAATTTGAGATGAGCCTCATGGGAGAACTGAAATTCTTTCTGGGAATTAAGATCAATCAAAATCCAGAGGGAACTTACATTCATCAGAGCAAATACGTCAGAGAACTTCTGAAGAAATTTGACATCTCAGAATGTAAGCCATCAAAGATTCCAATGCATCCCACGTGCATTCTGGAAAGAGAAGAGGTAAGCAAAAAGGTAGAACAGAAGGTCTACAGAGGTATGATTGGTTCTCTCCTTTATCTGTCGGCTTCAAGGCCTGATATCTTATTCAGCGTATGTATTTGTGCTAGATTCCAATCAGATCCTAGAGAATCTCACTTAACAGCTGTTAAGCGAATTTTCAAGTATCTGAAAGGTACTACTAATCTGGTTTTATTTTATAGAAAATCTAGTGATTACAGCTTAGTAGGCTACTGCGATGCTGACTTTGCTGGAGACAGAGTAGAGCGTAAAAGTACTTCTGGAAGCTGCCAGTTTCTGGGAGAAAATCTGATCTCTTGGTCCAGCAAAAGGCAATCCACAATTGCGCTATCAACAGCATAAGCTGAGTACATAGAAGCAGCAGGATGTAGCACACAAATGCTCTGGATGAAAAGTCAGCTTGAAGACTTCCAGATTTTTGAGAGTAACATCCCTATACTCTGTGACAATACTTCTGCCATTTGCTTAAGTAAAAATCCTATTTTGCATTCTAGGGCTAAGCATATAGAAATAAAACATCACTTCATTAGGGACTATATTCAGAAAGGAATTTTGAACTTAAAATTTATTGATACAGACCATCAATTGGCTGATATCTTCACTAAACCTCTTTCTGAAGATAGGTTCAATTTCATTATGAAACATCTCAGCATGAAACTCTGCCCAGAGTGAAAATGTTTTAATTTTATATATTAACCTTCAGAATGTGTTTTCTTTTTACTGTGAACTTCTTATCAATCTCTTTTCAGAAAGATAGACATGCAGATTGTATCAGATTCTATTCTTAAAGATCTGAGCGTCTCAGCTCAAGGATAGATGTGCTGCTCACTAAATCAAACAAGTGTCATCCAATCATCAGCAAATCTCTGAAGCAGAACACGCGTGCACGCTTCTGAGAAGGCAAAACGCTGATTGGGTGCATTGAGACACATGTCTGGTAACCGTTTCAAGTATCTTTCTCAAATCCCCCAAAATCAGCAAGCATTAAATGCACGTAATTATGAGTTAAAACTGTAATCATGAATTAATTCTCTTTCTTAAAACCGTTTACGTTTTCAAAACTTATTTTGAACTCTATTTAAGCACATTAACATCATTCATTAAATTTTTACCGTCTCCTACATTCATACAAATATTTTCTGCATTCTTCTTGTGTGTTCATCCCTTTTTCAAAAGAAACCCTTTTCTCAAAACTTTTTCTCAGAAAAACCTAAGTGTGAACATGGCAACCTCTAGCAATGTTTCTGCAGGTTCTCAGAAGGAGGCTTCATCTGAACAATACAAAATTCCCTTCAGAACGCTCCTTACACCAGTGAAGAACTTGGAAGTTCTATCTGAACTGATTGTTGATTTCTCCAGCCTGAAGGAAAATGGATTCGATTTGACAGAAGAAGTTCGGGCACAAGGATGGGAGAGATACTTTGATAGGTTGGTGGGACCAACGTTCCCAGTATTGGTCAAAGAATTCTGGATTCATGCGTCCTCATCAACACATCAAGTTACTTCCTATATAATGGGAAAGAAGATTGTGATCACTGAGGATCACATTGCTAGACTTATTGGATACAACGGTGGTGGCATCCGCTGTATCGACATGGCAGAAAGATGCTCAGATGCTGCTGTCATTGCAAGAGAGATTTTCACCCATGGGGTTCCCAACAGCAAAATCAGAGACTTGAAGGATCAGCACAGAATATGGGCGAAGATTATTCTGGGGTGCTTTAATCACAGGAAGCCCACAAGCTCTCCTGATTATATAAACATAGATCAGCAGTTTCTGATCTATTTTATTAATCATAAGGTAAAAATTAACTTGGCTCATCTTCTGTTTAATCACCTCAGGACCAGCGTCAAGGAGACAAGAGAGGAAGAAAGGATAAAAAGGGATTGGATACCCTTTGGCAGGTTAATATCAGATATTCTGACTGAGAATAGGCTGATAGAACACCTTACAGAAGCTCAGGAATTAAGTTCTATTGAACCTACTGTTGGCAAGCCTCTGAACGCCAAGAATCTGAAGAAAATGAAACTGATAGAGAATATCAGAAAGGAGCCCAACGTCACTCCTCTGGCTGACATCACCAGCAGAAGAGTCCCTCTGGACGACTTTCCAATATTTTCTGAGATTGACTCTAAACCAGTCATTGTTCTCAGATACTTGGACGCTTGCAAGGCTGATGGCACAAATCCCACTCTGAACATTAAAGATCTGCACCAGCAAAATCCAGAAGTTACTGTGAAGAAGACGAAGAAAAGAAAGGCTACTTCAGAAGGACCATCCCAGCAGACCCCTAAGAAGAGAGGTAATCTATCTGCTGCTAATGTTTTAAATTCTTCTGCTATTCCAACATCAATCCCAACCCCAGCTTCATTTGAACTTCCAATCCCCATACCAACCATTAATGAAACCGAACCAGAGGCTGACCCTTCTGAGTCACTAACTCTCAGGAGATCCCGCACCAAATCCCAAAATCCAAAACCCACAACATCAACAGAATCAGAACTTGACAAAGTTCTGTCTGAAATTGATCAACGTGCTTCCGCTCCCCTCTCAAAAAATCCAAACACTCAACCAGAAACTGCCCACTCTCCTCAACCAGAACATACTCTCTCACCCATACCAGAACAACCAAAAATTCCACCTCCTTCTCCACAACCAGAAATTCCTCCTCCCTCTCCTCAACCAGTACTTCATCCACTTTCACCTCAACCATCACCTCCACAACCTGAGTTTCAACACTCTGAAACTCCATCACCTGAACATCAAACTCCTGAACCTCTTTCACCTCAATCCTCTGAACCTCAACCCTTGGAAATTCAGCTGCCTTGTGGTACAACTGTAAACATACCCCAGCTGCCATCCTCACCAGAAACTACCCCTCCAAATACTCCAAACAGTCCAATTATCATTTCTGACTCTCCCACTCCATCTCCCAAACAAAATACAGAAGACCACAGCAAGACCTTTATTGATTTGACAATCCTTAACCGTCTTGCTGGCCGTAAATATAAAATAGCCATCCCCAAACCCAAACAACTAGATGTTCGTGCTGGCATTTTGAATTTTGAAACAGGCTTGCAGAATTGGATTGCTTCTCTGAAGCAGGTTTGTCCTGGAATGATTGATCCTGCTGCTTCATACCATCTCTGGACTCAATTCAGAAAGTGGGTACGCGCTGAAGCCCTCAAGCTGCAAGACATCAATTATGAACAGGCCCAACAGAACTTCAGCAAGCTACTGAAGGAAGTTGAAAGTCAGCTGCCAAAGGAGGAAGTGCTCTTTCTGGATAGTGAGCCATGGTCTGAGAAGCGTCCAACTTCAAAAGTGCAGCCAACAGAAGATCAGACAGTTCAAGCTGAAGATGTTAGTCAAGCTGAAGATGTTGGAGAAAGCTCTCAGAAGCATCCTGCTTCTGACGTTTCTCAAGCTGCCTTGGACAGGCAGACTCTGGAAGAGCTGAAGCAGAATGATATTCGTCTGCAGCAAAGAATGGATGAGAATGATCAGAAGATGAAGGAAAGGATGGATGTGCAAGACAACAAGATTGATACAGTAGTCAGCATGGTGCACAAGCAGAATGAAACTGCTGATCAGATTAAGACAATGCTAGAGACTCTGTTCACACGCCTTCCACCCCAACCTTAGATTTTCATTTTTTGATGTTTTCATTGTTTTCTCTCCATTTTTTATGTACTATCTTCTATGCTCTGAATTAAATATAACAGTTTTTCTGCTCTGATTGTTTTAGCTTATATTACTTACACTTTTTGATTGCTGACAAAAAGGGGGAGAACAAGAATGATATTTTTCAATAACGGACTACTGAGACAAAAAGTCTCAAACATTCTAACACTCTGATATACTTGAATGTTTTCTATTTTTTCATAAGCCTACAGGTAGAAGAAGTTAATCATCTCTGATACACTGAAGCTCTGACATTCTGATCTGATACACTGAAGCTCTGATATTCTGATGTTCAAAGAAAGTCAATAAAGATCTGATCCTGAAGAACTCTTGGAATTAAAAAGGGAAGTAATAAACACAGGGGGAGTATCTCCGATCTAAACTCTGATATCTCTTTATCCCTTATCTTTGATAACTTCCTATTTAATTCTGATACAATTTATTATTTGGTTATCTCTGATACTTTTCACGTTAATTTTCAATTAAAAAATATCTAGTTTTTGTCATCATCAAAAAGGGGGAGATTGTTAGAACAAAGTTTGAATCTACTACCCTAAGTTTAAGTTTTGATGATAACAAAATACAAAGATATATTAATTGTATGATTCATGTAAGACACATATGCTACCTAAAAAAAATTACATTCTGTTTTACAGAAACTCTGATGGACATCAGCAAGAGAACATCATCATCAGCATCAGAAGATAAGATATCAACATCAGCATCAGAAGATGTCATATCAGATGCCAGAATCAAAAGATCAACTTGTGCTCACGCTGAAGCTTGATGAACAGATATGCGCTTAACAATCTGAACTCTGATCAAGACAACAACAGTTCATCAGCACCTAAGCAGCGTCAGAATGAGCCAAAGCCAGAACACGCTTAAGTGGCAACGGTACTGTGCATTCAAGATGCTTTATTACCAACGGCATCATTCCAGACAAGATCTGCTTAATATGGAAAGAATGTTATTGGCATTGAAACGGAATTACTCACTCCAACGTACCATTTTTCCAATGCTATATAAACAAGTCAGTGAAGATTGAATTGGCTAATGCTCTACAACACTCTACACGCCTAAAGCTATTCATCATCTTCCTCACTCTCAGTTTGCTAAAGCTCTCAAATTCTTTACTCAATATTTTAGCACTCTTGTACTCATAAGCTTAACGTGTGTAGTATCACAGTTGTGATAAACAGTTTTTGTAGAAAACATTCAACACACTTAGATTTCAATTCTTTGTAAGAAAGTATTTCCTTGAGAAACCGGTTTGTGGTTTGACTCAAGAAGGCTTTAGCAGTTGTTAAAGCAGTTGTAATATTCAGTTGAATATAGTGGATTAAGACCTCGTTGGAGAGAGGCGAAATCAACTTGACGGGTGGACTGGAGTAATTTGAGATCAAACGAACCAGGATAAAAATACTGTGTTGACTGCAATTGATTTCAAGTTTTTACAATTCGACCCCCCTTCTTGTGTTTTTCACTTCTTCAGTATTTGCACAAAGTTAACTCGGATGGTGTTTCTGCGAATGGAAGCCATAATCTACAAAACAGAACAAAGATAAATCCCCTCGGTCTTTGAAATGGTTAGTAAATGAAGTATGCATGCTATGTTATGATGCATGATGTCATGGTAAAACACACAACAGGTATAGCAGATAACAGACATGGTAAAGGAAAACAAGTCACACAAGAGCCCTTAAGTTTCAGGCTTGCATGGAGTTTAGGTACTACCCTCTTGAAGTTCAGTTGGTTTCAACCTATCCTAATAATAGTAATCGGGTTCTAGAGGTTCTCAATATAATTGACCATCCTCCATCGGTCATGGTTTCAGCTCACGCAATCTTTTCTTGCAGCCAGAACTATCTCGAGAGTATGGTCTCAATGAGTGTAGTATCAAGTATCAACCAATTCTCAGCTTTACACCGAGGCCGGCTATCTCACTACTTCCTATGGCCAAGTTGGTCAATTATAGGTTCTAAGGTCAGTTGATGCTTAACGACACACATAGCATCCCCGTATTCTCCTCGTTTCTCCATAAGGGATACCGGTACCAACCAATGTGCCACATCAACATAGCTACTGCTTCAACCGTATCGGTCTACACCGTACAGTTCCCTTATAGTTTATTGCTACTTACCTAAAAGGTGTCTGTGATACGGTGGCCAGAACCGGGACGTGTTTCCCTATTTTTTAAGGAATTTGCTGGTTTGCGTTTTGCGTTTGTGTTCGCAAAATGTCGCGGTAAGCAAGAGTCGCCACCGACTTTTATTTTATCCAACAAGGAAAGGGAAAAAGCACTGAAAAATTCCTTTTTCGAGATATTTCTGAGTACGGGGGGTAGATTATAGAAAGGGAAGGTATTAGCACCCTTTCTATCCGTAGTTATCTACAGGCTCTTAGGTACTTGCTCATCATTTTCAAAATTGTTTTCTTTGTGTTTGTGTGCTTTGAAAAGTTTTTGTTTTGACTTCGATTTAACTCTTGCTTCTGTCTTCAAGAGTGTAATGAAGTGTTTTTGAAAACTTTGTTTGTAAAGGAGTGTAAGTGTAAAAAATTTGTTTTGATTGAGCAAGTACTTAAGAA
Organism: Vicia faba; assembly: GCA_948472305.1. Lineage (NCBI taxonomy): Eukaryota > Viridiplantae > Streptophyta > Magnoliopsida > Fabales > Fabaceae > Vicia > Vicia faba. The sequence continues at coordinate 1,728,841,044 of OX451736.1, read as the reverse complement.
ATAATCTACCTACTCGAAAAAAGAATTGTTCTATGTTTGTTTCCTTTAGACAGCGCTATCCCACTATTAGTGAGTAGGTAGCACCGTCGTTGGAGTTTGAGGGTCAATTCGAAAGGGACGTATGGTCACTAAAGCAATGTTAGGACATCTTAGTAATAACCCTAATGTCTTAGATCAATTTTCCGAGGCAACAATATTCGAGGTAACCTTTCCGAGGCAACTATGATCTTTGGATAAAAGGATGACCACTAAAGCATCCCATACTCAATAACCGTTTACCGAAGGCAACCAAGTGGGAGTATACCCTAGCAGTGCGCATGTGCGAGTGATTCAATTTCAGATTATTTATCTTTGCACATATTAGGGTTATCTAACTGTTTTAAAATTAAGCATACATTCTTGTCATGCATCCTATTATCATACATCTAACAGTTAATAATTTGCGGAATTTAAAGTGCGGAAATTAAACTACGCTATTACAAGGCTTCGGGTATTTACATAGCCAAAAACAAACCCTTTGAAAATAAAGCGATAAAAATAAATAAATGTCCTAATTAAACTATTACAAACTGTAAGCAGTTACACCAATATGATAAATAATAAAAATAAAGCGCATGAGAAAATTAGAACAAATGAGAACTAGGGTTTTGACCCTTCTATCCTAATTAGAAGAAAAAATGTTTTTTGTTGTTTTTTAATATTTTTTAAGAAAAAGATTAGGTTATAAAAATAAATGTACAAATTAATTAGTGATTAAATTAATTAATGAAAATAATTACATTGCCTATTTTTGGTTTTTTTTGGTTATTTTAGGAAAAAAATAAAATATAATTAAGTTAGTAATAAAACCTATTTATTCTAATTATTTTTAAGTTATTTACAAAAGAATTAAAATTATCTAAAGTTAATAACCTAATTAAATTAATTTAACTTTTTTGATAAAAAATAAAATCTAACCTATTTTGTGAAAAGTAATATTTTTGTGATTTTTTGATAAAAAAGAAAATAATTTGATTGTTAGTTAAATAAATAAATTAATTAATTAAAAGAAATAAAATAAAATAGAAAATAAAATAGAAAGAGAGAATGGGCCTGAAAAGTATTTGGAGGGGTGCAAATAGCCAGATCTGGGCCCAAAAGTGTGAGGTCCACGTTGACTTGTGAGATCTTATGCTACACGTTTGACTTGGCTTTTGGTGTTCCCTCCTGGATGGCCATCAGATTTGGCCATCTGACACTTGGCTGGATGGATTGTGATGGACCATAGTGGATCTTGGCTTTGCATACACATGTGATTGCCTGAAAGAAAATAATATTGAGAAAAGTAGGGGACCTGGGATTCGAACCCAGGTCCTGAAGCAATATCTACGCCTTTGCTACCACTGCACCACTCGTTCTTATTTGTACATATGAATAATAATAATAATATATAAAACAAATGGAATAATAAAATATTCAGCGCGAAATTCAAATGGACGAGTGACGGCTTGCCACGTCTTCGTCTCCTTCCTCTCTCAGTGGCTTGCCACGTCTTCGTCTCCTTCCTCTCTTCGTCTCCTTCCTGCAATTCCTTAAAATCAAATACAAGTGATATAAATGACCACCAAGGCCATGAATGGACTCGTCTGGTTTTGCTGAGCACAATGGTGGCCCTTTCATGGCCCAATTTTGCCTGTACGCCAAGATCCCAATTTGAAACTATAAACCCTAATAATGGTGAAATCCAATATAGGTCATATAAATGAAATTAAACGATGCAGGAAGCTTGCAAATGTTCTATGGATCAAAAATATATGATTAATTCATGCTAACAATGCCTAAATCGTGCTAACCGAATTCAAAAATTGATGGATATCATGATGGACTTACAGAGCTTTCTGGGATTGGGAAGGCTTTGTTCTTGATTGCTTTAGCTTGCTGAGACTCCCATGAATCAATTGGGATAAGCAAAGATTCTTGTATTGGCCTCTAAGTGCAAATTCGATTCACCATTTTTTCTTGATTTTTCCAAGTTTGATTCTTGTCATGCGCCTGTTTCTAACCTAGCTTTGAGTCTGCACACGTTATATATGTATCAAGGAATGTATTAGGGTTGATAGCTGATCTCAATCTTCCCCAATCAATGAATTGGATCTTGATTTGATACACCTTGAAAATCTTTCCAAAAATGGCTTAATTCAATCTTTTTGTACACACCATGCCTTGATACGAATTTGAATATTTGCTAGCTGTATAATAAAACCTGAAACAAGCATAAAATCTTTTGTTTTCAATATTTTGGATTTTATATGATTTATTTTGATTAAAATTGATTTAAATCAAATAAAAATCAAAATAAATAATAAAAACACGATAATGACAAGTGGCAAGGGCTAGAGCTCGTGGACTATGTTGCCAACTCAAAACAAGTGAAAAACATTGGTCCCATTTGGCAAAATTTGAAGTTTTAGGCATAGTTGACTTTTGGCAATTTTGCAAAAAGGGTCAACTTCACCAATGCATAACTTCCTCAATTTTGACTATTTGAAGGTGTTCTTGGACTTTTTAGAAATCTTGATATGTCCTCTAATCAATCCTTTTGGTCTCATATCAATTTGATATTCCATGCTCATGTATGAAGCTTTGACAAAAAAAGTGTTTTTGTTGACTTTTCAAAATGACCTATAATGTCCAAATTCACAACTTCTTGTGAGTGGATATCTTGAACTTGGGAGATGAAGAAGGATTGTAGGAAATGGAATCCTCTTAAAAATGAGCTTTGGATGGGTCATTTCCCATAAAGTATGAGAAAGTTATGCTTGGTCAAAGTTGAGTTGACTTTTCCTATAAAACCCTAATTTAGCAACTTTTGAGTCTTGATGAATTATCAGAAATACTTGATGAATAATGATCAACCCTTGATCAAATGATGAAATATACTTCAAAATGATAATGTTGACTAAAAATCTTGAAGTTTGAATGTATGTGGGCCACAATTGACTTTTGCCCTAACACGGTCGATTTTCAGGCCTTTGAGCAATTGACTGAGCAAACTTCCTCTGCAAGGCTTGAAACTTGACATGCATGATATTGATAACATATTAAGGCATTTGTGAGAATTTGGGATCCCTTGGACTCAAGTATCTTAATGCAACATGAAACCCTAATTTGAGGTAGACTGCCTTAGGAGAGAGCTTGTCTGGCCAACCCTTGGACTACCTTGAGCAACTTGGGGATCTTTCTTGAAATGTTTTGGAGAAATATGGGAGGGAAAATTTTGGGGTACAACAGCTTCCCCTATTCAATCTTCTTAAACCTGAGGATGTAGATTGACTTTCGTGCCTTTCGTGATCTGAAGGTGGAAGAGGATTGAACACTAGAGTGCCCAGAAATTTGCACTCGCATGAAGTGGTAATTGTCTGGTGACGTCGGGAATGGGCTTAAAGATGCCATCCGAAGGAGTGTCGATCGCATAAGTGATTCCTTAGCGAGAGCTGGTATACCTGTCGTTGAGGAAGATTCCGCTGGGGAAGGCTGATCTTTGTTGAGAGAAGTAGAATTTTAGGAGCTTCGTCGTCCGTTATTCTGCTGGTGATTCATCTCTGTTTGAATTTTAGGAACTTCGGTCATCCGTATTCTACTGAGGAAAACATCTCTGTTGAATTTTAGGAACTTCAGTCGTCCGTATTCTACTGAGGAAAACATCTCTGTTGAATTTTAGGAACTTCGGTCATCTGTATTCTACTAAGGAAACATCTCTGTTGAATTTTAGGAACTTCAGACGTCCGTATTCTACTGAGGAAACATCTCTATTGAATTTTAGGAACTTCGATCGTCCGTATTCTACCGAGGAATCATCTCTGTTGAATTTTAGGAACTTCGATCGTCCGTATTCTACTGAGGAATCATCTCTGTCGAATTTTAGGAACTTCGGTCGTCCATATTCTATTGAGGAATCATCTATGTCGAATTTTAGGAACTTCAGTCATCCGTATGTTACTGAGGAATCGTCTCTGTCGAATTTTAGGAACTTCGGTCGTCCGTATTCTACTGAGGAATCATCTCTATCGAATTTTAGGAACTTCGGTCGTCTGTATTCTACTAAGGAATCATCTCTGTCGAATTTTAGGAACTTCAGTCATCCGTATTCTACTGAGGAATCGTCTCTGTCAAATTTTAGGAACTTCAGTCATCGGTATTCTACTGAGGAAACATCTTTGTCGAATTTTAGGAACTTCGGTCGTCCGTATTCTACTGAGGAATCATCTTTATTGAAGAGGAAAGTTTAATTTTAGGAACTTTGGTCGTCCGTATTCAACTGGGGATTAAACTGTTATCAGTCGTACCCGAGCTTCACAGCTTGAATTTTGTGAGAATTTGATTGTATCTTTCCTGAAAGGTAAAGATTAATTGTATGTAATGCATGATATGTATCAGGCAATGATGTTCTCAAAATAAATGAGACTGTGTTGTATGATGCGTATGCATCTCACGATGTATGGAAATGTAATGTTTTTAGTTGGGAAAAATAAATCCCGGATAGCTGCTGGAGAAAAGAGTTGAATTCTTCGTTTCCGCTGGGGATAGTGAATGAAGATGATTGTGAGAATAAACCTGCGGAAGAATAACTCTGCTGGGGAATAAACTGACAAGGAAATGACTCTGGGGAGGACATACTCTGCCGGGGGATCTGTTGATTTGGAAGAATAACCTCAGCCGAGGATGAATTATCGTTGTTGGCGATAATGAAACTCTGTTGGGAATTGAATTTCTATTTGTGAAAGGAATGAACTCCACTGGGGATGATTTTCCAGTTGCGACTTCACTGGGGATAACCTTTTAGGCTCTACTAGGGACAATCCTCCAGCCTCTACTGGGGATAATTTTCCAGTGCTGATGATAGATAAACTCTGCTTGGGGAGAATTTTACCGACTCATTCGCGGTTGCTAGCCTCAGCTGGGGAGAGTTACCACTACTGTCTTTCTCTTACTCTGCGGGGAGTGAATGTACCTTAGTCATGTTCTTCAGCTAAATCTATCCATGTACCTGGTAGGCAGAGCAACTGTAAGGTCTGGACAATTCTTATTTGCCCCTGTTTCTGATATTACGAGTAATCGCCTTTTGTTTCATAGGTAAATATTTATGAATAACAATTATTGTCAAATGCATATATCAAAAATGAACATTGGGCGTTCTTGAAAAACAAAACAGAAAAAAGAAAAACAATTTGAAATTTCCTTGTGAAAATGAATTGTATTGACTTTGAAGTTAGCCTGAAAATAGGCGTTTTTGTACAAGAGGCTGACGTCCTAGTAAGAGAACGCCGCCGAACAATAGAATTTATACAGTTTGTGAAAAATAAAGAAAAACAGCTATGTCAATAATCCCACTGGGTTCCAACTCTGCTATAGCCTTTATATCCTCGAGCATCTCATCACTTTGTTACTTGGTTGAAGGTAAATCATATTGATTAGTTCCATCCGAGCCTGATAGTCGATACTGAAGTCTGGTTGCAAGATGATCCAATGAGACATAGTGTTACGCTTTAATCCCTAATTTTTGCCTGGACCGCCCTTTCGGATTTTCAGTCCACCGGGATACCCTTTTTTGCCCAAGCCGCCTTTTCAGGTTTTCGACTTGCCGGGTGTACAGATCTTTTTCATTTTCATCCCTTATTTTTTCCCGAACCCTTTTGGTTCGCCGGGAAGCCCTTATTTTTGCCTAGGCCAGTCGACCTAGCGGGTCTTTGATTATGCGTAGTATTTTTTCACTATGTCTGCATTGACGGGGTGAGGAAGGTCGTCACCATCCATGGTGGTTAGAACCATAGCTCCTCCCGAGAAAACATTCTTAACCACAAATGGCCCTTCGTACGTAGGGGTCCATTTGCCCCTGGGATCACCTTGTGGCAGGATGATGCGCTTGATCACCAGATCCCCAACTTGATACTCTTGTCGTCTAACTTTCTTGTTAAATGCCTTGATCATCCGCTTTTGATACGTTTGACCATGACAGATAGCAGTAAGTCTCTTTTCATCAATTAAGTTCAGCTGATCAAGTCGGGTCTGAATGCAGTCATCTTCGCTCAAACCTGCATCCTTCATGATCCGAAGAGAGGGTATCTGAACTTCAATGGGCAAGACTTCCTCCATACCATATACCAAGGAATAGGGTGTTGCCCCTGTTGACGTCCGCGCAGAGGTACGGTACCCATAAAGAGCAAATGGTAACATCTCGTGCCAGTCTTTGTATGTCACCGTCATCTTCTGCACAATCTTCTTGATATTCTTATTAGCCTCTTCAACAGCCCCATTAATCTTCGGCCGGTAAGGAGAAGAGTTGTGATGTTGTATCTTGAACTGTTTGCAGAGCTCGGTGATCATCTTATTGTTGAGATTTGTACCATTGTCCGTAATGATCCTCTCTGGTACAGCGTATCGACAGATCAGATTGTGCCGAATAAACCATGCCACGACATTCTTGGTTACATTAGCAAAGGAAGCTGCCTCAACCCACTTTGTAAAGTAATCAATTGCTACCAGGATGAAATGATGCCCGTTGGACGCAGTAGGTCTGATCTCGCCAATCATATCGATGCCCCACATTGCAAAGGGCCACGGAGCTGTCAAGACGTTCAGAGGAACTGGAGGTATGTTCACCTTATCAGCATAGACTTGGCACTTATGACAGGTCCGAGAATGCTGATAACAGTCGGCTTCCATGGTGGACCAATAATATCCTGCCCGAAGGATTTTCTTTGCCATGGTGTGTCCACTGGAATGAGTTCCGAAAGTACCTTCATGTAACTCCACCACGATTCTTTCCGCTTCATTCTTATCCACACAACGCAGTAAGGTCGAGTCATGATTACGCTTGTAAAGGATACCATTACTGATGAAGAATTTCGCAGCGAACCTCCTCAAAAACTTCTTATCATTAACAGATGCGCCCTCGGGGTATTCCTGAGCCTCAAGATACCTCCTTACCTCGTGAAACCAGGGTTTATCTTCTACCTCTTCAGTCTCAATGTCACAACAATGTGCGGGTTCGTCCAACCTCTCAATGGTAATCCGAGGAGCCTCATTGTCCCACCTGACTTTGAACATAGAAGACATCGTAGCTAGCGCGTCCGCTAACTGATTCTCCTCTCTAGGGAAGTGTTCAAAGGTTATCTCTTCGAAGTGTGGAAGCAATGTCAATACATACTCTTTATAAGGAATAAGATTTGGGTGCTTCGTATCCCACTCGCCTTTGATCTGACTGACCACGAGAGGGGAATCTCTGAATACACTTAAGAACTTAATCCTTAGGTCAATAGCTGCTCGAAGACCCATGATGCATGCTTCATACTCCGTCATGTTGTTGGTGCAGTTGAAACATAGTCGGGCGGTGAACGGAGTATGAGAGCCTTCAGGAGATACGATCACGGCGCCAATGCCATTAACCAAAGCGTTTGAAGCTCCATCAAAGTACATAGACCATCGAGATCCCTCCTCAGGTCCTTCATCCGGTCCAGGTATCTCACAGTCAGTCACCAACATGATATTCTCATCCGGGAACTCAAAATTCATAGACTGGTAATCATCCACTACCTGATGTGCCAGATGATCTGCCAACATACTTCCCTTAATTGCCTTTTGTGTCGTGTATTAGATGTCATACTCAGTCAAGATCATCTGCCATCTTGCTATTCTTCCGGACAAGGCAGGCTTTTCGAAGATATACTTGATTGGGTCCATCTTTGATATCAATAGAGTAGTGTGAGTCAACATATACTGTCTCAGCCGGCGAGCATCCCATGCCAAAGCGCAACAAGTTTTCTCAAGCAGTGAGTATCGGGTCTCACAGTCGGTAAACGTTTTACTAAGGTAGTAAATAGCATGCTCTTTTCGGCCAGACTCGTCATGTTGCCCCAGCACGCACCCCATTGAATTGTCGAGTACTATCAAGTATAAGATCAGAGGTCTCCCTTCAACTGGAGGCATCAGAATAGGTGGCTCTTGGAGATATTCTTTGATCCTTTCGAAAGCGGCCTGACATTCATCGTTCCATCTTACCACTTGATCTTTCTTCAGTAGCTTGAAAATTGGCTCACAAGTAGCAGTCAAATGTGAAATGAATCGGGCAATATAGTTCAGACGTCCCAAAAATCCTCTGACTTCTTTTTCTGTTCGGGGAGCTGGCATTTCCTGTATAGCCTTCACCTTTGCAGGATCCACTTGAATACCTTTATCACTAACGACGAAGCCCAGCAGCTTACCAGACCTCACTCCGAAGGTGCACATGTTCGGGTTTAACCTCAATTTATACAACTTCAACCTGTCAAATAGTTTCTGAAGATGGTCAAGGTGTTCTTCCTCAGTCTGGGACCTTGCAATCATGTCATCAATGTATACCTCAATATCATGATGGATCATGTCGTGGAACTAAGCGACCATGGCGCGCTGATATATTGCCCCAACATTCTTCAACCCGAAAGACATGACTTTGTAGCAAAAGGTACCCCATTGAGTAACGAAGGTTGTCTTCTCCATGTCTTTGGGAGCCATCTTAATCTGATTGTAACCAGAGAAACCATCCATAAAGGAGAAGACCTTATGCTTTAAGGTGTTGTCAACCAGAACATCGATATGAGGCAGAGGGAAATCATCCTTGGGGATCGCCCTATTCAGATCCCTATAGTCAACACACATTCGAACCTTACCATCTTTCTTCGGCACCGGAACCACGTTGGCAACCCACTGCGGGTAAGAAGTAACTGCTAGAAAACCGGCATCAAACTGTTTCATAACCTCAGCTTTGATTTTTTCAGACATCTCTAGGCGTATTCGGCGAACTTTCTGTTTCACTGGAGGACAGTCTTCCTTGGTGGGCAGGCGGTGAACCACAATATCAGTATCCAAACCAGGCATATCTTCATAAGACCAGGCAAAGATCTCAACATAGTCACACAACATCTGAATTAACCGTCGCTTGACACTAGATTCCAGATTTGCATCGATCTTCACCTCTTTCTTGTCTTCCTCCGTACCCAGATTTAATGTTTCTACTGACTCTTCATGCGGATGTATGGCCCTCTCTTCCTGAAGTAACAGTCTAGCAAGTTCCCCCAGGCACTTCGTAATCATTCTCACCTTCGTCCTCGACTTGGTTGATCAGACTTTCAAAGTCATAACTGGCAGTAGCAGATTCATTATCAGTGGGATCCAGAGTGGATATAGACCTGTATATGTGAGTGTGTGTAAGACAAATAGCTGTTTTGATAAAGTGTAAAAATAGAAAGGAAAGACAAGGAGCGCAAAATTTGTAATGCAAGAAAACGTCCAATGCTTTTATTGATGATATATGGAAATGACACATAATAAGCCCTCAAACAAAGCCACGATGCCTCGGGCAAGGCACCGGGCCATAAAAGTTTCAAATTGTCTGTTACAAATCCAAAACAAGAGTCTTATTACTGTGTAATAAAAGAAACTGGCACGAAGTCCTTTGCCGTCCAATTGCTTAATCCACCGTCGGTAGTCGAGTAAATCCAGCTATCGAAATCAGACTCTTTATCATCTCCAATTGCATTGACTCCCGCGTCATGTTTTGGCATAGGAGCAGTAATGACGTTAGGCTTTTCTGGAGCTTCAAACTCAATCTCTTTAGCTTCAATCAGATCCTGCACTTTATTCTTCAAAGCCCAGAAGTTGTTCGTATCATGCCTCGGGCAATCAGAGTGATAAGCACAACGGGCGTTCGGATTATACAACGGAGATGTGGTGCTGTGATTCTTTGGAGTTCCCTCAGAGTTACCAAGTTGGTTTTCAACAGTTGCGGAAGAATTTGAGATAGAGTCATACTGAGCCGAGTATATTGCCTTTGCGGCCTCTCTACTCTTTGTTGAGTGTTGCGTTGTGAGGCAACAACAGGTCTTGATATAACTACCGCATTAACTGCTTGGCAGCGTTCAGGTCGGTTTTGGCTTCTCGAGCTGTAAACTGCACTAGATTCCTTCTTAAAAGGCTTCTTCTCTGTACTTGACGAAGCACCCTTCTGTATCTTGCCGCTCTTGATACCGGCCTCAACTCTCTCCCTAGTCATAATCAATTCAGTGAACCCAGACGATGAACTACCGATCAAATGATTGAAATGCGGACCAGACAAAGTCCAAAGAAACATATCCACCAACTCCCTATCAGCCAGAGGGGGTTGTACTCTTCCAGCAAGGTCTCTCCATTTCTGAGCGTAGTCCTTAAAACCTTCGCTCGCACCTGTTGTACCCCAAAATTTGCCCTCTCAATTCTCAAGGCCTTTCTCACAAGGATTCTCAAAGTTTCAAGCTTGAACAAGTGCATTTGGATTTTCCAATACCAAAAGGAAACTGTCAAAAAGGGGGAAAACAGATAAAATTAATATTTTCGCAAATTTGGATAAAAACAAGTGTCCTTCGTTTCAGCTCTTTCGATTGGCTTTTTGGCCTCTTTCGACACAAGCTTGGCTTGCATCCTTCGATTGGCCTCTTGACCTCTTTCAACACAAGTTTGGCTTGCATCCTTCGACTGGGCATGGGCCTCTGACACAGTTTGGTTTGGATTCACGAGGAAAAGAGCCTCTTGTAATTTACAAGGCAAAAACCCTCTTGATGGTGTCCTTCGATCCAGGAGGAAAAAGCCTCTCTTTTACCCTCTTTCGATCACACATCCTGCCCTTGCACGTTTTTTTTCCGTTTGGGGGAGTGACTTCTCCAGCGTTGCAAACTTCGATTGAGGCTTCCATCCCAAGAGCATTAATTTGGCCCATTCGAAGGATTGTCTAGGGGAGTCATTCGAACGTCACTTCGATTGAAAAAAAGAAGATGGTTTCTGAAAGTCTGGTCGAAAGGTGAGGTCAGGGAGTCAAAACAAAAGGATGAGAGGCCAAAGGCATTTGTTGACTAAGACTCATGCGCTTCCAGGCAGGGGCCTAATTCACTAGCCATAAAACGCCAGGACTGCTGCACAGCAGTTCTGAAGCACTGTCCAAATTCCTTGCACTGAAATGGCAATAAAATACTGCCCCTCGAAAGCTACAAATACAGCATACTCATTTTGTTTGAATTTTTTGTTTTCCCTCCCAAAGCATCAACCTAAGCCATCTATAAATATGAGCCTCCACCACACATGTTGGGGGGACCTTTTTGGCCAGTCGAACGAATCTGCAGAAAATTCTCTAACAGCTTTCAAACACATATCCAGAATCCAAACACATATCCAGAATCCAAACACTTATCCCCTTGTAATCTGAAACGTCCCTATACCTTGTTACCCTTCGAATCCAGTAGGAAGAACCTCACACTTGTTCTTCTCTTTCAAATCCAGTATCAAAGACATAATCATTGGTCCCTCCCTTCGAATCCAGAAGCATCCAAGGAAACCAATTAAAGGCCCAGCACACGTTCCAGCCTCAAGCAAGGTAAGTCATTCGTAACCTTGAACCCTTCATTTCTAGCGTAACATGTAAATAAGCTTCCTTTTCGTTTCAAATATATACGTAATATTTTCTACCTTTTCGTTTCCACCCTTTAGTTTGTTTTTATTGCTGCTCCTTTTGGTTTGGTTCTTTGGTTGGTTACATATGCTTTAAGAACTAACTTGGCCCTGACGTAATGATAGCGTGGCCTTAGGCCATGTTACTATTTAATGTCTCAAACGAAATAAATAGGAGACAGGAATATGATACGAAGCCTCAGGCTTCCTCACTGACTCCAGGCCCGGTCGAAGGAGGCAGAAAAGAAGATTACATCTTGCACAGATTCCAGGCCTAATCGAAAGGCGCAACATGCTGTCCCCCTGGTCCCAATCGAAAGGCACAACATGCTGACCGTGAGGCCTCAGTCGAAAGTCATGCCTTCACCCTTTTCAGGCCAAATCGAAGAGAGCCGGAATGTGCAGAATCGAAGGATTTTCTGCCCCAATCGAAAAACCTTCATTTTTCTTGCTTTTATTTTATTTTTGCCTTTATATTTTTATGCCTTTCAATATGGTTGTAATAGCGTAGGATTTTATCTTTCTGCATTTTATTTACTTTGTACGAATGCTAGTAATTAGGCTTGTATGACAAGATAAAAATCAACAAGTAGACAACCCCTAATCAAAGATTAAATGCATGAAATCAATACACAATTCACACTTGCACCCCTAGGTTAATCCCGCTTATTGCCTTCCCAAATGGGCCATGCTTGCACGTTAAGTTTCTTTGGCAAGACGAATCAAAATGATCATAGTCCCTCGATGACGCTTTCGAAAGTTGCCTATCAAAATGATCATATTCCCTTCAAGCAAAATTGCCAAAGACACTTGGCACCATTTCATTCATGGTCCATACGATGACCCGCGCCTGTCCCGTTAAATATCCTAACGCAAGATTGTCCACCAAATACAATGGTGGAACAAAATTGTTAAAAGGGTTAATACATAAGAAAAACCTTTGAGTACAATAGGGGTAGACAAACTCTTAGTTACTTGATCAAACTTGCAAAAACGCTTGCCTACTTTTCAAAATCCACATTCCACAAACACTTTTCAAAACAAACTTAAAAAAAAAACATTTGAAACATCTTTTCGAAAAGATACACACCTTTGTAAAACACTCAAACACGAGTCATTACAATGGTTGCCGAGACGAAGGCGTCTTTTTCAAAACATTTTCAAAACACACACACACACACACACCATTTCAAAGCAATTGAAAATCAAAGGCAATTTGATCTAAAACCAAGTAACTAAGAGCCCATGGATAACCATGGATGAAAAGAGTGCTAACACCTTCCCTTTTCATAATCTACCCCCCGAACCCACGAAACATCTCAAAAGGTTTTTCCTGTGCTTTTTAACCTTTCCTTTAGGATAAAATAAAAAGTCGGTGGCGACTCTTGCTCAACCGAACAAGTGCGAATACAAATGCAAAACCTCAAGTCAGTTCTCCCACCGTACCACAGAACTGGCGACTCTGCTGGGGATATAAACTTAAAAGTGGGGTTACCTTAGGGTTTAGATCACCTTTTGTTTTCAATTGCTTGCTTTGTTTGCTTTTATATTTGTGGGCTTTGCATCAGAGTTTCATAGATCCTAACCCGGATCTTGGGAATACCCTTTTAGGTAGCATAATCTGTGAGGAACCTGTCCGGCATATACCGACATGGGTGAAGCAGTGGCTACGTTGGTGTGACACCTTGGTCTGTACCGATATCCCTTGTGTTGAAACGAGGAGAATATGGGTCTTCCAAGGAGTCATTAAGCACCAACCGACCTTAGAACCCTAAATTGACCCAACTTGGCCATAGAACGGTAGCAGTATGCTACACTCGTTGAGGCTAAACTCTCGCGATGGTTCTGGCCGCAAGAAAAGATAGCGATGCTGGAGTTATGACCGATTGAGGGTAGTCAGTGATATTGAGATCCTCTAGAACCCGGTTACTTTTGATAGGACAGGTCTTAACCAACGAAACTGAAAGAGGGTACTTACCTACAACCGCATGCAAGCCTGAACCTAAGGACTTGTTCGCTTTGTGTGAATATGATTGTCTGTATATATACTCACTCACTTGCTTCTGCATGCATGTACATAACATCATAATATCATACCATAGCATTTTCAATAACCATTTCAAGGATCTCGAAGGTTCTTTTGATGCAGGGTTACGTTGAACCAAACGTCTACCAAAGGGCAAGAGGTTTTCTCCTCTAAACAAATACCATAAGAGATCAAGTGCAACAACTTGAATCAGGGGCTATGACCCACTTGACATGGTGAGCTTGATTCTCGTGGAAAGACATCCACCGGGGTAAAGAACTCCAATCAAAGATCAAAGTTCAACCTCTAACATTCTCTTGTGTTTACCCCAAGAGATCCTTGAAAGCATGCATCCACATATCATGCATTGCATCTTGACGATTTTTCCTTTTTCAGGTTTCCTTACTCTCATACTGTTTATTTCAGTAAGAGATGGCTCTAGAGAGGACTGTCAAGGATATCCAGGACCAGACTGCTCAGCTGCAGGAAATGTTCTTGAACCTGTCTCTGGGGCAAGAAGAAGTGAAAGCTCTCCTCACAACGGGCATGGTCCAGGGGAATTCAAACAATGCCAGGAGTGACCAGCTGGGGGAGCTACAGTTTGATTTGGCAACATTGAGGATCCAAGTGATGGGGCAGCTAGTAGGCCAGATGGATCTCATCCAGGACTTGTCTCAAAGACAGGAGGAACTCAGAGTTCTCGTCAACCAACTGCTTCAGAACAACCAACTGGGGCAAACATCTGAGGTTGAAGAGCAAGTAACCACTAAACCCCCCTCCAGCCAAGAAGACAAGGGGAAGGCTCCTCTGCTTGCTTCAGGGTCACAAGCCCATCAACAACCTCGCCAGTGTCAACGGGGTAATCGGCGTAAGCAAGAGACATCGGGAAGACAGTTCACAGAGACTGACATACCGTCATCTCTGATACTGGAGCGTTTGTTAGAGGTCAACCTGACTGTTTTGAGGGATCCTATTCGGAAGCCCAATACCTCCGCTCCTAACTATCATCCCGACGCATTTTGTGTTTACCACTCCTACAACCCGGGACACGACACCGACGACTGTTGGGCCTTGAAGAACAAGATTCAAGATCTGATCGACATTGGAGTGCTGAGGTTCATGCCAGACGGCGAGATGAAAATCTTCCGTTAAGGAGTTCTCCACCTGGAGTGACAAAGCTCAAGCTGAAAGACTTTTGCTTCATTTGAATTTTCAAAGTTGTAATTTCTTTTGTTATTCAAACAATTATCTGTTGATGTTAAACTCTGTTTCATTAATGCATTGCATATGTTTGTCTTGAATTCATCCATTAGTTTTCACTACTCTTATGCTTTTTTTATGATATTTGACTCTTGATAAAAATCTGCAAGCCTTTAGAGGGAGGATGACGAAACAATACCCTAATCTCATACAGTATGCTTTTGAACAGACCTTGCTGATGATGTACAGGCATTTCTTTCAATTCTCAAACACTGGAGTTATAAGGAAGATAATCCCTAGTCAACCCCTTCGAGCCAAAGAAGTAGGAGTTTTATGTTCTAAACAATCAAAACCTTTGATATAAACCTGGGGCAGGGTAGTCTCTCAGTTAATTCAAAAAAAAAGTGCGCATTGAGGTCGCAAACTCTCAGTTCGTAACACAACGAGCGGCGTCAACAAAAGAAAACATTCCTCTGGAATCAAAAGACAAGGGTGGTTCCCTATCACATAGGTAGTCAATCTCTCAAAAGAGAAAAAGCCCACTGAGCCAAAACCTGTAAAGGAGGCTTAAGAAAGCTGGGGCATCCCGCTGACTGTAATCTCGAAAACAGGAACAGTCAGGCAAAAGTTAGGGATAACAAATCAAAATCAAAATAGGGAGGTCATTACAAATCCTCAACAACATGAAAAATGTTGCAAAAGAAAAAAAAGGAGATGATGACTGTCTCCCAAATTCAACTGGTGAACCATCACCCCAAAAGTCGTTCCAAACTCGAATAGGGTACGACGCACAATTAACTGAGCTTAGGATTGAAGAACACCACGAAGAGCGGGTGGGTACAAATATACTTTGAGCCTTTATCCTTTGTTTCTTAAACCGTGAACCAAACCACGTTACAACCCTTCAAAAGTCCTAATTGAAGCATGGGTTAGTTCGAAAGCATACTGTTCCAAAGGTATCCTGACTCCTGTAAGGCTTTGCTCTAAATTTTGTGTTGATTTGTCTTATAAAAAGTTTTCTGCTAAAAAACGCATTTTTCAAAACTTCGAGACAGACATAAACTTTGCATTGTTTGAATATCACTGTTTGCATTTGGCTATTTCTTTGACAGCGAAGAAATTCATACAGCGAATGTTCGGAGGAACGAAAACTCTCTCAGTGAGTTAAAATCACTTCAAAAGGAAAACACTTCCAACGACGAGTCTCCTATCAACAAGGGGCATCACATGTCACTGTTCAGTTAACCTGGGGCAGTCCAGTCAAGGTTTCAACAGATCTTTCAAAGTTCAGTTAACCTGGGGCAGTCCAGTCAAGATTTCAAGAAATCTCTCAATTTACAGAGTAATCTGATTCAAGACTCCTTCATCATCACTTGGGGCATTAGAATGTCAAAAGTGTTCAGATTCCTTCATCACCTGTTGGAAATTACAACCACCAATAGAATAACTATCACAATTCCAGATTCGATTCCTGTATCTAGCCAGGGCATATCTGTGAGCGTTTGATTGTAGATTCGATGCCTGTATCTAGCCAGGGTATATCTGCATGAAGAGTTTGAAGATCAACCCCTGTAACAGGACAGGAAATTATCTTTCATTCTCAGGTCAGAGATCAACACCTGTATCCAGCCAGGAAAGCTATCTCTACCAACCTTTTGTGAGTTCTAGATTCGATTCCTGTATCCAGCCAGGGCATATCTGTGAGTTTTTGATTGTGGATTCGACACCTGTATCCAGCCAAGGCATATCTATAGACAACAATTCCAGATTCGATACCTGTATCCATCCAGGGCATATCTGCATGAAGAATTTCCAGATTCGATTCCTGTATCCAGCCAGGGCATATCTGTAGACGACAAATTCCAGATTCGATTCCTGTATCCAGCCAGGGAATATCTGTGAACGTTTGATTGTATATTCAACACCTGTAACAAGCCAGGAAATTATCTACATGAAGAGATTGAAGATCAACACCTGTAACAAGCCAGGGAACCATCTTTCTTTCTCAGGTCAGAGATCAACACCTGTATCTAGCCAAGACAGTATCTCCTTGACCAACCTTTCTTAAGTTCCAGATCAACACCTGTAACAAGCCAGGAAAATATCTGTGGACGACTGATTGTGGATCAACACCTGTAACAAGCCAGGAAATTATCTATATAAAGAGTCTCTTTCATCACCACTTGGGGCATTCGAATGTCAAAAGTGTTCAACAATTCCTTCATCGCCTGTTGGAAGATGTAGTTTTACACGGACTCATCATCAGGAAACCCTACACCATTTCCTTCTCAAACTCAAAAGATTCTTGTAAATCCCCAACCAGAGAGCCTTACAGAATCTAATTCCCCTCAGAATCAAGTTTCAAAATCCCCGGTGGAGCCCAAACTGTCAATTCCCAGCGGAGCTAAAACTTCCAACTATCAATCTCCAAGCAGAATGAAGACTCTCATTTTCAGGTCCCCACAGAATATTCGAATATTCTCCATTGAAGATCTCCTCAAGACAAGAATCCTCAGTAGATTGGCATACAACCCAAGCTCCTGGTCCCCCAACAGCTACCCCTGGATTTCTCACTTTCAACAATCAAAAGATTCTTGCCTTCCCTTGCAGCAGTCAAGAATTCACTTTCCCCGATAGCAGTCAAGATTCTCTTATCCCCAGCGGAGTTCGTCAAATTCCCCAACATGACTTATCAGTGGAATCCCCAGCGGAGCTCTCATCAAAACCTCAACGAAGTATCTCTTCCCATAGAGTAATTCCTCGCAGAGCAATCTCTCTAACAAGTTTATTCCCCAATGGAGTCATCTTCTCCTACCGGTTTATTCTTGCAACCATCATCCCCAGCGGAAGCGAAGAGCTCTACTCTTCAACGTTAGCCCAGGATTCCACAAGTTCCCGGCAGTCGTCAAGGATTTATTTTCCTAGACGAAAATACATTCATGGACAGTTCACATTTCATACATCCTGCTTACATACATGATAAAGTGCATACAACACTATCTCATTTTGAGCATCATGACATCATGCATATCATACGTCATGACATTGCATAAACTGATGTTTTTGCCTTTTCAGGAAAAAGGTCAATCCAAAGATGATTACTATCAACTATCGCAATTCCAGATTCGATACCTGTATCTAGCCAGGGCATATCTGTGAGTGATTGATTGTAGAATCGATACATGTATCCAGCTAGGGCATATCTGCATGAAGAGTTTCTAGATCCGATTCATGTATCCAGCCAGGGCACAGCTGTAGACGACAATTTCCAGATCTGATTCCTGTATCCAGCCAGGGCATATCTGTAGACGCCAATTCCAGATTCGATTCCTGTATCCAGCCAGGGCACATCTGTAGACGACAATTTCCAGATCCGATTCCTGTATCTAGCCAGGGCACATCTGTAGACGACAATTTCCAGATCCGATTCCTGTATCCAGCCAGGGCACATCTGTAGACCATAATTTCCAGATCCGATTCCTGTATCCAGCCAGGGCACATCTGTAGACGACAATTTCCAGATCTGATTCCTGTATCCAGCCAGGGCACATCTATAGACGACAATTTCCAGATTCGATTCCTGTATCCAGCCATGACACATCTGTAGACGACAATTTCCAGATCCGATTCCTGTATCCAGCCAGGGCACATCTGTAGACGACAATTTCCAGATCCGATTCCTGTATCCAGCCAGGGCATATCTGTAGATGATAATTTCCAGATCTGATTCCTGTATCCAGCCAGGGCATATCTGTGAGTATTTGATTGTGGATTCGACACCTGTATCCAGCCAGGGCACATCTGCATGAAGAGACTGAAGATCAACACCTGTAGTAAGCCAGGAAACCATCTTTCTTTCTCCAGTACGCAAGTTCTCGCTAAGGAATCTCTTACGCGATCGACACTTCCAAATGGCATCTATAAGCCCATTCCTGACAAAGTTCTGTCACGTCCCCAGATGGCATCTATAAGCCCATACTCCTATCCATTACCTCTCCAAATGGCATCTTTAAGCCCATTCCCTCTACCATCACATCACCGAGTGCAAATTTCTGGGTACTCTAGTGTTCAATCATTTTCCACCTTCAAATCACAAATGGCAGATTCGCCAATCTAACTCTTCAGGTGTAAGAAGATTGAACAGGGGCAGCTGTTGTACCCCAAAATTTGCCCTCTCAATTCTCAAGGCCTTTCTCACAAGGATTCTCAAAGGTTCAAGCTTGAACAAGTGCATTTGGATTTTCCAATACCAAAAGGAAACTGTCAAAAAGGGGGAAAACAGATAAAATTAATATTTTGGCAAATTTGGATAAAAACAAGTGTCCTTCATTTCAGCTCCTTCGATTGGCTTTTTGGCCTCTTTCGACGCAAGCTTGGCTTGCATCCTTCGATTGGCCTTTTGACCTCTTTCGACATAAGTTTGGCTTGCATCCTTCGACTGGGCATGGGCCTCTGACATAGTTTGGTTTGGATTCACGAGGAAAAGAGCCTCTTGTAATTTACAAGGCAAAAACCCTCTTGATGGTGTCCTTCGACCCAGGAGGAAAAAGCCTCTCTTTTTCCCTCTTTCGATCACACATCCTGCCCTTACACGTTTTTTTTCGTTTGGGGGAGTGACTTATCCAGCGTTGCAAACTTCTATTGAGCCTTCCATCCCAAGAGCATTAATTTGGCCCATTCGAAGGATTGTCTAGGGGAGTCATTCGAACGTCACTTCGATTGAAAAAAAGATGGTTTCTGAAAGTCTGGTCGAAAGGTGAGGTCAGGGAGTCAAAACAAAAGGATGAGAGGCCAAAGGCATTTGTTGACTAAGACTCATGCGCTGCCAGGCAGGGGCCTGATTCACTGGCCATAAAACGCCAGGACTGCTGCACAGCAGTTCTGAAGCACTGTCCAAATTCCTTGCACTGAAATGGCAATAAAATACTGCCCCTCGAAAGCTACAAATACAGCATACTCTTTTTGTTTGAATTTTTTGTTTTCCCTCCCAAAGCATCAACCTAAGCCATCTTTAAATATGAGCCTCCACCACACATGTTGGGGGGACCTTTTTGGCCAGTCGAACGAATCTGCAGAAAATTCTCTAACAGCTTTCAAACACATATCCAGAATCCAAACACATATCCAGAATCCAAACACTTATCCCCTTGGAATCTGAAACGTCCCTATACCTTGCTACCCTTCGAATCCAGTAGGAAGAACCTCACACTTGTTCTTCTCTTTCAAATCCAGTATCAAAGACATAACCCTTGGTTCCTCCCTTCGAATCCAGAAGCATCCAAGGAAACCACTTAAAGGCCCAGCACACGTTCCAGCCTCAAGCAAGGTAAGTCATTCTTAACCTTGAACCCTTCGTTTCTAGCGTAACATGTAAATAAGCTTCCTTTTCGTTTCAAATATATACGTAATATTTGCTACCTTTTCGTTTCCACCCTTTAGTTTGTTTTTATTGCTGCTCCTTTTGGTTTGGTTCTTTGGTTGGTTACAGATGCTTTAAGAACTAACTTGGCCCTGACGTAATGATAGTGTGGCCTTAGGCCATGTTACTATTTAATGTCTCAAACGAAATAAACAGGAGACAGGAATATGATACGAAGCCTCAGGCTTCCTCACTGACTCCAGGCCCGGTCGAAGGAGGCAGAAAAGAAGATTACATCTTGCACAGATTCCAGGCCTAATCGAAAGGTGCAACATGCTGTCCCCCTGGTCCCAATCGAAAGGCACAACATGCTGACCGTGAGGCCTCAGTCGAAAGTCATGCCTTCACCCTTTTCAGGCCAAATCAAAGAGAGCCGGAATATGCAGAATCGAAGGGTTTTCTGCCCCAATCGAAAAACCTTCATTTTTCTTGCTTTTATTTTATTTTTGCCTTTATATGTTTATGCCTTTCGATATGGTTGTAATAGCGTAGGATTTTATCTTTCTGCATTTTATTTACTTTGTACGAATGCTAGTAATTAGGCGTGTATGACAAGATAAAAATCAACAAGTAGACAACCCCTAATCAAAGATTAAATGCATGAAATCAATACACAATTCACACTTGCACCCCTAGGGTAATCCCACTTATTGCCTTCCAAAATGGGCCATGCTTGCACGTTAAGTTTCTTTGGCAAGACGAATCAAAATGATCATAGTCCCTCGATGACGCTTTCGAAAGTTACCTATCAAAATGATCATAGTCCTTTCAAGCAAAATTGCCAAAGACACTTGGCACCATTGCATTCATGGTCCATACGATGACCCGTGCATGTCCCGTTAAACATCCTAACGCAAGATTGTCCACCAAATATAATGGTGGAACAAAATTGTTAAAAGGGTTAAAACATAATAAAAACCTTTGAGTACAATAGGGGTAGACAAACTCTTAGTTACTTGATCAAACTTGCAAAAACGCTTGCCTACTTTTCAAAATCCACATTCCACAAACACTTTTCTAAACAAACTTAAAAAAAACATTTGAAACATCTTTTCAAAAAGATACACACCTTTGTAAAACACTCAAACACGAGTCATTACAATGGTTGCTGAGACGAAGGCGTCTTTTTCAAAACATTTTCAACACACACACACACACACACACACACACACACACACACACACCATTTCAAAGCAATTGAAAATCAAAGGCAAGTTGATCTAAAACCAAGTAACTAAGAGCCCATGGAAAACCATGGATGAAAAGGGTGCTAACACCTTCCCTTTTCATAATCTACCCCCCGAACCCACGAAACATCTCAAAAGGTTTTTCCTGTGCTTTTTAACCTTTCCTTTAGGATAAAATAAAAAGTCAGTGGTGACTCTTGCTCAACCGAGCAAGTGCGAATACAAACGCAAAACCTCAAGTCAGTTCTCCCACCGTACCACAACACCCATAGACATACTCTGAAGTTGAGTACGTGTGGGAGCAAGGTCGGCATTATACTGGTATTGCTTGTAAAAAGCAGCAGCAAGGTCTTCCCAGTTATGGACGTTATCTCCTTCTAGTTGGTAGAACCATTCAAGTTGAGTCCCTGACAGACTATCTTGAATGAAATGAACCCAGAGGTTCCTATCAGCAGTATATGGTTGAATCTTTCTGACATACGAGCGAAGGTGTAACTTCGGACAGGATGCCCCATCGTACTTAGCAAAGACAAGCGCTTTAAACTTGTGTGGGATCACCACCCCAGATGCCAAACCCAAATCTCTGAAGCCCAACCCAGGTACCTTCTGGATCTCCATTGCGCTTAACCGGTCTTCAAGTTGCTTATACCTATCCTCAGCAGGAGGATACTGGTCTTCATCAAAGTCAATGTCATTGTCAGAAACTACAGGGCTAGGACCCTTCATTTCTTCTTGATTCTCTCCCACTCCTCCAGATGAATGAGATAAATCAGCTTCCTGTCTCAACCTATTCCCAAATCTATGACCCATATTCAGGAGGACCATCTTCTTCTTCTTCTTCTTCTTCTTCTTCTTCTTCTTCTTCTTGTCCTTTAAGATAAGAGTCTTCAAATCTTGTTGACTCTTGACCAAGTTCATGAACATTTCCTGGAATGAGCATTCTGAGCTTGCAGAGCCTTAATAGCTTGATCAGTAGGTGTTTCAGAAGACATGATGTGCTGAAATAAACAACGAAGAAGATGAGAAACCTGTAAGGGTACCTGTAATGAGGTGCACGGGAATGGAATGCGTATGAAATGATTTCAAAGACTTTAGGGAGATTCAAATTTGTAAACCAAAATAAAACACACTTTTATTAGATTAAAACTTGAAACAATGTTTAACAAATGCCTTTAAGGCGTTACAAAAGAAATACTGAAAAGCAAATCTAAACTAGAAAAAATAAAAATCATCATAATTCCCATGGTTGTTTTCCTTTCGTGCTGACATAATCGTTGATTGTCCTCTCAGTCTCTAGCTGCCTTGTAAGCTTCAGAATCTTCCATTCCTGCTCATGATACTTCTCTTTGTAGGTATCGCTTTCTTCCCTTAACTAGATCCAAGACCTCTTCAATGCCCCCAGATCAGTAGGCATATAGGGATGGGGAATTGTATAAGGAACCCCTTCTTCATCAGTATTCTCCACAATCACCGGCAAAACAGCTTCATATGGCATCCCCAGCTTTTGGGCACGGGCTCGAACCCACTGGAGATATGGTTGCATCGGGAGAGAAGTCTTCATTCCTAGCTCATGTGGATCAGACCTATTCACCTTGTCCCAGGCTCGTATAAATCTGCGACGATGTCCCTTAACATCCCCCTTGAAGTCAAAGACAATGTCTGGAAGCAGCAGCTCATGAGGACCGTCCCTTCGAGCTCGTCCAAACTGTCGTAAGGCCAAACAAGGATTATAGGTTATTCCTCCTCAAATTCTAAGCAATGGAACATTGGGGTATTCCCCACACCGATCAATGACAGCTACCTTTTCCATATCTTTAGTACTCCAAAGGATGTCCGTATGAGCGAGAGACATGATTCTGTAAGCCCAACCCATACCTTCCTCATTCTTCAATACAGATTTGGAGAGGTGAGAAATAAACCACCTCGCCAGCAATGGTGTACAGCACATGAGAGTTCCCCTTCTCCGAACAGTACGGGTATAAAGAACATGCAGAATATCACCTAAGAGAGTAGGCACTGGGTTACGGGACATGAAAATCTTGACCGTATTCACATCGACAAAACAATCTGAATTTGGGAACAGAACCAAGCCATAAATGAGGAGATCCAGGATGTCTTCAAATAATTGAAAGTCCAAACTATCCCAGAACTGTTGAGCTTGATCAATCAAAAACTTAGCCAAGAAACCCTTCTCCCCACTCCGAGTCTCCCAGTTAGATATTACATCAGCCATTGTCAGATGGAGAGCTGAAGCAATATCCTCTGGCCTAGGAGCTATCTCCAAACCTGTAAAGGGTGTCTGCTCTAGAATAGATATGCCAAGTAAATCAGAGAACTCCTCCAAAGTAGGGACCAACTGATAGTCCGAGAAGGTGAAATAGTGATGCAACGGGTCAAAGAACTGGAACAACACACTCATCATTTGCTCATCCAACTTGGAAGTGACCAGGTTGAGGAGATGACCATGTCTTATAACAAAGGAAGAAGTATCAGGAACCTTTGAAACCAACTCTCTAAGTTGAGCAGGTATCTGCACGAAGTTGATCCGAATGGTATTTCTGCACATAGAGGCCATGATCTGCAAAACAGAACAAAGATGAATCCCCTCGGTCTTTGAAATGGTTAGTCTAATGAAATATGCATGAAATGTCATAATGCATGATGTCATGGTAAAAACACACCATAGGTATCACAGATAGCAAACATGGTAAGGGCAAACAAGTCACACAATATCCCTTAAATTTCAGGCTGGCATCGAGTTTAGGTATTACCCTCTTGCAGTTTAGTTGGTTCAACCTATCCTAATAATAATAACTGGGTTCTAGAGGTTCTCAATATCACTAACCATCCTCGATCGGTCATAATTCCAGTTCAGCAATATTTTCTTGCGGCCAGAATCATTGCGAGAGTATGGTCTCAATGAGTGTAGCATACTGCTACTTTTCTATGGCCAAGTTGGTCAATTATAGGTTCTAAGGTCAGTTGATGCTTAATGACCCATTAGCAGCCCCATACTCTCCTTGTTCCTCCACAAGGGATATCGGTACCAACTAATGTGTCACACTAACGTAGCTACTGCTTCAACCGTATCGGTCTATGTTGTACAGTTCCCTCACAGTCTATTGCTACTTACCTAAAAGGTGTCCCTAGATCCGAGTTAGGATCTATAGTAACTCCGATACAAAGCCCACAAAGATAAAACAAACAGATTAAACAATTGAAAACAATATAATGAACTATTCCTAAGATACACCCCACTTATTAATTCCCCAGCAGAGTCGCCAGTTCTATGATACGATGGCCAGAACCGGGAAGTGTTTCCCTATTTTTTAAGAAATTTGTTGGTTTGCGTTTTGCGTTTGTGTTTGAAAAATGTCGCGGTAAGCAAGAGTCACCACCGACATTTATTTTATCCAACAAGGAAAGGAAAAAAGCACAGAAAAATTCCTTTTTCGAGATATTTCTGAGTACCGGGGGTAGATTATAGAAAGGGAAGGTATTAGCACCCTTTCTATCTGTAGTTATCTACAGGCTCTTAGGTACTTGCTCATCATTTTCAAAATTGTTTTCTTTGTGTTTGTGTGCTTTGAAAAGTTTTTGTTTTGACTTCGATTTAACTCTTGCTTCTGTCTTCAAGAATGTAATGAAGTGTTTTTGAAAACTTTGTTTGTAAAGGAGTGTAAGTGTAAAAAATTTGTTTTGATTGAGCAAGTACTTAAGAACTAATCTACCTACTCGAAAAAAGAATCGTTCTATGTTTGTTTCCTTTAGACAGTTCTATCCCACTATTAGTGAGTAGGTAGCACCGTCGTTGGAGTTTGAGGGTCAATTCGAAAGGGATGTACGGTCACTAAAGCAATTTTAGGACATCTTAGTAATAACCCTAATGTCTTAGATCAATTTTCCGAGGCAACAATATCCAAGGCAACCTTTCCGAGGCAATTGTGATCTTTGGACAAAAGGACAACCACTAAAGCATCCTATACTCAATGACCATTTACCGAAGGCAACCAAGTGGGAGTGTACCCTAGGAGTGCGCATGTGCGAGTGATTCAATTTTAGATTATTTATCTTTGCATATATTAGGGTTATCTAACCGTTTTAAAATTAAGCATACATTCTTGTCATGCATCCTATTATCATACATCTAACAGTTAATAATTTGCGGAATTTAAAGTGCGGAAATTAAACTACGCTATTACAAGGCTTCAGGTATTTACATAGCCAAAAACAAACCCTTTGAAAATAAAGCGATAAAAATAAATAAACGTCCTAATTAAACTATTACAAACTGTAGGCAGTTACATCAATATGATAAATAATAAAAATAAAGCGCGCGAGAAAATTAGAACGAATGCGAACTAGGGTTTTGACCATTCTATCCTAATTAGAAGAAATTTTTTTTTTGTTGTTATATAATATTTTTTAAGAAAAATATTAGGTTTTAAAAATAAATGTACAAATTAATTAGTGATTAAATTAATTAACGAAAATAATTACATAGCCTATTTTTGTTTTTTTTGGTTTTTTTAGGAAAAAAAATAAAATATAATTAAGTTAGTAATAAAACCTATTTATTCTAATTATTTTTAAGTTATTTACAAAAGAATTAAAATTATCTAAAGTTAATAACCTAATTAAATTAAATTAAATTTTTTTGATAAAAAATAAAATCTAACCTAATTTGTGAAAAGTAATATTTTTGTGATTTTTTGATAAAAAAGAAAATAATTTGATTGTTAGTAAAATAAATAAATAAACTAATTAAAAGAAATAAAATAAAATAGAAAAGAAAATAGAAAGAGAGAATGGGCCTGAAAAGTATTTGGAGGGGTGCAAATAGCCAGATCTGGGCCCAAAAGTGTGAGGTGCACGTTGACTTGTGAGATCTTATGCTACGCGTTTGACTTGGCTTTTGGTGTTCCCTCCTGGATGGCCATCAGATTTGGCCATTTGACACTTGGCTGAATGGATTGTGACGGACCATGGTGGATCTTGGCTTTGCATACGCATGTGATTGCCTGAAAGAAAATAATATTGAGAAAAATGGGGGACCTGGGATTCGAACCTAAGTCTTGAAGCAATATCCACGCCTTCGCTACCACTGAACCACTCGTTCTTATTTGTACATATTATGAATAATAATAATATATAAAACAAATGGAATAATAAAATATTCAGCGCGAAATTCAAATGGACGAGTGACGGCTTGCCACGTCTTCGTCTCCTTCCTCTCTCTGTGGCTAAAAGGTTTAGAAACATTTACCTACGGACAACGTCCGTCGCTATAGCTTTGTAATTCCTCAAAATCAAATACAAGTGATATAAATGACCACCAAGGCCATGAATGGACTCGTCTGGTTTTGCTGAGCACAGTGGTGGCCCTTTCATGGCCCAATTTTTCCTGTACGCCAAGATCCCAATTTGAAATTACAAACCCTAACAATGGTGAAATCCAGTATAGGCCATATAAATGAAATTAAACGATGCAAGAAGCTTGCAAATGTTCTATGAATCAACAATATATGATTAATTCATGCTAACAATGCCTAAATCGTGCTAATCGAATTCAAAATTCATGGATATCGTGATGGACTTACAAAGCTTTCTGGGACTGGGAAGGCTTTGTTCTTGATTGCTTTAGCTTGCTGAGACTCCCAGGAATCGATTGGGATAGGCAAAGAGTCTTGTATTGGCCTCTAAGTGCAAATTCGATTCATCACTTTTTCTTGATTTTTCCAAGTTTGATTCTTGTTCATGCGCCTGTTTCTAACCTAGCTTTGAGTCTGCACACGTTCTATATGTATCAAGGAATGTATTAGGGTTGATATTTGATCTCAATCTTCCCCCATCAATGAATTGGATCTTGATTTGATACACCTTGAAAATATTTCCAAAAATGGCTTAATTCAATCTTTTTGTACACACCATGCCTTGATACGAATTTGAATATTTGCTAGCTGTATAATAAAACCTGAAACAAGCATAAAATCTTTTGTTTTCAATATTTTGGATTTTATATGATTTATTTTGATTAAAATTGATTTAAATCAAATAAAAATCAAAATAAATAATAAAAACATGATAATGACAAGTGGCAAGGGATAGAGCTCGTAGACTATGTTTCCGACTCAAAACAAGTGAAAAAGATTGGGCCCATTTTTGCAAAATTTGAAGTTTTAGGCATAGTTGACTTTTGGCAATTTTGCAAAAAGGGTCAACTTCACCAATGCATAACTTCCTCAATTTTGACTCTTTGAAGGTTTTCTTGGACTTTTGAGAAAGCTTGAGATGTCATTTAAACAACCCTTTTTGTCTCATCTCAATTTGATATTCCATGCCCATGTATGAATCTTTGACAAAAAAGGTGTTTTTGTTGACTTTTCAAAATGACCTATAATGTCCAAATTCATAACTTCTTATGAGTGCATATTTTTAACTTATGAGATGAATATGGATTGTAGGGAATGACATCCTCTTCAAAATGATCTTTGTATGGGTCATTTCTCATAAAGTATGAGAAAGTTATGCTTGGTTAAAGTTGAGTTGACTTTTCCTGCAAAACCCTAATTTAGCAACTTTTGAGTCTTGATGAATTATGAGCAATCCTTGATGAATCATGATCAACCCTTGATCAAATGATGAAATATCCTTCAAAATGAGAATGTTGACTAAAAATCTTGAAGTTTGACTGTATGTGGGCCACAGTCGACTTTTGCCCTAGCATAGTCGATTTTCAGGCCTTTGAGCAATTGATTGAGCAAACTTCCTCTACAAGGCTTGAAACTTGACATGGATGATCTTGATAACATATTAAGGAATTGGTGAGCATTTGGGATCCCTTGGACTCAAGTATCTTGATGCAACATGAAACCCTAATTTGAGGTAGACTGCCTTAGGAGAGAGCTTGCCTGGCCAACCCTTAGACTACCTTGAGCAACTTGGGGATCTTTCTTGAAATGTTTTGGAGAAATATGGGAGGGAAATTTTGGGGTACAACAGTGTCCCCCAGATCCGGGTTAGGATCTATAGTAATTTCCAATAAAAAACCCTCAAAAGTAAAGCAATCAAATCAAACAAGATAAGCAGTTATGATGAACTAATCCTAAGGTATACCCCACTTATTTAGTCCCCAGCAGAGTCGCCAGTTCTGTGATATGGTGAAAGAACTAGACTGTTTAATACTGGTTTGCGTTTTACGTTTGAGTTCACAAAATGTCGCGGTAAGCAACAGTCGCCACCCACTTTTATTTTATCCAACAGGAAAGGAAAAAAGCACAGAAAAATTCCTTTTTTGAGATATTATGAGTACGGGAGGTAGATTATAGAAAGGGAAGGTATTATCACCCTTTCTATCCGTAGTTTTCTACGGGCTCTTAGGTACTTGCTCATCATTTTGAAAATTGCTTCCGTGTTTGTGTGTTTTGAAAAGTTTTTGTTTTACTTCGTTTTAACCCTTGCTTCTGTCTTCAAGAGTGTTACGAAGTTGTTTTTGAAAACTTTGTTTGAAAAGAGTGTAAGTGTGAAAAAAAGTTTGTTGTTTTGATTTGAGCAAGTACCTACTAGCATCTACTTACTCGAAAAAAAGATCGTTTCTATTCTTGTTTCCTTTAGACCATGTTATCCTACTATTAGTGAGTAGGTAACCCTAGTCATTGGATGTCAGGGTCAATTCGAAAGGGACATACGATCACTAAAGCAATGTTAGGACGTCTTAGTAATAACCCTAGTGTCTTAAGATCATATTCGAGGCAACATTTCCGAGGCAACCTTTCTGAGGCAACATTTCCGAATGGGATATTTGATCTTTGTTTAGACAAGAGGGCCACCACTAAAACACCCTATACTTAATGACCGTTTATCGAAGGCAACCGAAGTGAGAGTATACCCTAGGAGTGCGCATGTGCGAGTGATTCAATTTCAGTTATTATCTTTGAACATTTAGGGTTTGCTAACCATTTTAATTTTAACATACATTCTTGTCATGCAACCCTATTACCATACATCTAACAGTTAATATTTGCGAGAATTAAAATGCGGAAAGTAAAGCTATGTTATTACAAGGCTTCAGGGATTAATTACATAGCCAAAAACCCGTAAAACGATAAATAAACGAAAAAGTCCTAATTAATCTATTACATCCCATGAGTAGTTACATTAATATTGTAAAAATAAATAAACGCGCGCGATGGAACGAGAACGGGAGAAATTAGGGTTTTGACCCCGTCTAACCCTAATTGAAAGAAAAAAATCACTTTTTGTTGTTTTTGATTATTTTAAGGAAAGAATAAGGTTTTAAATTAAATACAAATCTAATTACTAATTAAATTATATTTAAGAAAAATAATTATTTTTGACCTATTTTTATATATTGTGATTTTTTAAGAAAAGAAAATAGAAATTAAATTAAACAAAAACCCTAATTTCTAATTTGTTTTAATTTATTTACAAAGACAAATTAAAGTTATCCTAAAATTAAATAAACTAATTAAATTAATTTTTGATAAAAAAATAAAACCTAAATCTAATTTGATGAAAATTGATTTTATGATTTTTTTGAATAAAAAAGAATTAATTTTGTGTTAGTAAAATAATTTAAATGAATTAAATAAAGAAAAAATAAAAAGAAAAAGAAAAGGAAAATGGGCCTGGTAAACAGAAGTTTTGGGGGTGCCAATAGAAAGCTTTTGGGCCCAACAATCTGATCCACGTTTGACTTCCATGATTCAATGCTTACAAGTTGACTGGGGTCTTTGGTAGACTCTCTCATGATGACCTTCGGATTAAATCTGCTTCAGATCTAGTGGCTGCAAGCTGATGGCACATGGTGGGGTGTCATGGAAACCTGCGCATAGGAATATGTATAGAAAAATATATTGAAGAAATAAGGGGGACCTGGGAATCGAACCCAGGTCCTATGGACTTTTTCACATGCCTCCCACCAATTGAGCCAAGCGCGCTTGTTGTACATAGAGAAACAAATAAATAATATATTAAAAAAACACAACTTGTTAATTTCCTGCGCGCGAAATTTCAAATAGGCAAATGGGGTGGTGCCACGCAGGTCTTCTTCTTCCTCTCTCTGTTGGTAAAAGTTATGGACTTTTACCTACGGACAAAGGTCCGTAGCTATAACCCCTGCACATTTCAAAATCTCACACAGGCACGATAAATGAAATCTAATGATGTATATCAAATCGCCTTGACCTTGTGAGCATCATGGTGCCCTTCTTTTGGGCCAATTTTGCTTGTACAAAAAGATCCCAAAACGAGACAAAAAACCCTAACAATGGCATATCTCTATAGGGTTAGAAAAAAAATGCAATTAACTGTTATGAATAGCTTGCAAATGCTTCTATGATTCAGAATATATACATGATTCATGCTATAAATTCTTAAACAATGATATTCGATTTCAAGAATATGTCAAATCCGTGAACCACTTACAGCGGGTTTTAGTGCACGAAAAGGCTTGCTTTTGATTGCTATGGCTTCCTTGAATGCCCAGGAAACAAAAGGGATGCTTGGCAAGGCTTGAAAGTACCTGGAAATAGGAAAATAAATCACCACTTTTTCTTGATTTTTTGAAGTTTGTTCTTCAACCTACACACCTCTAAACCTTGTGCTTTTGGTCTGTCTTTGTCCACTATATACCAATGGTCGAATTAGGTTTACAAATATGCCTTCAATCTTTTTCAATTATGGTATTTGATCATGATTTGATTCTCATGAAGATCTTTCCAAAATAAGCCAAAAATCAATCTTTTCATGCACAAACATGCCTTGCACGATTTGATTTTGTTGCTAGCTGTATAAGGGACCTGAAATATGCATAAAATCTCAAGGCTTAAATGTTTTTGATATTTCCATGATTTATTTTGATTTAATTGAAATAAAAAATCAAAATAAATGGTAAAAATAAAGTAAAGGCAAGTGGGAAGAGTTAGGGCTCGTGGATCATGTTACAAACTCAAAACAAATGCAAAAAGTTGGGCCCATTTGACAAAAATTGCAATTTGAGGCATATTTGACTTTTGGCAATTTTGCAAAAAAGGTCAACTTCACCATTGCATAACATCCTCAATTTTGACTCTATGAAGGTGTTATTGGAATTTTTAGAAAGCTTGGGATGTCCTCTAAGCAACCCTTTTGGTCTCATCTCAATTGAGTCTTCCATGTTCATGTATGGATTTGACAAAAAAGGTGTTTTTGTTGACTTTTCAAAATGACCTATAATGTCCAAATTCATAACTTCTTGTGAGTGCATATTTTAAACTTGGGAGCAGAAGATGGATTTTATATCATTGAATCCTATTTAAAATGAGCTTTGGATGGGTTATTTCCAATAAAGTATGAGAAAGTTATGCTTGGTCAAAGTTGAGTTGACTTTTCCTGCAAAACCCTAATTTAGCAACTTTTGGGTTTTGATGAATTGTGAGCAATCCTTGAGGAATCATGATCAACCCTTGATAAAATGATGAATAATACTTCAAAATGAGGATGTTGACCAAAAATCTTGAAGTTTGAGTGCATGTGGGCCACGGTTGACTTTTGCCCTAGCACAGTCGATTTTCAGGCCTTTGAGCAATGGATTGAGCAAACTTCCTCTGCAAGGCTTGAAACTTGACAAGGATGATCTTGAGAACATATTAGGACAATGGTGAGCATTTGGGATCCCTTGGACTCAAGTATCTTGATGCAACATGAAACTCTAATTTGAGGTAGACTGTCTTAGGGGAGGGCTTGTCTGGCCAACCCTTGGACTTCCTTGATCAATTTGAGGATCTCACTTGAAATGTATTGAAAAATATGGGAGGGAAAATTTTGGGGTACAAAAGTAGTGTCATATCTATCACAGAAAAACCTGAAGCAACTAGGAAAATCATCGACAAAAGATCAATGAAGTCTCCATCGAGTATTTATTTATCCCACAGAAGGGAAAGGAAAATATCGAAGAAAACCTGAGAAGGAGAAATCACAATCTTGCAACTGAGATATCGGGTACGAGAGTCAATTACACAACGGGAATGTAGTAGCACCCCTTATGTTTGTGGTACTTCATGGGATCCACTCTTTGTTTTAATCAAAGGGTGTTTTCATATCTAAAGCTTACGAGCTAAGGGAAAAAATGCATGTATGCAAAGTGTATATACAAAGAAAAAGGTTTTACTAGTCGTGTCCGCCGCGATTGCGAACCTTTAGGGTCTACATACCACCTTTCGTGTAGTAGGGGATCAGGGAACTCATAGTTCTCCTAGAAAATGTTAGTTGACTTTAATTTTTTAAGCGGATAGCATTACATTCACACTCCAGAAGTTGACATAGTGCCACCCGACCTTTGGGGAATTACTTGTCATTTGCAGGGAAAGAAATAATACATCCTTTTGGAGAAAAGGTTGTCAAAGAAAAAACCGAAGGCGGCCCGAAGGCAAAAAGGTTTGGATTGGTTGGTGTTTTTGGTGGGATGATAGAAAATGGATCTCGTTGGAGGAACAATCAGTACTTCTCTGCTTATTTTCAAAAAGTTTTGCAATTTGAACCGTAATAAAGTCCAGAAGTAAAAAAAGAGCAAGATTCAGTCTGGACCGATTCGCTCTATCCCACGAGACTTAACTGCATACGATTTACATCTTTATTTATTAAGTGTTTTAGAGTTTTCTTAAGAAAATAAGTTTTTGTTTTAAGGATGCAAAAGGGGAATGAAAAAGTCTAAGGGAGACTAATAATCCAGATGCTATCATGCAATGGTGGTCCTAAAGTTTGGATTAAAAAGGGAAACATCTACCTAAGTTAGCATGCATGATTTACAAACCTAATGTCTACCTTTAATTGAAAATGAAACAATTGATCCTAAGGGAACATGCAAAGGTGAACCTAAAAGAACAAGCAAAGGTGTAAGAAAGTAATCAAACAAAGATGCTAACAAGCATCAAACATGATCTATCTGTACATAAAAATAAAGGTCGATGAGTCGAAATACCCCTCTTCCACTAGAATAGCTCAATCAAATCAAGT
The DNA here is from genome assembly GCA_948472305.1 of Vicia faba. Classification (NCBI taxonomy): domain Eukaryota; kingdom Viridiplantae; phylum Streptophyta; class Magnoliopsida; order Fabales; family Fabaceae; genus Vicia; species Vicia faba. Next base: position 1,728,807,707 of record OX451736.1, on the reverse strand, counting down.
AACAACTCAAAGCATCAACTTTAGAAAATGTGAGCTAATATAGGCAAATCGATGACAAGGTATGAGGGATGATTGCAATTCCTATGCACTTTTATTTGACTCAAGGAAATGAGATGAACAATTTAAAGCATCAATGTACGACGTGAGCTAAGAATGACCAAGGGACTTGAAAGTGTGGAGGTCGATTATGAGCCCTATTGTTCCACTTTTTATTGACTCGATAGCAAGCGCAAAGTAAAAGGGGAGGGGAATTGCCTTCTTTGAGGACTTTACACAAATTACTTCTTTGAGGTCTTTAAACAAATTCCTTTTTTGAGGACTTTAAACAAACACACAAAGTTTCCTCTTTTTGAGGTCTTTTGCACAAACAAGTAATTTCCCCTTATTGAGGTCTTTTTGCAAACAAGAAAATAAACAATCTCACAATGCCTACCAGGTAGGTCTTCAACACATGCATCTCTAGTCCTACTTATCATGGAAAGGAAATCAAAAGATAGTGCAGAATCAAAATAGAATAAGAAAAATACCAAACAAACAAAAGTGTGTCGCAAGGCGTAACAAAGTGAAAGAAACCCGAAGATCTCTGCGAACGCTTCACCAATCAAATAAAAGAGTCATAAATCGAATGCTTGGAGTATGCGTCGAAGCATAATCAATGTGAAAATAAATCACAAGCAGAAGGTGCGTCAAGAATATTTGAATACCGAACAATAAACCTGCATAAGACTTAAATCTTGACAAACAAAAATGAATCACAAGTCTCAAGTAATCAAATAATCAAGAATTAATTAATCGACTAAATGTAGATAGAAAAATGAGTCAAATTGCTCAATCAAAACACCTTCGAAAACTTTCACAAGTCCATAAAAATGAGTTAATAATAACAAGGAAATATAACTGGAGTTAAACATTCATATCACAACTCGAATTGAAATTAAATCATGAAGAAATGAATTTCAAACAAGTATCAGAGCCATAAAACAAAACTCTGGGCAGCAACGTTTTGGTTCATGAAGCGCTTAAAAAGTCAAACTCAAATCAACTAAAATCAACACCAATGTCAATAATTCATCCAATTAAAGCCAATTATGCATCAAGCAACAATTAAATCACATTCCATGTGCATTTCAAAATCTGGACAACATTGCATCAACTCATGAAGTGCTCGAAAAAGTCAGATTAAAATCGATAAAACTCAACATCAATATCCAACAAATACCAAGTGAAAGCTAAACATGCATGAATTGATAATTAAATGCAACATTTACGAGTATTTGTAAATTCCGGGCAGCATTTTTCCATGTATCGGTGTCCACCAAAAAATCGATTGGAAATTAACATTTAATGTTAAACGATGAGACGGATCTAGAAGGGGGTGGGGGGTTGAATAGATCCTTTATTTAAAAATTATGCTTTTAATTTTTTTTTTGAAATTATGCGAAAGCTTCCTGAACCAAAATCGTCTAAACGATCCATTATTGAAAAGATCAGATATGTGAAATCGTATGGAGATCTTATAATGAGAAATGAATCAATACTATTACTTACTAATAAATCACTTAAACAATATCAGTGAGTACATACTACTTCCAATGAATTTTTTAAGATAAAACTTGACAAAATCACTAATTTGTGTGTTAGTCAATTTATCAAACACTTGGTGTGCAAATACACAACAAGTTCAATTTTACTTAATTGTAGTGATGAATTTTCCTTGATAACAATCAAAGTGATTGCTATGATTATTGCAAACTAAGTTTGAATCACTAAAATCACGATAAAATGAATTTAAAAATCAATATCGTACAAATTATAACAAACGAAAATAAAAGGATAGGGAAAGAGAAATAACACACGATTTGTTAAGCCAGTTCCCCTTATCGTCCTCGTGTAGGATATGTCTTCCCCCAATTCTAAAATTTAGAATTGAGATATATGATATTAATTTGCAAAGTGTTATAAGAGAAGCAATAGTATTCACTACATACAAACCAATTTTTTATGATGAAACTATTCCCTTCTCTCCCCTCGGTTCAAGACAAACCACGTATGCCAAACTCTTCGAACAAACCTCTGGTTACCGCTACTTGATTGCACAAAATCCTTGTTCTACAAATATTTCACTCAGGTGATTTTGATCGCAAGATGTTTGACCCCAAATCTTTCTTCACAATCCTATGGTTACCGCTACTTGATTGAGCAAACCCACAGTTTTCCAAACCTTTCACTCGGCTGAATTCAGTGAAGCAAATACTTGTGCAAAACCCCTCGCACCAACACGGATCTTGGAGGATAAAATCCAAATGGTTTATTCAAGAAAAAACACACTCAATTCTCAACCCAAATCTGAAATCAATCTTCAATTTGAACATTATCATCACAGCTATGCACTTTAATCAACCAAATTTTTTATGTGTAATTGTTGATGAATGCAAGGAGAGGATGAAGATAATGAGAATTTGTATGTATATCTTTCACTTTTTCTTGTTTTCCCAAATGATGAACACAAACCAATATGTAAATGTTTCACTTTCATCAAGACCAATAATAAAGAATAAAAATAGAAAAATTAAGTGATGCATTGACTCGTACAGCTTAGGGGTCGACCTAAGCAAACATGAGCTTGATGAGATGATCCTCAAATAAGAGGTGCATCAACCGCACCAGGGCATGCATCGACGCAACCTGAAAGAAATTCACTCCCAGTATGAGTCAACCAGAAGAGTAGACGCGAGCAGTCCCGAGCTAGGTGCAAAGTCCTTGATCAATCTATGAGTCGACCCACCAACTGTGTGAGTCGATGCAAACAGTTGAAATGGCCAAAAATACTTTAATTCAAGGATTTTCAAGCCATCCATTCACAAATGAAAATTTACCAACATCAAGAGCATAAATGTAATATGCAAAGAATGTTTTGACATCATTAAAACAAGAGTAGAGGTAACTTGCCCTCACATACTTGCTGGTGTGGTAAAGCGGCAAGCAAAAAGTAAAGTATTATTTTACCGGGTGATATTTAGGTTATATCATATCGTGTCCATAGAGATTGAAGAATTGAAATTTCGTTCGACAAATCTCTTGTTAATGAGTTTGGGGATAAATGGGTTGAAAGGAAAAGTATCAACAGAAAATAAATGTATAAAAAGGAAAAGGGAATAACTTATCAAGCATGCATATATACTATTTCCCACAGACTTAAACCTACTGACCTGTTATACTAAACTTACAATATTCATCAATGTCATCACGTGTCAAACACAAGCTAAGTCATTATTAACCCAAATTGAGAGGCCGACTGCATCACCTCGGTAGATATCTCTCAACGACCTAAGCAACACAGAAGTCAACCGTGCTCGCTTGCATCGACGATCTCTCAGAGCAATAGAAACAACACAGAGGAATTGATCACAGACACCCTAAGTGAATAACATCGCTAAATCAAACTCTAGAATTTAGACACTATTAGATAATCATCCTAGATAAGAATCTAAGCAATATATGTCTATAGCAACTCAAATCCCTAGCACAGGGCAAAAATCAAGGATAACAATCAACCAAGATTTGCAAAGCAAGTTTTATATAACGCCAAGGGCGACAAATATACACAAAGTCAAAGTAAATACATGTACAAACCCAACCAATAGAGAATACACAGAGAAAAAGAGAAATGAACTGCAAATCTACTAGTTTGTCAATGTCGATCGAAGAGCAATCCACCCCGGATCATTTGTGTGCAAGCTTCATAGTTGTTATCTAAGCTAGTGCTAACAAAATTGGAGGTTGAGGGAGTTGGGAGAAAAAAATTCCCCAAAACTATAACCTAAAAATGAACTAAATCTAAAGTTATAAAACAAATCTCAGCAGACCGCACTAAGCGGGCCTGGCGCGCTAAGCGCGACTTGTTTATTTTACATATTAAACTGCCCTAAACCGCACTAAGCGCGATATCCGCGCTAAGTGGGCTTCAAAATAATTCTTCTTCAAAAATGTCAAAATGCAAGCAGCGCACTACAAAATACGCTGAGTGCACTTGCGCTTAGCGGCCTTCTGCATGCTAGGCGGGCTCTCCTGGACATAACTTCCCAAAATTGGTATTTTATTCCAAAAACACGCATCCGGAGCCGTGCCTTGGACACCTTATTCCTCGATGCTCCAAAATACAACAAACACCTTCAAAATGAATGAAAAAACATTAAACAATACACTATGTACACAAAAACACAAATAAACACAAACTAAACGTATTTACACAAAAGTAGGGTTTATTCAACCGATATTAACAACAAAAAGTCGATGGATCCAACCAAAATTATATACAAAAATAGCTACAATTTTTACTTATCAAACTCTCCCCAACTTGAACTTGTGTGCCCTCAAATAAGGCCAAACAACTCAAAGAACTAAAAGTAATCAACCAAAGAATCATGATTAAACAAGTTTTTAAATGGAAACAAATGTATGGTTCAAAAAAAATGCACACACAAGGTAAATACTTACCATAATCCTACAACGAAAATATTTAAAAGAAACAAATCCTAAGTACAAAAATCATACTAAACATTCTAAAACAAAACAAGCTCAATCATCAATCGCGCCTAGTAAAAATTCATCGGTAGATGAAGAACACACAAAGGCGAGGGACAAAAAACACTCTTCCACAATCTTGAAAACAATAGACTAAATTATGCATTCATCGAAAAATCATATTTAAGATACAAAAGCAGGAATCACAAGGGCTTTTTAAGGTTATAATGGGGTTTGGTTAATAAAAAAGGGATAAATCCTAAAGCTAATCGGAAAAAAAACTTGCCTTAACCTAAGGGAGTGATCAACTCACAAAGAGTCAAGCAAAATAATTTCAATCAAACTTCTTCTTCATTCCAAATTTCTCAAACCAACACACATCACTTATTAACACAACATTATTCCATACTCTTTTTGTTTTTGTTTTTTCAAAACTTTTTCAATTTTATTCTTTCTTTTTCTTTCTTTTTCACTTTTCTTTCTTTCTTTCTTTCTTTTTATTTCTTTTTTTCACAACCTCATAGCAATCACAACATAAGAACATAAACATTTCTCTCCCCAACTTGAATTCAACCATATCATAATGTGAATACTCCCTGCTTTCTAACGCAAGGGAAAAATTCAAACTGCAAATCATAGTTAAAGGTTCAAGAAAACCAAGAGTCAATATCCATACAAAAAGATGAACCAAACACTCGTAGACAAGCATTTAGTAAAAACAAACAAATGGATATCGACAAAAAGGGTCAAAAGGGGATAGTAATTATCACACACTCACAAGTTGAAATGACTATTTGGTCAAGGTAATTGTGCTCAAAATCAAACAAAAAATGCATTGATCATGTTCAAGCTTTCATACAATCAACACAAACAAATTATTAAACATAATAAAATCCAGTTAAAACAAGAATTATAGCCTCCAGCATATATGAACAATGGAAAGCTTCCTCGCATTTATGGGTAAAAAGGGAACTAAAGTGATTCAAGTCATGAGAAAGTAATGCAAAAAAAAATGAATGACATGGTAATTGTACAAATGAAAATTTTCCTAAACATGTTATGTTTTAGAAAGCGATAAACGAGTACAAACATTTGTTGGTTCAGTTTAAATTGACCAATGATTTATCCTGATGCTTTTCCAGTAGAACTTTTTCTGGTTCAGTTTAAATCGCTCAAAGATTTATTTTGATTCTTATCCAGATAAAGACAAGTACAGACATCTGTTGGTTCAGTTTAAATCGAACAATGATTTATCCTGATGCTTTTCCATTAGACCTTTATCTGGTTCAGTTTAAATCGCCCGAAGATTTATTCTGATTCTTATCCAGTTGAAGACAATCAAGAACTTTCTCTATTTCAGCTTAAACCGCTTAAAGATTTATTATGATTCTTATCCAGTTAAAGATAATTATAGACATCTGCTGATTCAGTTTAAATTGACCAATGATTTATCCTGATGCTTTTCCAGTAGACCTTTTTCTGGTTCAGTTTAAATCGCTCAAAGATTTATTCTGATTCTTATCCATATAAAGACAAGTACATGCAATTGTTGGTTCAGTTTAAACCGACCAATGATTTATCTTGATACTTTTCCAGTAGACCTTTCTCTGGTTCAGTTTAAATCGCCCGAAGATTTATTCTGATTCTTATCCAGTTGAAGACAATCAAGACCTTTCTCTAGTTTAGATTAAATCGCTCAAAGATTTATTCTGATTCTTATCTAGTTAAAGATAATTATAGACCTATGCTGGTTCAGTTTAAATCGACCAATGATTTATCCTGTTCCTTTTCCAGTACGCACCTTTCTCTGGTTCAGTTTAAATCGCCCAAAGATTTATTTTGATTCTTATCCAGTTAAAGACAATTATAGACATATGCTGGTTCAGCTTAAATAGACCAATGATTTATTCTGATCCAGTTAAAGTTAAGTACAGACATCTACTGGTTCAGTTTAAGTCGACCAATGATTTATCCTGATGCTTTTCCAGTAGACCTTTCTCTAGTTCAGTTTAAATAAACCAAATATTTATTCTGATTCTTATCTAGTTAAAGACAATCAAGACCTTTATCTGGTTCAGTTTAAATTGCTCAAAGATTTATGTTGATTCTTATCCAGTTAAAGTTAAGTATAGACATCTACTAGTTCAGTTTAAGTCGACCAATGATTTATCCTGATGCTTTTCCAGTAGACCTTTCTCTGGTTCAGTTTAAATCAACCAAAGACTAATTCTAATTCTTATTCGGTTGAAGACAATCAAGACCTTTATCTGGTTCAGCTTAAATCGCTCAAAGATTTATTCAGATTCTTATCCAGTTAAAGTTAAGTACAGACATCTGCTGGTTCAGTTTAAATCGACCAATGATTTATCCTGATGCTTTTCCAGTAGACCTTTCTCTGATTCAGTTTAAATCAACCAAAGATTTATTCTGATACTTATTCCAATTGAAGTCAACAGTTATTTTGGATGGCATCTATAAGCCATTCTCTGACAACTCTCTGTCACCTGTCCAAATGGAATCTATAAGGCCATCCCTGATACAATCAACCAACAACGTTACCTCTTGCAAAGGCGAGTGCAAATTTATAGGCACTTAAGTGTTCAATCATCTTCTACCTTTAAGTCACAAATGAAGGACATGTCAATCTAACTATTCAGGTTTAAGAAGATTGAACACGGGCAGATGTTGTACCCCAAAATTTTCTCTCCCCTTTTCTTCTTAAGACATTCTTTCAAGGCTTCTCAGATATTCAAGATACTCAAGGGTTGACTAGTCAAGATGCTCCACCTAAGCCAAAGGCCTACAATTAGGGTTTGGAGTTTATCAATAAAATTTGGTTTGTAAAGGTCTAAAGTGGCTTCCATGGTTCCCCTTAGGTCCTTAACAAGGTTCATATCAAGTTTCAAGTCCTGCATCACAAGTTTGCTCAGTCAATGGATCAGATGATTGAAAATCAACTATGTTGTTCAAAAAGTCAATTATGGTCAACATACAGTCAAACTTCAATATTTTTGGTCAACATCAATATTTTTAAGTGATACTCATCATTTTATCAAGTGTTGATCATGATTCTCCAAGGAAAGCTCTCAAATCATCAAAAGTCAAGAATTATCAAATTAGGGTTTCCTTAGGAAAAGTCAACTGAACTTTGACGAGACATAATTTTCACATGCTTCATCTACTTTTCCCTAAACAAAGCCCACTTTGAAGAAAATTCAATTCTCTACAACTTTTCTTTTATTCTCAAGTCCTAAAAATGCTTCATTTGGAAGATATGAGCTAATACATTATAGGTCATTTTCAAAAGTCAACAAAAAGACTCTTTTTGTCATGGCAACTTACATCAAGATAAATCTCCAAATGTAAAAATGATCAATATAGAAATTGTAGAGGACATCTTGAGATTTCCAAAAAGTCAAAAATCACCTTCAAAATATGAAAATTTAGCAAGTTATGAGTTGCACAAGTTTGGAAATTTTGAGGAAAAACATGAAATGCAAAGTGAGCAAACTTGAAGTTTTGAACTAGTGGGCCTAACTTTTGATGTTCAAACATGTTCATAAGGTATTAGAGGATCTATAAATCCACTCACATATTTTTTTTATGATTTTTATTTCTTTTATTTGAAATTTTATTCATTTAAATGTAAATAAAATCAAATAAAATATGAAATGGTGGTATAAAAGCTTGGGCTTTTTATTTCAATCATCCAAAGGCCCAAGACAACTTATGACAACTCATTACAACATGCCAAATTCGTGGGGACTCAAGAAAAGGGAAGAAATAACTCAATTGGCAAGTTTTCAAAAATTGAGTTGATTCCATGCCATATTTGTCAGCCCAAATACAAGCTAGCAACATGTCTAGATTCGTGCAAGGCATCCAATAGACAATAATCATGAAAAGAAGGCAAGTTTTCAATATGTTGGAATATTGATTTCATGGGCATGAATACCTTGTCCCTTTCCATACTTGTTGGGTCCTATTTCATTCTCTATATAAAGGCAAACAAAGGAAGAAGAATGACCACAAAATCATTTTCACCAAAGCTCTCCAAAAATTCTCCAAAATTCAAAGAAGTTGTGAAAATTATATCTCATATTTCCGGCAAGTTTCAATCCAAACTAAGGCTAGAATTCACCTCTTGAAGATCAAAGGAGTTGTTATAGATCCATAGTTGTACTCCTCGAGCGCCAGAACACGATATGTGCATCACGTCGGTTTTTGAAATTGGTAAAAATCAAAACTATGTTTTCTTGCATTTTAATCATTACTAACATGTTTTATCTCCTCCTATGCATCATCAGAACAGGATACATACATTACATGTAGAGTTTGATGCAAAAATGGTGTTTTACCATTGTTAGGGCACCGAAGCCATTGAGCATCGAACCAGACATTTCAAGCAACTCTCTCCCCTTGCACCCCCACCTGCTTTTCACAAAGCAGGCCCATAGCCTTTTTTTTTTAATTTTTTAATCTATTTATTTTCTTTTTTTAATCACTTCTTTTTAATAAAATCATAAAAATCAAAAAAATTAGATATAAATTTTAATTAATTGACTTTATTTTCATAATAAAAATTAATTAAGTTAATCAATTTTATTTTATTTTATTAATTAAAATATTCTTAGAATTAGGCTTTAATTATCATTCAATTATTTTTCTAAATAAAAACACCAAAAATATTTTTTATACTTAGAATTTTTTTAGATATCTTTCCCTCTTCAACCTCTATGTGTTTATTTACTTTTTCGCATTTTTTTCCAATATTGTAACTGTTTAAAGTTTGTAGTAGCTAATTAGGACCCTTTTACATTTTCCCCCATTTTGGTTTGTACTCCCCCATCTCGATGCGATATTATAGCGTAGTTTAATTCTCGCATCTTCATTTTTCTGTATATATTTAACTGCTAGATGTATGCTAATAGGTTTGCATGACAATATTTAAAAGCAAACGGTAGAAAACCTAAACATCCAAGACAAATAACTGAAACACAACACACTTCACGCACGCGCACCTTTAAGGTACCTCCACTTGTTGCCTTCGAAAAACAAACAGTCACGTCTCTCGAACGTAAGAAATTTTAGCAAAGACCCTTTGCTTAAAATATTATAGTCCCCCGTTGACCCTTCGATGCCGCCTCCGTAAATGATCTTAGTACCTTAGGGTAATTGCTAAAGCGTCTTACGAGTTGTCTTCGTGACTGTACGATGACCCTCGCTTGTCCCTCAAAACATCCAATGATAGGGTTACCTACTAACTAATAGTAGGATAGCCATGTCTAAAGGAAAAGAGGAAAAAAAGATCTCTTGAGTAGGTAGACAAGTTGTAGTTGCTTTCTCACAAAACAAAACAAATTTCTCACACATACACTCTTCTTTTTAAATAATTTCAAAGACAAAAACACTTTGTATGCATTCTCCACGATACGAGAATCATTATAAAGTTCTCCGTACTAAGGCATCTTTTCAAAAATATTTTCAAATACACTTACACAAAAAAACATTTTCAAAGTGAGCTAGCAACTAAGAGCCTGTAGATAACTATGGATGAAAAGGGTGCTAATACCTTCCCTTTTCATAACCTCTCCCCCTTAGAAAAATTCTTGAAAGGTCTTTCTTTTTCTTTTCACCCTTTCCTTTATTGGATAAAATAAAAGTCGGTGGCAACTCTTGCTAACTGCAATATTTGCGAAAAAACACAAAACCAGTAAAGTCAGTTCTCTCACCGTATCACACACAAGTCAACACATACATAAACGAATACAAATAAAACATACTTGTTTTACGTCGTAAGCTCGACACCTTTATTGTGCAAGCTAGTAACATCCTCTCGTCATGCCATGGTATTGTCACACCCTGCAAAACTAAATAAAGTGTCCTAACATCCACACAACAAACATTACAAAAATGAGACAATTCACAACAATACGTGAAAACAAAGAAAAACACATATATGCAAAAGTATGGAAAGTAAACACAATACATGTACAAGTAAAAATAGAAAATTTTATGTACACATTCTATAAAACATATACATTAATTAGAAAACTCAAAAATAAAGAAACTATCACAATGCAAAACAATAAACACCAATCCCCGACAACGACACCATTGTGCTGGTGCGGTAAAGCGGCAAGCAAAAAGTAAAGTATTATTTTATCGGAGGATATTTAGGTTATATTGTATCATGTCCACAAAGATTAATGAATTGAAATATTGTTCAACAAATCTCTTGTTAATGAGTTTATGGATAAATGGGTTGAAAGAAAAAGTATCAACAGAAAATAAATGTATAAAAAGGAAAAAAGAATAACTTATCAAGCATGCATATATACTATTTCTCACAAAATTAAACCTATTGACCTGTTATACTAAACCTAAAATATTCATCAATGCCATCACGTGTCAAACACAACCTAATTCATTTCTAACCAAAATTGAGAGGCCGGGTGCATCACCTCGGTAGTGATCTTTCCACCACCTCAAACACATAAAAGTTAATCGTGCTCGCTTGCATCGACGATCTCTCAAATCAACACAAACAACACATAGGCATTAATCACATATACCCTAAGTGAATAACAACGCTAAATCTATCTCTAGAATTCAGACACGATTAGATAATTATCCTAGATAAGAATCTAAGCAGTATATGTCTATAGCAACTCAAATCCCTAGCAGAGAGAAAAAATCAAGGATAACAATCGACCAAGATTTTTAAAGCAAGTTTATATAACGCCAAGGGCGACAAATATACATAAGATCAAAGTAAATATATGTACAAATCCAACCAATAGAGAATACACAGAGAAAAAGAGAAATGAATTGCAAATATATCGGTTTGTCAACACCGATCAAAGAGCAATCCATCCCGAATCATTCGTGTGTAAGCTCCATAGTTGTTATATAAGCTAATCCTAACAAAATTTGAGGTTAATGGAGTTGGGAGCAAAAACTTTCCCAAAACCATAACCTAAAAATGAACTAAATCTGAAGTTATAAAACAAATCTCAGCAGACCATGTTAAGCGGGCCTGACGCGCTAAGCGGGCCTGACGCGCCAAGCACGACTTCTTTATTTTACACATCAAACCACCCAAAATGATATCCATGCCAAGTGGACTTCAAAACAATGTTGCTGCCAAAATGTCAAAACACAAGCAATGCACTACAAAATGCGCTGAGCGCACTCGCGCTTAGCGGCCTTCTCCGTGCTAAGCGGAATCTCCTAGACAGAACTTCCCAAACTAGTCTTTTATTCTGAAAATACGCATCCGGAGCCGTGCCTTTGACAACTAATTCCTTGATGCTCCAAAATGCAACAAATACCTACAAAATGAATGGAAAAACATGGTACACTATGTACACAAAAACATAAGTAAATAAAAATTAAACATATTGACACAAAAGTTAAGTTTATTCAACTGATATAACAACAAAAAGTAGATAAGTGTATCAAAAAGTATATACAAAAATAGCTACAATTTGTACTTATCAATACTCCCCCTTTTTGATGATGGCAAAACCTAAGCTAATAAATCAGCCCAATTTTACCACATAATCTGCAACATAATCTGCTTAATGCATATTCTTCTCCCCCTTTGACAACATCAAAAATAGAAAATCACAAAGTCAAGTGTAATATAAACATATACAATTATATGATCATCATATACTTTGCAACTACCAAACACTAACAACCATTCAGATGAAATGAAGCTAGTGCAAAACATATAATAATTGACATAATTAAGCAAACACATTTAAGTTCATTACATGCAAAATGAGTTCAACAATAAAACAACAAACACAAAGTAAGTTCTCAAGAAAATAAAGTAACCAATAACATAAGCAAGACATTTAAACCGTGAAAGTTACAAAATGCACTACAAAGCACCAAAGCAAGTCAATTTTCTAGGTTCTCATCCCCTTAGTTTTGTGGTTCCTCTGGTGGTTGGTTGATGGGAAAGTGTTGCATATAGGTAGAAGTGAAGTAAGAAAAGTTGTCAGCCTGTGTTTGCATCATGCCATGTAGAGTGAAGAACCTTTGAGTTTGAGTAGTGGCGTAGGTAGAAAAAGTTGCACCATTAATCCAAACAAGATTGTAGAGGTTTGTTAGTCTTTCATTTTGAATAGTTGCATTCTCTTGTTGTTGAATTTGCATTCTTTACAATAGATCCAACACATCAACATTGTTTCCTTGAGGAACTTGGGTGTCCTCCTCCATAACTTCCATATCCTCTTCTTCTTCTTGTGCCTCTTCTTCTTCCTCATCACTATCTAAAAGTTTTACCAAGGTACTCCTTACAATATACCTATATGTTGTACCCCAAAATTTTCCATATCATTTCTTAAAGGATCACCCTAGACCCTCAGGTTCGTTTCCATCCAATTCCAAGCCTTGAATTACAAATTTTTCAAGAAAGTCATTCACAAAGGACAAAATGGTCATTTGCACACTGAAAAGTCAAACTTTGAATTTTGGATCAAAATCAAGTTTCAAGAATCATATTTATTCAAGACATGTTTAAATATGAAGTTTGTTTCATCAAGAAATTCAAAAGTCAAAATTACTTTGGAAAAGTCAAAATTCTAAATACTTAGAATTTTTCTAAGTGTTTAAGAAATATGACAAGCTCAGAAGTTCTGGCCAGATTTTCACCATGATGCAAGTTGATTCTGGAAGAACTAATAACACAAGAGTTTTAGATCTTAATGAGACCTAAAACATTGCAGAATAGAGCTTCTTTTAGAAATGTGGGATTTCAAGTTATACATCTTCAAAGCCATGCCCCTGAAACTTAAACACTTAGTGAATTCTGAGCATTGTCAAATCAGAATTTGTTTACAACTTCTGGGCCAATTTTCACATATGTTCAGTCAGAAGTTGCAAGAGTAACTCAAAGAGGGCTTACAAAGCATGTCATAAGCTTTCTGGAAAGTCTGAGAACTTGCTCAGAACATGCTGAAGCAAAGAGATTAAAGGATCAGAAGTTGGATGTTGGTTCTAAGTTGCGTTGATGCTGAACTTCTGACCCAAAATTAAGCTATGAGGCATAATCTAACATTGCAAGATTTCTGGTTTGATAAATCTCATCATCATTTAATACTCACAACCACTTTTGAGTTTTTATCCAAAGGATTTCCCCACATGTAGCATAAAAGTACATTGATGTACTTGAAAAAGAAAACTTTTGTACAAGAGTATGTTGGGCCCATGCCTAGTTTTTGCTTTTGAGTGTATCTTTCCTTAATTCATGCTTACAAATCCAGCTTAGGCACGGCTAAAAGCTGCTAACCACCATACTTGTTTAACTTGCTTCAAGAACAAGCCAGTACGCTAGCATGATGTTGGTACTTTTGACTTCTCCAAGATACAAAATTCTTGCCTATAAATTGAATTTCATTTGCAATTGTGAAGGGGGAGGGTTAAAAAACTGAAAAGAAAAAGCTTTGAAACCTTGCTAAAAATTCCAGGAATCCGAAACTGCAAACACAAATACAAAACTTGCTAGTTTTTAATTCTTGCATTCAAACTCCAATTTCCCTCAAGTGTTTCTTGACCAAATCATCCATACAGCTTCTGAATTTTCCATACATTCGTAACCTAAGTCAAAAGTTGTTCTAGACTGCTGAGCACGTGAGAAAGCTGATCAGAATATTACAAACAGTCAGAACTAGGCTCCAGTTCATAGGACCTTTTCTAGTTGCAAGGTAAGCCTCTGCTGACTCTCATCATATCACTTAGGCATTATTAAATATGCATGTCCAAAATACAATGTAGACATCCTGATTCTGATGTTGTACATATTCTGAGTTTTTATGTATTTATTTGCCTAAGTAGGGAGAACATCAGTTCAGAACTTCTTAAGGAAACTAGGATTAGCAGATACATGCTTGCTTCTGATTTACAGTCTTGACTTTTTTTTAAGGTTCTGAAACCATGTAATTAGGGTGTGTATGGTAAGACATGAAATCGACAAATAGATAACTCTAATCAAGACTGAATACATGCAATCAAATACACTTTTCACACATGCACCCCTTAGGGTAATCTCATTTGTTTCCTATCAAAAATAGTCATGTCCCTCAAACATGGGCGTTTTAGCAAAGACCCTCGATAAAACATCATAGTCCCTCGATGACCCTTGATGATGCCTTCGGTAAACGATCTAGTCCCTAAACAATATTGCTAAAATGTCCCATAGGTTGCCTTCTATGACTATAAAAAACCTCCCGTGCTCGTTCCTTCACATCCAATGATGGGACTTCTTATCAAAACAATGGTAAGATAGCAACATCTAAAGGAGGAGGAAAAGAACATTTAAGACCTTTTGAGTAGGTAGATTCGCTCCTAGTTGCTCGCTTGCTCATAACAAAAACATTTTATACACCAACACCTCTTTGAAACATTTTTCAAAATACAACACTTTGTACGCATTCTTATAGAAACGAGAGCCATTACAAAGAAGACACCTTTTCAAAATCTCCTTCAAAAACACATTCCACAAACACCTCTTTGAGCTATTTTCGAAACAACACTTTGTACGCATTCTTATAGAAACAAGAACCATTACAAAAACATTTTAAAAATACTTTCAAAAAAACCCACACCACAAGCACACATTCAAGCAAAAGCAAGTGATCTAGCAAGCAACTAAGAGCCTGTAGATAACTACGGATGAAAAAGGTGCTAATACCTTCCCTTTTCATAATCTACCCCCTGAACTCAAGAAAAAAATATCTAAAGGTCTTTCCTGTTATTTTTAGCCTTTCCTTTTGGATAAAAGAAAACTCTGTGGCGACTCTTGCTATCAGCAACATTTGCAATCAAATGTAAAACACCCAAGTCAGTTCTCCCACCGTATCACAGAACTGGCGACTCTGCTGGGGGAAAACTTAAAAGTGGGGTTACCTTAGGGCTAGATCACATTTAATTGTTTTCCTTGTTTGAATTGCATGCTTTACATTATGGTTCCTTATTTGGGCTTGCTTTGATCCTCCACCCGAATCTGGGACACCTTTTTAGGTAAGTAGTAATAGATTGTGGAAACTGTACGGCCTAGACTGATATGGTTGAAACAATGGCTACGTTAGTGTGACACATTTGTTGGTACCAGTATCCCTTGTGTTGAATCACGGAGAATACGGGGCCGCTGAGCAGCATCATGAAGCATTAATTGAACTTAGAACCTTAATTGAATAAACTTGGCCATTTAGGACGTAGTGAGATAACTAGTTTCGGTGGAAAGCTGAAAATTGGTTGATACTCGATACTACACTCATTGAGACTAGACTTTTGGGATATCTCGGCCGTAAGAAAAGATTGATTGAGCTGAGACAATGCCTAAAAGAAAAGTCAGTGATATTGAGATCCCTTAGAACCCGATTACTATTACCTAGGATAGGTTGAGCCAACTAAACTTCAAGAGGGTACTTACCTACAAATTCCATGAAAGCCTAAAACTTAAGGACTTGTCTGCTTTGTGAGAATATGATTATTTGTATATAAACTTGCTTACTTCGTATACTTGTACATAACATCATGACATCATACCATAGCATTTTCAATAACTATTTCAAGGATCTCGAGGGTCTTTGATGCAGGATCACATTGAACCAGACGTCTATAAAGGGGAAAAAGGATTTATTTTCCTTTAACCAAATGCCATCAAAGATCAAGTACAACAAAATTGAGTCAAGGGCCACAACTCACTCGACATGGTGAGCTTAATTCTCGTGGAAGGACATCCACCGATACAAAGTTCTCCAATCAAAGCTGTAAGTGACTACTAACATTTACCCTGCGAGATCCTTGAAAACATGCATCCACATATCATGCACCATATCATGACAGGTTTCTCCCATACAGGTCTCCTTATCTTCGTACTATTTATTTCAGTAAGATGGATATGGAACAAACGGTGAAAGACATCCAGGCTCAAAACTCCCAACTTCAAGAGATGTTCTTGAATCTGTCCAAGGGACAAGAAGAGGTGAAAACTCTCCTCACCAGGGGTATGATCATGGGAAATCCTGGGGACGACAGAGATGACCAGCTGGAGCAGCTACAAACCGAGATAGCCATAATGAAGGTCCAAATGATGGGACAACTGGTGGGCCTGGTGGCTCTTATCCAAAATCTGGCTTGGGGACAAGAAGAGTTGAAAGTTATTGTCAACCAACTTCATCAAGACGGTTGCAACCGTATGAAACAAATGGTCAAGATTGGGGATCAAGTCACCTTTCAGCCTCCCATGAGACAAGGAGCCGGTGTGGTGGAAAGTAGACCGTTCCAAATTCCTACCGCGTCTCGAGTCCAACAACAACCTCGCCAACAACAACAAGGGAATCAGCACAAGGAGGCCGCACCTAAGAGACAATTTACCAGGATTGGCATGTCGCTAGCTCAGGTGCTACAACACTTGTTGAAGGCGGAGCTAATTACATAAAAGGCTCCTCCCCGGAATCCCAACACTACTGCTCCTAGTTATCGTCCCAATGAGAGGTGTGCATACCATTCTGATGGTCCTGGGCACGACACAAACAATTATTGGGCTCTGAAGAACAGGATTCAAGACCTAATTGACGAAGGAGTGTTGAAGTTTACACAAGACGATCAACTGAAACTCTTCTATCACCCCTCAAGGGAATCCACATGAAGCAACGATCTGGGCAAGGAAATTTTCTGTTCATTTGAATTTTCAATTGTAATCTCTTTTGTTATTCAAACAATTATCTATTAATGTCAAACTTTGTTTCATTAATGCATTGCATATGTTTGTCTTGAATTCATCCATTCGTTTTCACTATATTTAAACTATGCTTTTTGCTCTCTTTATGACATTCAACTCTTGCTAAAAGTTAAAAGCCTTTAGAGGGAGGATGACGAAAACAATGCCTTAATCTCATACAATATGCTTTTGGACAGACCTTGCTGATGATGTACAAGCATTCTTTCAAATCCTAAAGAATGGAGTTATAATGAAGATAATCCCTAGTCAAGCCCTTCGAGCCAAAGAAGTAGAAGTTTTCTTTTTACACAAATTGAAACCTTTAATCAAAACCTAGGGGCATGGTAGTCTCTTAGTTAATTCAAACGCGCATTTAGCCGCAAACTCTCATCTCGTAATACAACAAATGACATCAAAAATATTCCTCTAGAATCAAAAGACAGTGATGGTTCCCTACCAAATAGGAAGTCATTATCTGTTAAAAGGAAAAGCCCACTAAGTCAAAACCTACAAAGGAGACTTAAGAAAACTGTGGCATCCCGCTGACCGTAATCTCAAAATAAGAACAGTCAGGCAACATTAGGGATAACAAATCAAGAAGAGGTCACTACAAATCCTCAACAACATGAAAAAATGTTGCAAGAAATGACTGCCTTCCAACAAATAAACTTCCAAATTTATGAACCATCACCAAAACATCATTCCAGACTCAATTTGAGTTTGAACGCGCAATTAACTGAGTTTAGGACTGAAGAACATCACGAAGAACAGGAGGACACAAATATACTTTGAGCCTTATCCTTTGTTTCTTAAACCGTGAACCAAGCCACGTTACAACCCTTCAAAAGTCCTAATTGAAGCATGGGTTAGTTCAAAAGCATATTGTTACAAAAGGTATCCTGACTCCTGTAAGGCTTTACTCTAAATCTTGAGTTGAATTTTCTTACAAATTTTCTTGCTAAAAATGCATTTTCAAAACTTCAAGACAAGCATAAACTTTACATTATTTGAATATCGATGTTTGCATATGGCTATTTGTTTAACAACGGAGAAATTCACACAACGAATATCCGATGAACGAAAGCTCTCTCAGTGAATAAAATCACTTCAAGTGGGATGACATTTCCAATGACAAATCTCCTATCAACAAGGGGGCATGACATGTCACTATCCAGCACACCTGGGGAAGTCCAGTCAAGATTCCAAGAAATCTCTCAAGAAATGATGAATAACCGGGGGAAGGTCTTCATCTCCATCACTTGGGGCATTGAATGCGAATCCCAACAAAGGGTTACGTAAAATCAAACATTTCATGGCAGTGCCACAAACACTTGCTAGTAGGGGCTGTGACAAATCTCCCCAGAATCCTTATCATAGGATGATTCCCCATCCAGATTTTCAATCTCTGAAAACCTCTTCCCAACTGAGTCGACTTCAAGAATCCTCTAGGATTTCTGCCAGTGAAGTCGCTATCTCTCTAACAGAATGGCAATGGAGTTTGCCTCTCCGACTACTACAAAACAAAGGACCATAACTCCTCTTCCCCAGTAGACTACTCTATAATCTCCAGCATGTTACTGTGAATCCTGGACCCGACCAAATATCAGTTCAACTTCGAATCCCCAGTAGAGCAACGAACAACTGAGATTCCCGAACTCTTTTTCCCCAAACAAGAATCAACACTCTCCACAGAGTTTTCAACATTCCCCAGTGAAGTTCTCCTCAAACAACAAAACAGGAATCCTTGGTGGAAACATTCTAAGAAAAGTTTAAAGACACACCTACTCTTCAACAACAGTCTGGGATTTAATGACTCCCCAGCATTTGTCAAGGATTTATGTTCCCAGACAAAAAATACATTCATCAACATTTCGCAATTCATACATCCTATTTACATACATGACAAGTGCATACAACACAATCTCATTTATTTTGAGAACATCATTGCACCATGCATTTCATACATCATGACATTGCATATAATTAACGTTTTACCTTTTTCAAGAAAAGGTTAATCAACAGATGGCTATCGTCAACAATTTTCAAAAGGTCAGAGATTAATATCTGTAACAAGTCAGGGAAATTATCTACACGACCAACTGAGGCAACCCTACCCAGGTTCCTTCTCAGATTCCAAATGAAGTTTAACACGGACTCATCATGAAGCAACCCTACCCAGGTTCCTTCTTATTTCCAGATGCAGTTTTACACGGACTCATCATGGAAACCCTACCCAGGTTCCTTCTCATTTCCATATGCAGTTTTACACGAACTCATCATGAAACAACCCTACCCAGGTTCCTTCTCAGAAAATTCTAGATGCAGTTTTACACGGACTCATCATCAAGCAACCCTACCCAGTTTTACATGGACTCATCATCAAGCAACCCTACCCAGGTTCCTTCTCATTTCCAGATGCAGTTTTACACTGACTCGTCATGAAGTAATCCTACCCAGGTTCCTTCTCAGAAAATTCCAGATGAAGTTTAACACAGACTCATCATCAAGCAACCCTACCCAGGTTCCTTCTCATTTCCAGATGCAGTTTCACATAGACTCATCATGAAGTAATCCTACCCAGGTTCCTTCTCAAACAATTCCAGATGCAGTTTTACACAGACTCATCATGAAGCAGCCCTACACAGGCCCATCAAAAATTGAAGAATATTCAAGACCTCTACTGGTTCAATTTAAATCTCTCAATGGTTTATCCTGATTCTTTCCCATATAATTTTTGTCTGTTTCAGATAAATCGTTCCAAGATTTATTCTTATTCTTTCCAGTTAAAGAAAATTCAAGACCTCTACTGATTCAGTTTAAATTTCTCAATGGTTTATCCTGATCTTTTCCATAGACACTTTCTTTGGTTCAGATCAATCACTCCAAGATTTGTTCTGATTCTTTCCGGTTAAAGAAAATTCAAGACCTCTACTGGTTCAGTTTAAATCTCTCAATGATTTATCCTGATTCTTTCCCGTAGATTTTTTCTCTGGTTCAGATAAATCGCTCCAAGATTTATTCTGATTCTTTCCAATTAAAGAAAATTCAAGACCTCTACTGGTTCAGTTTAAATTTCTCAACGGTTTATCCTGATTCTTTGCCATAGACACTTTCTCTGGTTCAGATCAATCGCTCCAAGATTTGTTCTGATTCTTTCCAGTTAAAGAAAATTCAAGACCACTGCTGGTTTAGTTTATATCTCTCAACCGTTTATCCTGATTCTTTCTCGCATACATCTTTCTCTGGTTTAGATAAATTGCTCCAAGATTTATTCTGATTCTTCTCCAGACCATTGCTGGTCCAGTTTAAATCTCTCAACAGTTTATCCTGATTCCTTCCAGCAGACATCTTTCTCTGGTTCAAATAAGTCACTCCAAGATTTATTTTGATTCTTTCCATTTAAAGAAAATTCAAGACCTCTATTGGTTCAGTTTAAATCTCTCAACGGTTTAAGAAATGTGACAAGCTCAGAACTTCTGGCCAGATTTTCACCATGATGCAAGATGATTCTGGAAGAACTTCTAACAAAAGAGTTTTAGATCTCAATGAGACCTAAAACGTTGCAGCACAGAGCTTCTTCTATAAATGTTGGGATTTCAAGTTATACATCTTCAAAGTCACGTCCCTGAAACTTAAACACTTAGTGAATTTTGAGCATTGTCAAATCAGAATTTGTTTACAACTTCTGGGCCAATTTTCACATAGGTTCAGTCAGAAGTTACAAGAGTAACTCAAAGAGGGCTTACAAAGCATGTCATAATCTTTCTGGAAAGTCTGAGAACTTGCTCAGAACATGCTGGAGCAAATAGATTAAAGGATCATAAGTTGGATGTTGGTTCTAAGTTGCGCTGATGCTGAACTTCTGACCCAGAATTAAGCTATGAGGCATAATCTCACATTGCAAGATTTCTGGTTTGATAAATCTCATCATCATTGAATGCTCATAACCACTTTTGAGTATTTATCCAAAGGATTTCCCCACGTGTAGCATAAAAGTACATTGTTGTCCTTGAAAAAGCAAACTTTTGTACAAGAGTATGCTGGGCACATGCCTAGTTTTTACTTTTGAAGGTACTTTTCCTTAATTCATGTTTACAAGTCCAGCTTAGGCACGACTAAAATATGCTAACCACTATACTTGTTTAACTTGCTTCATGAACAAGCCAGCACACTAGCATGATGTTGGTACTTTTGACTTCTCCAAGCTACAAAATTCTTGCCTATAAATTGATCTTCATTTGCAACTGTGAAGGGGGCGGGTCGAAAAACTGAAAAGAAAAAGATTTGAAACCTTGCTAAAAATTCCAGGAATCCGAAACTGCAAACACAAATACAAAACCTGCTAGTTTTTTATTCTTACATTCAAACTCCAATTTTCCTCAAGTGTTTCTTGACTAAATCATCCATACAACTTCTGAATTTTCCAGACATTCGTAACCCAAGTTAAAGGTTGTTCTAGTCTGCTGAGCATGTGAGGAAGCTGATCAGAATATTACAAGCAGTCAGAACCAGGTTCCAGTTCTCAGGACCTTTTCCAGCTGCAAGGTAAGCCTCTACTGACTCTCATCATATCACTTAGGCATTATTAAATTTTCATGTCCAAAATACAATGTAGACATCATGATTCTGATGCTGTACATATTATGAGGTTTCATGTATTTGTCTTCCTAAGTAGGGAGAACATCAGTTCAGAACTTCTTAAGGAAACTAGGATTAGAAGATACATGCTTTCTTCTGATTTACAGTCTTGACTTTTTTTTTAAGTTTCTGAAACCATGATGGAAACCTGTCATAATTGTTATGTTTGTGTTTTCTGTTTTGTTGAGAGTTGACTAAGCTGCAGATATTCTGATTAGCATGGAGAAAGAAATGGAGTTCATCATCAGAGTTTACTTTATGATATATATTTATGCTTTTGCTTCTGATACCGAATGTACAGCCACCCCAGTGGTAGACAGTGTATGCGCATAAGACATTAGAGCTAAGGACCCTGGGTTCTAGCCCCAGAAGCATCTCTTTTAGGTTTATTTAGTGACATTTTCACCCATTTATTTGTCAAACAATATTCCTAAATCACAACTTCTAGACAATCTTACCCAATAGCATTATCACCTCACTCTCTCAAATAGCCAGAACTTCTGATCTTCCAGTGACATTAGAACTTCTAGATTCCCAGTTGTACCAGAGTTCCTAGACTCCCTCAGCAATCAGAACTTTTAGATTTTCCTTTGTTTCTAGCAACCTCATAACTTGGTGTACCCAGACCCAGAACTTCTGACCTTTTACTTTCCTACTAACATTTTCTATCTTGCAGCGTATCAGAGTCAGAACTTCTGTTCCTTCTCCTTTCAGCAATGTGCTGATTTTTACTCCTTTTCTCTTATTTATCTTATCTTAGCTTTTAATAACCAAAAACACCAAAAACATTTTATATTTGCATACTTTATTTTATCCCTCTTAAAACTCAAAAATTCAAAGATCAAAAATGTTTTCTTTAGCAAACTTATTTCTTTTCTTAACAAAAACAAGACTATTCCATTTTTACATTTCTTGTACATTATTTCAATATGGTTGTAATATATAGTTAGGAATTTAATTTATCCCAATACCCATTGTAAATTTGTACACCCCATCCCCTTAATGATGTAATAGTGTAGGACTTTACTTTTCTGCACTTTTATTGCTTTCATATATTGTTAGTAATTAGGGTGTGTATGGCAAGACATGATATCGACAAATAGATAACCCTAATCAAGACTGAATGCATGCAATCAAATACACTTTTCACACATGCACCCCTTAGGGTAATCTCATTTGTTGCCTATCAAAAAATAGTCATGTCCTTCGAACATGGGCGTTTTAGCAAAGACCCTCGATAAAAGATCGTAGTCCCTCAATGACCCTCGATGATGCCTTCGGTAAACGATCTAGTCCCTAAACGATATTGCTAAAATGTCCCATATGTTGCCTTATATGACTATACAAAACGTCTCATGCCTGTCCTTTCACATCCAACAATGGGGATTCTTACCAAAACAATGGTAAGATAGCAACATCTAAAGGAGGAGGAAAAGAACATTTAAGACCTTTTGAGTAGGTAGATTCGCTCCTAGTTGCTCGCTTGCTCACAAAAAAAACATTTTATACACCAACACCTCTTTGAAACATTTTTCAAAAGACAACACTTTGTACGTGTTCTTATAGAAACGAGAGCCATTACAAAGAGGACACATTTTCAAAATCTCTTTCAAAACACATTCCACAAACACCTCTTTGAGCTTTTTTTAAAACAACACTTTGTACACGTTCTTATAGAAACGAGAACCATTACAAAAACATTTTCAAAATACTTTCAAAAACACCCACACCACAAGCACACATTCAAACAAAATCAAGTGATCTAGCAAGTAACTAAGAGCCTGTAGATAACTACGGATGAAAAGGGTGCTAATACCTTCGCTTTTCATAATCTACCCCCCGAACTCAAGAAAAAATCTCTAAATGTCTTTCTTGTTCTTTTCAGCCTTTCCTTTTGGATAAAAGAAAAGTCGGTGGCGACTCTTGCTATCCGTAACATTTGCGATCAAATGCAAAACACCCAAGTCAATTCTCCCACCGTATCACACTATACTTTTGTAGTTTTGGATCCCACTGATGATCCATCAGAGTAAGAGTCTTTTTAGTGAATTCTTGATCAGTAGACAGAGCAACAAATGGAATTCCAGGAACACTAACATTTTCCCAGTTTAGAACCCTTTTAATAAATGAGGGATAGTGTGATACGGTGGCAGAACCGACTGTTAATACTGGTTTACATTTTGTATTCACAAATGTTGTGGTAAGCAAGAGTCACCACCGACTTTTCCTTTATCCAATAAAGGAAAGTGTGAAAATAACAGAAAAAAGACCTTTCGAGAGTTTTCTGAGTAAGGGGGGTAGATTATGGAAAAGGAAGGTGTTAGCACCCTTTCCACTTGCGGTTTCCCACTGGCTCTTAGGTACTTGCTCATTTTTGAAAAATGTTTTCGTGTTTGTGTGTTTTGAAAGATTTTGTTTGCTTTATGGTAACTCTTGTATCAGTCCTCAAGAGTGTGATAAAGTGGTTTTTTGAAAAGAAGTTTGAAAAGCGTGTAAGTGTAAAAAAATTTAGATTTTGAGCAAGTACTTAAGAACGGTCTACCTACTCGAAAAAGTATGTTCTTTTCCTCATACCCTGTAGATAGTGATATCCTACTATTAGTGAGTAGGTAGCTCTATCGTTGGATAAGAGGAAAAGAACATCCTTTTTCGAGTAGGTAGACCATTCTTAAGTACTTGCTCAAAATCTAAATTTTTTTACACTTACGCACTTTTCAAACTTCTTTTCAAAAAATCGCTTTATCACACTCTTGAGGACTGATGCAAGAGTTACCATAAAGCAAACAAAATCTTTCAAAACACACAAACAAAAAAACAATTTTCAAAAATGAGCAAGTACCTAAGAGCCCATGGAAAACCATGGATTGAAAGGGTGCTAACACCTTCCCTTTCCATAATCTACCCCCTTACTCAGAGTACTCTCGAAGGTCTTTTTTCTGTTCTTCTCACCCTTTCCTTTGTTGGATACAAGAAAAGTCGATGGTGACTCTTGCTTACCGCAATATTTACGAGTATAAAATGCAAACCAGTATTAACAGTCTGTTCTTCCACCGTATCACAGAATTGACGACTCTACTGGGGAATAAGATTCTGCAGTTAGAGAAATAAACTCTTCCTGGGAGAAGGTTTTATAAACTGTTTAAGATTATAAAGCTCGGTTGGGGAACACAACTTTCAGCTCTCTGGAGGAACTTTGCTGGAGAAAGTAATTCCTGCTTGGGAAAGAAGCGACCAAAACTTTAGTTGTTTCTACTCTATGGGGAACATAGATGTCACTAGGACGTATGCTGAGGATACGGCGATGACTTTGCATCAGGACATTTCTGCCCCTGTACCTGCTGGAGAAAGTGCCTGTGGAGATTTTGTGGATGGATCTATGTCGTGATTGTACTTGAACATGTATTGAATGAATGTCAAAATGTCATTCGTCTTTGGATCGTATCTGAATTGTACTTGAAACATGTGTTTAATAAGTGTAAGAATGACATATGTCTCTGGATCATATC
Organism: Vicia faba; assembly: GCA_948472305.1. Lineage (NCBI taxonomy): Eukaryota > Viridiplantae > Streptophyta > Magnoliopsida > Fabales > Fabaceae > Vicia > Vicia faba. The sequence continues at coordinate 1,728,782,300 of OX451736.1, read as the reverse complement.
TGAACTGTACTTGAAACATGTGTTGAATGAGTGTCAGAATGACATCCGTCTTTGGGTCGTATATGAACTGTATTTGAAACATGTGTTGAATGAGTTTCAGAATAACATTCGTCTCTGGACCGTATCTGAACTGTATTTGAAACATGTGTTGAATGAGTGTCAGAATGACATCCGTCTCTAGATTATATCTGAACTGTACTTGAAACATGTGTTGAATGAGTGTCAGAATTACATCCGTCTCTGGATCGCATCTGAACTGTATTTGAAACATGTGTTGAATAAGTGTCAAAATAACATCCGTATTTGGATCGTATCTGAACTGTATTTGAAACATGTGTTGAATGAGTGTCAGAATGACATTCGTATTTGGATCTTATCTTAACTGTATTTGAAACATGTGTTGAATGAG